>CM055128.1:277439493-278039493 GCA_029206835.1 Rana muscosa
GCCCCTCTCTCTCGCCCTCTCTCTCGCGCCCTCTCTCTCGCCCTCTCTCTCTCGCCCTCTCTCTCGCGCCCTCTCTCTCGCGCCCTCTCTCTCGCGCCCTCTCTCTCGCGCCCTCTCTCTCGCGCCCTCTCTCTCGCGCCCTCTCTCTCGCGCGCTCTCTCGCGCCCTCTCTCTCTCGCCCTCTCTCTCGCGCGCGCTCTCTCGCCCTCTCTCTCGCGCGCGCTCTCTCGCCCTCTCTCTCGCGCGCGCTCTCTCGCCCTCTCTCTCGCGCGCGCTCTCTCGCCCTCTCTCTCTCGCCCTCTCTCTCGCGCGCTCTCTCTCGCGCGCTCTCTCTCGCCCTCTCTCTCTCGCGCCCTCTCTCTCTCGCGCCCTCTCTCTCTCGCGCCCTCTCTCTCTCGCGCCCTCTCTCTCTCGCGCGCTCTCTCTCGCGCCCTCTCTCTCGCGCGCGCTCTCGCCCTCTCTCTCGCGCGCTCTCTCTCGCGCGCCGCTCTCTCGCCCTCTCTCGCGCCCTCTCTCTCGCGCGCGCTCTCTCGCCCTCTCTCTCTCGCGCGCTCTCTCGCCCTCTCTCTCGCGCGCTCTCTCTCGCCCTCTCTCTCGCGCGCTCTCTCTCGCCCTCTCTCTCTCGCCCTCTCTCTCGCGCGCGCTCTCTTCGCGCGCGCTCTCTCGCCCTCTCTCTCGCGCGCGCTCTCTCGCGCCCTCTCTCTCGCCGCGGCGCTCTCTCGCGCCCTCTCTCTCTCGCTGCGCTCTCTCGCCCTCTCTCTCGCGCGCGCTCTCTCGCCCTCTCTCTCGCGCAGCGCTCTCTCGCCCTCTCTCTCTCTCGCGCGCGCTCTCTCGCCCTCTCTCTCGCGCGCTCTCTCGCCCTCTCTCTCGCCCCGCGCTCTCTCGCCCTCTCTCTCGCGCGCTCTCTCGCCCTCTCTCTCGCGCGCTCTCTCGCCCTCTCTCTCGCGCGCGCTCTCTCGCCCTCTCTCTCGCCGCGCTCTCTCGCCCTCTCTCTCGCGCGCGCTCTCTCGCCCTCTCTCTCGCGCGCCCTCTCTCGCCCTCTCTCTCGCGCGCCCTCTCTCGCCCTCTCTCTCGCGCGCCCTCTCTCGCCCTCTCTCTCGCGCGCCCTCTCTCGCCCTCTCTCTCGCGCGCCCTCTCTCGCCCTCTCTCTCGCGCGCCCTCTCTCGCCCTCTCTCTCGCGCCCTCTCTCTCGCGCGCGCTCTCTCGCCTCTCTCTCGCGCGCTCTCTCGCCCTCTCTCTCGCGCTCTCTCGCCCTCTCTCTCGCGCTCTCCTCTCGCCCTCTCTCTCGCGCTCTCTCGCCCTCTCTCTCGCGCTCTCTCGCCCTCTCTCTCGCGCTCTCTCGCCCTCTCTCTCGCGCTCTCTCGCCCTCTCTCTCGCGCGCGCGCTCTCTCGCCCTCTCTCTCGCGCGCGCGCTCTCTCGCCCTCTCTCTCGCGCGCGCTCTCTCGCCCTCTCTCTCGCGCGCGCTCTCTCGCCCTCTCTCTCGCGCGCGCTCTCTCGCCCTCTCTCTCGCGCGCGCTCTCTCGCCCTCTCTCTCGCGCGCGCTCTCTCGCCCTCTCTCTCGCGCGCGCTCTCTCGCCCTCTCTCTCGCGCGCGCTCTCTCGCCCTCTCTCTCGCGCGCGCTCTCTCGCCCTCTCTCTCGCGCGCGCTCTCTCGCCCTCTCTCTCGCGCGCGCTCTCTCGCCCTCTCTCTCGCGCGCGCTCTCTCGCCCTCTCTCTCGCGCTCTCTCGCCCTCTCTCTCGCGCTCTCTCGCCCTCTCTCTCGCGCTCTCTCGCCCTCTCTCTCGCGCGCGCTCTCTCGCCCTCTCTCTCGCGCGCGCTCTCTCGCCCGCGCTCTCTCGCCCTCTCTCTCTCGCGCGCGCTCTCTCGCCCTCTCGCGCGCGCTCTCTCGCCCTCTCGCGCGCGCTCTCTCGCCCTCTCGCGCGCGCTCTCTCGCCCTCTCGCGCGCGCTCTCTCCGCCCTCTCGCGCGCGCTCTCTCGCCCTCTCGCGCGCAGCGCTCTCTCGCCCTCTCGCGCGCGCTCTCTCGCCCTCTCTCTCGCCCTCTCTCTCGCCCTCTCTCTCGCCCTCTCTCTCGCCCTCTCTCTCGCCCTCTCTCGCCCTCTCTCTCGCGCGCGCTCTCTCGCCCTCTCTCTCTCGCGCGCGCTCTCTCGCCCTCTCTCTCGCGCGCGCTCTCTCGCCCTCTCTCTCGCGCGCGCTCTCTCGCCCTCTCTCTCGCGCGCGCTCTCTCGCCCTCTCTCTCTCGCGCGCTCTCTCGCCCTCTCTCTCGCGCGCGCTCTCTCGCCCTCTCTCTCGCGCGCGCTCTCTCGCCCTCTCTCTCGCGCGCGCTCTCTCGCGCGCGCTCTCTCGCCCTCTCTCTCGCGCGCGCTCTCTCGCCCTCTCGCGCGCCGCTCTCTCGCCCTCTCGCGCGCGCTCTCTCGCCCTCTCGCGCGCGCTCTCTCGCCCTCTCGCGCGCGCTCTCTCGCCCTCTCGCGCGCGCTCTCTCGCCCCTCTCGCGCGCGCTCTCATCGCCCTCTCTCTCGCGCGCGCTCTCTCGCCCGCGCTCTCTCGCCCTCTCTCTCGCGCGCCGCGCTCTCGCCCTCTCTCTCGCGCGCTCCGCGCTCTCGCCCCTCTCTCTCGCCGCCGCGCGCTCTCGCCCTCCTCTCTCTCGCGCGCGCGCTCTCGCCCTCTCTCTCGCGCGCGCGCTCTCGCCCTCTCTCTCGCGCGCGCTCTCTCGCCCTCTCTCTCGCGCGCGCTCTCTCGCCCTCTCTCTCGCGCGCGCTCTCTCGCCCTCTCTCTCGCGCCGCGCTCTCTCGCCCTCTCTCTCGCGCGCGCTCTCTCGCCCTCTCTCTCTCGCGCGCGCTCTCTCGCCCTCTCTCTCGCGCGCGCTCTCTCGCCCTCTCTCTCGCGCGCGCTCTCTCGCCCTCTCTCTCGCGCGCGCTCTCTCGCCCTCGCTCTCTCGCCCTCTCTCTCGCGCGCGCTCTCTCGCCCTCTCTCTCGCGCGCAGCTCTCTCGCCCTCTCTCTCGCGCGCGCTCTCTCGCCCTCTCTCTCGCGCGCGCTCTCTCGCCCTCTCTCTCGCGCGCGCTCTCTCGCCCTCTCTCTCTCGCCCTCTCTCTCGCGCGCATCTCTCTCGCCCTCTCTCTCTCGCCCTCTCTCTCTCGCCCTCTCTCTCTCGCCCTCTCTCTCGCGCCCTCTCTCTCGCGCCCTCTCTCTCGCGCCCTCTCTCTCGCGCCCTCTCTCTCGCGCGCGCTCTCTCGCCCTCTCTCTCTCGCGCGCGCTCTCTCGCCCTCTCTCTCTCGCCCTCGCTCTCTCGCCCTCTCTCTCGCGCGCGCTCTCTCGCCCTCTCTCTCGCGCGCGCTCTCTCGCCCTCTCTCTCGCGCGCTCTCTCTCGCCCTCTCTCTCTCGCGCGCGCTCTCTCGCCCTCTCTCTCTCGCGCGCGCTCTCTCGCGCGCGCTCTCTCGCGCCCTCTCTCTCGCGCCCTCTCTCTCTCGCGCGCTCTCTCTCGCGCCCTCTCTCGCGCGCTCTCTCGCCCTCTCTCGCGCCCTCTCTCTCGCGCGCGCTCTCTCGCCCTCTCTCGCGCCCTCTCTCTCGCGCGTGCTCTCTCGCCCTCTCTCTCTCGCGCGTGCTCTCTCGCCCTCTCTCTCTCGCGCGCTCTCTCGCCCTCTCTCTCTCGCGCGCTCTCTCGCCCTCTCTCTCGCGCGCTCTCTCTCGCCCTCTCTCTCGCGCGCGCTCTCTCGCCCTCTCTCTCGCGCGCGCTCTCTCGCGCCCTCTCTCTCGCGCGCGCTCTCTCGCGCCCTCTCTCTCGCGCCCTCTCTCTCGCGCCCTCTCTCTCTCGCGCGCTCTCTCGCCCTCTCTCTCGCGCGCGCTCTCTCGCGCCCTCTCTCTCGCGCGCGCTCTCTCGCGCCCTCTCTCTCGCGCGCGCTCTCTCGCGCCCTCTCTCTCGCGCGCGCTCTCTCGCGCCCTCTCTCTCGCGCGCGCTCTCTCGCGCCCTCTCTCTCGCGCGCGCTCTCTCGCGCCCTCTCTCTCGCGCGCGCTCTCTCGCCCTCTCTCTCGCGCGCTCTCTCGCCCTCTCTCTCGCCGCCCTCTCTCTCGCGCGCGCTCTCTCGCCCTCTCTCTCGCCCTCTCTCTCGCGCGCGCTCTCTCGCCCTCTCTCTCGCGCGCCCTCTCTCGCCCTCTCTCTCGCGCGCCCTCTCTCGCCCTCTCTCTCGCGCGCCCTCTCTCGCCCTCTCTCTCGCGCGCCCTCTCTCGCCCTCTCTCTCGCGCGCCCTCTCTCGCCCTCTCTCTCGCGCGCCCTCTCTCGCCCTCTCTCTCGCGCCCTCTCTCGCCCTCTCTCTCGCGCCCTCTCTCGCGCGCGCTCTCTCGCCTCTCTCTCGCGCTCTCTCGCCCTCTCTCTCGCGCTCTCTCGCCCTCTCCTCTCGCGCTCTCTCGCCCTCTCTCTCTCGCGCGCTCTCTCGCCCTCTCTCGCGCGCGCTCTCAGCTCCTCTCTCTCTCGCGCGCGCTCTCTCGCCCTCTCTCTCGCGCGCGCTCTCTCGCCCTCTCTCTCTCGCGCGCGCTCTCCTCGCCCTCTCTCTCGCGCGCGCTCTCTCGCCCTCTCTCTCGCGCGCGCTCTCTCGCCCTCTCTCTCGCGCGCGCTCTCTCGCCCTCTCTCTCGCGCGCGCTCTCTCGCCCTCTCTCTCGCGCGCGCTCTCTCGCCCTCTCTCTCGCGCGCGCTCTCTCGCCCTCTCTCTCGCGCGCTCTCTCGCCCTCTCTCTCGCGCGCGCTCTCTCGCCCTCTCTCTCGCGCGCGCTCTCTCGCCCTCTCTCTCGCGCGCGCTCTCTCGCCCTCTCTCTCGCGCGCGCTCTCTCGCCCTCTCTCTCGCGCGCGCTCTCTCGCCCTCTCTCTCGCGCGCCGCTCTCTCGCCCCTCTCTCTCGCGCGCGCTCTCTCGCCCTCTCTCTCGCGCGCGCTCTCTCGCCCTCTCTCTCGCGCGCTCTCTCGCCTCTCTCTCGCGCGCGCTCTCTCGCCCTCTCTCTCGCGCGCGCTCTCTCGCCCTCTCTCTCGCGCGCGCTCTCTCGCCCCTCTCTCTCGCGCGCTCTCTCGCCCTCTCTCTCGCGCGCGCTCTCTCGCCCTCTCTCTCGCGCGCGCTCTCTCGCCCTCTCCTCTCGCGCGCGCTCTCTCGCCCTCTCTCTCGCGCGCGCTCTCTCGCCTCTCTCTCGCGCGCGCTCTCTCGCCCTCTCTCGCGCGCGCTCTCTCGCCCTCTCTCGCGCGCGCTCTCTCGCCCTCTCTCTCCCGCGCGCTCTCTCGCCTCTCTCTCGCCTCTCTTCGCGCCTCTCTCTCGCCCTCTCTCTCGCGCCCTCTCTCTCGCCCTCTCTCTCGCGCGCGCTCTCTCGCCCTCTCTCTCGCGCGCGCTCTCTCGCCCTCTCTCGCGCGCTCTCTCGCCCTCTCTCGCGCGCTCTCATCGCCCTCTCGCGCGCGCTCTCTCGCCCTCTCGCGCGCGCTCTCTCGCCCTCTCGCGCGCGCTCTCTCGCCCTCTCGCGCGCGCTCTCTCGCCCTCTCGCGCGCGCTCTCTCGCCCTCTCGCGCGCGCTCTCTCGCCCTCGCGCGCGCGCTCTCTCGCCCTCGCGCGCGCGCTCTCTCCGCCCTCTCTCTCGCGCGCGCGCTCTCTCGCCCTCTCTCTCGCGCGCGCGCGCTCTCTCGCCCTCTCTCTCGCGCGCGCGCGCTCTCTCGCCCTCTCTCTCGCGCGCAGCGCGCTCTCTCGCCCTCTCTCTCGCGCGCGCTCTCTCGCCCTCTCTCTCGCGCGCGCTCTCTCGCCCTCTCTCTCGCGCGCGCTCTCTCGCCCTCTCTCTCGCGCGCGCTCTCTCGCGCGCGCTCTCTCGCCCTCTCTCTCGCGCGCGCTCTCTCGCCCTCTCTCTCGCGCGCGCTCTCTCGCCCTCTCTCTAGCGCGCGCTCTCTCGCCCTCTCTCTAGCGCGCGCTCTCTCGCCCTCTCTCTCGCGCGCGCTCTCTCGCCCTCTCTCTCGCGCGCGCTCTCTCGCCCTCTCTCTCGCGCGCGCTCTCTCGCCCTCTCTCTCGCGCGCGCTCTCTCGCCCTCTCTCTCGCGCGCGCTCTCTCGCCCTCTCTCTCGCGCGCGCTCTCTCGCCCTCTCTCTCGCGCGCGCTCTCTCGCCCTCTCTCTCGCGCGCGCTCTCTCGCCCTCTCTCTCTCGCGCGCGCTCTCTCGCGCTCTCTCTCGCGCGCGCTCTCTCGCCCTCTCTCTCTCGCGCGCTCTCTCGCCCTCTCTCTCGCGCGCGCTCTCTCGCCCTCTCTCTCGCGCGCGCTCTCTCGCCCTCTCTCTCGCGCGCGCTCTCTCGCCCTCTCTCTCTCGCGCGCTCTCTCGCGCGCGCTCTCTCGCGCGCTCTCTCTCGCCCTCTCTCTCGCGCGCTCTCTCGCCCCCTCTCTCGCGCGCGCTCTCTCGCCCTCTCTCTCTCGCGCGCGCGCTCTCGCCCTCTCTCGCGCGCGCGCTCTCGCCCTCTCTCGCGCGCGCGCTCGCCCTCTCTCTCGCGCGCGCGCTCTCGCCCTCTCTCTCGCGCGCGCGCTCTCGCCCTCTCTCTCGCGCGCGCGCTCTCGCCCTCTCTCTCGCGCGCGCGCTCTCGCCCTCTCTCTCGCGCGCGCGCTCTCGCCCTCTCTCTCGCAGCGCGCGCTCTCGCCCTCTCTCTCGCGCGCGCGCGCTCTCGCCCTCTCTCTCGCGCGCGCGCGCTCTCGCCCTCTCTCGCGCGCGCGCTCTCGCCCTCTCTCTCGCGCGCGCGCTCTCGCCCTCTCTCTCGCGCGCGCGCTCTCGCCCTCTCTCTCGCGCGCGCGCTCTCGCCCTCTCTCTCTCGCGCGCGCTCTCGCCCTCTCTCTCTCGCGCGCGCTCTCGCCCTCTCTCTCTCGCGCGCGCTCTCGCCCTCTCTCTCTCGCGCGCGCTCTCGCCCTCTCTCTCTCGCGCGCGCTCTCGCCCTCTCTCTCGCGCGCGCGCGCTCTCGCCCTCTCTCTCTCGCGCGCGCGCGCTCTCGCCCTCTCTCTCGCGCGCGCGCTCTCGCCCTCTCTCTCGCGCGCGCGCTCTCGCCCTCTCTCTCGCGCGCGCGCTCTCGCCCTCTCTCTCGCGCGCGCGCTCTCGCCCTCTCTCTCGCGCGCGCGCTCTCGCCCTCTCTCTCTCTCTCGCGCGCGCTCTCGCCCTCTCTCTCTCTCTCGCGCGCGCTCTCGCCCTCTCTCTCTCTCGCGCGCGCGCTCTCGCCCTCTCTCTCTCGCGCGCGCTCTCGCCCTCTCTCTCTCGCGCGCGCGCTCTCGCCCTCTCTCTCTCTCGCGCGCGCTCTCGCCCTCTCTCTCTCTCGCGCGCGCTCTCGCCCTCTCTCTCTCTCGCGCGCGCTCTCGCCCTCTCTCTCGCGCGCGCGCTCTCGCCCTCTCTCTCTCGCGCGCGCGCTCTCGCCCTCTCTCTCTCGCGCGCGCGCTCTCGCCCTCTCTCTCTCGCGCGCGCGCTCTCGCCCTCTCTCTCTCGCGCGCGCGCTCTCGCCCTCTCTCTCTCGCGCGCGCGCTCTCGCCCTCTCTCTCTCGCGCGCGCGCTCTCGCCCTCTCTCTCTCGCGCGCGCGCTCTCGCCCTCTCTCTCTCGCGCGCGCGCTCTCGCCCTCTCTCTCGCGCGCGCGCTCTCGCCCTCTCTCTCGCGCGCGCGCTCTCGCCCTCTCTCTCTCGCGCGCGCTCTCGCCCTCTCGCGCGCGCGCGCTCTCGCCCTCTCGCGCTCTCGCCCTCTCGCCCTCTCTCTCTCTCTCGCACGCGTGCGCGCTCTCGCCCTCTCTCTCTCGCGCGCTCTCGCCCTCTCTCTCTCTCGCGCGCGCGCTCTCGCCCTCTCTCGCGCGCGCGCTCTCGCCCTCTCGCGCGCCGCGCGCCCTCTCTCGCGCGCGCGCTCTCGCCTTACAGCGCGGCGGCCTTGTGTAGTGTGTTCCGGAGCAGGGAAAGAGAAGCATAGGCAGGGACAGTGTCATTATTTTTCCTTTACTAATCCTGGATTCCTTGTGTTTAGGGACAAATAAGGATAGGTAGGGAGAGTGTCAGTGACAGTGTGCTATTCTGTGCTAATCCTTGTTTGTAGGGACAGAGAGGTACAGTGAGGGAAAGTGTCAGTGTGCTATTGTGTTCTAAACATATTTTGCTGTTCCATATTTTCAATCCTTGAGTTGAGGGACAGAGAAGGACACTCGTAGAAATTATCAGTGTGCTATTCTGTGCTAAATCTTGTTTGTAGGGAGGGACAGAGTAGGACAGTGAGGGAAAGTGTCAGTGTGCTATTCTGTTCTAAAACTTTTTTGCTGAACCATATTTTCAATCCTTGTGTTTAGGGACAGAGAAGGATAGGCAGGGGACAGTGTCAGTGTCATTGTTGCTAAGCCTCCTGCACAGTATACACCTGAAGGTAGCCCTTATTGCTGTTTTTCCCATCTCCCTGCAGGCCATCCATTAAAATGTCTGGAAGGCAACCAAGGAGAGGCAGACAGTCAGGAGGCAAAAAAAGAGGGCAAGCAGGCTCTGTGTCTGGGGGCAACAGTGCTGGTCGTGTACGCGGTGCATTGTCATCAGCACATGGCCATGGGACACGCTTGTCCTTGTTTTCGGCAGCTGGACATGTTGAGCCACATCATGCCGAAGACTTGGTAGAGTGGATGACCAAGCCCACCTCATCCTCCTCATCCTCTCTCACCCAGGCTCAGGGTACTGGCAAAGCAGCTGCCAAAGCGTCCTCTTCTCTGGTATCATTATCTTCATTAGTCAATCCTTCCCTAGACCCACCATGCCCTCCTCCTGAGGAGTCCCCCGAACTGTTTGAGCACAGTGTTGGGTACATGCTCCAGGAGGATGCCCAGCGTTTGGAAGGATCTGATGATGATACCCAGCTAGAGGAAGGCAGCAGCGTGAGAGCAGAGAGAGGGGATGCTCAAGAAGGACACCAATCTGGCAGTCATGCTCCAGCAGCTGCAGCATATTGCCAGATTGGCTCCAGTGATGAGGAGGGAGGGGATGATGAGGTCACTGACTCCACGTGGGTGCCTAATAGGAGAGAGGAGGAGGAGGATGAGGAGGAGGCACATCTCCAACGAGGCAGGATGCCCTTGAGTGGCCAGCGTATGGGCAGCACACCGACGGAATCACACCGCAGAGCTCCGCCTGTGCAGGGCGCTGCCTCTGCCCGTCATGCAAAAAGTTCTTTGGTGTGGGCCTTTTTTGAGGCGAGTGCATCAGATCGCACAGCTGCTGTTTGCAACATATGTCTCAAGCGTATATCCGTGGCCAAAACATCAGCCGCTTGGGCACCACATGCTTGATCAGACATATGTTGACCTGCCATGCAGCTCGTTGGCAAGCCTACCTTAAAGACCCACACCAAAGAACAAAGCTGACCTCTTCTTGCACCGCATCAGCTGGGATCTCCAACCCCACTATACCTTCACTCCTCTCTGAAACCTGCTCTGAGAGGAATGAAGGTGTAGAATTAGGTGTGTCACAGGCAAGTACTTGCGGGCACTCTGCTAGCAGTACACCAACGTCCGATTCTAGCAGGCAAATTTCCCTGCCCCAGCTGCTGGACCGTCGAAAGAAGTTCACTCCCAGCCATCCACATGCCCAGCGATTGAATGCTAGCTTGGCTAAATTGCTAGAGCTTCAACTGCTGCCTTTTCAGTTGGTAGACTCGGCCCCCTTCCGTGAGTTTGTGCAATGTGCGGTTCCTCAGTGGCAGGTTCCCAAACGACACTTTTTCGCACGGAAGGCTATTCCGGCTCTCTACAGGCATGTGGAAGGCAATGTCTTGGCCTCGCTGGACAGGGCGGTCAGCGGTAAGGTGCATATTACCGCTGACTCATGGTCCAGCAGGCATGGACAGGGACGTTACCTTTCTTTCACGGCCCATTGGGTCACTCTTTTGGCAGCTGGGAAGGATGCAGGACAAGGTGCAGTAGTGTTGGAGGTTGTTCCACCGCCACGCCTCCAAAATGCTACTACTGGTTGTGACACACCTCTCTCCTCCACCCCCTCCTCTTCTTCTTCCTCCATGGCCTCTTCCTGTGGTTTGTCCTCGGAACCAGCGGTGCTCCGTAGGCGTTCAAGGGGCTACGCAAGTACGCAGGCAAAAAGATGCCATGCCGTGCTTGCGCTGGTGTG
Source organism: Rana muscosa (assembly GCA_029206835.1). NCBI lineage: Eukaryota > Metazoa > Chordata > Amphibia > Anura > Ranidae > Rana > Rana muscosa. The sequence goes on from CM055128.1 coordinate 277,449,606, forward strand.
TTTGGGGGACAGGAGCCACACTGGGGCAGAGGTCCTGTCTGCTCTGCAGGGGCAGGCCGAGAGGTGGTTGACGCCACACCAGCTTAAGCCAGGAATGGTGGTTTGCGACAATGGCACCAACCTCCTCTCCGCCCTCCGACAGGGACAACTGACCCATGTGCCCTGTATGGCTCACGTCCTTAACCTGGTGGTGCAACGGTTCTTGGGCAGGTACCCGGGCTTACAGGATGTCCTGAGGCAGGCCAGGAAAGTCTGTGTGCATTTCCGCAGATCTTATAATGCCAGTGCTCGCCCGGCTGAGCTTCAAAAGGAGTTGAACCTGCCCAAGAACCGCCTTATATGTGACATGCCCACCAGGTGGAACTCAACGTTGGCCATGCTGCAGCGGCTGCACATGCAGCAGAGGGCCATCAATGAGTACCTGTGCGACTACGGCACCAGGACAGGGTCAGGGGAGCTCGGGTTTTTTTCACCACGCCAGTGGGGCATGATCAGGGATGCATGCACTGTCCTGGCACCATTTGAGGAGACCACGAGGATGGTGAGCAGTGACAGTGCATGCATCAGTGACACTGTACCTCTTGTCCACCTGTTGGAGCACACGCTGCGTGGAATAATGGACAGGGCACTTGAGGCAGAACAGAGGCAGGAAGAGGAGGACTTCCTTGCCTCTCAAGGCCCCCTTTACCCAGACAGTGTTCCTTCTGTCCCACCCATCGCACAGGAAGAGGAGGAGGAGGAGGAGGAGGAGGAGGAGGATGATTGTGTCAGCATGGAGGTGGAGGCTGGCACTCAGCATCATCAGCAGCAGTCTTTTAGGGATGATTTACAGTCCCAAGAAACCAGTGGACTTATACGTGGCTGGGAGGAGGTGGCTGCGGATTATGTCGTCCTTAGTGACCCAGAGGACTCCGGACTGAATGCCTCAGCTAACCTACGCTGCATGGCCTCCCTGATCCTGCAAAGTCTGCGGAAGGATCCTCGTATTCTTCGGATCAAGGAGAGGGACCATTACTGGCTGGCCACTCTCCTTGATCCACGGTACAAGGGTAAGGTTGCGGACCTTATCGTACCGTCGCAGAGGGAGCAGAGGATGAGACAACTCCGGGAGGCCTTGCAGAAAGGTCTGTGCAACGCGTTCCCAGAGACTGGGAGGTTACAAACTCCTGGTCCTGGACAACGAGTTGCTGAGGCTTCGGGCAGTCAAAGGAGGAGCGGTGGGGAAGGTGGCCGTCTGACCGATCCGTTCAGACAATTCTTTAGTCCGCAGCCCCAAAGTATGATCGGTTCCAGCAACCATCGCCAGCGTCTGATATACATGGTGCAGGAATACCTAGGGGCAAGGTCAGACTTGGACACCTTCCCCACCGAAAATCCTCTGGCTTACTGGGTCTTGAGGATGGATCACTGGCCAGAGCTTGCACAGTATGCAATTGAGCTACTGGCCTGTCCTGCATCCAGCGTTCTTTCAGAACGCACATTCAGTGCTGCTGGAGGATTTGTCACGGATCACAGGGTGCGCCTGTCCACCGACTCGGTTGATCGACTGACTTTCATCAAGATGAACCAGTCTTGGATCACCACCAGCTACCACACACCAGATGCTGATATAACAGACTAATTGATTTTAAAATGTCACATCCCTTCAAGACTGATGCTGATGCTGAGTGCCTGTGCTGTTATGTTGACTGGCTATCCTCCTCCTCCTCCTCAATGATACGATTAACGATGATAGCTTGGAAGATCATTTTGGTTTATGGGTGACGCCACCAGTGGCTAAGGCCCAATTTTTCAGCCCCTGTTTAACAGGGGCGTGTAATTAAAATTTTTGATGCAATACTTTGCAACAGGCCTCATTGCTGTGCTCCAAGTACAGTATCTGTGAGGGGTTGCAGTGTTGTGCCACCAGTGCCTAAGGGCCAATTTTTCAGCCCCTGTTCAACAGGGGCATGCAATTATAATTATTGATCTAATAATTCACAGCAGGGCCCATTACTGCGCCCACCAAGAGTAACTGTCAGGCCTTACAGTGTTGTGGCACCAGCACCACCATCACCACCACCACCACCACCACCACCACCAAAGGCCCAATTTTTAAGCCCCTGTTCAACAGGGGCATGCAATTATAATTATTGATCTAATAATTCACAGCAGGGCCCATTGCTGCGCCCACCAAGAGTAACTGTCAGGCCTTACAGTGTTGTGGCACCAGCACCACCACCACCAAAGGCCCAATTTTTCAGCCCCTGTTCAACAGGGGCATGCAATTATAATTATTGATTTAATAATTCACAGCAGGGAGCATTGCTGCGCCCCCCAAGAGTAACTGTCAGGCCTTACAGTGTTGTGGCACCAGCACCACCATCACCACCACAAAAGGCCCAATTTTTCAGCCCCTGTTCAACAGGGGCATGCAATTATAATTATTGATCTAATAATTCACAGCAGGGACCATTGCTGCGCCCACCAAGAGTAACTGTCAGGCCTTGCAGTGTTGGGGCACCAGCACCACCATCAAAGGCCCAATTTTTACTACCACTGATCAACAATTATATGTTATTACAATTCCTGATATTATACTTGACAGAAGGGCGTTCCAGCACCCACCAAGAATAACTGTGAGTGCTTTCAGTGTTGTGCCAACACCAACACCTAAGGGGCCAATTTCTGCAGAGTATATACGGAAGGTCCCTACTTTCAAACATCCAACTTACAAACTACTACTACTTGCAAACGGAAGAAGACAACAGGAAGTGAGAGGAAATCTACCCCTTGGAAGGAAAATTCTCTCCTGTAAGAATTAATATGGGAGAAAGGTGTCTCCTCTCTACTGATGCTTTATCACCAATCCTTGTTTCAATAAAAACACCACACTTCAAAAAACAGTTGTCATTGGGACGCAAAGTGAGGTGAAATGTTCTGAACAGGGGCACAGACAGCAAAAAAAAATGTGACAGGGGTGATAACCGTTCCCTATGTTTTACAAAAAACTAAAAAAAAGGAATTTGCCATGGAGCTCCACTTAAACAATGCAGCTGTTCAAAATTACAAACCGATTCTACATAAGAACAAACCTACAGTCCCTGTCTTGTATGCACCGCCTGTATACGGCTGTTCAGAGTATATAGGTCCTTTTTTATTTTGTGTGCGGGGTTCCCCTTAATATCCATACAAGACCCAAAGGGGCTGGTAATGGGCTGGGGTAGGGGGGGGGGGTTGATGGGGTAGCTATGCCATTTTTCCTAAAGATTTTCATCCATATTACCGGGACCAGACATTGCATTAAAGCCGCAAGCAGTTTTAAATGACTTTTTTCCCTTTAGAAATGTTATTTTGTGCAGGGACAGTTCTAAACACGGGAAACACGTGGCACTTCACAGGCATACTTTAGACACCCCCCAGGTACAATATTTAAAGGAATATTTGACTTTTTTTTTTTCACTTTATGCATCATTAAAATGACTGCTCCCGGAAAACGTCCGTTTTTAAAACTTCTTTTTGCATTGATACATGTCCCCTGGTGCAGAAGCCGGGTTCCCAAACTCTTTTTAGGACAATAACATGCATAATAGTTGTTATAATTAGCACTTTAGAATTCGAACGTTCGCATCCATTGTATTTAATAGGGTTCTAATGTTCGCACGAACTTTCGGTCCGTTCGCGGGTTCTGGTGCGAACCGAACCCGGGGGTGTTCGGCTCATCACTAGTTGAGAGTGATGTGCAGTGTTAGTTTTCCTGCCACACAATATTTTGCCTTTAGGCCAAAAAGTTAAGTTACATTTTGGTCTCATCTGACCAGAGCACCTTCTTCCACATGTTTGCTGTGTCCCCCACATGGCCTCTTGCAAACAGGACTTCTTATGGCTTTCTTCTTGCCACCCATCCATAAAGGCCAGATTTGTGGTCTTTGACTAAAGCCTCAAACACATGATCAGACTTCCATCTGACTTTTCCGTGGATTTTGCTCCAAAGGGCGTGGTCCGTGAACTTGGTATGCATACACACGGCAGGACTTTTTCAGCCAACTTTCACCAAATCACGTGGTTTTTCTGCTCTTTACCGCCACCCTTTGGGCAACTTCTGCTATTGTTGTCTAATCTTTAGCATTGGTTCTGAGCATGGGTGTTTGTACTTTGAACTTTGTACACACGATCGTATTTTCTCCATCGGACATTTGTTGCCGGAAAGTTTGTCTGTTCTCACAGCGAACATTTGTCCGATGAAAAAGTTTGTCCGATGGAGCGTACACACGGTCGGATTGTCCGATCAAACAGGTCCGTCTGAGGTTTGTTGTCCCATTGTGTGTATGGGCCTTTATAGTTGTCCTGTGGACAGATTCTTCCACCTGAGCTGTGGATCTTTGCAGCTTCTCCAGAGTTACCATGGGCCTCTTGGCTGCTTCTCTGATTAATGCTCTCCCTGCCCGGCCGGTCAGTTTAGGTGGACGGCCATGTCTTGGTAGGTTTGCAGTTGTGCCATACTCTTTCCATGTTCGGATGATTGATTAAACAGAGCTCCGTGAGATGTTCAAAGCTTGGGATATTTATTTTTTTATAACCTAACCCTGCTTTAATCTTCTCCACAACTTTATCCCTGACCTGTCTGGTGTGTTCCTTGGCCTTCATGATGCTGCTTGTTCACTAAGGTTCTCTAACAAACCTCTGAGGGCTTTACAGAACCGCTGTATTTTTATACTGAGAATAAATTACACACAGGTGGACTCTATTTACTAATTGGGTGACTTCTGAAGGCAATTGGTTCCACTAGATTTTAGTTAAGGGTATTAGAGTAAAGGGAGCTGAATACAAATGCACACCACACTTTTCAGATATGTATTTGTAAAAAATTTGGAAAACAATTTATTATTTTCCTTCCAATTCACAATTGTGTCACTTTGTGTTTGCCTATCACATAATATCCTATTTTTGGTTGTAACATGCCAAAATGTGGAACATTTCAAGGGGTATGAATACTTTTTTTTAAGACACTGTATGTGCAGTCAGGTATTATTTAACCACTTCCGGACAGGTTCACGCCGATATACGTCAACACTTTGAAGAGGGATATAGTTGTTATGGTAGCAGCTAGCTACCATAACCCCGGTATCCTCTTCTTCAGTGAGCTGTACGGTTTCAGATAAAAGTGGTCTCTGCGGCAGATTCATTGTAAGATCACTTTTATTGGCGGCGGGAGAGGGCCCCCCCCCTCCCGCCGCTCTCTGGTGCTCTCCGCCACTTACCGAAGCTGCAGGCAGTGGTGGAGGCGATCGGGTCCTCTCCCTGGCTTAGTATGGAGACAAGTGAGGGGAAGATGGCTCCCACCCGTCTCCATACTATTGCTTTTTTTTTTTTTTTTTTTTTTGCATTTTAGTGTAAATATGAGATCTGAGGTATTTTTGACCCCAGATCTCATATTTTAAGAGGTCCTGTCATGCTTTTTTTCTATTACAAGGGATGTTTACATTCCATTTAATAGGAATAAAAGTGACACAATTTTTTTATTTTATTTTTTAAAAAGAACAATGTAAAAAAGGGGAAACATTTTTTTTTTTTTAACGCACCCCGTCCCACCGAGCTCACTTGCAGAAGCGAACACATACGTGAGTAGTGGCTGCATATGAAAATGGTGTTCAAACCACACATGTGAGGTATCACCACGATCGTTAGAGCAAGAGCAATATTCTAGCCCTAGACCTTTTCTGTAACTCAAAACATGCAACCTGTAGAATTTTTTAAACATCGCCTATGGAGATTTTCAAGGGTAAATAATTGTCGCCATTCCACGAGCAGGCGCAATTTTTAAGCGTGACATGTTGGGTGTCAATTTACTCAGCATAACATTATCTTTCACAATATAAAAAAATTGGGCTAACTTTACTGTTTTATTTTTTTAATGCAAAAAAGTATTATTTTTTTTTTTTTTTTTAAATGTGGGCTTGTAAGACTTGCAAATACGGTGTGACAGAAAGTATTGCAACGACCGCCATTTTAATCTCTAGGGTGTTAGAACCCCAAAACTATATATATATATATATATATATATATATATATATAATATATTTCTAAGTAATTTTCTTAGCAAAAAAAAAAACAGTTTTTAACTTGTAAACACCAAATCTCAGAAAGTGGCTCTGTCCTTAAGTGGTTGACCGGTTCCTGACCGGCTCACTCAGATATACTGCGGCAGAATAGCTCCCCTGGGCGAAATTCCGTACGGGTACATCCTTCCCTTTTTTCGGCCACCATCGGGGGACCCGATGCACGTGGCAAGTGGGCACGATCGCCGCCACCCATGCACGATCACCACACAAATCCCTGTTCTTTTAGGGAAGAGGAGCCATATCGTTTGTTCCTACTAAGTAGGAAAAACAATGTGTCTCCTCTCCTAGTCAATCCCATCCCCATACAGTTAGAACACACTGAGGGAACACACAATTAACCCTTTGATTGCTCCCCCCTAGTGTTAACCCCTTCCCTGCCAGTGACATTTACACAGTAACCAGTGCATTTTTATAGCACTGATCGCTGTATAAATGCCAATGGTCCCAAAAAAGTGTCAAAAGTCTCCGATCTGTCCGTCGCAGTACCGCTAAAAATCACAGATCACCGCCATTACTTTTCAAATAAATAAATAATAAAAGTGCCATAAATCTTTTCCATAGTTTGTAGACACTATAACGCAAACCAATCAATATACGCTTATTGTGATTTTATTTTTATATATATATATATATATATATATATATAATATTTTTTTTATATATTGTGAGGGGGTTAGCTCGGCAGCGGGTGTGTGTGACCCCCGGGATGGGCTCCCCACACAAAACAGGCCCAGCAAACGGAGGTTGTGGTTTTCAAAATCAAAAAGGTGCGGTTTATTTTCTATTTACAGTGACAAAACACAGCAAAGCAAAAGAAACATAACCAAAATAAATCCTGGTCAAGTTGACCTCTGACTAAACATACAGGTTTCCTAACTAACAACTGGGATCAGCCTAGTGCTGTCCTAGTCCCTAAGTCCCTGGTTTAGTAAAAGTCCAAACAAATAGCCACACAGGCTTTGTCTCACCGCACAGGGGTTCACTCTCCCTAGACAGTCCACACAGGTCTGGTTCCAGGCATGAGCTAACATCTAATGAAGCTGGGAGTTCTTATAGAGGCCTAAATGAGCTGACAAGGTTCAGCTGGTCTCCTCATCTCTGTCTGCACGACGCCCCACACTCTCCCTAGAGGTATGAGTCATCCATGAGCCCACTAGCCTTATACAACTCTCCACCTAGTTGTATAAGTCGGCGTAAAGCCTGAATCTGGGCGAAATATATCTACCCCCCTGGATGCAACCAGGTGACTTTACCTTCCTGCTGTCACAATATATATATTTTTTTATTTTTTTTTACAAAAAAATATGTAGAAGAATATATATTGGCCTAAACTGATGAAGAAATAAAAAAAAAATTGGGGATATTTATTATAGCAAAAAAAAAGAAGTGGTGTTTTGTTTTTTTCAAAATTGTCGCTATTATTTTTGGTTAATAGCACAAAAAAAAACTGCAGAGGTGATCAGTTACCACGAAAAGAAAGCTCTATTTGTGGGAAAAAAAGAACACAAATTTTGTTTGGGTACATCGTCGAACGACCACGCAATTGTCAGTTAAAGCGACGCAGTGCCAAATTGTAAAAAGTGCTCTGGTTAGGAAGGGGGTAAAATCTTCCAGTGGTTAAAGAATGGTAGTTACCCGCAACTCAATGGCAGTTACCTGCAACTCGTGTAGCTGCTGACTTTTTTAATAATCGGACACTCACCTGTCCCACAGTACAGCGATGCGGGCGAACGAAGCTCCACTCCTCTCTGCCGGCATTCTGACTGTGGGCGCCTGGCTGTGGCTTCACAGCCGTGCATGCGTGTGCTCTGATTGGCCGGGCAATCTTCTGGGACCTGACATGTGTCCCAGAAGATTGCACAGAGGGAGGGGGGAGAGGTGAACTTCCTTTTGGCGCCGTGGAGCCCGGAGAGGAATTGGGAGCTGGATGCCTCTAAAAAGAGGGTCTCCCCCCAAAAAAAGTCAGGGGGTCAACTTCACTTAAAGCGGAAGTTCCATTTTTGGGTGGAACTCTGCTTTAAGCTTACCTACCACTCAGAGGAAGAGGATGTGGACTTCTTGAACTGCTGTGAATACTGGGAGGAACTGAGGATTGTGGGAAAGTTAGTTCCATACACACCAAGCCTGATTTGTAGACTGGGCAGAAAAACTGCATTTCCCAGATTAACTAGTGTTCTGTGGGGAGAAAAAAAAAAGGGAGGTTTGTTTTTGGGCTCAGGGAGATATGAGGAGTAAGAGAGACACGTGTTCTCCTGGTTGCTGGCAAAACATTTGCCACTGCATATGGAGAATAGGGATGAGCTTCGTGTTCGAGTCGAACATACGTTCGACTCGAACATCGGCTGTTCGATCGTTCGACGAAGATCGAACGATTTGGGCCGTTCGCGCCAAATTCGAGTGACGTGAACGGCCCACAATGCACTACGCCATCGCAGTGTCATCCAGGCGCTGTGATTGGCCAAGCATGCACTGTGACCCCGCATGCTTGGCCAATCACAGCGCCGGCAGCGAGGAGAGCAATGATTGGCCACAGGCAGGATGCCTGTGGCCAAATATTGCTGATGGGGTTTAGTACACGCCCCACACTATAAAAGGCCGCCAGCGCGGCGGCCTTGTGTAGTGTGTTCCGGAGTAGGGAAAGAGAAGCATAGGCAGGGACAGTGTCATTATTTTTCCTTTACATAATCCTGGATCCCTTGTGTTTAGGGACAGATAAGGATAGGTAGGGAGAGTGTCAGTGACAGTGTGCTATTCTGTGCTAATCCTTGTTTGTAGGGACAGAGAGGTACAGTGAGGGAAAGTGTCAGTGTGCTATTCTGTTGTAAACCAATTTTGCTGTTCCATATTTTCAATCCTTGAGTTTAGGGACAGAGAAGGACACTCGTAGAAATTATCAGTGTGCTATTCTGTGCTAAATCTTGTTTGTAGGGAGGGACAGAGTAGGACAGTGAGGGAAAGTGTCAGTGTGTTATTCTGTTCTAAAACTATTTTGCTGAACCATATTTTCAATCCTTGAGTTGAGGGACAGAGAGGTACAGTGAGGGAAAGTGTCAGTGTGCTATTGTGTTCTAAAACTATTTTGCTGAACCATATTTTCAATCCTTGAGTTGAGGGACAGAGAGGTACAGTGAGGGAAAGTGTCAGTGTGCTATTGTGTTCTAAAACTATTTTGCTGAACCATATTTTCAATCCTTGAGTTGAGGGACAGAGAGGTACAGTGAGGGAAAGTGTCAGTGTGCTATTGTGTTCTAAAACTATTTTGCTGAACCATATTTTCAATCCTTGAGTTGAGGGACAGAGAGGTACAGTGAGTGAAACTGACAGTGTGCTATTCTGTTCTAAACCAATTTTGCTGTTCCATATTTTCAATCCTTGAGTTGAGGGACAGAGAGGTGCAGTGAGGGAAAGTGTCAGTGTGCTATTCTGTTCTAAACCAATTTTGCTGTTCCATATTTTCAATCCTTGAGTTGAGGGACAGAGAGGTACAGTGAGGGAAAGTGTCAGTGTGCTATTGTGTTCTAAAACTATTTTGCTGAACCATATTTTCAATCCTTGAGTTGAGGGACAGAGAGGTACAGTGAGTGAAACTGACAGTGTGCTATTCTGTTCTAAATCAATTTTGCTGTTCCATATTTTCAATCCTTGAGTTGAGGGACAGAGAGGTACAGTGAGGGAAAGTGTCAGTGTGCTATTGTGTTCTAAAACTATTTTGCTGAACCATATTTTCAATCCTTGAGTTGAGGGACAGAGAGGTACAGTGAGTGAAACTGACAGTGTGCTATTCTGTTCTAAACCAATTTTGCTGTTCCATATTTTCAATCCTTGAGTTGAGGGACAGAGAGGTACAGTGAGGGAAAGTGTCAGTGTGCTATTGTGTTCTAAAACTCTTTTGCTGAACCATATTTTCAATCCTTGAGTTGAGGGACAGAGAGGTACAGTGAGGGAAAGTGTCAGTGTGCTATTGTGTTCTAAAACTATTTTGCTGAACCATATTTTCAATCCTTGAGTTGAGGGACAGAGAGGTACAGTGAGTAAAACTGACAGTGTGCTATTCTGTTCTAAACCAATTTTGCTGTTCCATATTTTCAATCCTTGAGTTGAGGGACAGAGAGGTACAGTGAGGGAAAGTGTCCGTGTGCTATTGTGTTCTAAAACTATTTTGCTGAACCATATTTTCAATCCTTGAGTTGAGGGACAGAGAGGTACAGTGAGTGAAACTGACAGTGTGCTATTCTGTTCTAAACCAATTTTGCTGTTCCATATTTTCAATCCTTGAGTTGAGGGACAGAGAGGTACAGTGAGGGAAACTGACAGTGTGTTATTCTGTTCTAAAACTATTTTGCTGAACCATATTTTCAATCCTTGAGTTGAGGGACAGAGAGGTACAGTGAGGGAAACTGACAGTGTGCTATTCTGTTCTAAAACTATTTTGCTGAACCATATTTTCAATCCTTGAGTTGAGGGACAGAGAGGTACAGTGAGGGAAAGTGTCAGTGTGCTATTGTGTTCTAAAACTATTTTGCTGAACCATATTTTCAATCCTTGAGTTGAGGGACAGAGAGGTACAGTGAGGGAAAGTGTCAGTGTGCTATTGTGTTCTAAAACTATTTTGCTGAACCATATTTTCAATCCTTGAGTTGAGGGACAGAGAGGTACAGTGAGTGAAACTGACAGTGTGCTATTCTGTTCTAAACCAATTTTGCTGTTCCATATTTTCAATCCTTGAGTTGAGGGACAGAGAGGTACAGTGAGGGAAAGTGTCCGTGTGCTATTGTGTTCTAAAACTATTTTGCTGAACCATATTTTCAATCCTTGAGTTGAGGGACAGAGAGGTACAGTGAGTGAAACTGACAGTGTGCTATTCTGTTCTAAATCAATTTTGCTGTTCCATATTTTCAATCCTTGAGTTGAGGGACAGAGAGGTACAGTGACGGAAACTGACAGTGTGCTATTCTGTTCTAAAACTATTTTGCTGAACCATATTTTCAATCCTTGACTTGAGGGACAGAGAGGTACAGTGAGTGAAACTGACAGTGTGCTATTCTGTTCTAAACCAATTTTGCTGTTCCATAGTTTCAATCCTTGAGTTGAGGGACAGAGAGGTACAGTGAGTGAAACTGACAGTGTGCTATTCTGTTCTAAACCAATTTTGCTGTTCCATATTTTCAATCCTTGAGTTGAGGGACAGAGAGGTACAGTGAGGGAAACTGACAGTGTGCTATTCTGTTCTAAAACTATTTTGCTGAACCATATTTTCAATCCTTGAGTTGAGGGACAGAGAGGTACAGTGAGGGAACGTGTCAGTGTGCTATTGTGTTCTAAAACTATTTTGCTGAACCATATTTTCAATCCTTGAGTTGAGGGACAGAGAAGGACACTCGTAGAAATTATCAGTGTGCTATTCTGTGCTAAATCTTGTTTGTAGGGAGGGACAGAGTAGGACAGTGAGTGAAACTGACAGTGTGCTATTCTGTTCTAAACCAATTTTGCTGTTCCATATTTTCAATCCTTGAGTTGAGGGACAGAGAAGGACACTCGTAGAAATTATCAGTGTGCTATTCTGTGCTAAATCTTGTTTGTAGGGAGGGACAGAGTAGGACAGTGAGGGAAAGTGTCAGTGTGCTATTCTGTTCTAAAACTTTTTTGCTAAACCATATTTTCAATCCTTGTGTTTAGGGACAGAGAAGGATAGGCAGGGGACAGTGTCAGTGTCATTGTTGCTAAGCCTCCTGCACAATATACACCTGAAGGTAGCCCTTATTGCTGTTTTTCCCATCTCCCTGCAGGCCATCCATTAAAATGTCTGGAAGGCAACCAAGGAGAGGCAGACAGTCAGGAGGCAAAAAAAGAGGGCAAGCAGGCTCTGTGTCTGGGGGCAACAGTGCTGGTCGTGTACGCGGTGCATTGTCATCAGCACATGGCCATGGGACACGCTTGTCCTTGTTTTCGGCAGCTGGACATGTTGAGCCACATCATGCCGAAGACTTGGTAGAGTGGATGACCAAGCCCACCTCATCCTCCTCATCCTCTCTCACCCAGGCTCAGGGTACTGGCAAAGCAGCTGCCAAAGCGTCCTCTTCTCTGGTATCATTATCTTCATTAGTCAATCCTTCCCTAGACCCACCATGCCCTCCTCCTGAGGAGTCCCCCGAACTGTTTGAGCACAGTGTTGGGTACATGCTCCAGGAGGATGCCCAGCGTTTGGAAGGATCTGATGATGATACCCAGCTAGAGGAAGGCAGCAGCGTGAGAGCAGAGAGAGGGGATGCTCAAGAAGGACACCAATCTGGCAGTCATGTTCCAGCAGCTGCAGCATACTGCCAGATTGGCTCCAGTGATGAGGAGGGAGGGGAGGATGAGGTCACTGACTCCACGTGGGTGCCTAATAGGAGAGAGGAGGAGGATGAGGAGGAGGCACATCTCCAACGAGGCAGGATGCCCTTGAGTGGCCAGCGTATGGGCAGCACACCGACGGAATCACACCGCAGAGCTCCGCCTGTGCAGGGCGCTGCCTCTGCCCGTCATTCAAAAAGTTCTTTGGTGTGGGCCTTTTTTGAGGCGAGTGCATCAGATCGCACAGCTGCTGTTTGCAACATATGTCTCAAGCGTATATCGCGTGGCCAAAACATCAGCCGCTTGGGCACCACATGCTTGATCAGACATATGTTGACCTGCCATGCAGCTCGTTGGCAAGCCTACCTTAAAGACCCACACCAAAGAACAAAGCTGACCTCTTCTTGCACCGCATCAGCTGGGATCTCCAACCCCACTATACCTTCACTCCTCTCTGAAACCTGCTCTGAGAGGAATGAAGGTGTAGAATTAGGTGTGTCACAGGCAAGTACTTGCGGGCACTCTGCTAGCAGTACACCAACGTCCGATTCTAGCAGGCAAATTTCCCTGCCCCAGCTGCTGGACCGTCGAAAGAAGTTCACTCCCAGCCATCCACATGCCCAGCGGTTGAATGCTAGCTTGGCTAAATTGCTAGCGCTTCAACTGCTGCCTTTTCAGTTGGTAGACTCGGCCCCCTTCCGTGAGTTTGTGCAATGTGCGGTTCCTCAGTGGCAGGTTCCCAAACGACACTTTTTCGCACGGAAGGCTATTCCGGCTATCTACAGGCATGTGGAAGGCAATGTCTTGGCTTCGCTGGACAGGGCGGTCAGCGGTAAGGTGCATATTACCGCTGACTCATGGTCCAGCAGGCATGGACAGGGACGTTACCTTTCTTTCACGGCCCATTGGGTCACTCTTTTGGCAGCTGGGAAGAATGCAGGACAAGGTGCAGTAGTGTTGGAGGTTGTTCCACCGCCACGCCTCCAAAATGCTACTACTGGTTGTGACACACCTCTCTCCTCCACCCCCTCCTCTTCTTCTTCCTCCATGGCCTCTTCCTGTGGTTTGTCCTCGGAACCAGCGGTGCTCCGTAGGCGTTCAAGGGGCTACGCAAGTACGCAGGCAAAAAGATGCCATGCCGTGCTTGCGCTGGTGTGTTTGGGGGACAGGAGCCACACTGGGGCAGAGGTCCTGTCTGCTCTGCAGGGGCAGGCCGAGAGGTGGTTGACGCCACACCAGCTTAAGCCAGGAATGGTGGTTTGCGACAATGGCACCAACCTCCTCTCCGCCCTCCGACAGGGACAACTGACCCATGTGCCCTGTATGGCTCACGTCCTTAACCTGGTGGTGCAGCGGTTCTTGGGCAGGTACCCGGGCTTACAGGATGTCCTGAGGCAGGCCAGGAAAGTCTGTGTGCATTTCCGCAGATCTTATAATGCCAGTGCTCGCCTGGCTGAGCTTCAAAAGGAGTTGAACCTGCCCAAGAACCGCCTTATATGTGACATGCCCACCAGGTGGAACTCAACGTTGGCCATGCTGCAGCGGCTGCACACGCAGCAGAGGGCCATCAATGAGTACCTGTGCGACTACGGCACCAGGACAGGGTCAGGGGAGCTCGGGTTTTTTTCACCACGCCAGTGGGGCATGATCAGGGATGCATGCACTGTCCTGGCACCATTTGAGGAGGCCACGAGGATGGTGAGCAGTGACAGTGCATGCATCAGTGACACTGTACCTCTTGTCCACCTGTTGGAGCACACGCTGCGTGGAATAATGGACAGGGCACTTGAGGCAGAACAGAGGCAGGAAGAGGAGGACTTCCTTGCCTCTCAAGGCCCCCTTTACCCAGACAGTGTTCCTTCTGTCCCACCCATCGCACAGGAAGAGGAGGAGGAGGAGGAGGAGGAGGAGGAGGATTGTGTCAGCATGGAGGTGGAGGCTGGCACTCAGCATCATCAGCAGCAGTCTTTTAGGGATGATTTACAGTCCCAAGAAACCAGTGGACTTGTACGTGGCTGGAAGGAGGTGGCTGCGGATCATGTCGTCCTTAGTGACCCAGAGGACTCCGGACTGAATGCCTCAGCTAACCTACGCTGCATGGCCTCCCTGATCCTGCAAAGTCTGCGGAAGGATCCTCGTATTCTTCGGATCAAGGAGAGGGACCATTACTGGCTGGCCACTCTCCTTGATCCACGGTACAAGGGTAAGGTTGCGGACCTTATCGTACCGTCGCAGAGGGAGCAGAGGATAAGACAACTCCGGGAGGCCTTGCAGAAAGGTCTGTGCAACGCGTTCCCAGAGACTGGGAGGTTACAAACTCCTGGTCCTGGACAGCGAGTTGCTGAGGCTTCGGGCAGTCAAAGAAGGAGCGGTGGGGAAGGTGGCCGTCTGACCGATGCGTTCAGACAATTCTTTAGTCCGCAGCCCCAAAGTATGATCGGTTCCAGCAACCATCGCCAGCGTCTGATATACATGGTGCAGGAATACCTAGGGGCAAGGTCAGACTTGGACACCTTCCCCACCGAAAATCCTCTGGCTTACTGGGTCTTGAGGATGGATCACTGGCCAGAGCTTGCACAGTATGCAATTGAGCTACTGGCCTGTCCTGCATCCAGCGTTCTTTCAGAACGCACATTCAGTGCTGCTGGAGGATTTGTCACGGATCACAGGGTGCGCCTGTCCACCGACTCGGTTGATCGACTGACTTTCATCAAGATGAACCAGTCTTGGATCACCACCAGCTACCACACACCAGATGCTGATATAACAGACTAATTGATTTTAAAATGTCACATCCCTTCAAGACTGATGCTGATGCTGAGTGTCTGTGCTGTTATGTTGACTGGCTATCCTCCTCCTCCTCCTCAATGATACGATTAACGATGATAGCTTGGAAGATCATTTTGGTTTATGGGTGACGCCACCAGTGGCTAAGGCCCAATTTTTCAGCCCCTGTTTAACAGGGGCGTGTAATTAAAATTTTTGAGGCAATACTTTGCAACAGGCCTCATTGCTGTGCTCCAAGTAGAGTATCTGTGAGGGGTTGCAGTGTTGTGCCACCAGTGCCTAAGGGCCAATTTTTCAGCCCCTGTTCAACAGGGGCATGCAATTATAATTATTGATCTAATAATTCACAGCAGGGCCCATTGCTGCGCCCACCAAGAGTAACGGTCAGGCCTTACAGTGTTGTGGCACCAGCACCACCATCACCACCACCACCAAAGGCCCAATTTTTAAGCCCCTGTTCAACAGGGGCATGCAATTATAATTATTGATCTAATAATTCACAGCAGGGCCCATTGCTGCGCCCACCAAGAGTAACTGTCAGGCCTTACAGTGTTGTGGCACCAGCACCACCATCATCACCACCACCACCACCACCAAAGGCCCAATTTTTCAGCCCCTGTTCAACAGGGGCATGCAATTATAATTATTGATCTAATAATTCACAGCAGGGAGCATTGCTGCGCCCACCAAGAGTAACTGTCGGGCCTTACAGTGTTGTGGCACCAGCACCACCATCACCACCACCACCACCACCAAAGGCCCAATTTTTCAGCCCCTGTTCAACAGGGGCATGCAATTATAATTATTGATCTAATAATTCACAGCAGGGAGCATTGCTGCGCCCACCAAGAGTAACTGTCAGGCCTTACAGTGTTGTGGCACCAGCACCACCATCACCACCACCACCACCACCAAAGGCCCAATTTTTCAGCCCCTGTTCAACAGGGGCATGCAATTATAATTATTGATCTAATAATTCACAGCAGGGAGCATTGCTGCGCCCACCAAGAGTAACTGTCAGGCCTTACAGTGTTGTGGCACCAGCACCACCATCACCACCACCACCACCACCAAAGGCCCAATTTTTCAGCCCCTGTTCAACAGGGGCATGCAATTATAATTATTGATCTAATAATTCACAGCAGGGACCATTGCTGCGCCCACCAAGAGTAACTGTCAGGCCATACAGTGTTGGGGCACCAGCACCACCATCAAAGGCCCAATTTTTACTACCACTGATCAACAATTATATGTTATTACAATTCCTGATATTATACTTGACAGAAGGGCGTTCCGGCACCCACCAAGAATAACTGTGAGTGCTTTCAGTTTTGTGCCAACACCAACACCTAAGGGGCCAATTTCTGCAGAGTATATACGGAAGGTCCCTACTTTCAAACATCCAACTTACAAACTACTACTACTTGCAAACGGAAGAAGACAACAGGAAGTGAGAGGAAATCTACCCCTTGGAAGGAAAATTCTCTCCTGTAAGAATTAATATGGGAGAAAGGTGTCTCCTATCTACTGATGCTTTATCACCAATCCTTGTTTCAATAAAAACACCACATTTCAAAAACAGTTGTCATTGGGACGCAAAGTGAGGTGAAATGTTCTGAACAGGGGCACAGACAGCAAAAAAAATGTGACAGGGGTGATAACCGTTCCCTATGTTTTACAAAAAACTAAAAAAAAGGAATTTGCCATGGAGCTCCACTTAAACAATGCAGCTGTTCAAAATTATAAACAGATTCTACATAAGAACAAACCTACAGTCCCTGTCTTGTATGCACCGCCTGTATACGGCTGTTCAGAGTATATAGGTCCTTTTTTATTTTGTGTGCGGGGTTCCCCTTAATATCCATACAAGACCCAAAGGGGCTGGTAATGGGCTGGGGTAGGGGGGGGGGGGGGGTTGATGGGGTAGCTATGCCATTTTTCCTAAAGATTTTCATCCATATTACCGGGACCAGACATTGCATTAAAGCCGCAAGCAGTTTTAAATGACTTTTTTCCCTTTAGAAATGTTATTTTGTGCAGGGACAGTTCTAAACACGGGGAAACACGTGGCACTTCACAGGCATACTTTAGACACCCCCCAGGTACAATATTTAAAGGAATATTTGACTTTTTTTTTTCACTTTATGCATCATTAAAATGACTGCTCCCGGAAAACGTCCGTTTTTAAAACTTCTTTTTGCATTGATACATGTCCCCTGGTGCAGAAGCCGGGTTCCCAAACTCTGTTTCGGACAATAACATGGATAATAGTCGTTATAATTAGCACTTTAGAATTCGAACGTCCATTGTATTTAATAGGGTTCTAATGTTCGCGCGAACTTTCGGTCCGTTCGCGGGTTCTGGTGCGAACCGAACCCGGGGGTGTTCGGCTCATCACTTATGGAGAGAAGCACTGCAGAGGACAATCCCTGGTATTTGAGATTTCGCTGACTGAGACCGCTGCCCAGTTGCTGGAGAGAACGCTATGGTCGCTGACTTTGTTGAGTCACCAATAAGGAATGGAAAAAAAAGATCTGCAGTCACCACAGGAGTTGGTGAGAGGCCAGTGGTCAACCCCACTACACCCTGTCAAAAGGAACACAGTGGGTCACCTGGGTTCAGAGGAACCTGGTCCAGAGTGATCCAACACCGGATTTGGACTCTAATGCGCTGGCTAGAAGGGAAATAGGTATAATATAGACTGCTGGACTATTATTGTGACATTTACCCCCCCCCCCTTTAATAGTATAGCCCAGTTCATAGTCAACAAAAAAGGGAGGAAAGCAGTACTGGGGTACAATCCCAAAAGCAACAGGATGATCTCAGTCCGTATCCAAGGCAAACCATTCAACATCACAGTAATCCGAGTCTATGCACCAACCTCTGATGCTGAGGAAAACCGACGTTGACCGCTTTTATGAAGATCTACAACACCTTTTAGAACCAACTCCAAAAAAGATATCCTTCTCATAATGGGAGCTTGGAATGCTAATGTAGGAAGTCAAAGCATATCCGGAATAACAGGTAAATATGGCCTTGGACTGCAAAATGAAGCCGGATAAAGGCTAATTGAATTTTGTCAAGAGCACACACTGGTAATAACAAACACTCTTTTTCAACAGCCAAAGAGGCGACTCTCTCTACACATGGACATCACTGGATGGTAGACATGGGAGCCGTCGAAAAATTTGTTCCGTTTCGTATTTAAAAAAAAATCGTAATTCGTGTACGGAATTCAATTCGGATTCGGACGAAATACGAATTTTGTACGACACGTATAACGAACGATTCGACCGGAAAGAACGAATGATTCGACCGGAAATGTACTACCCCCACCCAATTCCAGCAGCAATCTTTTCTCTCTATAATGTCAAATCTTTTCTCTCTATAATGTCGAATCGGAACGAACGAATGATTCGACTGGAAATGTACTTCCCCCACCCAATTCCAGCAGCAATCTTTTCTCTCTATAATGTCGAATCTTTTCTCTCTATAATGTCGAATCTTTTCTCTCTATAATGTCGAATCTTTTCTCTCTATGTAGAATAATCTTGGACTAATAAAGTTAAGGTTAGTCACATTCGACCAAAAAATATTTACCTATCGCTTTGTCGAATTTTCATGTCTTATTTGGTAGTTTGGATTCGGATAATTTGGATACGAAATTTCGTACGAATTTTTCGAAATTTCGTATTTCGTACAGAATTCGTATTCGAAAAAATTCGTAATTCGGATTCGTACAAATGTACGAATTTCGAAAAATTCGTACGAAACTAATCGCACATGTCTACTGGATGGTCAATACAGAAATATGTTCTCTGCACCCAAAGATAGAGAAGCTCTATACAGTCAGTCAAAACAAGGCCTGGAGCTGACTGTGGCTCAGACCATGAACTTCTTTTGGCAAAATTTAGGCTTAAATTGAAGAAAGTGGGAAACATCACTAGACAATTCATTTATGATCTAAATCGGATCCCTTGTGAATACTTAGTGGAGGTGACAAATAGATTTAAGGGATTACATGTGATAGAGTACCTGAGGAACTATGGAAGGAAGCGTGTAACATCGTACCAGACGCAGCGATGAAAACCATCCCAAAGACGTTCTTAACCACTTGCTGTCCAGCCGCCGTAGTTTTACTGCAGCAGGTTGGGTCAGCTGGGCAAATCGACGTTACCTTACGTCGCTTCCCATTGTGGCCACTAGGGGCTCGCCGCGATCGCTCGTGACAGGGCGAGAACCGGGATCTGTGTGTGTAAACACACAGATCCCGGTTCTTTCAGGGGAGAAATTACGGATTGTGTGTTCATACAAAGTATGAACAGTGATCTGTCATTTCCCTTAGTAAGTCCCATCCCCCCTTCAGTTAGAACACAGAGAGGGAACACAGTTAACCCCTTGATCGCCCCCTAGTGTTAACCCCTTTCCTACCAGTGACTTTTTTTACAGTAATCAATGCATTTTTAATAGCACTGATCCCTGTAAAATTGTCAATGGTCCCAAAAATGTGTCAAAAGTGTCCGATCTGTCCACCGTAATGTCGCAGTTCCAATAAGAATCGCTAATCGCCGCCATTACTAGTAAAAAATAAATAAATAAAAATGACATAAATCTATCCCCTATATTGTAGACGCTATAACTTTTGTGCAAACCAATCAATATACGCTTATTGCAATTTTCTTTAACAAAAATATGTAGAAGAATACATATCGGCTTAAACTGAGGAAAAAATCGTTTTTTTTAAAAAAATGTGGGATATTTATTATAGCAAAAAGTAAAAAATATAGCTTTTTTTCAAAATTGTCGCTCTTTTTTTTGTTTATAGCGCAAAAAATAAAAACCGCAGAGGTGATCTTTTTGTGGGAAAAAAAGGACGTCCGTTTTGTTTGGGAGCCATGTCGCACGACCGCGCAATTGTCAGGTAAAACGACGCAGTGCCGAATCGCAAAAAGTGCTCTGGTCCGGGGCTTAAGTGGTTAAAATTCTAAAAGATGACGCTGTTAAAGTGCTGCACTCAATATGCCAACAAATTTGGAAAACACAACAATGGCCACAGGACTGGAGCAGGTCCGTTTACATTCCAATACCAAAGAAGGGCAGCACCAAAGAGGTTATGGAATACCCAGTTTATAGTCTGGATTTAGCTCCATCTGATTTCCACCGTTTTGGACGCTCGAGCTTTAAAGGGGAAGGAGATTTTTATGTGTTGATGATGTGAAAGCAGCGGTGCATCAGTGGCTACATGCTCAACCAAAAACATGTTTTGCTGATGGCATTAAAAAGTTGGTACGACGCTGGGAAAAAAAATGCATTGCAAAGGAAGGTGACTATGTAGAAAAGTGATGTCCATTTTGTTTTTGAGTGCGGAAACTTTTTCAAGACCCATCGTATATATCAAAACATTAAAGTGTTAAAGGAGAAGTATGGGTTTGTTTGTTTTTTTCCAAACTCATACTTACCTAGGTGGATGCAGCATCGGTCCCCAAGCACCTCTACACTGAGAAGCGAGCGATCGAACACTGCCGATTGCTCGGTTCTCTCGGCTGCCCGAGCAGAAAGCTGCTCCTCCACGCTCACTGGAGCGCTGCGCTGTGGAGAGGCGGGCAGCGGCCTTCTCAGCTACTCATTGAGAGGCTGAGACAGCTATCAGTCCAGGCACCTGGCGGATCCAGACTCCCTGAGTCGGGATGATGCTGTTCCTGGACTGATCTTTGTGATGTGCACTCCTGTGACCCATAGGAGAAGTTCAGCCAAACAAGCTCCGGCTGATCTTCTCCTTTAACACCAGTTTTACACTTGTTACTGCAATGCATGTGTGTGAATGCAGCCTAAAGCCAGGTACACACGTTCTAAATTTCGAGAGACAACGGCCCGTGTGTATGTCGGAAGAGCATGCTGGAAAACCAGCAGCTAACTGGCTCCCGATCAGAGCTCTTAGCCAATAGCAGAGAGCGCTGATCGCAGTGTTCTGGTGGGGGGTTGTCCCCCCTGTCAGAACACAACAGCTCAGCCGTGGGAAGATCGCTGTACTAACCTCTCATGGTTAGTACAGCGGCTTACTCTACTGCAAACTTAAATAGATTTGGGGTAGGATGACCTTTCTCCCACTTTAAACTCATCTCCTTTTCTCCAAAGAAGTATAATCAGTAGTGATTATGAGGGCTTTATGAATATGAACTGATGATGTGAAATGCATCAAAGCTACTCAGCGATGACCTGGCATCTCCAATTTCCTAATTGGTCATGATGAAGTTTAGAATTCTGTGTGCTTTGATTATTCTTGGTGATTAGTAGGAATATGGGAAACTGCTGAATGGATAAAAAAAGCAAAAACACTCAGGCCTCGTACACACGACCGGTTTTCTCGGCAAGAAACCAGCAGGAAAACTGCTGGCAGCGCTTTTTGCAGAGAAAACCGGTCACGTGTATGGTTTCTCGTCGAGAAAACTGCCGGGAAACTCGACGTGAAAAATAGAGAACCTGCTCTCTTTTTTCTCGTCTGGATTCTCGTCGACCTGTTTCCCGACGAGAAAACTGTGTGTGTGTGTGTGTGTGTATGCGGCTACAAGCTTACCTCTCCTCCGGTAAGCCCGCGCATGCTCGATGAGACTTTGACGCATGCGCGGTAGCTTACAAGGGTAGTGTAGGGTGAAGCAAGATGGCGGCGACGGCGGCATCGAATGTGACGAGCGCATGCTCGTTGTAGTCGATGACGTCACTGCGTTCTTGCCATTCAAAAGAATGGCGGTTCTTTTGAATGGCCATCTGTATGCACGGCTTGGCAAGAAAAGCTTGCCAGGAATCTCGTTAAGAAAAACGACGTTTTTTTCCTGACGGGATTCTCGCCGTGTGTACTAGGCTTTCGACTGTGCCAAGTTGGAATGTATTGAAAGTATTGCATCTACTGTAAGTGCCAGTTCACACAGGGGCAACCCGACTTACAGTGCGACTTTGCAAGGCGACTTCAGTGCGACTTGGAGCAACTTACAACGCGACTTTAAGTCGCCTCCAGGACAGGCGACTTTGGCTGTGGCCAATCGCAGAATAATCAGCTCTGTGGGAGGGAGGGGTTTGCCTGGGGTAACGATTTTCTCTTCCTGTAAAGTTGCTTGCACTAAGATGGAGATCTGACTTTGGAGGTGACTTCCATTGAAATTTATGGGTACAAGTCGCCTTGAATTAGTACAGGAACCTTTTCTGAAGTCGGAGCGACTTCAGTAGTGTACATTAAGACGGCTCTCATTCACTTCAATGGAATTTCTCATGTTGCGCGACTTGGGGCGACACAAGTCGGATTCCAAGTCGCTGTAGTGTGAACGGGCACTTAGTGTAACTGCCCCTTTAGTCCCCCTGGTCCCAACCCTCTCCCCAGGCTTCTACAAACCTGTCCCTAATCCAGATTACAAGAGCAGGTAGGAGAAAGAGGAGAGGGCAAGTATGGTGGAGGAGCCCTAGCAGCGTAACACTAAATGTGGGCAAGAAGCTGAACAGTGCTGCTGGCAGCTAGAGATGAGCTTGGTTGTCCTCTGAACTCATCTCTAACCCAAACTCCCTTACGGTAAGTAATATGCCACAGCAAGGGCGATGATCCTCTGGGCAGTAAAATGGCACAACCGGGTAACCGTCCGAGGAAATGACAACAGGGCACAGCAAAGGAGGACAGGAGAGCTCAGGAGTCACTCTAAGGATATCTACTGGCCTGCAGTTACCAGTAAGGTGGTCTGGGTGATGGGGGGCTCTGTGGAGACAGAGTCTTGGGCTGCTACTGGATCCAGGGAAAGAGAGGAGCAATAGGTGCAGGCCGGAGAGGCAGCTGGGCAAGGCAGATGGTCACTCCTGGAGGCCCTACCTTGGTCTTGGGTGCTCACAGACATGGGTAGCATTCAGGGCTGGCAGCAGGAAAAATACTGGGACTGTTTTCCCCCCAGCTCAGCTAGATGTACCTGAGGTGGGGCGCGATCTTGGTAATTTGATGCTTAGCAACAGGCTCCACCCCCTCCCATGTGGCTGCATCCAGCATGGGACTGGGGGGCAAGCTATTTTTCCTCCAGCAGGACACAGCGCGAGAAGAAGACTATGCTAGACCCGCCAGACCCTGGTGCCTGGGGGAAGGAATTCTGCTGACGGCATAAGGAAATCAATACACCGGCCACAGTAGGGGACCGGACAGGCTGGCGCTTTGCACACAGGAGGTGTGGAGTGGCGGGAACTGTGTCTAAGTGACCAGGAGTTGGGGGAACACCGGGTGTTTTGACGGGTCAAATAGATCCTCTGGAGAGGAGATCTTACTGCTAGGATCCTGGAAATACACTATTTCCCATCCGAACTGTCTGCACTAGGTATATGTAAAAAAACGAACAAAAAATGTATTCATGTATGTCCACTGAACAATTTATCGGTCATTACACGATGGCACTATCGTTTGCGCTCATGGCCGAATGTTCGTTTTTCGAAAATGAGTTTGCCCGATTTTTCGTATAGTTTATGGCCAGCATTAGTCCGTAGGGTTCAATATTGAGTTGGCCCACACTTTGCAGCTATAACACCTTCAACTCTTCTGGGAAGGCTGTCCACAAGGTTTAGGAGCGTGTCTATGAGAATGTTTGACCATTCTTCCAGAAGCACATTTGTGAGGTCAGGCACTGATGTTGGACGGGAAGGTCTGGCTTGCAGTCTCCACTCTAATTTATCCCAAAGGTGTTCTATCGGGTTGAGGTTAGGCCTTGCTTTGTGGACTGGTCCAAATCATTTATTGGAGGGGGGATTATGGTGTGGGGTTGTTTTTTCAGGGTTTGGACTTGGCCTCTTAGTTCCAGTAAAGGGAACTCTCAAGGCATCAGCATACCAAGACATTTTGGACAACTTTATGCTCCCAAATTTATGGGAACAGTTTGGGGATAGCCCCTTCCTGTTTCAACATGACTGCACATCAGTGCACAAAGCAAGGTCCATAAAGACATGGATGAGCGAGTTTAGGGTGGAGGAACTTGACTGGCCTGCACAGAGTACTGACCTGAACCCGATGGAACACCTTTAGAATGAATTAGAGTGGAGACTGTGAGCCAGGCCTTTTCGTCCAACATCAGTGCCTGACCTCACAAATGCGCTTCTGGAAGAATGGTCAAACATTCCCATAGACACACTCCGAAACCCTTGTGGACAGACTTCCCAGAAGAGTTGAAGCTGTTATAGCTGCAAAGGGTGGGCCAACTCAATATTGAACCTTACAGACTAAGACTGGGATGCCATTAAAGTTCAAGTGCGTGTAAAGACAGATGTCTCAAAACTTTTGACAATATAGTGTATATAGAGAATCAGAAGGTAGCCCACCAGCATAAGAAGAGCTATTTTAGAAGATATTTGGACCATGGATGGACTGTTGACAGATTTCAGTTCAGACAGTTACACAATTGATGTGGGTATCTGCCATCTGGGCATCAAACCTATATGAGCTTGTTGGAGATCCTTTTTCAAACACATGAGCATTAAAATGGGCTACAATATTGCAGCTATAACAGCCTTCACTCTTCTGGGTAAGAAATTCAACAAGAGTTGGTCAGGGACTGCGGACATTCTACAGGAGTCGGTCAGGGACAGCGGACATTCTACAGGAGTCGGTCAGGGACAGCAGACATTCTACAGGAGTCGGCCAGGGACTGTGGACATTCTACAGGAGTCAGCCAGGGACTGTGGACATTCTACAGGAGTCAACCAGGGACTGCAGACATTCTACAGGAGTTGTTCAGGGACTGCGAATATTCCACAGGAATCGGGCAGGAACTGGGGACATTCTACAGGAATCGGGCAGGGACTGGGGACATTCTACAGGAATCGGGCAGAGACTGGGGACATTCTACAGGAATCGGGCAGGGACTGGGGACATTCTACAGGAATCGGGCAGAGACTGGGGACATTCTACAGGAATCGGGCAGGGACTGGGGACATTCTACAGGAATCGGGCAGGGACTGGGGACATTTTACAGAAGTTGGGCAGGGACTGCGGACATTCTACAGAAGTCGGGTAGGGAATGGGGAAATTCTACAGAAGTCGGGCAGTGACTGGGGACATTCTACAGGAGTTGGTCAGGGACTGCGGACATTCTACAGAAGTCGGTCAGGACTGGGGACATTCTACAGGAGTCAGCCAGGGACTGTGGACATTCTACAGGAGTCAGCCAGGGACTGTGGACATTCTACAGGAATCGGGCAGGGACTGGGGACATTCTACAGGAATCGGGCAGGGACTGGGGACATTCTACAGGAATCGGGCAGGGACTGGGGACATTCTACAGAAGTTGGGCAGGGACTGGGGACATTCTACAGAAGTCGGGTAGGGAATGGGGAAATTCTACAGAAGTCGGGCAGTGACTGGGGACATTCTACAGGAGTTGGTCAGGGACTGCGGACATTCTACAGAAGTCGGTCAGGCACTGCGTACATTCTACAAGAGTCGGTCAGGCACTGCGTACATTTTACAGGAGTTGGTCAGGCACTGCGTACATTCTACAAGAGTCGGTCAGGCACTGCGTACATTTTACAAGAGTCGGTCAGGCACTGCGCACATTCTACAAGAGTCGGTCAGGCACTTCGTACATTCTACAGGAGTTGGTCAATTCAGGGACTGGGGACATTGCACAGGCGGTGGTCAGGGGCTGTGGAGATTCTACAAGAGATGGTCGAGGACTGCACATATGCTACAAGAAATGGTTGAGGAGTGAGGACTGCTGACATTCTACAGGAGATGGTCGGGACTGCAGGGATATGCTATAAGAAGTGGTTGGAAAGGGCTATGAAAACTACAAATTGCCCATTTTCATCAGTTTCAATCCCTGTGGCAGTGGCCACAAGGACAGATAGAAAGAATCTCTCCAGCGGAGGCACCAATGCCAATAAAAACATGACAGGGTTCTAACCCTTCCTTACTCTATCCAAACTAAACATAAATGTTTTGGCGTTATATACAATGTATCTAAGCAAAAGAAAAAAAGTAGGATTTTTAAAACAGCTTACCTGTAAAATCCTTTTCTTGGAGTACATCACGGGACACAGAGCAGCATAGTCATTACTATGTGGGTTATATAGAATTACCTTCAGGTGCTGGCACTGGCAACTTCCAAAACAGGAAGTACCCTCCCCTATATAAGCCCCTCCCATCCAGGAGTACCTCAGTTTTGTAGCAAAGCAATACGTGTCCCCAAAAGAGGGGTGGGAGCTCTGTGTCCCGTGATGTACTCCAAGAAAAGGATTTTACAGGTAAGCTGTTTTAAAAATCCTACTTTCTTGTTCATACATCACGGGACACAGAGCAGCATAGTCATTACTATGTGGGACGTCCCAAAGCAATGCCAAATGGGGGGGGGATACACCATACATAAGCTGGGCGCCATCAGGCATGAGGATCCTTTGCGGCCTGCAACACACTGCGCCCAAAGGCGACATCCTCCTGACTTCTAACGTCCACCTGGTAGAACCTAGTAAACGTGTGTACTGAAGACCATGTTGCGGCCTTACAAATTTGAGCCAGGGAGGCCTGGTGATGCACTGCCCATGAAGTTCCAACTGCTCTCGTGGAGTGCGCCCTAACTTTGAACGGAGGCGGTCTACTTCTCAAGCCATAGGCTTGTATTATGACCTGTCGAATCCACTTGGCTAAAGTAGATTTTGATGCTGCCTGACCCTTTCTGGGGCCTTCCGGCAGAACAAACAAAGAATCCGTTCTACGAATCTGAGCAGTGGCTTTTAGATAACTTTAACTGCTCTTACTACATCCAAAGAATGCAATAACTTTTCCTCTACCGAGCTTGGTTTGGGGAAAAAAGAAGGAAGAACCACATCCTGGTTCAAGTGAAACCTCGATACCACCTTAGGAAGAAAGGCTGGGTGAGGGCGTAATACTACTCTGTCCTTATGAATAACCAGATATGGCTCCTTACAGGACATGGCGGCTAATTCCGACACTCTTCTAGCCGAGCATATGGCTACTAAAAATATCAATTTTCTGGTGAGTAGAACCAAGGAAATGTGCCGCAAAGGTTCAAATGGCTGCTTCTGCAGAACCGACAGAACCAAATTTAGATCCCATGGGCATATGGGAGCTTTAATCGGTGGAATAATACGAGTCACCCCTTGCATAAAGGATTTGACAAGTGAATGCATAGCCAGGGGCCTTTGAAATAGTATTGATAAGGCCGAAACCTGGCCCTTGATAGTACTTAAGGCAAACTTCCTGTCTACAGCCCACTGCAGGAAGTCCAGAATTCTGCCTATAACGTACTTACGTGGATGCCATTTTCTGGCCTCGCACCAAGTGATGTACGCCTTCCAAACTCTATAGTAGATCTGCCTGGATACAGGCTTCCTGGCATTGATTATAGTTGATACCACAGAGTTAGAGAGACCTCTCTTCTTTAGGATGTGGGATTCAATAGCCAGGCCGTTAAACTTAGAGTTAGTAAGGAAGGGTGGTATATCGGTCCTTGCGAAAGCAGGTCCGGACGACGTGGAAGGGTCCAAGGACTCCCCACAGACATTTTGATGATCTCCGCGTACCAGGCCCTTCGGGGCCACGCTGGAGCCACCAGGATCACCGGCTTCTTTTCCAACCTGACTCTGCGAAGGAATCGAGGCAACAATTGTAGCGGAGGGAATGCATATATCAGTCTGAACTGATCCCAAGGAAACACCAGAGCATCCGAGCCGCAAGCGAGGGGATCCCTTGTCCGGGAGACAAATCTGTCCACCTTTGCGTTGAATCTGGATGCTAGCAGATCTACATCCGGTGTTCCCCACCGCTGACATATTGCTCGGAAGACCTCGGGATGAAGGGACCATTCCCCTGGGCATAACTGTTGGCGACTCAGAAAGTCCGCCTTCCAATTCTCCACCCCTGGAATGAAGACAGCTGATATACATGGGACAAGCTTTTCTGCCCATTCCAGGATGTGACTTACTTCCCTCTGGGCTGCACGACTCCTGGTGCCTCCCTGATGATTGATATATGCCACTGCTGTGGCATTGTCTGATTGAATTCTGACAGGGGACCCTTGGATTCTGGATGTCCAGGCTACTAGGGCATACCAGGCTGCTCGTATCTCTAAGAGATTGATGGGCAGGGTTTTTACTACATTTGACCATCTGCCCTGGAGAGACCATTGCTCCAGTACTGCCCCCCAGCCTATAAGGCTGGCATCTGTAGTGACCACCTTCCAGGATATTGGACTGAAGGGTTTTCCCTTCTGGAGATTCTGGGGGATCAACCACCAGCAGAGACTCTTCCGAACAGAAGGGGACAAAGCCATCGGGAAGTCTAGAGCCTGAATTTTTCCGTTCCAGGCTGACAATATGGCCCTCTGTAAATTCCTTGAGTGGAATTGGGCGTATGGCACAGCTTCGAATGATGCTACCATCTTTCCTAGCAGCCTCATGCACAGGCGTATGGACGGCTGTCTTTTTGCACAAAGCAGACGGACCAAGCCCCTCAAAGAGGATACCTTGTCTAGAGGTAAGAAAATCTTCCTCTGGTCTGAATCCAGCCGTAGCCCTAGATATACCAGGTTTTTCACTGGCTGTAGGGCTGACTTGTCCAGGTTGATGACCCAACCGTGAGATTCTAGATACTTGATTGTATCGACAATTACCACTTCTAGCTTGGCAACTGAGTGGTCCATCAACAACAGGTCGTCTAGGTATGCCATTATCGTTACACCTCGTGTTCTTAGATCGGCCAACAGTGGGGCCAGAATTTTTGTGAACACTCGTGGTGCTGTGGCCAGACCGAATGGTAAGGCTCTGAACTGAAAATGGCGCCCTTCTACTGCAAAGCGTAGAAATTTTTGATGACCTGGAAAGATGGGAACATGCAAGTAAGCATCTTTGATGTCGATCGAGGCTAACCATTCCTCCCCCTGTAGGGCAGCGGTGACCGATCGGATCGACTCCATCCGGAAAGACCGGACGTTTAGAAATTTGTTTAGACTCTTTAGGTCCAATATGGGTCTTATGTCCCCGTTTGGCTTCGGGACTGTGAAAAGGTTTGAGTAGAAACCCAACCCCCACTCTTCCATAGGAACCTCCATAATTACTCCTTGGAGCAATAGTTGTTCTAACGCCAATAGGAGAGACCCTCTTTTCAGAGGGTCTCTTGGCATGCCTGACCACATAAAATGGGAAGGAGGAGACTCTTTTAACTCCAACTTGTATCCCAGAGTTACTGCGGAGAACACCCATCTGTCTTTGATCGTCTCCCGCCAGGTCTCTGCGAACAACTGAAGTCTTCCCCCCACCCGTTTGAGTGGGGGCAGCCCTTCATAGGCTTGACTTGGAGGCTGGTTTAGTACCCCTTCGGATCCAGGGTTTCTTATTACCCTGTGACTGTCCCTGATTTTTACCCCCTGAGTTTGACCGAGGAGGCCGTCGGAACTGCTTAGTAGCAGACGTCGCAGGGATAGGAGAGGTAGTCCTCTTAAAAGATGGACCCCTAGACCTCTTCTTACTCGGTAAGAGAGTACTTTTACCACTGGAAATCTTCTGGATATACTTATCCAGGTCCTCGCCAAAAAGGCGTTCCCCATGAAATGGGAAGCTAACTAAGAGCTTCTTACAGGGAGCTTCAGCAGACCAGTTTTTGAGCCACAGAAGCCTACGCATATGTACCAAAGACAGCGTGAGGCGGGAGGCCTGATGGATAGAATCCTTGATGGCGTCAACCGCAAAGCATAATGCTCTAGGCAGATCAGCCAGAGCCTGGGCCTGCTGGTCTGGCAAATCCCTCAGGACCATTTTCATCTGATCCTTTAAAGCTTGGCAGACCCCAATAGCTGCCACTGCTGGCTGTGTAACAGCCCCTGCTGTGGAAAAAGCAGATTTTAATAAAGATTCCAATTTTTTATCTACTGGATCTTTGAACATCTGAACATTATCTACTGGGCATGTCAGTGATTTGTTCACAGAAGAGATGGCTGCATCCACCGTAGGAACATTCCATCTCTGGGTGAACTTTTCCTCCATGGGATAGATCACCGGAAATTTCTTAGGCGGAACAAATAGTTTATCAGGATGTTCCCAGTCCTGGTATATAAGTCCTTCCAATAATGGATGTATTGGAAAGGAGCAATTAACCTGGGGAGCTTTTAGCGACCCCAATGAGGAGACAGCAGTAGTTGATGGTTCAACAAGAGGCATTTTAAATGCAGATCGAACCATGTCAGTTAGGGTCTGGGCCCACAATCTTTCAGTCTGTGATGCTGAAAATGGTTCATCTACTGTTGATTCCTCAAAAACAGAGTTAACCTCCTCCTGATCCCCTTCAGGTAGGTCGGTCCCTTCCTGGGACTGTTGCTCTGCCAACAGGCACTCTAATGGAGGTGATGGAGATCTGGCGCGCTTTCTTTCCTGTAGAGAAGAAGCGATCAATGCTGCCAATCTCTGCTCCAATCCCTCCAGAGTTGAGGCAAAAACCTCCTCTGTTATATATGCAGGAGCAGGTGGACTGAGGACAGCCGCAGTACCTGGCACTCCCGGGGGTTCCTTATGGGTATTAACCTCTGATTTCTCAGGGGAGGAGGGTGCAGATGACTGCTCCAGATCCTCAGAGCCCGATGGAGACCCCCTACACTTCCTGAGAGGTATATCTCGGAGTTTTTTAGGCGGCATATTCCTTAGTTCAAAGCTGAGGTATTCCAGCCGCAATACACCCCTTTACTGAAATAGTCTAATGCAATTTGCTGCTATGTACATCAGTGGGTGTCTACTAATGCGTCTTTCTGGGGATGCCTGTATCAACCGCCCGCTGTAAGCCCCTATACCATGCTACCAGCTCCTTTTCATGCTCTGTGTCCATAGCAAGCAGCGTGGACTGAGTCCTTTTATCTTGCTGGGACGCCCGCACATGCGCAGAAGCGCTGGGCGCGCAGAGCGCGTCATCCGCCAGGCTCCGCCCACTTTTTTGAAGCTAAATCTATAAAAAGAAAGCGTGTGTGCGCGCGCGCGCGCGTGCACGTGTGCGCTCTTTGCGCCCTGTAGGGAGAGGAGCCAGGGTCCCTGTTTCACCAGGACTCGGGGATGGAAGGAAACTACTTGGCAGCATGACAGAGGAATGCAGCTTCCCTGATAGAGAGCTCACTCATCTGCCTGGACTTTCACCATGGAAGGAATAGTCCCAAGAAAAAAAGACGTTCCACAGCGGCCTCTAGTGGACAAACACAGGTACCGCACTTTTGTCTTTTTTTTTTTTTTTTTTAAAACCTCCTTTATGAAAAACCTTTCCAGGTTTACAGTTTTTAAAACTTCCTTTATGAAAAGACATTTCTAGGATTTCTTAGGCATATACAGCTATTAGCGGGAATACCTTTAGGTAACAGGCAGAAAGACATATTAGGCTTGGGGGTCCCCTCAATAGAACCAAGTTCCTGAGGGGCCCCCACTTACCTTTTCCCCGCCGCAGGACTTTGTTTGGTCCACAGAAGCCCAAACTTCACCTCTCACGGCAGGCATTGTACTAGACCTTCAGGGACCGGGTTCCCAAGGATTCCACTCCCCTGGACCTGTATAGCACCCTGCACAGATAGCCTCTTGGTTTTGGGTATGACCAGAGCTCTGGATCCCAGGGTCCAGCCCTTCTAAGAGAGGCATTACAGGCAAAACCCTGCTCTTCTCTGCAAGGCCCGGGTACCGACCGTTTAGCTATGAAGCTTTTTTGGTCGGATCCGGAATAGCTTGCTAAGGCCCAGAGAACCTGTACACAAGCCCAGATGAATACATGTTAACCTTGGCCAACACCTTAGACACTGGCAAAAAACTGAGGTACTCCCGGATGGGAGGGGCTTATATAGGGGAGGGTACTTCCTGTTTTGGAAGTTGCCAGTGCCAGCACCTGAAGGTAATTCTATATAACCCACATAGTAATGACTATGCTGCTCTGTGTCCCGTGATGTATGAACAAGAAAGTTGTAATATCCTACATCTTCCTAGTCCCTAGATGTGGTGTCTGCATTTGTTTTTGTTTTTTTTTCAGGCTCCTTTCCTTTATTTTCACAGGATGATCCTACCAGTAACAACATACTTCCTTCCAATGATACCAACCACAGGGCCCAATGATACCAATGATGGGACACAATTTCTCCCAATGACACCAACTACAGGGCCAAATGATACCAACGATGGGACACAATTTCTCCCAACGACACCAACCACGGGGCCCAATGATATCAACGATGAGGCACAATTTCTCCCAACGACACCAACCACGGGGCCCAATGATATCAACGTTGAGGCACAATTCCTCCCAACGACACCAACCACGGGGCCCAATGATATCAACGTTGAGGCACAATTCCTCCCAATGACACCAACCACGGGGCCCAGTGATACCAACGATGAGGCACAATTTCTCCCAATGACACCAACCACGGGGCCCAATGATACCAACAATGAGGCACAATTCCTCCCAATGACACCAACCATGGGCCCAGTGATACCAACGATGAAGCACAATTCCTCCCAACGACACCAACCAGGGGGCCCAATGATATCAACGATGAACCACAATTCCTCCCAACGACACAAACCAGGGGGCCCAATGATATCAACGATGAGGTACAATTCCTTCTAATGACATCAGCCACAGGGCCCAATGATACAAATGATAAGGCACAATTCCTCCCAATGACACCAACGATGGGACACAATTTCTTCCAATGACACCAACTACAGGGCCCAATGATACCAACGATGGGAAACAATTTCTCCCAATGACACCAACCAGGGGGCCCAATGACACCAACGATGGGGCACAATTTCTCCCAATGACACCAACGATGGGTCACAATTCTTCCCACTGACACCAACGATGGGGCACAATTTCTCCCAATAACACCAACGATGGGTCACAATTTTTCCCTTTGACACCAACAATGGGGCACAATTTTTCCCAATGACACCAACCACAGGAGCCAATGACACCAATGATGGGTCACAATTCCTCCCACTGACACCAAAGATGGTATCAGTATTTTTTTTTTGCACTGACGTTGGGACGTTTTCTACTCCCAGTGGTCACAGTCCGGCCCCCTTAAAGTCTGAAGGACAGTAAACTGGCCCTTTGTTTTGAAAGTTTGGAGACCCCTGCTTTAAATGATTATCTTAAAGGCATAGTTCACCTTTACCATAAAACTTCCTGTGCAGATAAGAGGCATCTGTAACTATGCAGCTTTGACTAAAGTAAAATAATGCCCTTTCCATAGGTGTAGGCCATTTACACACCTCCTGAAGCTGCTAAGTACATTGCTAGGAGACATCTAAAGCCTCATACACACGACCGGGTTTTCCAACGGGAAAACTCAGATGAGAGCTTTTGGCTGGGAATCCCGGCCGTGTGTATGCTCTATCTGAGTTTTTCTGATGGGAAAACTGGCAAAAACCGCTGGCAAAAAAAAGAGAACTGGCTCTCTTTTTTTACTGTCGAGATTCCCAACGGACTTTTTCCCGTTTGAAAACCCGGTGGTGTGTACGAGGCACCTCTGTTAGGCCCCTTTCACACTGGGGCAGGCGGTGGCGGTATAGCGGCACGATATTCAGCGCCGCTTTACCATCGTATTTACCGCAATATTCGGCCACTAGCGGTGCGGTTTTAACCCCCACTAGCGGCCGAAAAAGGGTTAATACCACCCGCAAACCGCGGCTACCGCAGTGTCCCATTGATTTAAATGGGAAGGAGCGGTAAAGGAGCGGTATACACACCGCTCCTTTCACCGCTCCAAAGATGCGGCTTGCAGGAGATTTTTTTTCCTCCCGCCAGCGCATCGCCTCAGTGGGAAAGCCCTTGGGCTTTCACATTGAGAATACTGGGGCAGGATTATTTCAGGCGTTATTTATGCGCTATTTTTAGCGCTAAGACGCCTGAAATATGCCTCAGTGTGAAAGGGGCCTTAAGCCCCGTACACACGATCCGAATATGTTTTTTTTCTTTGTCTGAATTTCTCACTTCCTGTTCTTCCTCAGTAAACTTCACACCATCATCCGAGTGGTGTTTAGTCAGCCAGAACAGCTTACTGAGGAGGAACAGGAAGTGAGAAATTCAGACAAAGAAAACAAAGAAAAAAAACATTTAGAAGGTAAATCTAAGGAAAAGGTAAGTGAACCAACAATGCACTAGCTTAAAGGAACCTATTTAGAAAATAAAAAACGAACCTTTACAACCCCTTTAATCCTTTTAATGGGGAAGGTGTACGGTAGCAGCTGGGCCTCTCTTAGCAACATCCTTAGCAACTTCAGGCCAGGAGGGGCCTCTGTAACTGTGCAGCTTTGACCAAAGTTGAATAATGCCCTTACTTTTGGTGGAGGCCATTTACACACCTCCTGAAGCCTGACTGGAAAACTCCGGGGAAGTTGCTAAGGATGTTGCTAAGTGAGGCCTAGCTGCTACTATGCAGCTTCCCCATCAAAGGAGCAAGCGCTTTCTCTAAATTCAAACTCCCTCACATACTCGTTCTCTCCTCTGATGCAGTAGCTCTGAGGTCAGCATTTGAGAACTCACTCCTGTGATGATGAAGGTGATCAGTAACAGCTAGACATCTCTTAGCAGTGTCCTGGGAGTTTTTCAGACAGGCTTCATGAGGTACATAAATGGCCTACACCTATAGCAAGGACATTATTCAACTTTGGTCAGAGCTGCACAGATTGTTTTTATCTACAGATGCCCCTTACCTGCACGGGCAGCTTTTTTGGGGTACCTGTAAAAAATAGGTACCTGCTTCCTGAAAGAAAAAAATAACAATTTACAACAGGGGTCTCAAAACTTTCTAAACAAAGGGCCAGTTTACAGTCCTTCAGACTTTAGGGGGGCCGGACTGTGGCCAGTGGGAGTAGAAAAGGTCCCGTTGGTGTCATTGGGAGGAATTGTACCCCATCGTTGGTGTCATTGGGAGGAATTGTGCCCCATCGTTGGTGTCATTGGGAGGAATTGTACCCCATCGTTGATGTCATTGGGAGGAATTGTACCCCATCGTTGGTGTCATTGGGAGGAATTGTACCCCATCGTTGGTGTCATTGGGAGGAATTGTACCCCATCGTTGGTGTCATTGGAAGGAATTGTGCCCCATCGTTGGTGTCATTGGGAGGAATTGTACCCAATCGTTGGGGTCATTGGAAGGAATTGTACCCAATCGCTGGGGTCATTGGAAGGAATTGTACCCAATCGTTGGGGTCATTGGGAGGAATTGTACCCCATCGTTGGTGTCATTGGGAGGAATTGTGCCCCATCATTGGGGTCATTGGAAGGAATTGTACCCCATTGTTGGTGTCATTGGGAGGAATTGTGCCCCATCATTGGTGTCATTGGGAGGAATTGTACCTCATCATTGGGGTCATTGGGAGGAATTGTACCCCATCGTTGGTGTCATTGGGAGGAATTGTGCCCCATCGTTGGTGTCATTGGGAATAATTGTGCCCCGTCGTTGGTGTCATTGGGAAGAATTGTGCCCCATCGTTGGTGTCATTGGGAGGAATTGTGCCCCATCGTTGGTGTCATTGGGAGGAATTGTGCCCCATCGTTGGTGTCATTGGGAGGAATTGTGCCCTATCGTTGGTGTCACTGGGAGGAATTGTGCCCCATCATTGGTGTCATTGGGAGGAATTGTACCGCATCATTGGTGTCATTGGGAGAAATTGTTCCACCACTTTTGGGGTCACTGGGATGAATTGTACCCCGTTGTTGGTGTCATTGGGAGGGATTGTACCCCATCATTGGTGTCATTGGGGGGAATTGTGCCATATTGTTGGTGTCATTGGGAGGAGTTGTACCCCATCGTTGGTGTCATTGGGAGGAATTGT
Source organism: Rana muscosa (assembly GCA_029206835.1). Classification (NCBI taxonomy): domain Eukaryota; kingdom Metazoa; phylum Chordata; class Amphibia; order Anura; family Ranidae; genus Rana; species Rana muscosa. The sequence continues at coordinate 277,485,653 of CM055128.1, forward strand.
GCCCCATCATTGATGTCATTGGGAGGAATTGTGCCCCATCGTTGATGTCATTGGGAGGAATTGTGCCCCATCGTCGGTGTCATTGGGAGAAATTGTTCCACCACTTTTGGGGTCATTGGGAGGAACTGTACCCAATCATTGGTGTCATTGGGGGGAATCATGCCCCATTGTTGGTATCAGTGGATGAAATAGTGTCCCAAGGGCTGTATAAAAGCAAGCAAAGGGCCCACATCTGGCTCCCGAGCCGTAGTTTGGAGACCACTGATCTACAATAAGGGGGAGGGGGGGCAGAAGCTTCCCTTTTCAGATGAAGTACCGCTTCCATTTTGGATAGACTGGGGAATGGTTAGGCCCTCCGTCAGTTTGTTATTACCACCTGTGTCCCCATGGGGGGGATTCACCCGCTGTTTATACCGGTAACCAATGTCGCCAAGAAAGTGAGTGGAAATCCAAACTTTTAGAAGAGGTGACAGGAAATCTTCTAATGGGGACACCTGCCTGACAAGGGAGTTCCGCTCACTTTCCCTCTGACTTCCTGTTGGGTCTCAGGGACAGGAAGTGAGGTGAAATTTCCACAAAAACATTAGCAGATGGGGGTTTTACCTCTTCCCTTCTATGTATACTTTAAGTAATGGGGAATGGCACTTGTGAGCTTAGCATGGCGCTCTCTATTCCACCATTCTGATTGGTTGGGTGAGCGTTTCAGGCGCAGAATGTGAGGGACACTCATAATGTAAACACAGGCCTGACTTGGTGTGCTTGGCCTGTCCTGCTGTGTGTCACCCCACCCCCCACCTCCTCTCAGGGAAGCACAGCAATGCAGGTCATGGCTGCTCCTCACACTGGTGACCCCCTGAACCCATAACACACTACACCCTGGGCAAGGGGGGTCTCCCAAATGTCTGTGAGGTGGCACAGGTACAGAGGGGCAAGGAAGGAGTGTTAGAATGTTTATTATTATTAAACAAGTTGCACTGACATGATGTGTGAGTGGGGCCACAGTCAGCGGGGCTCCCCTCATACCATGACATGACTAACACCCTTCCCCCTTTTTGCAACCAGGGGACACCGTAACTGGCGCTAGGCCACGCCCGCGGCGCCTTGACTGACGTCTCCTCGGCCAATCAGCGGGCGGGCTGCGCGGCGTGAGCCAATCGCGCGCCTCCCGGGGAGGGTGATGGGTGAGGCTGTCGCCAGCAGCCCTGGTTGAGCTGTGCAGGTAGGTGCAGGCTGAGGGGTGCTGAGGTTGGGTATGGGGGGTGCTCATGCACCAGGTGGCAGAGGCCGGGGGGGACACAGGGGAGGGGGCACCCTGGAGCATGCAAAGGGAAGGGGGAAGGCAGGGCACGGCTGGTCCCAGGCCATGGCCAGGGCTGGAGGTGGAGAATGGCTGCACTCCATTCCTCCCTAGACAGAGGCAGGCCAGATACTGGAACTTTGTATCATCAGCTGGGTACAGGGTGGGGGGCACTTAGGATGCCAGGAGGGGAGGAAGGGGTTAACTTAGCAGACACCGGCTGGCTGCACTGACACCTAATGGAGGCTTTTCCTGATGGGACGGGTAGGTGGTCGCGGAGGGGCCAGGGGCGGGCTAATGGGAATCGTAGTTCTGGATGGAACTAAAGGGCGAAAAAGAATATAATATAAAAATAAATTCATAGAGTTAGCGATTGCTCCATCTTCTAAATCAAAATGGAGGCTCCTTCCAGGGGGGGGTTAATTTTTAAGAAGAGGCGAAAAGAGCGACCGATTCGGATGATGGGTTGTCTACGAATTCGCAGACTAAAGTTTTATATGTTATAAAGAAAAGAGGTAAGTACGCCGTCCTGGAATTTAAAATGGAGGTTGGGGGTCAGGGCTAAATTTATAAAGGGGCAAAAAAAATATATAATATAAAAATAAATCCATAGATTTAGCGATTGCTCCATCTTCTAAATAAAAAACGGAGGCACATTCCAGGGGGGGGGGGGGGGGGGTTGTTAATTTTAAGAAGAGACGAAAAGAGCGACACATTCGGGTGACGGGTTTCCTATGAATTCGCAGACTAAAGTTTTTATATATAACAAAAAAAACAAAAACGTAAGTACGCTATCTTGTAATTTAAAATGGAGGTTGGGGGTCAGGGCTAAATTTATAAAGGGGTAAAAAAAAACATAATATAGAAATAAATTTGTAGATTTAGCTATTGCTCCACCTTCTAAATCAAAATTAAGGCTCCTTCCGGGGTGGGTTGATTTTAAGAAGAGGTGAAAAGACCGACACATTCAGATGACTGGTTTTCTACGAATTCGCAGACTAAAGTTTATTTATATATATATATATAAAAAAAACCTAAGTACGATATCTTGTAATTTTAAAATGGAGGTTGGGGGGTCAGGGCTTTATAAAGGGGTACAAAAAAAACATAATATAAAAATAAATTCATAGAGTTAGCGATTGCTTCATCTTCTAAATCAAAATGGAGGCTCCTTCCGGGGGGGGGGGGGGTTAATGTTTAAGAAGAGGTAAAAAGAGCGATCGATTCGGATGATGGGTTGTCTACGAATTTGCAGACTGAAGTTTTATATGTTATAAAGAAAAAAAGGTAAGTACGCCGTCCTGGAATTTAAAATGGAGGTTGGGGGTCAGGGCTAAATTTATAAAGGGGCAAAAAAATATATAATATAAAAATAAATCCAGGGGGGGGGTTCATTTTAAGAAGAGACGAAAAGAGGGACACATTAGGGTGACGGGTTTCCTATGAATTCGCAGACTAAAGTTTATACATAAAAAAAAAAACGTAAGTACGCTATCTTGTAATTTAAAATGGAGGTTGGGGGTCAGGGCTAAATTTATAAAGGGGTAAAAAAAAACATAATATAAAAATAAATTCATAGATTTAACGATTGCTCCATCCTCTAAATCAGAATTAAGGCTTCTTCCGGGGGGGGGTTGATTTTAAGAAGAGGCGAAAAGAGCGACCGATTCGGATGATGGATTTTCTACGAATTTGCAGACTAAAATTTATATTTTTTATATATATCTATATAGATATCTATATAAATATATAAAAAGGTAAATACGTTTTTTTGGAATTCAAAATGGAGGGTGGGGGTCAGGGCTAAATTTATAAAGGGGTATAAAAAAAAATGTAAAAATGGTTTGGGGATGGGATGTCAGCCCAAAAATAAAATGAAATTGGAAGCTGTTGCCCATAGCAACTGAGCAAAGTATTTATTTATGTCAGGCACGCAATTCAGCCGCTTTACATCTTATGGCAATATAAACCCAATAGTATATTAATATTCTCAGCAATAATTTCAACATTTTGAAAAAAAAAAAAAGATCTATAGATATATAAATTCGTAGCTTTAGCGATTTGCTCCATCTTCTAAATGAAAATAGAGCCTCCTTCCAGGAGGAGGGGGTTAATTTTAAGAAGAGGCGAAAAGAACAACAGATTTGGATGAAGGGTTTTCTCAGAATTTGCAGGGTAAATATATATATATATATATATATATATATATATATACACAAAAAAACGGTAAGTACGCTATTTTGGTATTCAAAATAGAGGGGGGGGGGGGTGGTGTGGAGGTCTGGGCTAACTTTATAAAGGGGTATAAAAAAATATATTAATGGTTTGGGATTGGATGTGCAAATTTGGAAACTAAAGTTCATAAAAAATGGTAAGTATGTCATCTTCGAATTAAAAATGGAGGGCAGGGGTTGGGGGTCAGGGCTAAATGTATAAAGGGGTATAGAAAGGGCACACCCACACAAATTTTGGTCAGTTCAAATTTTGATTGGCAAATTAGAAATGTTTAAAAAAAAAAAAAAAGGAAACCGAGGAGCTGTTGCCCCTAGCAACTAAGCAAAAAAAAAAGGAGAGATGTGCAAATTTTAAAGCATTTGTTTATATGGCACACGCAATTCAGGTGCCCTACATCTTATTGTAGTAAGGTCTAAATAATATATTTATATTCTCGCCAATGATTTTAATATTTAAAAAAAAGTGGCAGCACCACTGGCTACTAAGGATGAGCTCCGGCGTGTTCGCAAACCCCACGTGCAGAGCCCGCCAGGAAGTTGGCACTGCGCTGCGCTAATCACAGGCAGTGAGACATTGTCCCGATGCGCGGCTGTAGAGATTGGGAAATGTCTCACTGCCTGCGATTAGCGCAGCGACGTGCCGACTTTCTGGCGGGCTCTGCACGTGGAGTGAGCGAACACGCCGGAGCTCATCCTCACTGGCTACATGATGTTGATATTTATTTCAACACCTTTTTACTCAGGATACAGCTGCCAGCCCTCAGATCTTAGACAAAGATCGTACACTATATTGTCAAAAGTATTGGGACACCTACCTTTACACGCACATTTAATGGCATCCCAGTCTTAGTCCGTAGGGTTCAATATTGAGTTGGCTCACCCTTTGCAGCTATAACAGCTTCAACTCTTCTGGGAAGGCCGTCCACAAGGTTTAGGAGTGTCTATGGAAATGTTTGACCATTCTTCCAGAAGAACATTTGTGAGGTTAGGCACTGATGTTGGACAAGAAGGCCTGGCTCCCAAACCTTGTGGACAGCCTTCCCAGAAAAGTTGATGGTGTTATAGCTGCAAAGGGTGGGCCAACTCAATATTGAACACTACAAAGTAAGACTGGGATGCCAATAAATTTGTAATATCACAGGTAGGTGCTGCTGATTTTTTATTTTTTTTACACACAAGTCTGTGTACACAGAATAATACCTTTCTGCTCTTCCTTTTAGTATCTACCTGGATAAAGAGTCCTGGAGTCAGAAGTGTAAAGATCACAATATGGAGCTGCTGAAAATCATGTAAGTACCACTTTGTAATTATAAGATGTATGGAACCCAGCGCTCAGGTGTATGATTAAAACACATATAATACTCCCCAGCTGCTGAAACACTTTATCCCCCATGTAGAAAAAATACCAGCGTTTTTTAAATGAGTGAGCCCAGGTTCACACTGAGTTGCGGGAATGAAGCTGTGCGAGTTCAGCTGAACTCGCACGATTTCACACCCGTATGTCAGTCCCGATTTCGGCTGCGATTTCACAGACATCTGTATGGGTTTCTGCACAGATGTCAATGAAAATCGCACCCGGAAATCGCAAAAAGTAGTACAGAAACGACTTTTTGAAATCGCTGTGGTGCCGCAAATGCAGCGTCGCACCAATTAGGATGGTGCCATTTCCGGCAATTGCCGCCGATTTGATATGCGATTTGACATGTCAAATTGCATGTCAAATTGCACCAATGTGAACCGGGGCTTAAACCCCTTATAAATACCCGGCAAAATGATAAGGTCCATATAGTGTAAAATGTCCAATATCCTCAAAATAAATCTTCCCGCAGTCTCCTCACGTGTTTTGTGGTCCCCAAAAAAATCAGATGTTTTGGCCTGTGTATATAAATGGGTTAAGATAGGCTTGATAAGTTAATGATTGCAATGTCCAGGTATCTTCCCTCCTGTTTTCAAATGCACTCCTTCAAAAATGTAAAGTGTATTTATAAAAAGACAAAAAAACGATATAGTGTAGTAAATATAAAGAACATACTCCTATGGCCACATCCGTATAGGGAATTGATATAACAAAAGAAAAAATTGGGCATGAAAAAGCCCAGGGTCGGACTTTAGAGGCACAATGGACAGTAGTAGGTATAAAAAATATTTTATTTTTAACAATACATGATACAGAAGAACAAAAAAGATAAAATGTTAAAAGCATATGATACACTCTATACACAATACATGACAAAAATGAACATGCATAGTATACGTAGTAGTGAGCCCCTGTGCGTTTCGCTGTCTACCTTCATCAGGACACACTTAGGGGTTGTTGGAGAAAACCGGTCTCACTATCCTGCAAAGGAGTCCATGGAAGGTAATCTCAATCCTTAGGCCTCAAGTATCATCATATAAAGTGTCTCAGGTACTTAGGCATTCATGAACATGAAAAACTAAAGGTTGGGACTTTTAGTTGAGGAGGCATTCATAACACAGAGCCAGTGGCTCAAAGTGCCAAGTAGCACCTACGTTGACAATATTGGCAGGTAAGAAGACTCAAAGAAACACAAGTAGGATGAGGGGAGGGGGTGGTGATATGGACTTGGACAATGAGAGCCAGCAGCCTTACTAGTATAAACATATACTTAGAACCAGCCGCATATACATGAGTAGTCAGCAAAGCAGAAATCAGATTAGGTCAGGTTCATTGGTCCCTCAGAGCCATCATGACTCGTAGTTCGTCCCGCATACCCCCCAGAGAACCGCACGTTCACCACGGTTTTTTATACCCACCTAATTTTTCATAACTACTACTGTCCATTGTGCCTCTAAAGTCTGACCCTGGACTTTTTCATGTCCAATTTTTTCTTTTGTTATATAGTGTAGTATTTACTAGAAATTAAATGTGAAATTTCAAGGAGGGAAATACCTGGAGAAGCTTATCTTGGCCCATTTACATACACAGGTCAAAACAGCTGGATACAATCACTTGACATTCCTATAGTGCATGTGCAGCTACTACAGCTAGCTACTTTATTATTATTATTATTATTATTATTAATAATAAAGCAGAAGTATGGGAATACAAAAAAAACAAACATATACATACTCTCCATGCGGCAGCATTGATCTGATGCTACAGTTGTCCCCCACTGGCTCTAAACTTGAGAACTGAGTAATTACACGACCGCTAATCGCTCAGTTCTTGGTCCTATCAGAGCAGAAAGCAGTGACTGTAATGCCTTGTACACACGGTCGGAATTTCCGATGAAAAAAGTCCGTCTGACTTTTTTCATCGGATATTCCGACTGTGTGTGTGCCCCATCGGACTTAATTCAGAGGAATTCCGTTGGAGTTTAGATAGAGAACATGTTCTCTTTTACTCCGATGGAATTCCGATGTGCCTTTGGTCGGACGATAGTCCGACCGTGTGTACAAGACATTAGTCATCGCTCTCTGCTCTGCCCCTCCAGTGCTTACTGGAGAGCCGGGCTGTGGAGGGGGCAAGAGTGGCTGGTGAGAGGCTGAGATAGCTGCAGATCAGGCATCTGGGTGGATCCTGACATCATCGTCACCCACAACCAGTGGGCTTTAGCTATTTCTACAGTTTTGCATATTTCAGGTAAGGCCTGGTTTTCACACCTATGCGTTTTTAAGGCTGGGTTCACATATGAGCAAGCAGCGGCTCACAGCAGGAGTCCGGTGCGTCCTGGTTCACTGTTTCAGGTCTGATTCAAGCCCGAATTTTTGGATGAATTCGGACCTGAAACGGACCAAAAGATGCACAGGGCTCCTGTGCAAATTGCACTGGAGTCGCTGCGGAGATGTGTGAACCGGCTTAATAGAGAGCCGGTTACAATCTCCTGCTGTGCAAATTGGATGCGGAGAAAACCCACAGCCAATTCGCACTAGTGTGAACCCAGCCTAATGCGTTTCAGTTTTGCAGAAACACACTACAGTCCATTTAAAATGGTTTCCTATGGATGTAGTTCACATCTGTGCATTTTATGGAAAGGGCCAGAGACTTTTTTTCTGTTTCCATAGACTTCAATGGATCAAAAGCGTGTATTGAAAAATGCAAAATGCACCTGGAATATGCAAACTGCAACCTGCATAGGTGTGAATCAGGCCTAAAACTGTAAGGTTTCTGCTACTCAGAAAAATGTAGCAGATCTATGTAGTTTTGTAAAAACTATTTCCTACACACAGAGGCATTGATCTGGATTAACAAAATCATACATACATGCCATACATGGCAAACAAATATATATTTCTGCTTTAGTCCACAGACTGAACGAGATAAAGATCAATCGAAGGAGGAATCACCAAAGTTGGCTATTGTATTCAGTAACCAGTACAGTGCTTCCATCTGATACAGTCACTGTTTAGCCAATAATTTGCCATCTGACTCCTTCCATTTTTAAAGAAGAATCCCGGGAGAAAAAAAAATGTTCCGCATGCATTTGGGCACGCACTGCATGGGTTAACTGCTTGTTTTGTCCAGGGCCATACAGAAAGGTTATGCTTACCTGATCCTCCAGAAAACAGTACTCCTCCATGTCCAGTGGTGCACTGTTCATGCCGTCCTCATGTCCAGAACTGGCATGTGGGCGTGATGACGTCAGGAACAGTCCATGCACAAGACTGATAGCATGCGGGGGTCAGAGTAGCAGGGACCAATCTTGCGCTCGGAGGATCAGCGAATTAGGTAAGTATATCCCTGCTCTCCCCACCCCTAGACAAAAACGAGCATGAAATGCGGGCACAGCCACACTGCATAGGAGAAAAAATAATAATCCCGGAGTTCTTCTTTAAGTGATTTTTGGCAAGCCTGGTGGTGATTGCAAGGCCATCCACGGCTCGAATCTTGTCCGAAATCTGCTGATATTCAAGTTGTATATAGGGACCTTATGTGCTCCCATCTGACACTTCTGAGCATTCATCCAGAATGCTATATTTCTGAATCATGTCCACTTGGATGAGGTGTAGAGCGTCACCGCCCCACCTCCCCATGTCTTCCAATGAGAGAATGCTGTAGCATTTAATCAGAAAATGCAAAGCATTCTCTGAATGGCGCCTGTGGCTAGTGGATGACCTCCTGTGTTTACAATGCAGCAGGGCAGCCACTTATTGCACGACCCGGAAGCGGAAGTGGAGATCTCTGAAATAGTGGTGTCCACTTCAGTGATTTCCAGCTTTCAGGAAAGCTTTGGCCAGGTATGGTATATACATAGTTACATTGGTCCAAGCTGGATCAATGTAACTATGTATAAAAAAAAATCATACCTGGAATTCTACTTAGTTTTTAAGCAACGTTTATTGGGATCATGCCCATCTTTGTGCTTTTCAAGCTACCTGGATTCCCATGGGGCTCCTTTGTAATTCCTACCAGGGACCCCCTTGCCTTTTTGGGCCATTGACATATACAGGGTGTCTGTCTCTCTGGGTAGGCATGGGGGAAATTTACTAAAACTGGTGCACACAGAATCTGGTGCAGCTCTGCATAGTAACTAATCAGCTTCCAGGTTTTATTGTCAAAGCTTAAAGTGTAAGTCCACCCTAAAACTAAAATCCCTGCATCTACAGACATCTACGATCTAACACTAACCTATCTTGCCCTGTAAAGAAGAAATTTCTATACTTAACTTTTTTAAAGCCACTCCGGTTTGGTCTTCAGTGGCGGAAGCTCTGCAGAGGACACAGCCGACAACGGCTGTGAAATGAATGTGGAGTGACCTCACCCATAGAGTCTCACTATGGGGCTTCCAATGTCGGCTGTGTCCTATGCTTCCGTTTTCACAGCGAAGCCACAGATGACAGCTCAGCGTGGGATCGGGTTGAATCGGCTTCAAAAAAGGTATGTATACTGATTTCTTCTTTACAGGGCTAGATAGGTTAGTGTTAGATCGTGAGTGTCTGTAGATGTAGAGATTTCAGTTTTAGGGTGGACTTCCACTTTAATTGAACAAGCTGAACTAAGAAGCTGATTGGCTGCCTTGCAGAGCCACACCAGATTCGGTGTGCACCAGTTTTAGTAAATCTCTCCCATTATATCAAAAGCTTTTAAGTATGAATGCTGATCTTATTATACCACTGGTCTCGACGGACTGTGGCTTCATCATAGTCCGAAAACGTAAAGATCAATCTACTACATTAAAAGCTATTTATTTTTTTAAGTTAAACCACATCCTAGATTGTTATATGCAATGCAATGGCCTTCCAAAACAGTTCATTCAATTTATATTCAAACAATCTTATACTCAATAGTATAGATGATAATATGAAGAAGATTATTAAATGAGATGGCCAGCTTTAGACGATCTGCATAGTTACAGCTACAAAAAAAAACTGACTATATTTATGCAAAGCCTCTGTATTTTGGGTGCTGAAAGATGACAAGTAATGTGAATGGTATTTATAGTCTTATTTATTAGGTGTATAAAATGAAGAATCTTGTTTCTTACAGCAGAATAAAATGGGTTTCTGGTTTATCCACAGCTGGAGTTTGGCCAGGATGAATTCCTTCCTGTACCTACATCTAATTTGTGTTATGGCTGCCATGACTGCACCGGATTTGGCACATCATCACCTCATTGCCTCGGGGTCTTCTGGATCCAGGTACCCATCTTGGAAGGGGGTGGTTTGTATGTCATCTCATTGAATGGACACTTACATTATTTTGATGAAAGATGTTATTTTGTGCAATTTACTAAATGTTTTATTAGATAAATTAGGAATGGGATGTTTTATCTAGAAGTATATTGAAAGATTGTTCTTAAAGTCAGCTACTGATATCATGGACATAAAAAATAAGTGTATGTCGAGGCCAAAACTTTTCTTTCGTTTTGGAAGGAATTGGGAAGGATTAGAATCTTTGTCAGGTTTTTACTCCTATCTGATGTGTCATTCGAGAGATTTGCCCTCACTTCCTTTCCTGCTGACAATTGTTTTTCAGACAGGAAGTGAGGGGAATGCTCTAGCAGCATCACAGACAGAAATAAAAATGTTTTTCTATAGTGGAGCAGGAGAAGGCTAGAACCCCTGTCTGATTATTATTATTTTTTATTGATAGTGGTGTTTTTGCAGATTTTCCCTCACTTCCTGACTGTTAAAAGGTGAGCAGGACTGCCAGTGGGGGTAAATTTCCCTAACAGAGCACTAAATAGCAGAAGTCAGGCAGGCTTTTCAATCTTTCCCCACGTTATCCAAAACAAAATAAGTCTTTGGCTTGACAATAAATTGCTACAATCCAGGCAGTTCCAGCTCTAGGCCTCCTATTGGTCAGTGATGTAGCCTTTATCATTAAAGTAGAACTATAGGTAAAACTTTTTTTCCATTTTGGATAGAGCAACAGAGTTATAACCCCTGTCAGACTTATTTCACAATCTGTGTCCCATTGCAGAGATTTCCCCTCACTTCCTGTCCCATAGCCAAACAGGAAGTGAGAGGAAATCCCTGCAAATAAGGGGAATTTCCTGGGGACCCCCAGCTCACCAGAACTAGTGTCGCCATTGGAAGATTCCTCTTCTATTACTTTTCTGCGGACAACCCAATTTTCTTTTACTTTCATTTTCAATAATAATGGTAAACAGGACAAATCGAGAGGGGGAATCTCCCTAGTGAGGACACACAGACCGCAATTAAAACCTGACAGGGGTTCTTCTCTCTCTCTCTCTCTCTCTCTCTCTCTCTCTCTCTCTCTCTCTCTCTCTCTCTCTATCTATCTATCCAAAACTAAAAAAAAAGTTTTGCCTTTTAATTACACTTTAAAGACGAATACGTCATTCATTGGGGGAGATTTACTAAAACTGGAGCATACAAAATCTGGATCGGCATAGAAACCAATAAGCTTCCAGGTTTTATTGTCAAAGCTTAATTAAACAAACTGAAGTTAGAAGCTGATTGGCTACCATGCACAGCTACACCAGATTCTGTGTGCTCCAGTTTTAGTAAATCCCCCCCCCCCCCCCCATTGTTTCTTCTCAAAATGTAAAAAAACATTGCAAGCTAAAAGATCAACAGGAAGGCTTGAGAGGTGGAAAGGGTGGGCCCGCTGCTTTTACAAGAAGGTGAAGATTTGCATATGATTTAAGCCGCTTATAACTCTGGGTCTAATGATCATTTTGACATGCAGTTTTCACCAAAAGTATTGGCGTACCTCTGCGTCCGTCTATTCATTATATGCTTAGTGTGAGCGGCCCAGGCTTGTGACAGCTTTAATCAAAAAATGTAATTTCCTTCTTCTGTCTAAATAGAGAATTGATATATACAAGAGGTAAGGGATGTTTGGCACAATTTTTGTTAAACTGTTGCATACTGGCAGTGAGATAGACAATCTAAGTAGATGTTGTCTTTAAAGTGGAAGTCCATGCAAAATCTATAATCCCTGCATCTATAGACACCAGGGATCTAACACTAATCTCCTCTATCCCTGTAAAGAAAAGATGAGTATACATACCTTTTTTGTAAGCTGATTTGACCCGCTCCGACCCGATCTCCAGCGCCGGAAGCTCTGCAGAGGACACGGACGACAACGGCTGTGAAATGAATGGGAAGTGATGTTACCCATACAGTTGCTATGGGGAGTCCGTTGTCATCCTTCTCCTCTGCACCCACCTCTACAGTGAAGCCGCAGCTGACAGCTCAGCGTGGGACCCGATCGGAGCGGGTCAGGTCGGCTTCCAAAAAGGTATGTATACTAGTTTTTTCTTTACAGGGATAGAGAGGTTAGTGTTAGATCCCTGGTGTCTATAGATGCAGCGATTTAAAATTTTGCATGGACTTCCGCTTTAAATTGAATTTTTTGTGCTAAAGATTAAGGGGAATTAAGACCACATGCACTTATTCTTTTTGCCCCTTTGCCCTGTCCTAATCAAAAACACCCTCATAAATGCATACTTACCTGGATCCCCCGCCCCCGTGTTTGTACCCTCGCCGTGCCTAAGCATTACAGCCTCATAGATGTATATGGGGTGTCTTCAGCCTCAGAAATGGCTCCATAGAAGTCTAGCCAGGACACTAAGACTTGGGGTGCTACATGTAAACAATCATCAGAGGTTGTGGCCCCCTGGATGGAGGCAAGTGTGCATCTGTGGAGGGAGAGTGAGGGTTGGGTCAGGACGAAGGGAAAAAAGTGTAAATATGCTTTAAATGTCTGGCATGCCTGTCTGTGTCATTCTTGAAAATGCAATGGGTAGTCACAACAGCACAACTTGTTATGAAAGCTTTCACAATTCTGTAGTCCTATTGGTTTATCAGGGTGTGCGTCCCATTGGTGGTTTTCAAGATGCCTTATGGAATTTTTTTTTTCTCTGGGGTTCCATCCTGCATAACGATGGCACTGTAGATTGTAGATAGACCTCTGATCTTTATGTAACCTTTATTTAGTTAGAATTCAGATAGAGATGCATTCTTTTGGTTTTTGATATTTTAGTAAAATTTACTTTTTTTTTGTTTTGTTAACTGATTAAAGCTGAAATCCGATTGGGTGCTATTGGTTGTTTTGGCCAGATCCTTCAACATGAAGATGGTCTTGAACATTGATCTCAGCTTTTATTGAGTTTGCTTCATTGTTTTAACTGTGTGACCGGACTTCTTTAACTTATGTCTGAATAGAGACTAGTCTGCTAAAAACATTTGAGTCTATGAAATCACTTTTTTTTTTTTATCCCTGATGAAGGGGAATTTTCCGGCCCCCAAAACACTGGCTGTTTTATACTTTCCTACCATAAACTGAATTTATCATTAGAAGATAGTGGACATTTGTTTGACATTCTTATTGGACTGACTACACTTGTATTCTTGATCTGGGTGACCCCGATTCCCAAGGGGTATTTTGTTTTGTGTCCAGTTGCCAAACCAAGGCATTGGGCCCAAGTGATGACTGCACTTATTGAATAATCCTTTCCAGCATCTTGTCTTACCCTTGTCTTTCCTTTATTGAAGGCAGCCAATAAGTCTAGATGAGGAAATCAGTATAAAAGTATCTTTCAGGTGTGATAAGCAGATTCTGCTCCAGTACTTGGACATGGAAGTGCGATGGCATTGTACAGAACACCGATATCAGTGGTGTCCCTAATCAGAGTGACATTGGTGCCCACACTGCATAACTGTTACAGATGTGGGATCTGGATTTCTGTTGCATCTGCTTAGTACAGTTTGTAAGTGAGGAAGTGGAAAGATGAAAAAATGAATGAAGGTTCCGCTTTAATGTGTGTAAAAATACACATCAGTTTGCTTTTAGCATGAATGGGCCTTGCTTTTACCTGTCAGCTGCACTGTGCTAAGCACTCTGGGGGGCGATTCGGTCAATCATTTGTGACACTTTTGTCCGTATTAGAAAATCCTGCACCAAATTCATGAAAGTTGTGCGACAGTTTTCATGCTATTTCTGACTCGTGCGACAGTCGCTGATGAGGTAAGTGAAGGCAAATAAGAGCTCTTCCATGGTGGTGCTTTTCTGCAGCAGATTCACATACACCTTACCGACATTGACATGAATGTGTCGCAAGTTGTGCCATTTTTTTTATTTATTTATTTTTTGCATGCGCGGCAGACAGATTTTTCTTTGTAAATCCCCCGGGTCTTTGCTTGGAAACATAAGGCTGTACATAGCACAGGTTGATCAGGCATGGATGTGGATGAAGTGGCTAGACATTCAGAAAGGTTACTAAGGAGACAGCAGTTAGCCCCTGTGCCGCTGGTCAGGAGGATCTGTGCCTTCTATGCATGTTGCATAATAGGTCTGATGTTCCATGAAATCTGGCATATGACACGTTGTGTTCACTGTTTCGCCCTCTTGTGGTCACAAGACGCCACCGCAGCCCCAGTGTCTCTGTACCAGCAGCAGCGGGAGGAACCATTCACAAGCACACAGGGCGGAATGGCTGTCACACAGGGAGCTGGCTTTTTCCTCATTTCACCCTTTACTCTCCTTTTCTGCTGCCGTGTGTCAGCTTGGTAGATATTGATGCTTTCAGGGATTGCTCAGCATTGCAAATTGGCATGCTGTGGGGGTGCCAGCTGCTGGACTACAGAGCCGTGCTCCCCTGCAAGCTGGCATGGACTGATCCCAGGGCTGTGGGGGAGGGAGGGGAGGGGGGGAGTGTTGCAGAAGCTCACATTAGTGCAGCTTGTGTGTGGTTAGTGCAAAGCTGGAATATGAGGCAGCAGCAGCAGCAGCGATGAACACTGAGCTCCCTGTGCTGAGGTCTGCAGCTTTTCCCTTCTCTGCACTCTTCCCTCTGGCTGCCTGTGAGTACAATGCTTTGTCCTTCTCAGCCCTTCCTTCCATGCTCCTCTATGGGCATGCCTGCCTTCACCTCTATTGTTTTGGAATTTCCCTCCATGTCAGCTTGCCATGCAAAGGATCCTCCCCACCCACCCCCCATGGCTTTGCTGCAAAGTGCAAGCTCTGCAGTCTAAAATCCCCTTCCCCCCCCCTCTCTCCAAGCTGCCTTTTTTCTCTTAACCGCCCAGGATTAGGAGTTTTACAGATTAAATATTAATTTATGTAACTTTACTCCTGGAGCATTGTGGGATTTGTAGTCTTTTGTGGTTTAGAGTAGTACAGCATGACATGCCTTGCCTCGGCCATGTCACTAGCCATGCCTTAAACAGATCAACCCATTGTGTGTTTTTGTGAATAGATTGGTTTGGTCTGCTCACCCCAAAATGGATTTTTAGCGATATTGCTCGCTGTTGTGGGAGCTCCATACTTGCAGCGTTCAGTCTCACTCCTCCGGCTGCAATGTTCAGTCTCACTCCTCCTGCTGCAGTAGGGGAGAGCGTTTCACCTCTTCATTCTCTAAACTCTGGAGTGTAAAAAAGAGGGGGAGGGAGGGCAGCCCAGTGTAGAAAATCTCCGATCGGGAACAGCGATTCATATCATGGAAAATTGAATTCTGAATTCTTGGTGGACTGATCCTTTAAGTCAGACATGCATGGCTTTGTACACTGCAGTATACATGCAGTTATGGAGAGCAGCAAGCCAGTGAAAAGTCTTATGTAACCCAATTGTAGAACAAGTGAATGCACAATTGAAGACTTTCCTTTTGGCTTATCACATCTACGTGGACTTTTTATTTGTTTATCAAACGGATTGTGCTGGCTGCTTTTTTTTTCTTTTCCCCCCCAATATATTAGATTTAAGTGTTTTGGTAGCACGGATACCCCATACCATTTTACTGTTGTCACATCCAGGCCCAGCGATGCTGTGTTCCCTGGTGGCAGAAGTGAACACATGGAGGGGGGGGGGAATTAGTAGGGGGGCAAGGCTGGGGTCTGTGCCTGTTGTACTGTGACCTCGTGGCCGCCTGCTTTGGGTGGCAGGCTGACAGTGTGCATGCTTTGTGTTTTCCCTCTGCAGAGGAGCCGCACACCTAGGGGGCCCAAGGATTCTTATTACCAGGACAGGCTGGGCTCATTAGCATAGAGATCAAAGCCTCCTCTGCTTGTTGTTGTAGTGGCAGGCTCTGTGATATTCTATTATTATAATGATCGCTGACGTTCTACAAATTGACCCTGAAATTCTTTTTATTAATGGAATTGTCTCATGGGTCCTATTGGGGGCTACAAGGTGTCTTCTGGGGGGACACAATCGCTACTTAACAGAGCTGGTGTTAAAGGCATATGGGATAAATGAATGGCTATAATGAATATTATTATGATGAATATTTTTCAGGATTTATATGGTGCCAAAAAGTTTGCTCAGCACTTTACAAATTAAAGGGACACTGAGATGCAATTCAATATAATAGAGGAGGGTATGGAGAGCCCTGCTTTGTAGATATAAAGTGTATATAAGGCATTAATAATAATAATAATAATAATAATAATAATAATATTATTCTTTATACAAGTAATTTTATAGCACCTTTGTTATGCCGCACTTTACATATTGTACATTCACATCGGTCTCCTCTCTCAAGGAGCTTACAATCTACTGTCCTGCCTCACATACATACACATACTCGGTCAAGTTAAAGGGGTTGTAAACCCTCAAGGTTTTTTTTACCTTGATGCATTTTACATTCTATGCATTAAGGTGAAAATCCTCCTGTGATGCAGCCCCCCTTTTACTTGCCTGAACCCGGTCTTTTCAGCGACGGGGCGAGCACAGCAGCTCCAGCCGGTGTCTCTGGTCCTGATTGGATAGATTGATAGCAGCGCAGCCATTGGCTCCAGCTGCTGTCAATCAAATCCAATGACGCGGGGCTGAGTCCTGCTGTCTGTGCGCCCGCACGAGTGCCCCGAGGGATAGAGGCTCTGCAACAGGGCACTCGAAAAGGAAGAGCCAGGAGCGCCGCTGAGGGCCCCTAGAAGAGGAGGATCGGGGCCACTCTGTGCAAACACCAACTGCACAGATGTAAGGATGACATGATTTTTTTTTTTTTAAACAAACCTTTAGCTATCCTTTTTTAGGCCCGTACGCATGAGCCGAATGCCGACATTCGACCCGTGTGTATGTCAGCTGGTCCGACAGAAGCCGGCCAAACTTCTGTCGGATGAGCATGCTGGAAAACCAGCAGCCAATGGCTGAGAGCGCTGAATGGAGTGTTCTGGCGTGAGGGTCGTCCCCTGTCACAACACAACTCGGCGGGGGGAGATCGCTGTACTAATATCGGATCATTAGTACAGCGCCTCTGACTTGAGCTGTCAGTTTTTTTTTTTCGTTCAACCCCAAAAAATATTAGTGTGTACCAGGCTTTAGGCTGGTCATACACTATACAAGTTTCCATCAGATTATAATATGAGGTCAGACCTAAACACTTTCAATGTGTATGTAATCAGGCAGGCCCTTGCATTTACATAGTTGAAGGAAAAAGCTAAAGGAAATTGAATAAGAAAATTTGTATGATGTTTGGTCAGCTTTATTAGACAGTCGGGTAACCTACCATCATGTCTGCATTGTTGGAGGAAACCCACACAAGTACAGGGAGAACATACAAACTCCATGCAGATGTTGTACTGACTGGGATTCAAACGGAGGACCCCAGTGCTTTTCAGAATATATATATTTCATGAGGCAATCACATTGTTCATCTATGTTCACCTAATTTGTTTAAATCTGCCGCCGATCTCTAGAGTATTGGCAAAAAGACACATTTAAAACTGTTCTCGGACGTTCCCATTTTGCTTGTGGGCATGTGAAGCCCACAAGCACGTACTTCTGGATACAGTGATGATCTGCGACTATGATGCACCGTCCCGCCCTATTCTTGCGCATGCGCATTGTAACCGCACCACAATCAACCCTATCCGGTTGCTATTGCAACGGGTGTCATCGTCGGAAGTGTCCGCCCCGTTGTGATGGCAACGAAGAAAACAAAAACACTGCAACAAGCTGGCAGAGTGAGAGGAGAAGAGAGCATTGCCGATTTTTATTTATTTTTTATTTATTTTTTAAATATGTCTGTCACCCTGCATCTGCATTAAAATAAATATACATTGCCACAAATATTGTAATAAGTGTATATATATATATATATATATATATAAACACTTATCGTGATCAATAGTAATCAATGCTGACTCTAGTCGCACATCCTTCTCCTGGGCAGGCTGCTCTGTGGCTGAGCGATCACAACAAAGGGCTCTATTCCACTATTGAAAATGGCGCTGAAATCCTCCTTGTATTACGTCACTTCCGGTTTGGAAGTCCCGTGATTCTAGCCCTCGGGAAAGCGCACTGACTCCTGGGAAATGACACACATTACCCAGGAGCAGTAGCGAGTGGAGGCGCCGACGGAAATGATGACAGGAACCGAGGTGATGAAGAAGGCAGATTTCGTGGGACCACATAGCAACAGCTATTTCAAGGTGAGTAAAAAAAATAAAATAATAATATATCCAAATGTTGTTTTTTAACCACTTAAGGAGCGCCGCACGCCAATGTACGTCGGCAAAATGGCACGGCTGGGCACAAGGGCGTACAAGTACATCCCCTTTAAGAGCCCAGCCGTGGGCCGCGAGCGCGCCGTCTACGACACGCTCGCGACCCGGTCCTTTTCTCCATGACTGTCCCTGCGGGAACAGTGGACCCGATCGCCGCCAGTGTCCCGCGATCGGGTCACATAGAGGAAGAACGGGGAGAGGTAAGTGTAAACAAACCTCTCCCCGTGCTTCCTAGTGAGCCTGTCACTGATCGTCTGTTCCCCGTCCTAGGGAACGACGATCAGTGACGTCACACGCTAAGCCACGCCCCCCACAGTAAGAAACACACATCAGGGTACACTTAACCCCTACAGCGCCCCCTCCAGGTTAACACCTTTACTGCCAGTGTCATTTTTACAGTAACCAGTGCATTTTTATAGCACTGTTCGCTGTAAAAATGACAATGGTCCCAAAATAGTGTCAAAAGTGTCTGCCATAATGTCGCAGTCACGATAAAAATCGCTGACCGCCGCCATTACTAGAATTATTTTTTTTTAGAAAAATGCCATAAAACTATCCCCTATTTTGTAAACGCTATAACTTTTGCGCAAACAATCAAACGCTTATTGCGATTTATTTATTTTTGGGAATATTTATTATAACAAAAAGTAAAAAATGTTGAATTTTTGTCAGATTGGATGGAGAGCGTCTGTGAACAGCAATTTTCAAGTCTTGCCACAGATTCTCAATTGGATTTAGGTCTGGACTTTGAGTGGGCCATTCTAACACATGATTGTACTTTGATCTAAACCATTCCATTGTAGCTCTGGCTGTATGTTTCGGTTTGTTGTCCTGCTGGAAGGTGAACCTCCGCCACAGTCTCAAGTCTTCTGCAGAATCTAACAGGTTTTCTTCTAAGGCCCCTTTCACACCAGCGGACCGTATGTCCGCTTTTTCATCCATCCGTTTACGGATGAAAAAGGGACATACATTGGTCAGTATGAGATCCGCTGACACCCGATCTCATCCGTGTCCGCAATGGTCCGTTTTTCTGGATAGAAAAATTCCTATTTTTCTATCAGTCTGTGGAGCGGAGCGGATGAACACGGACAGACGGTCCGTGTTCATCCGATCCCCCCATAGGGGAGAGCGGAGATCTGACGATCTCCTGATGAAGTCACGTGACGCCACGCGTAGAGACTAATCTAGGAACTAGAAGTCACGCTCAGCAGACGAGCTTGTGGAGTCTTTTACATTGTGTTACTGCCAAATGTGAGTACCACTGCTTTTAACGTGTTGAACAATAAATGTTTTAAAAACGTACTACACCATATACAGGTCCTTCTCAAAAAATTAGCATATTGTGATAAAGTTCATTATTTTCTGTAATGTACTGATAAACATTAGACTTACATATATTTTAGATTCATTACACACAACTGAAGTAGTTCAAGCCTTTTCTTGTTTTAATATTGATGATTTTGGCATACAGCTCATGAAAACCCAAAATTCCTATCTCAAAAAATTAGCATATTTCATCCGACCAATAAAAGAAAAGTGTTTTTAATACAAAAAAAGTCAACCTTGAAATAATTATGTTCAGTTATGCACTCAATACTTGGTCGGGAATCCTTTTGCAGAAATGACTGCTTCAATGCGGCGTGGCATGGAGGCAACCAGCCTGTGGCACTGCTGAGGTGTTATGGAGGCCCAGGATGCTTCGATAGCGGCCTTAAGCTCATCCAGAGTGTTGGGTCTTGCGTCTCTCAACTTTCTCTTCCCAATATCCCACAGATTCTCTATGGGGTTCAGGTCAGGAGAGTTGGCAGGCCAATTGAGCACAGTAATACCATGGTCAGTAAACCATTTACCAGTGGTTTTGGCACTGTCGTGCTGAAAAATGAAATCTTCATCTCCATAAAGCTTTTCAGCAGATGGAAGCATGAAGTGCTCCAAAATCTCCTGATAGCTAGCTGCATTGACCCTGCCCTTGATAAAACACAGTGGACCAACACCAGCAGCTGACATGGCACCCCAGACCATCACTGACTGTGGGTACTTGACACTGGACTTCAGGCATTTCCCTCTCCCCAGTCTTCCTCCAGACTCTGGCACCTTGATTTCCGAATGACATGCAAAATTTGCTTTCATCCGAAAAAAGTACTTTGGACCACTGAGCAACAGTCCAGTGCTGCTTCTCTGTAGCCCAGGTCAGGCGCTTCTGCCGCTGTTTCTGGTTCAAAAGTGGCTTGACCTGGGGAATGCGGCACCTGTAGCCCATTTCCTGCACACGCCTGTTCACGGTGGCTCTGGATGTTTCTACTCCAGACTCAGTCCACTGCTTCCGCAGGTCCTCCAAGGTCTGGAATCGGTCCTTCTCCACAATCTTCTTCAGGGTCCGGTCACCTCTTCTCGTTGTACAGCGTTTTCTGCCACACTTTTTCCTTCCCACAGACTTCCCACTGAGGTGCCTTGATACAGCACTCTGGGAACAGCCTATTCGTTCAGAAATTTCTTTCTGTGTCTTACCCTCTTGCTTGAGGGTGTCAATGATGGCCTTCTGGACAGCAGTCAGGTCAGCAGTCTTACCCATGATTGCGGTTTTGAGTAATGAACCAGGCTGGGAGTTTTTAAAAGCCTCAGGAATCTTTTGCAGGTGTTTAGAGTTAATTAGTTGATTCAGATGATTAGGTTATTAGCTCGTTTAGAGAACCTTTTCATGATATGCTAATTTTTTGAGATAGGAATTTTGGGTTGTCATGAGCTGTATGCCAAAATCATCAATATTAAAACAAGAAAAGGCTTGAACTACTTCAGTTGTGTGTAATGAATCTAAAATATATGAAAGTCTAATGTTTATCAGTACATTACAGAAAATAATGAACTTTATCACAATATGCTAATTTTTTGAGAAGGACCTGTAGTATCTTCCCTCTTCATTTCTACTTATACAACGGCTGGCATATGAGTGCATACTCCAGAGGGAAACTCCAATTACCCCGGCATCCAGCTATTAGGAGACAACCATCCCAAACAACACACGGACCCCTATAGGAACCAGGCAAGAGGAACACAGAGCATCTTGTTTGCTACATGCTGTTACCTCTCTACCTACAGGTAAGAGGCCACCTTTACCAAAAAGTCACCACCACTGGAGTGCACCAGCACAGGAAGAGGAATAAGATATTCCCATCACACAACCACCCCCCTCGGCCCTCCTGCGTTCCATGCATCACTGCACTTCCTGCACAGGATAAATGAACTTTCTTTTTTCACGATTGACCAAATGAACTCTACCTGCACTTTATATAGTCGCATATACTGCAATTTTTTGTGCGATCGCCCTGCAACATTTATAATTTAAAGACGCATGTTACAATTCACCTGGTTATCCTAGCTCGTGAGGATATTCAGAGACCTGTCGCACCGTGCACTTTATAAAGTGCAACATCCCCTCGGATTGATTTATGCGTTTATGCATCTTTTGCACTGGTTGCACGTATGATTTGCATTTCACATTTTTGATTTCATTGTCTATGATTTACTGTCACAGTTCATTATTTATTTTGCGATTTGCACAATCTTGATTCCTTGACAGTGTTTAGACCTGTTGCACATTGTTTACTATTTTAGAAGATAGTATTTTATGGTCACCACTTGAAGATTATTTATTGTGCGTTTTTCACATCTTGGAAGATCTTGCTATTTTATGTGCGTTTTGCAACAATTGTTAGCATATGTTTTATTATCTTACACAAAGCTTTGGAAGAATTTCACTTAATTTATTTCACTAAACAGCGCAGCACCACTCCCCTCTTTATACACTGTATTTCCGTGGGTATGATCTGACCCCCCCTGGTGCATGCAGCAGTTTTATATCACTCGCTAGCCCTCTCCATAGTAGCGCAGGAATACACCCAATTCTGTATCCGCTGACACCCGATCTCACCCGTGTCCGCAATGCTCCGTTTTTCTGGATCGAAAAATTCCTATTTTTCTATCAGTCTGTGGATCGGATGAACACTGACAGACGGTCCATGTTCATCCGATCCCCCCCATAGGGGAGAGCGGAGATCTGACAGGGCGGTCCCTGCACAGTGTGCGGGGACCGCCCTGTCATCCGCTGGCTCAGCTGGGATCAACGGCGCGATCCCCACTGAGCAAGCGGAGGTTCATGGGGCGGATCTTCACAGAGCTGTCCCTTGTGAAAGAGGCCTTAGATTGCCTTGTATGTGGCTCCATCCATCTTCCCATCAAATCTGACCAACTTCCCTGTCCCTGCTGAAGAAAAGCATCCCCACAACATGATGCTGCCACCAAGACATTGTGTGTGTGTGTGTGTGTATATAGAGGGATGTATATAACTGGGTGTATGGCTGGGATTGTGTAAACATCTGGGTGTATATAGAGGGTTATATATAGGATGTTTGGCTTGGATTTTGTATATAGAGGTGTGTGTGTGTGTGTGTGAAGGTGTATGGCTGGGATGGTGTATTTAGAGGTGTGTGTGTGTGTGTATATATAGATGGATGTATATAGCTTGGTGTTAATAGGTGTATGGCTGGGATTGTGTGTATAGATATAGAGGGGTGTATATAAGAGGTGTGTGTAGAGGGGTGTATATAAGAGGTGTGTGTGTAGATGGATATAGAGGTGTGTGTGTGTAGATGGATATAGAGGGGTGTATATAAGAGGTGTGTGTAGATGGATATAGAGGGGTGTATATAGAGGGGTGTGTGTAGATGGATATAGAGGGGTGTGTAGATGGATATAGAGGGGTGTATGGCTGGGATTGTGTGTATTTACAGATAGCTGTGTATGGCTGGGATTGTGTATAGATAGATATAGAGGGGTGTATGGCTGGGATTGTGTATATAGAGGTGTGTGTAGATGGATATAGAGGGGTGTATATAGAGGGGTGTGTAGATGGATATAGAGGAGTGTATGGCTGGGATTGTGTATATAGAGGGGTGTATGGCTGGGGATTGTGTATATAGAGGGGTGTGTGGCTGGGATGGTGTATATAGAGGGGTGTGTGTAGATGGATATAGAGGGGTCTATGGCTGGGATTGTGTATATAGAGGGGTGTATGGCTGAGATGGTGTATATAGAGGGGTGTATGGCTGGGATTGTGTATATAGAGGGGTGTATGGCTGGGGATTGTGTATATAGAGGGGTGTGTAGATGGATATAGAGGTGTGTGTAGATGGATATAGAGGGGTGTATGGCTGGGATGGTGTATATAGAGGGGTGTATGGCTGGGATGGTGTATATAGAGGGGTGTATGGCTGGGATGGTGTATATAGAGGGGTGTATGGCTGGGATGGTGTATATAGAGGGGTGTATGGCTGGGATGGTGTATATAGAGGGGTGTATGGCTGGGATGGTGTATATAGAGGGGTGTATGGCTGGGATGGTGTATATAGAGGGGTGTATGGCTGGGATGGTGTATATAGAGGGGTGTATGGCTGGGATGGTGTATATAGAGGGGTGTATGGCTGGGATGGTGTGTATTTACAGATAGATGTGTATGGCTGGGATTGGGAACTCTCCCTCTGGGTATCAGCTGTGATAATGATGATTTATAATCCGCTCCAGGTGTATGCAGTTCCTGCGCTATGATTGGTCAGTTCTAGGGAATGGATACATTGTAGCTGGCGGTGTGATGCGGTGATTGGCCGGCTGTCATCAGCACGTGTGTGTCTTCTGCGGCATTGGGCATTATGGGGGGGATTTCATGTGGAAGTCTTCCCCTTGTGATGATGTGATTGGTGGATTTCCTCCCTGTGATATGTTCTATAATTCCGGTAGATTATTCTGCAGACTTGTGTCCTCGGTGTCCGGTGGGTTCACCTCTCCGGATGTTCGGAGCCTGTGCGGGTCTGTGTCGGGACTACAACTCCCAGCATGCTCTCCTCTCACCCCCCTCCGTGACATCACGCCCCTCCCTGGGTTGTTTGTGTTGTGCGCGGGAGGCTGGTGGTGCATCACGGCGGGAGTGCGGGCACCCCCTGCTGGTCACACAGCGGCCACTGACTGCCAGTTCATTTATCGTGTCAACATGTTCCGCAGCGTTGTACAGAACAAAGAGCGTGCGAGCCACAGGGGGCGGAGCCTGTGAGGGCACGTCACTGATCATCATTGCGCATCCCCCTCCCAGGAGACCCCAACCCATGTGTATAGCTTGGAGTACAGAGGATTGCAGACAAGCTGGGGAGAACATCTACTTTATATTCCACAGGGTATAACTTTTATATCTGATACCTCTTCCCATTTCTTTTATATTGTTTCCTCTTCCCATTTCTTTTATATTGTTTCCTCTTCCCATTTCTTTGTTTCCTCTTCCCATTTCTTTTACATTGTTTCCTCTTCCCATTTCTTTTACATTGTTTCCTCTTCCCATTTCTTTTACATTGTTTCCTCTTCCCATTTCTTTTACATTGTTTCCTCTTCCCATTTCTTTTACATTGTTTCCTCTTCCCATTTCTTTTACATTGTTTCCTCTTCCCATTTCTTTTACATTGTTTCCTCTTCCCATTTCTTTTACATTGTTTCCTCTTCCCATTTCTTTTACATTGTTTCCTCTTCCCATTTCTTTTATATTGTTTCCTCTTCCCATTTCTTTGTTTCCTCTTCCCATTTCTTTTACATTGTTTCCTCTTCCCATTTCTTTTACATTGTTTCCTCTTCCCATTTCTTTTACATTGTTTCCTCTTCCCATTACTTTTACATTGTTTCCTCTTCCCATTTCTTTTACATTGTTTCCTCTTCCCATTACTTTTACATTGTTTCCTCTTCCCATTTCTTTTACATTGTTTCCTCTTCCCATTACTTTTTACATTGTTTCCTCTTCCCATTTCTTTTATATTGTTTCCTCTTCCCATTTCTTTTACATTGTTTCCTCTTCCCATTACTTTTTACATTGTTTCCTCTTCCCATTTCTTTTACATTGTTTCCTCTTCCCATTTCTTTTACATTGTTTCCTCTTCCCATTTCTTTTACATTGTTTCCTCTTCCCATTTCTTTTACATTGTTTCCTCTTCCCATTACTTTTTACATTGTTTCCTCTTCCCATTTCTTTTATATTGTTTCCTCTTCCCATTTCTTTTACATTGTTTCCTCTTCCCATTACTTTTTACATTGTTTCCTCTTCCCATTACTTTTTACATTGTTTCCTCTTCCCATTTCTTTTACATTGTTTCCTCTTCCCATTTCTTTTACATTGTTTCCTCTTCCCATTACTTTTTACATTGTTTCCTCTTCCCATTTCTTTTATATTGTTTCCTCTTCCCATTTCTTTTACATTGTTTCCTCTTCCCATTTCTTTTACATTGTTTCCTCTTCCCATTTCTTTTACATTGTTTCCTCTTCCCATTTCTTTTACATTGTTTCCTCTTCCCATTTCTTTTACATTGTTTCCTCTTCCCATTACTTTTTACATTGTTTCCTCTTCCCATTTCTTTTATACTGTTTCCTCTTCCCATTTCTTTTACATTGTTTCCTCTTCCCATTTCTTTTTACATTGTTTCCTCTTCCCATTTCTTTTTACATTGTTTTCTCTTCCCATTTCTTTTTACATTGTTTTCTCTTCCCATTTCTTTTTACATTGTTTTCTCTTCTTCCCATGGTATAACTGAAAGTAGTATTGAACCCCCAATAGTTTTTTAGATTAATACATTGAGCACAATAAAATAAACATTTCCTAGTAATCTGTATGGTAGAATTATTATCCCAGCACTTTACAACTCTTTCTGTGCTGTTGGCTTTTTGCTCTCTGTGCTACTTTCCTGAACCTCTGGTCTTCATAGGAAAGGGTTAACAGTAGACCGTGCAGTCAGAGGAAGGGGGAGAACAGGAAGGGGCAGAGGAGTGCCTTGCCATCCTAAGCTATGAGGCTGTGTGTTTCTATTAGAGGTGCACCGAAATTTCTTCTGCCCAAAACTGTTTTTCATTCGGCCGAATGGAAAAAAAAGCCGATACCGAAAGGGGGCGTGGTCCATCCTGGGTGCCGCCCCTCCCTCTTCTTCTCCTCGCCGCAATCTCCGTGTTTCACAGCGCTGAATTGCCCGGCCGCAGTAACAGTGTCTCGCCTTTTTGTGATAGACGGCACACTGATCCAATGGTGGGACATTGAATCAGCGTGACGTGATTACAGGAGGCAGGACACTTACTGCGGCCCGGGCAATTCAAATTCAGCTCCATGACACACGGAGATCGCCGCTGATGCTGGCCCTGGTAAAGCTAAATATGATGGGCACTGGTGGGGCTGCATTGATCTCCTGGATCATGTCTGCAGTCTCTGATGGTCTCCTGGATCATGTCTGCAGTCTCTGATGGTCTCCTGGATCATGTCTGCAGTCTCTGATGGTCTCCTGGATCATGTCTGCAGTCTCTGATGGTCTCCTGGATCATGTCTGCAGTCTCTGATGGTCTCCTGGATCATGTCTGCTAGAGGTGCACCGACTGAAATGTCGCTAGTATGATTAGCAGTGTGTTTAAGTTTAGGCAAGAGATTGCATACATGATACAGGAGATGGTTAGAGACTGAAAGAGGAGGATCTCTCAGAGGAAGAAGGTACTCCTGGAGTTGGGTTATAAAATCCTACATGGCTATCCCCCTTTTGTGTAATGTTACTGGGGAGTTTGTTGTAACACTCTTTTTGTGTACTTTTTTTTTTTTTTATGTATTTGATTGTTAAGCGCAACTTCTTTTTGAATATTTTATTGCTGTGTATATCTCACAGGAAGTTGCGCCTTGTTCTATTTATTCTATTACTTATAATTGGTAAATTTTTCTGACTGTGCAGTAATAATCCCTTTTTCCTCTGTGTACTGTGCTGACAGATCTCATTACCAGTTGTAAGCTAGATGTTCAGAGACTGTATTAACAAAGTGTTAAAAAGAAACTTCACCCCCTCTCCCGTGTAAAACTTTTTTTTTTTAAAAGCCCTTTCCCCTTTAACTTTTTTGTGGCATTCTCAAAAATGTACACTCTATCGGCCGACGCGGCCCGCTATCCGTGTGAAAAGGCTCTTAAGGGATGCAGACCCTGCAGCTTTACTCATTAGTGCCCTGCAGGTGCAGCAGCTGGTTGATAATTATGAAACCACTCCCATTAGATACCACATGGACACAGACAAACACACAGGGATTTCTTCAGAATAACAAAAGGTAGACATCTGCAACAAAGTTTGTTAAAATCCCTGCAATGTACAGAGATCACCCAGAGAGGAATGTTCTTTTCGCAACAATAGTGGAGTTACTCTTTAAATGCCGGTGTATTTCCCCAGTGTGGTAAGCCCAGGTGCTGCATACAGCCGCCCATAGACAGGAATGGCTGTGCCCAGCTGTATTGGGGTGTACAGCAGTGCTTGTGTGAAGTATAGAGTGCAGCTGTATGCAAAAAAAACTGTCAAATTGAATTTGATCATTTGGATCTCATGGTTCCTCCTTCCCCATCCCAGTTGGGGTGTGTAGAGGTGTTGTAACTAGAGCTTTAGATTGGTTGGTTGAAGCAATTGTAATTTTCTAACACCCTGGAAAAAAAAATTGAGCCGACAGGCAATTGCTCCTGTGTTCTATAGGAAATGAGGAGGGGGGGATAAAACTTTCCCAGGATATGTACTTTGTCCATCAGTTGGGCAGGGAATAGGATGGTGCTGGGTTATGGTGTCCGGCGGACTGGAGTGGTGTGATATTTGTGTGCCCCAAATAGAGCGTAGTAATAGTTGCAGTTGTTAGACTTTACAATAGAACTGGAGACCTTCACTGAAGGCCTTTAGAAACCAGCGAGGCCTGACTGTGAAATGATTCTGCTCCATTGTGGTCATTCCATTATGTGTAATGCAGTTTAATTCGCCTGTACTGTCTGCCGGCTACAAACTGTCCTAGTCAGGGACCAGCACTCAGCTGGGAGACTCTCTCATTGCAGGTTCTGCTTCAGTTCAGGATAAAAAAAAAGAAAGAAATTCCAGCTACATGAGACTTGCTACATGAATTTACTGGGGATTTCTGCAGCCATTGTTTTCAGTGCTGGGATCTTGTGGTGAGTATTGTTTTAGTGCAAGGTGTATCTGTTTGGGTAAAGGATCCCGGTCTTAAAAATAACACTGTAGTCTGAGAACTGCATGAAGCTAATGCCTTCTTATTCAGTGTACAGATTCCTTCTGAGCTGTTTCATGAGAAGATTTTTTTTTAACCCTTTCCTGCCTCTTCCAGGTGCCCCTTATCTGAGTCTTAAAGGGGAGTTCCAGCCTTTTTTTATGTTTATTAAAAGTCAGCAGCTACAAAAAGTGTAGCTGCTGGCTTTTAATAAACATACACTTACCTGTTCCACTGTCCAGCGACGCGACGCCCGGAGCTCCGCTCCCCCCCCCCCCCCCCCATCCTTCTCCGCCGGCGCCTCCATTCATAGTGTGGGCACCTGGCCGTGACAGCTTTCGGCTTCACGGGCGGGCACTCACTGCGCATGCACGAACAGCGCAGCGCTCTGCCTGGGACCTGTCACGTCCCAGGTGATTGCCTACAGGGAGGGGCCGCCAATATGACAAATCGCATAGGTGACCCCTGGGTGGAAGGAGGAAGTGGGACAGAAAAGTCCCACTCCTACTTAAGCCCCCCCCTACAAAAAAAAATTACATGCCAAATGTGGCATGTAAGGGGGCGAGGAGTGGATTAAGCGGAAGTTCCAAATTTGGGTGGAACTCCTCTTTAACTTCCAGAGGAGAGATGGACGTCCTGATCATGTGATCACTGTGATTGGCTGTCACAATAGTCATATATCTAGGAGCCTATCCTGTTTGATCTCATTACCCAAGATTGGGAGCTGTCTGCCATGTGTTGATTTTTATTTGTTTGCTCTCAGGACAGAACCCTCGGCCACCATGGATCCATATATGTGGTATGTGAGTGTTAAAGAGGAACTGCAGTCTGCTCACATAATTTGTAATAAAAACATCTTTGCCACTCTGAAGCTTGCCTCCA
Organism: Rana muscosa; assembly: GCA_029206835.1. Lineage (NCBI taxonomy): Eukaryota > Metazoa > Chordata > Amphibia > Anura > Ranidae > Rana > Rana muscosa. Next base: position 277,515,023 of record CM055128.1, read on the forward strand.
ACCTCTCTGCATATTTTATATATACTGTGATTCTGTACTTGCCAAATATGCTGCAGAAATCTCCCTCCACTGAGTCTGGCTGCAGCCATTTTAACTGTGGGCAGCTGAAGCTGCTGCCTGTTCACTTCCTGGATTTACACAGAGACACACCTCCAGCTCTGTAGTTCTCATTGGCCCTCTTATGACTCATCCCCCTCACTTCCTGGCAAACTCTGAGTGAGGGAGAGCTGTGCAGGATGTCATAAGCCTAGGCTTTTTACCAGACAAACAGGAAGTGGGCTGTATAAGGTATTTACTGGCAGAAAAAAAGTTTTACTATCCAAATTTAAAACAAGGACAGAAGATTTAATGGATTGAAAGATGGAAAAAAATGACTGAAGTGCCACTTTAAGGCAGACTGCTGACTCCCTGCTGCTGCACATATATACATTATATGGTTGATAAAGGGGTTAAGATCATGTAAATACTGTCAAAGTTGACCATTATAAGTACCTTTAGCAGTGTTATACGCTATTGGATGAATTAACAAAGATTGACGCAAGCAGAATGCTTGCACTACTCTTCTAAATATTTCTAAATAAAAAAAATAAAAAAAACTGAGCGGACGCTGCTCCTATTTACCAAAAGTGGTGCAAGCCGCTTTAATTGGGAGCAATAATTTCTCTGTGCTGTGTCTGACGGACACAGCACAGAGAGCTGGAGCTGCATGGTTCGAACTCTTCACTGTCCCCACCTCCACTCAGCTCGGAGTGGGAGGAGGAGGATGTTACAGGAACACTAAAGGTTCCGTTTTAAAAAAAAACAACAAACATGTTATACTTACCTCCACTGTGCAGCTCGTTTTGCACACAGTGGCCCCGATCCTGGTCTTCTGGGGTCCCTCGGCGGCTGTTTCAGCTCCTCCCTGAAAGGACTCCACACCATAATGCGAGCGAGCTCGCATGGTGTGGAGTTACTGCGGGCGCGCTCCCGTGATACAGCGGCGGCCATAGCCGCCGACTGTATCACTCGGCCCCGCCCCCCGGCATGCCGCGTCATTGGATGTGATTGACAGCAGCGCCAGCCAATGGCTGCGGCGGCGGCATTGTCGAATGTTTTTTCACCTTAATGCATAGGATGCATTAAGGTGAAAAAACATGTACCTTTACAACCCCTTTAAGCCTGTGCAGGCTATGCACATGCAGTGTGATCACTACACAAGCAGAGGTGGATGTGGTCCAATTAGACCATAGGACAAGGTTCTACCTGATGTGAATCTGACAGTTTTTTCCATATGGTAATTTGTTGCATTCCCTCTGTTGATTAGGGGCAGACCTGCACTAGTTTCTTTTTTATTCTGAAATAGAAACTGGTATAGGTGTAGCAGATGGAGCAAGAGTGACCTGTTTAAGTTCTATTAGGGCTGGTTCACAACACATGCAGCCCAGTGTTTTTTTTTTTTTTCCTCCATCAAAAATGCATGGACAGTAGGTTACTGTACTGTTAATACTACATCTGTCTATAAAGCCAGACCTGCATGAAGCCCTGACCTCAACCCTACTAAACACCTATTGGAAGGTATTGGAATGTCAGGACCTTTTTCATACAACATCTGTACTTGACCTGACAAATGTTGTTGTTTTTACTGACTTGACACAAATCCCAACAGATAAGCTCCAAAATCTTCCCAGAAAACAACTCCATTGTTTTTTTTCCATGGTGTTGGTATTGGATGTCCAACAAAGTCGTATAGGTGTGATGGTTAGCTGTCCATAAACATTTGGCCAAATGGTGTAATTTTTAAACCCCAGGAAGAGAAAATGGAGGCCCCAAGGGGATTGTATGGGCAGGAAGCCAATTCAGGATAACACAAATATTGTGATGTGGTAGGAAGTCTCAGGACTAACTATAATCTCATTGTAGTTTCTCCAACATATATTCTAATTTTTAAACCCCAGTCACTGTTACTTTTGCTGCTCAGTGTTATATGCATGAAAATGGAAAAAATAAACAGTCTTGTGACTGAAGAAATTAATTTGTAATGTTGGATTACTTTTATTAAGCAGTTGCTGTTTGCCCCATAGCAGATTTACTGCTACAGGGTGGCTCTTCTGTGCAGAATTGTGTGTGTGTGTGTGTGTGTGTGTGATTCTCCTATGCAGTTTGCGTTTGATCCGTTTCTGCAGTGCATTTTGTGTTTTTGCTTTTTTTTTTTTTTTGGGGCCAATTTGTTGGGCAGATTTAAAAAAATGCACCACATGCTTTTCTGCAGCTTCTCCATTGAAGTCTATTAAACCAAAAAAGCAAAATAAGCACCGTTTTGCATTTAAAAAAGTCCCAGACCATTTCCAAAAACGCAGCGGCTGAAAAAAGCATAGATGTGAACGTGTCCCATAGGACATCATGTTAAATGAACTGTAGTGTTTTTCTGCAAAAAATACATAGGTGTGAACCAGGCCTTAAACCTTTTGATTGCCCCAGATGTTTAACCCCTTCCCAGCCAGTGTCATTAGTACAGTGACAGTGCTTATTTTTAGCACTGATCACTATATTCGTGTCGCTGGTTCTCGCAAAGTGTCAGTTAATGTGCGCCGCAATATCGCAGTCCTGCTATAAGTCGCTGATCTCTAAAACAAACATTCCATAAATATATCCCATAGTTTGGTTCACATGAACATTATCGCGTCTACAATCAATACTTATTGGGTTTTTTTTCTACCAAAAACATGTAGCAGAATACATGTTGGCTTAAATTTATGAAGGAAGTGTGTTTTGTTTTTTTGGGATATGTTTTATATCAGAAAGTTACGTTTTTTCAAGATTGTCGGTCTTTGTGTTTATAGCGCAATAAATAAACCCAGTGGTGATCGAATGGCACCAAATGAAAGCTCTATTTGTGGGAAAAAAATTACATACATTTTATTTGGGTACAGGCGGACCTGATTGGTCCTTTCAGTCTCTGCTATGGAGCGGCGGGTCTCAGCGGACACATGTCTGCTGACACCCGCCTGCATCCAAACCGATCCTGCCCACAAAATCCAGATGGATGGTGGTCCTATTTTCCATCTGTCTAGCGGATTGGATGAAAACAGACAGGCAGTCGGTTTCCACCTGATTTCCCCATAGAGGAGAGCAGGACTGTGTCAGTGTCTGCTCTGCACAGTGGAGCGGACAGGACACGTCATCTACCCGCTCAGCTGGGATCAGCAGAACGATCCCCCGCTGAGCAAGCGGAGTTCGCAAGACGGAGGCGCCCGTGTGAAAGGGGACTAAAAGTAAAACTTATAGGCAAAACGTGTACGTGTAGATCTCCCTTTTACTTTCTCTCCCATAGCCAAAGCAGGAAAGCTCTCTAAAGTGAGGGACTCCCTGGGTGTCACCAGAACTTGTGTCCTTGTTGGAAGATTTCCCCTCTATTCCTGTTCTGGGGACAGCCCAAAATTTGGATTTTCTAGAGTGAATCTCCAGACCGGGGGGCACAGTAAGCAAAAAAGATTTTCATTTAGTTATTGGAAAGAGAAGCAATGGTAACCTCATTCTTTTTTCATGATATGGTTGGGGGTAAAGTAGGGAAATGCATTTAATATTTTTTAACATGTTTATTAGAACGTCACTGAAAATCAGTTCGGCACTGCGTCGCTTTAACTGACAATTGCGCGGTCGTGCTGCGTTGTACCCAAACAAAATTGATGTCCTCTTTTTCCCCACGAATAGAGCATTCTTTTGGTGGTATTTGATCACCTCTGCAGGTTTTTTTTTTTTCTTTTGCGCTATAAACAAAAATTGCCAATTTTGAAGAAAAATATATTTTTTACTTTTTGCTATAATAAATATCCCCAAAAAATAAATGCATAAAAAAACAAATTTTTTCCCTTAGTTTAGGCCGATATGTATTTTTGGTAAAAAAAATCGCAATAGGCGTATATTGACTGGTTTGCGCAAACGTTATAGCGTCTACAAAATAGGGGATAGATTTATGTCATTTTTATTAATATAAATATATATTATATAATTTTTTACTAGTAATGGCGTGATCTGCGTTTTTTTTATTTTTTTAAAATTATTTTTATTTAATTTTTTTTATATCGGGACTGCGACATTATGGCAGACACATCGGACACTTGACACTATTTTGGGACCATTGTCATTTATACAGCGATCGGTGCTATAAATAGCCACATTATTATTATTATTATTATTATTTAGGTACTTACTGTATTTATTGGCGTATAACGCTCACTTTTTACTCTGAAAATAGAGGGTGAATTGTGCCCGCGTGTTATATGCAGGGGGCTGTGGAAAGTTTTTTTTTTTCCTAAAACTTCCCCCCTAAAGTTAGGGTGCGTGTTATACGCCGATAAATACGGTATATAGCGCCATCAATTTACACAGCGCTTTACATATACATTGTACATTCACATCGGTCCCTACCCTCAAGGAGCTTACAATCTAAGGTTCCTAACTCTCATTCATATACTAGGGCCAATTTAGACAGAAGCCAATTATAAATGACACTGGCAGGGAAGGGGTTAACACTAGGGGGCGATCAGTTACTACTCCCGATGACAGGGAGCAGTAGATCCCTGTCATGGTCACTAGGCAGAACAGGGAAATGCCTTGTTTACATGGGCCTCTCCCCGTTCTGCCTTTCCGTGCCACGATCGCGGGACACCGGCGGACATCAAGTTTACGGGACCCACGGCGGCAAATTCAAAGGGAGGCCCATTTGCCTGTACATGCCCTTCTGCCGATGTACATCTGTGTGCAGCGGTCAGCAATCGGTTATTTGGGTAACTCAGCCCCTCCATCACCATTCTAGGAGAGGCAATGGCCTTGTTGGTCCAGAAAACTGCATCTTGGATGGTGTTTTTTTTTTTCCTCCTAAAAGTTTTCTCCTGCTGATATTCTAGGCATCTGATCATCCACTAACGAATAACATCTAATAAGGACTTGTACACACGGCCCTCGTTATAGGAGAGAGCAAGAATTTACAAAGTGTTTGCAAAGCTGTCCTCAAACTTCAAGCAGCTTTGTTGAAGCCTTTAACACAAATGTCCGTTCCAGTATGGGGACGTTAAACACGGATCATAGTATGAGTTCCGATGGTCACTTTTTAATAAGCTGCTAGCAGGCTTTCAACAACTTCAAGTAGTGCTGAAGCTTATGGCAGCCCACTGAAGATTGCTAGCAGCTTGTTTAACGTGACAGCCATCGCTCCTATTAACATCTGAGTTTTAGGTCCTCATACTGATGTTTGCTTCAAAGGCTTCAACAAAGCTTGCTAAAAGCTTTGCAAATACTATATAAATGTCTGCTGTACACACTGCTCATATACAAGGCTTCTCAATATCAGACGATTTCATCTGAACTCGCACAAGTTCAGAGCTGCATTTCAGTCCGTCTTCGGGGGCGACTTGAAAGACATCTGTGCGGGATCATGCCCAGATGTCTATTTAAATCGCCCCCGAAGTCGCCAAAAGTAGTGCAGAAACGACTTTTGGAAATCAGTGTTGCGCCGCAAAGTTGGCGTCGCACAGATTGGGATGCTCCTATTGCCAGCAATAGGCTCGGATTTGACCTCCAGTTCTAGCACTGAACAGATATCGGTACTACCTTTTGTATGTAGGATAGCATGTTTGACTCTGTTTGGGCTTCATCATATCTGTGATTCTGGGCTTGTTCACAACACACAGAAAATACATGCGCGTTGCTCTGCATTTTACCGATCGGTCTCCTCCCCTAGTCAGTTCCATCCCCCCCCACAGTTAGAACACACCTAGGGAACACAGTTAACCTCGTAATCACCCCCTATTGTTAACCCCTGCCAGTGACATTTACACAATCAGTTTATTTTTGAAGCACTGATCGCGGTATAAACATCTTTGGTCCCAAAAATATGTCAAAAGTGTCCGAATTAGTCCGCTGCAATATTGCAGTCTCGTTAAAAATCGCATAATTCTAACCCCTATTTTGTAGACGCTATAACTTTTGCGCAAACCAAGCAATATATGCTGCTTGCGATATTTTTGGTAAAAAAAAAAAAAAAAATGTAGAATACATATCGGCGTAAACTGAGAATTTTTTTATTTTTTTATTTATTATTTTGGGGATCTTTTATTATAGTAAGATTTGTTTTTTGTTTTTTTTTCAAAATTGTCACTCTTTGGTTTATAGCGCAAAAAATCAAAACCACAAAGGTGATCAAATACCACCAAAAGAAAGCTCTATTTGTGGGGGAAAAAAAGGATGTCAATTTTGTTTGGGTACAGCGTTGCACGCAATTGTCAGTTAAAGCGACGCAGTGCCGTATCGCAAAAAATGGCCCGGTCATTGAGCAGTCAAATCTTCCCGGGGCTGAAGTGGTTAAAATAAATTTTTAATAAAAAAATTAATTAAAAAAAATCCAATTTTGGTAGTCGCAAATGCTCTAACATATCTTGGTTCTTTAATGCTACCTTGCGACCCCTGCGCGGGTCCCGCCCATGTTGTTAGCCAGATGTTGGCTGTGCTGTTGTACGTTTGTATTGTCTGTATTGTATTTGTATTGTCTGTGTTTATAAAAAAAAAATGTAAAAAAAATAAATCCTATTTTAAATTTAAAAAATCCAATTTATTTTTTATCACTGATTTTTATCCACCCTGGTCAGATTGGCCCAGACTGCATTAAAGACCTACCCTGAGGAAGGTTTTAAACTTTTATGGTTCGTTAATGAACATTAACCACTTAAGACCCGGACCAATATGCAGCATAAGGACTAGGCCCCTTTTTGCGATTCGGCACTGCGTCGCTTTAACTGACAATTGCGCGGTCGTGCGACGTGGCTCCTAAACAAAATTGGCGTCCTTTTTTTCCCACAAATAGAGATTTCTTTTGGTGGTATTTGATCACCTCTGCAGTTATTTTTTTGTGCAATAAACAAAAATAGAGCGACAATTTTGAAAAAAAAGTGCAATATTTTTTAATTTTTGCTATAATATCCCCAAAAATATATAAAAAAAACATTTTTCCTCAGTTTAGGCCGATACGTATTCTACATTTTTTTGGTAAAAAAAAAAAAATTGCAATAAGCGTTTATTGATTGGTTTCCGCAAAAGTTATAGCGTTTACAAAATAGAGGATAGTTTTATGGTCTTTTTATTTTTTTTACTAGTAATGGCGGCGATCAGTGATTTTTTTTTTTTGTGACTGCGACATTATGGCGGACACATCGGACACTATTTTGGGACCGCTGTCATTTTTACAGTGACCAGTGCTATAAAAATGCACTGATTACTGTAAAAATGACACGGACAGCGAAGGGGTTAACCAGGAGGGGCCGCTGTAGGGGTTAAGTGCGCCCTGATTGGTGTTTCTTACTGTGGGGGGCGTGGCTTAGCGTGTGACATCACTGATCGTCACTCCCTATGACAGGGAACAGACGATCAGTGACAGGGTCACTAGGAAGCACGGGGAGAGGTTTGTTTACACTTACCTCTCCTCCCCGTTCTTCCTCTCTGTGACCCGATCGCGGGACACCAGCGGCGATCGGGTCCGCTGTTTCCGCGGGGGCGGTCACGGAGAAGAGGACCGGGTCGCGCTCGCGACCCACGGCTGGGCTTTTAAAGGGGACGTACCTGTACGTCCATGTGCCCAGCCATGCCATTCTGCCGACATACATTGGCGTGCGGCGGTCCTCAAGCGGTTAGGACGCCCAATTGAAAATAATGGGCTGCCAATGCACCAAAAAAATTGGATGTGACACAAACCTTGTAATGCGTTGCATTTATGACATGCTGCAATGTGTGTTATTGTAATGCATTACAGGCCAAGATGAATGGCGCAATGGAACACGCACTGCACGAATGCACATCGTGACGCACACTTTACCACAACACAAAGATGTGAATGGAGCCTATAAGATGTATGTGGGTTGGTAGTACAGCTTTTAAGACTTAACTGCTGATCTTGTGTAGAAAATCTCAGGCGTCTGACTTTTGTGCTGCCTTCACTTCTAGCTCGGTATGTGTATGCCTTCACTGGCTGCATGCTTACTCAGCCTTGGTGACTCCAAGTAGGCCAGAAGCAGGTATAGGCACTTGGCATTTTTAGCAATGGCACCGTCTCGTTTATTTTTTTTTTGGGAAGGTGTAGTTAGTTTATTATAGGCAGCACTCTGTCAAACACGGCAGAAATTCTAATGAGACATTTAATGAGTTTGTTTGTGGCTGTCGGGCATGGATTTGTAGAGCGATTGGCATTCCCGGAGAGTGTGGTAATGCCGTACAGGTGTGTGTGTGTGTGTGCCCTTTTTGAAGCGTCACACACCCATTGTCTGAGCTGTGTATACTACAAACAGGCAGTTCTCTGTATACAAATCAGATCCGCAGCTCTCGGGTAGTGAACACTGCTGCCTTGTGTAGAAGTACTGCTGTGGAAGGCTGGCAACCCTGGTCTTGATGAATGTTGCATTGCCTGTACTGCAGGCTTGTGGGTAGATGAGGGAGTAGATTAATCTTCCGTGCCATGCCCTGTGTTTAGATATACACATAATGTTCTGAATTACAGAGAATCGGGAGGCGGTCCCCTCTTCATGGGTATCTTTTTAGGATTTGTCGTCTTCTTCTCTTTTTTTTTTTTTTTTTTTTTTGTTTAAGCAGACCTGTCATGAAAATGTGTGTCTTGATTTAATAATGTGACTGTTTTACCAAATGACTTTATTAAATTAAAATGTATCCTTCCTACCATGATTAACCATCTGCAGTTGTTGGTGATTAAATCACATGGATGGAAGGAGCATTGTGGGTGTTTTATGGCGTTAAAGACTACAGAGTGTTTTTAAAGGGTCACTCCACTTTCCTGGGGGAAAAAATAATATAGTGTGTATACAATTGCTACACAAGTCATATTGTAATTAAATGTTATTAAAAATGACCTTTTTGTTGTAGCTCTGTCATTTTCTGTAAAATGAAACATGGAGTCCTTCTGTACACTGTAAGGAACGCCCCCCATATATATATGTCATTTCCTGCTTGTGTGATTGGCTCACTGGCTTTCCCAGGAGTCTGCACTAAGATACAAGTCAGATTTTGAGCATCCTCTGCAACAAAAATGTCATTTTTGGTGAGATACTCTCAAAGGAAAATCGGGGTCTAAAGGGATGCAGACTCGGCCACTTTCCTCATTAGACCCCTGCATGTGCAGCAGCTGATTAATATAAAATCACTCCCATGCCAACATCGCCGGACTCCAGGACAGGCAAGTGTCCGATTTTATTGAAAGCCAGCAGCTGCAGTATGTGTAGCTGCTGGCTTTTAATTCCTTTTTTTTTTTTCTTTGGGTGGACCTTTGCTTTAGTTTATTACATTAAGTGTATCTTAAAAGGGCTTTCACCTAATGAACCTGTTTCAGAAAACCACACACCTGTATAGAAGAGGGGGAATGCTTACCTCTCCTGCCACCCATGCTGCGTCCATATGCGTTTTGGAGCTGATTTCACCTGGATGCATGTAAGGATTTTCAATGGATGAATGCACACCTAGTTGAGCAGCTTCCAGTCTAGCTGCATAAACAAGAAATGTTTGTCCAGGAACAATTTCACCTGGTTTTATGCAGCTTACCGCATGTAAATGCAGGAGAAATTGAGCATAAGGGCTCATTCATAGTCGCTTTTGGGTTGTACCCCACCAAGAATCAGTATTGCACAGGTGTGCGTTTTTAAGCATGGCAGCTGTTTGCATGTAAGCGCACATGTGAGTAGTTACATGTAATTAGGGACAGATGATCAGTCCTGGACGCAGACCACTTGTATTCAGTGTCCCTCATATGTTTTCAATTTAGAAATCGAGGATTCATCAGCTCCATCTAGGAAAAAGCAGGACATTTAAATGGAGCCAAGAAACACAAGTTTCAGTCACAGTAATTGCGGAGTTCCACCCAAAAGTGGAACTTCCGCTTTAAGCACTCCTCGCCCCCTTACATGCCACATTTGGCATGTAATTTTTTTTGGGGGGGAGTGGGGGCTTCGGTAGGAGTGGGACTTCCTGTCCCACTTCCTCCTTCCGCCCAGGGACCGCCTCGGCGACTTCTCCTCTCGCCTTAGGCGGCCCCTCCCTCTAGGCGATCGCCTGTCCACTCGGGGAGCGCCGCATGCGCAGTGCGTGCCCGGCCGTGAAGCCAAAAGTTGTCATGGCTGGGTGCCCACAATGTGAATGGAGGTGCCGCAACAAAGAGGGGGGGAGAAGAGCGATGCTCCGGGCGGCCACATCGCTGGACCGTGGAACAGGTGAGTGTCTGTTTATTAAAAGTCAGCAGCTACACTTTGTAGCTGCTGACTTTTAATAAACCTAAAAAGGCTGGAACTCCCCTTTTTTAAAATGCACTTTTTTTTTTTTTTATTAGGTTATGTTTTTGGGGTCAGACTTATTTTATACATTTTTTAATCTTTATATTGTTTTTTGTTTACTATATGTATACAGTCATTTGTTTCACAAATAAACCTTTAGTCCCGGTTCACACTAGTGTGATTCTTCCTATGCGGGTTCCCACATCACATCTCACTCGCAGGCAGTTCACACTGCTCTCTGCCAATCGCTGTGGGTGTCAGTGTAAAGGTATTTACACCCCCAATTTGTTTCACAGATCGCAGTATGAACTGTGAAATCGGACAGGAATCGGATCGCATGCGATCTGATTCCAGTGCGGACCAAAAAAAGGGTCCTGAACCATTTTTATGCAATGTGATTTCAGCCATACAAACTGTGTGGCTTAATTTGCATCGCACAGACATCACATTGTGATGTGCACAGCAATGCAGTGTGTGAATCGCATGCGATGTATGGCATCGCACTAGTGTGAACTCGGCCTTAGGCCCCTTTTACACTTGTGCTACTTGTCCTGCGACTTCAAGTCGCATGACAAGCTGTACCCCATGATTTTTAATGAGTACCGTTCATATCTGTGCGACTTCAAAATAGTCCTGGTGTTCTAACGATATGGTTCCCCTATTGGATAGGGTCCGGCCTAGACTGCGCAGGCGCAATCCGACCCGACGGAAATCTCCGAGGCTGAACAGCTGTAGACGGAGCATGCTCAATTAACACGGCGCTCGCTCCTGATGCTCGGGGGTGGTTATACACGCCGCTCTCCACTCGCTCCATACAGCAAGGGGCAGATGCTTTTCTCAAAGGGGCAGATATGGTTAGAGGCATGATGGCCAGTGCTTTATGATGGGCAGTGCTTTTTTGAAAGGGGCGGGTGTTTTTCTCAAATGCTCGGATCTCAATACAGCAAGGGGCGGGTGCTTTTCTCAATACAGCAAGGGGCGGGTGCTTTTCTCAATACAGCAAGGGGCGGGTGCTTTTCTCAATACAGCAAGGGGCGGGTGCTTTTCTCAATACAGCAAGGGGCGGGTGCTTTTCTCAATACAGCAAGGGGCGGATATGGTTATAAGAGGCCGCATGATGGCCAGTGCTTTATGATGGGCAGTGCTTTTCTCAAAGGGGCGGATAAGCACTGCCCATCATGCGGCCTCTTATAACCATATCCGTCCCTTGCTGTATTGAAAAAAAGCATTTGCCCCTTGCTGTATTGAGATCCGAGCATTTCTAATCATATCTGCCCCTTGTATAGAGCGAGCGGAGAGCAGCGTGTATAACCAGCCCCGAGCATCGGGAGCAAGCGCTGTTTTGATTGAGTCCATAGACTTCAAAATTACACAGGCATTGCTTTAAGTCACGTTGCATGACTTTCAGGTCATACATGTGTGAAAGGGGCCTTAATGCTTGACATAGGATTCCCAGCACTGAGTGCTAGAAAGAGACAGCACAGCAGTAGCGACTTCATTTGGGGCTGGCTTTGTCCAATTGAAATCGAATTGAAATTTTCGATTTATGTATGGACTAGCTGGTTGTATCTATCGATCGACTTGAGTACAACTAGCCTGTCTGTTTTTTCTGCGAATGACCATTGCCTCCGGGTATTGACAGCCACACTGATTATTGTATTTTGTCAGCGGGGTTCCCCACTGGCAGAATACAGTAGCACAGCGGCGGACACCTTGAATGTGCGGTTGGGGGGAAATCAGCATTATTTTATTTTTTTTATTTGGATTTTTTTTTTTTCATTCAACCGTCAACTTATGGCCTCCCTAGGAATGAGTCCTTTGATACTACTGATCAGAGTGCAAATCTGCAGTCCATGAGGAGTGTTTTTTTTATATCAGACCAAAAAGAAAAGTAGTATTGTGGACACTTTCACGATTTGGCATGGCACCCACTTCTGTAATTCTACACTTCGAGCCGCAAGGATCAGTTGCCCAGTCTTTGTGTAATTTGCAACTTGAAATGCTAAGTTCTGCAAATAAGATCAGCAATCAAAGGAGTCTAAGGCTCCATTCATATTACCGCCTCTCCAGTTGCACGATTTCCAATGCCACTTTACAATCTCTGGACCAAAGGCACATCAAAAGTCGCACAAAACGTGTTGTAGGGATCTTTTCAAAATCACACTGACTTTAAGTCGCACTGATTTTTACCATGTGCCATTGCAAACAATGGGCTGCAACTTGACATGTGACTTGTCATCTCCAGAGTCGCTTGACAAAATGTGGATGGGCCCCTAGGCCTCATTCACAAAACAAAAAAGTTTCTGCAGGTGGATGCAAATAGTTGCGATCACTGAGCCTGTACAAAGCAATGGCAGGCCGGCGGTGACTGCAGCTGTCTGCAGGTGTTCAGATGTAATGGCACGGCCAGTGATTCCCTGTGAATAAGGACAGAGGATCGCTCCTGGATGAAAGAGCTATCCCTAAGTGCAGCTCTTGCAAAAGGAATGTTTGTGTCGGAACACAACAGTAAGGAGTAAATTGGCACTATACTCTGCTAGGGCCATGGTAGCTCTTGCCATAATATACACATGGTGATGTAGCTCCAGTGAACTAGTTGCATAATCCCAGCAACTGACTCCATTTTCGGCATGCGGGCTGGGAGTGTGCACTGCACATGCGCCACAAGAAGTGTAATAAATAGATTGCTAAAGGGACGTCTCCTTTGTCAGAAAGTTGTAGCTCCCAGCAATTTTTTTTTTTTTTTTTTTTCAGACCTCAGTTCTGCTTAAAAGATAAATGTAGGATGCCATGGTTGGCCTCTGCTTGTGAACATGCTAGGTGCTTGGCTGCCCTGCTGTGATGCTAACATGGGGTTCCGAGACCTATCTGGCTGCTTTCCTGTCCCAGTCGATGATTGAAAGCATTGACACCAGAGACCATTTGCCAACGAGCATTTTCATCAGAGGTTGGTGATTGGCAGCCAAGCCAGTCTGTGCCGATTTTCCTTTTAAATTGCATGAGTTATCCACACAGAATGAGGCTTTACCCAGCTTATTGGCCGGTGACAAGGCTCACTGCATTCTCAGAAATATTCCTTCAAATTGTCTTCCACTTTGTGCAGCTGACAGGTTCTGCCGGCTTCCTCTGCCTTCACTCTCACTGTAGTGATTCTGCTATTGTAGGAATTTGAGGAGAGAAGTTGCTGCTCCTGCATTATGTATAGCTGGCTCAAGACTAAGCAAGGCTCTGTGAGGTGAACTTTTAGCAGTCAGTAAAATCCAGTCTATGCATCCACTTGGGTGTCAAATACTATGCCTGGCTGGGAGAGATGAAGGTAGAAGAGCTCCATAGAAGTTGACCACCAAGGGGGGCTTAAAACGCCCCCAGACTCCTCTAATAAAAGTGTAAATGTCAAAGCTTGCCTTATATAAATGCACTTGTGTTTAACGTGAGGCCAAGCGACTGGTGACTTGGTTAGCACTACTAAGCCAGCACATATAATGAGGAAATGGGGGGTGTCCCCATGTACATTTATAAATACAAACTATAGGTGGAAACTGGGTAATTTCTGGTTATCTATATGGAGGAATATGTGACTGCACATCCTTAGCATCCCGAGGTATGATGGCAACCTTAGCCTGGACTCCGGCCAGGCCACGCTCCCAATGTGTATCACTCTGTCCTTCGGAGCTTGGTTTCCCATGACTAAGCTCTGAGGGGTGGAGGCGAAACGCGTTGGAAGTGTGGCCTGGCTGGAGTCCAGGCTAAGGTTGCCATCAAACCTTGGGATGCTATGAATGTGTGGTCTCTGGGACATCTTCCTCCATAATGGGCTATCTTAGGAGCCAGAGACGGGCTTCCTCTCAGCATTCCCAGCATATAGGATTGACACCCACTTCAGTGAGCTTGAGTGGCACATGATACAGGTCTCCTGGGTCATGGTAAATTATAGCCCTATTTTTGGTAGAATGAGGGCAAGTTAGAGCTCCTGTCAGGTCTTACAGCTATCCGGTACTCTGTTAGAGAGATTTCACCTTTATGTTCTGGGGGCAATCTTTTATTAGACCGTGCAACAGAGAAACCAACAATAAAAAAGCTGACGGGTTCTAGTCTTCCCTTATATAACTTGGCAGTATTGAACCCAAAAGCAAGCCTTTATTATATTGCAGCTTACCAATACTTTTTTTTTTTTTTTTTTTAGGCTTTATTTTCACCTGGTGATCTGTCCAGCAAGTCTGTTTTTTTTTTCACCCCAACAGAACAAGCTGTCCTGCAGATGTAGAAGTTGGAGTGTTGAGCATCTATCTCTCCCCAGACAATGCTGCTGTCCAAAGGTGTATCTGTTGCTCCTTCATCCAGAGTGCAGGCACCCTAATGCAGGAAATGTTACTGGCCAAGGTCATCATTGGGCTTTCTCACGTCTATCCAGAAATATTTATAATAAAAAACATACTGGGGAACAAAAGGAATTTGAAAGGGCAAACTGAGATTTGGATCTATAGATTACACCCCTTGGTGTCATTGGATATTATGGGCTAAATTCTGCATTCCTCCAGAGCTCCATCATGTGACCATTCCCAAGTCTTGCCATGACACACAGTTGACCAGACTGTGCCTCTACTTGGATCACATGACCAAGGACAATCATGTGACAATCTGCCAGATAAATGTCAAAGGCAGCTTGTTAGATCTTTTCTGACCCAAGTATAATTACATGCTGGAGAGGAAATGTACAATATGTGCATTATTTTTAGGTCTGGTGTTTTTTCATTAATCTTGATTTTTTTTTTTTTTTTTTTTTTTTTACCTTTCAGTAGCATACAAAAGTTAGACGTTTGGACGTTGGTCTGTTTTGACCGGATTCTAATCCAAGGGTTGATTCCCACAAGCCTGCATGCTGGTATACGTTGTACAGGGGCGATGGGAGATGTTGGTACCCCACATCATATTGTTTACTTTTTTATAACTTTATTGTAAAAAAAAGAAAAGAAAATCACTTCATTCATGTTTACACACCATGGCGTGTTGCGGTGTGCTGGGACGAGTGTGTACAAATGAAGATCTGCTCCACCTTAGTGCAGGGTTTTGGTGTCCTATAGGAAACTGTTGTATCTGTGGACCTTTGTGCTGTGTGAATGATCCCTTCGGGTCACCAGCAGATGCTGCTGTTCAGATTTGATAGGACAGGTCTACCTCATCCAGGTGATGGTGGTTTTCTCCTCTTACATCTGCACCCATGCCTTCCATCCCAGACTAAATCTCAACATGCTATCATACAACTTTTCTGTCTAGGTACCCTGCGGGCAGCATAGATGGCACAGGGTGGTCTGATTGTGTGTGCAGAACCACAAACTTGTGTACATGGCACACTGATCATTGCATTAAGGAATATGCCTGATAGTCTTCTATAGTTTTATTTATGGTTGGGAAATGTCTTGCCTTTGAAGCACAGTGTTTCAATCAATTTTTGCTTTACGCTTGGCATTAATGAGGTTTTCTGGGTTAATGTCACATGAACAAGCAGCGACTGACTTGCAGCAGTTTGGTGAAGGCACGCCAGCCTCGGGTTGCTATGGCTTTCTCCGGTTGCTCTTTGTACTGATTAAATTATGACCAAGCGTTGTCACATTTTAGGCATGCTTTTATTGGTACTGTTTTGCAGAGACAGTGTGATTTGTTTTACATTCCAGTGGATTGGCTGACATCTGTGCCTCCTGCTGTGTGTAAAGATAAATGCACAGCAGCCCAATCAGAGATGAGAACCCCCCTCCCCCACTTTCTATACTGTATGTTATGTCAGTGGCGGTACCTCTATGCGGCCACTTGAGGGAGCCTGAGCACCCCTTTATATAATTTCTTGGGGGCAGTCCTGTTTTTGCCACTGGGGGGGGGGGGGGGGAGACTGATACTTAGTCCCTATTCGGTGTATGGAAAAAAAAAGGTACCTCCCTGATGCCACTGGAGGGAGCATTTGTCAGCAGTAGTACCTCTGTGGAGTCACTGGGGGCAGCCTGAGCTTCCCTTTCTAAATTGTATGTTTGTTAGCAACAGTGCCTCTGTATGGCCACTGAGGGGAGCCCAAGCACCCTCTTGTATATTGATAATGCTATTTATGTCCACGGCAGTGCCTCTGTGTGGCCTATGGGGGAGCCTGAGCACCCCTTCTATACTGTTCATGTTATTTATGTAAGCGGCAGTACCTCTGTGCAGCCACTGGGGGAGACAGTTGCCCATTCTCCTATACTGTATATGTGATGTCAGCAGCAGTACCTTTGTGCAGACACTAGGGGAGCCCGCGTTCCCCCAAATCCCATACTGTATGTTATTTATGTCGGCAACAGTGCCGCTGTGTGGCCACTGGGGGAGCTTGAGCACCCCCTTCCATACTGTTAATGTAACTATGTCAGCGGCAGTTCTTCTGTGTGGCCACTGGAGGGAGCCTGGGAACCCTATCTTCTATATTGTATATTTATGTCGGCGGCAGTACCTCTGTGTGGCCAATGAGGGAGCTTGAGAGCATCTTTTCAGCGGCAGTACCTCTTTTATGGCCACTGGAGGGCGCTTGGGAACCCTGCTTTTTTCTACTATGTATATGAGATTTATGTCAGCGGCAGTACCTCCTGTGCGGCCACTGGGGGGAGCATGTCTGCGGGCTCCCTATCGTACACTGTATGTGTGATTGATGTCAGTGGTAGTACCTGTGTGCGGCCACCGGGTGGAGCCTGGGAGCAGCCGCCTCCTGTGTCAGTCTCCTCCTCTCCACGCTTTCCTCCCTCCGATCTCTCCGAGTCTCCTCCTCCCCCTCCCTCGCAGTCTTCCTCTCCGTCCGTCGCTGTGACGGCGCCATTTTGCCCCTCTCCTCCCCAGGATCCAGTGCAAGATCCGGGGGGGTGGAAATCGCCGCAGTCGCCCCCCCATCGGCCGATCTGTCCCCGGCACGTGGACTGGGGGCTCTCCGCAGATTCTGATCGGGGGGGTCCTTCTAATAATTCTTCAACTCTTCTTTTTTTTTTTTTCATCACAGAACATTTTTTCAAAATTTGCTTCCCCCCTCTTACTTC
Organism: Rana muscosa; assembly: GCA_029206835.1. Taxonomy (NCBI): domain Eukaryota; kingdom Metazoa; phylum Chordata; class Amphibia; order Anura; family Ranidae; genus Rana; species Rana muscosa. The sequence continues at coordinate 277,532,367 of CM055128.1, forward strand.
TCTTATTGCCCCCCCCTGGAGGGGGGGAGGGTAATAATAAAAGGGATTGGTCACCTGACCTGAAGATTTTACCCCTGCAGGGGGATCCTGTGACCTGGACACCCACCTCCCCCCCCTCCCCGGGGGGGTCATCCTGTGTAAGTCTGACTTTTATTTCATCCACCTGGGAGAGTTAATCCCCCCCCCCTCTCCCCCATTTAAAGGGCCCCGACACCAGTAACCCTTTCCATGCCGCCAGCAGGAAATGTCTGTTTATTTCTATGGGGTGGGGGAGGGGAGGGGGGGGTATGGATTTGGGCAGAGTTTGTATTGATGATGTGTGTCATGTGACAGATGGGACGCTGAGCGATAACGTTCATATCTCCCACACATCACATAGGAGGACACTTTACTAGTCTGCGCTTCTATATTAATGAGGCTGCAGCGTGCTGACCCCCCCCTTCCCGGTATTCACAACCTCGCATTGTATTCATTGCGTTCTCCTTCCCAATACCGATCACACTTCTCTGTGTCTTCCGCATATCACTCCGTACCCCTCACCCGCCCCTCTCTCTCCCTCTCCGCTCAGGTCCTTTGTGTGCTCTCCTCCTCCGTCCTTCCCCCGGCTCTCCTCTCCTCCGTCCTTCCCCCGGCTCTCCTCTCCTCCGTCCTTCCCCCGGCTCTCCTCTCCTCCGTCCTTCCCCCGGCTCTCCTCTCCTCCGTCCTTCCCCCGGCTCTCCTCTCCTCCGTCCTTCCCCCGGCTCTCCTCTCCTCCGTCCGTCCCCCGGCTCTCCTCTCCTCCGTCCTTCCCCCGGCTCTCCTCTCCTCCGTCCTTCCCCCGGCTCTCCTCTCCTCCGTCCTTCCCCCGGCTCTCCTCTCCTCCGTCCTTCCCCCGGCTCTCCTCTCCTCCGTCCTTCCCCCGGCTCTCCTCTCCTCCGTCCTTCCCCCGGCTCTCCTCTCCTCCGTCCTTCCCCCGGCTCTCCTCGCCTCCGTCCTTCCCCCGGCTCTCCTCGCCTCCGTCCTTCCCCCGGCTCTCCTCGCCTCCGTCCTTCCCCCGGCTCTCCTCGCCTCCGTCCTTCCCCCGGCTCTCCTCGCCTCCGTCCTTCCCCCGGCTCTCCTCGCCTCCGTCCTTCCCCCGGCTCTCCTCGCCTCCGTCCTTCCCCCGGCTCTCCTCGCCTCCGTCCTTCCCCCGGCTCTCCTCTCCTCCGTCCTTCCCCCGGCTCTCCTCTCCTCCGTCCTTCCCCCGGCTCTCCTCTCCTCCGTCCTTCCCCCGGCTCTCCTCTCCTCCGTCCTTCCCCCGGCTCTCCTCTCCTCCGTCCTTCCCCCGGCTCTCCTCTCCTCCGTCCTTCCCCCGGCTCTCCTCTCCTCCGTCCTTCCCCCGGCTCTCCTCTCCTCCGTCCTCTCCTCCGGCTCTCCTCTCCTCCGTCCTCTCCTCCGGCTCTCCTCTCCTCCGTCCTCTCCTCCGGCTCTCCTCTCCTCCGTCCTCTCCTCCGGCTCTCCTCTCCTCCGTCCTCTCCTCCGGCTCTCCTCTCCTCCGTCCTCTCCTCCGGCTCTCCTCTCCTCCGTCCTCTCCTCCGGCTCTCCTCTCCTCCGTCCTCTCCTCCGGCTCTCCTCTCCTCCGTCCTCTCCTCCGGCTCTCCTCTCCTCCGTCCTCTCCTCCGGCTCTCCTCTCCTCCGTCCTCTCCTCCGGCTCTCCTCTCCTCCGTCCTCTCCTCCGGCTCTCCTCTCCTCCGTCCTCTCCTCCGGCTCTCCTCTCCTCCGTCCTCTCCTCCGGCTCTCCTCTCCTCCGTCCTCTCCTCCGGCTCTCCTCTCCTCCGTCCTCTCCTCCGGCTCTCCTCTCCTCCGTCCTCTCCTCCGGCTCTCCTCTCCTCCGTCCTCTCCTCCGGCTCTCCTCTCCTCCGTCCTCTCCTCCGGCTCTCCTCTCCTCCGTCCTCTCCTCCGGCTCTCCTCTCCTCTCCTCCGGCTCTCCTCTCCTCTCCTCCGGCTCTCCTCTCCTCTCCTCCGGCTCTCCTCTCCTCTCCTCTCCTCCGGCTCTCCTCTCCTCTCCTCTCCTCCGGCTCTCCTCTCCTCTCCTCTCCTCTGGCTCGGCTCTCCTCTCCTCTCCTCTGGCTCGGCTCTCCTCTCCTCTCCTCTGGCTCGGCTCTCCTCTCCTCTCCTCTGGCTCGGCTCTCCTCTCCTCTCCTCTGGCTCGGCTCTCCTCTCCTCTCCTCTCCTCTCTGGCTCGGCTCTCCTCTCCTCTCCTCTCCTCCGGCTCTCCTCTCCTCCGCCTCTCCTCTCCTCTCCTCCGGCTCTCCTCTCCTCTCCTCCGGCTCTCCTCTCCTCCGGCTCTCCTCTCCTCCGCCTCTCCTCTCCTCTCCTCCGCCTCTCCTCTCCTCTCCTCCGCCTCTCCTCTCCTCTCCTCCGGCTCTCCTCTCCTCTCCTCCGGCTCTCCTCTCCTCTCCTTCCCCCCCCCGGCTCTTTACCTTCAATGATTCCTTTCACTGCCTTCCCTGCACCCTTTTCTCCTCCCGTTAATTGAATTTTGTCTGTTCCCGGTCGGGCCGTCTTCCCCCGAGCAGTCGGTCCCTGCGCCCCCCCCCCCCCCCCTCCCCCGGGTCCGACCACTTCTACTCATATCTGATATAAACCACAAACCGTTCCCGGGATTAAGGGGGCAATGTTGGCGTGTGGGGGGAGGGGCATTTATTGGCTCTGGGATGTGAAGGGTGGTGGGGAAAGTTTTATTGAAACCTGATTGTTGCGTCAGTAACTGTAGGGTCTCCTTAATGTTTGATAGATATCCTGTGTGAATGGGGGGCAGATTGATGTGTATGGGGTCACAGGACAATACAGGAAGAAATCTTGTGCTGTGAGGCCCCTCATACAATGAATAGAGGGAGAGGTGATGAGAGATCTGCTGGCTTGGCAGGAATTGTACACAGGTGGGGCTGGTCCTCCTCTCTCCCCGGCTCAGCTGGAGATCGGTATCGGCACACGTGCAGTAAGGGGGGTCATTCTCTATGGGGAGAAGTAAATGAGTAACATTCTTCTCCCTCCTGATAATACCCATGTGGCAAGAGCTGCTTATAAACATCAACACATATGAAGCACAAAAAAAAGATTCCTAAACTATTTGTTACAATTCTCATTCTCACCCCAGCACTTTCAGTTTGCAACCTTTTCAATGCTGTTGGCTCCTACTTTTCCAGTGCTGCTTCCCTGAACTTCTGGTCTTCATGGGAAGTAGCAAATAGTGGACAGTGCAGTCTCCAGCCAATCTACTTTGATTTTACTGTGGTGGGTTTAGTAACACTTTCTGTATAAACAGTAAAGCATGTTTGTTATACTCACTGTGGAACCTAAGGGGTTAATCCTCCACATTGTGTGTAAAGGCTGTTTAATCCTCCAGTCTTCTCTGATCCTCCCCATCCACTGTCCCCAAATCCATTTCCTGAGCCTTGGGGCACTCTGCACATGCTCAGTTTGGCTTAACTGGTGCATGTGATCAGCACAGGGCCAATCAGCACTGTCCAGACAGAGGGTCAGGGGTCACGCAGCCTCATAGGATAGTCAGAGTAGAATGAAAACTCCTCCTACAAGCTTTAACCAGACACTGATAGAAGTCACACAATTGCTATATACTGCTGATGAGAAAAGGTATTGGCAGTTTATATTTACTAAAATTGCAATTCTGTGTACTGTGGCAGACCAGATATAGTGATTGCCGGGTCCTGCGTTTAGTAACACTTTAAGGTAGTTTGTTGGCTTGGGGGGGGGGGAGGAGCAGCAAGGGGGGTGCCTTGCCATCCTAAGCTTATGGGGCTGTGTGTTTCTATTGATGCACACAGTGCAGGGAGACACAACTCTAGTCCCTGCATACAAGGGGGACTCCATAGGATGGTGCAAGGGAAAGGAGCCACCCTGAAGCAGGAGACCCTGGGCACCAGTTTAAACTCAAACGCAGGAAAAGATTAAAGGATAAAGAAGCTGCCTTCTTAGTATGCGGCCGTGCCCCCCAGCGGCTGTGCTAGAACACATGGGGTGCTTTTCTTTGGTGCACACCTCCACAACATGGTGAGAACTGGCCTGGTAGCTGACGAGGCTTTTTCCCATGTTGTACTGGGATGGAGCTGGAATAGCTGCCCATCACAGCTGGTGTGAACTGGCCCTAAATGAATACAACAGAGAACACAATTGTCATATTGCAGCTCACCAGTCCTTAGATGTGGTGGCTGCATTTGTTTTCTTTTTTTTTTCTCCTGGCCTATTTTCACCTGGTGATCCTGCCAGTAACACTTCCTGTCCTAGCTCACTCTTTGTGTTTTTATCTATGGAGGAGCGGTCTAGGCTGCCTTTTGTGATTTTGACTACAAATGCCACTTCCACTCCTCCCCTACATAACATAGAGGGGAGACTGGTAGTTCAGAAGATGGCTGGGAAAGCTGACTTTGACATATCGGTTCAGTTCACAGGAAGTTATAAAAACAATGGAAATCTAGAAAGAGCAAAAGATATTCTCTGTACTTGCAGAAAATTAACTTGGCCTAAAAAAAATAAAAGTACAACCACCACATTTAAAGCAATATTAAACTCAAAAGCAAACTTTATTGTAGCTTACTAATTCTTGGCTCTGACTGCATTAGTGTTTTTTAGGCTTTTTTTTTTTCCTTCTTTGATCTAGTGATCTGGCCAATAAATCTGTTATTTTTCAAAAGAACAAACTCTTGCAGATGTTGCAGTAGGAGGGATTGGACAAACTATTTACTACTGACAGGTGCTTGGCATTATCAGCTTTTATTTAGGTAAAATCTTTATCCCTTAAACTTGGGCCGAGTTCACACTGGGGCGACAAACGCTCCGACATTGGGAGCTCATGACGTGTGAAAATCAATGTTTCCCTATGGGAGCCGTCTTAACTGGTCCGACACATGTCGGTCCGACTTTGAAAATGCTCCCTGTACTACTTTGGTTCGACTTTGATCCGACTTCAGCCCATTGACCATCATTGAAGTCGGATCAAAGTCGGACCGCAGTCTTGCATGATCCGACTTTGGCATGCGACTTGTGCTGTGCTGCTCTTGAGGGGGAACTCCAGGCCAAATTTTAAATAAAAAAACAGCATGGGTTCCCCCTTCAGGAGCATACCAGGCCCTTGGGTCTGGTCTGGATTTGAAGGGGAACCCCTATGCCGAAAAAACGGCGTGGGGGTCCCCCCCAAAATCCAAACCAGACCCTTATCCGAGCACGCAACCTGGCAGGCCGCAGGGGAAGAGGGGGGGGGGAGAAAGTGCCCCCCCTCCCTCCTGAACCGTACCAGGCCGCATGCTCTCAAGCATGCCCCAAAGCACCCTGTCCCCATGTTGACGAGGACAGGGCCTCTTCCCGACAACCCTGGCCGTTGGTTTCGGGGTCTGCGGGCGGGGGGCTTATCGGAATCCGGGAGCCCCCCTTTAATAAGGGGGCCCCCAGATCCCGGCCCCCCACCCTATGTGAATGAGTATGGGGTACATCGTACCCCTTCACCTGGTGGAAAAAAATGTCAATAAAAAACACACACAGCTTTTTAAAGTCATTTATTGCGCAGCTCCGGGGGTCTCCGGTGTCGTCTCTGCGCTCTCCGGTTCTTTCTTCTGCCGGGCCTCCGCTATCTTCTTCCAGCTCTTTTGCTAGCGGGGTCCGGTCTTCCCGTCGGGGGGGGGGGGGGGGGGGGGTTTTGGGCAGATCATGTCAAACGGCAACAGTACCCAAAATTTTCAATAGGCGATTCTTTAAAAGTCCTTGCAGGTCCATTCGTTTAGAGTGAATGTGAATTATGGCCCCTAGAATTATGGCTCTCATAGTGCAATCAACGTTTTCATACTGATGTGCCCCTGACAAATATTTACGTTCATATATAGGTGGGGGGGTTAATTGCTTGGATGTAACTTTAATTTATTTATTTTTTTCTCCTTTTTTAACTTTATTTTTATCACGTAAGGGGGCAAAAGTCTTCTGTAAGAGAAAGAGAGATACCGCTCCAGGTGGGTGCAATCCGGCAATCAATGTCTTCTCGGATACCAAGGGTGCAGGCAATGCATGTAGCAAGAAATAGGATGAATATGTGGACAGCCACACTCCAAAAAAAACGTTAAGGTAGCCTTTATTTAAAAATTGCAAAGCACTACAAGTCACAGCAGACAAAAAGGGGGTACAACTGACATGTTTCGCACTGGGAACTAGTGCTTAGTCACAGCTATGACTAAGCACTAGTTCCCAGTGCGAAACATGTCAGTTGTACCCCCTTTTTGTCTGCTGTGACTTATAGTGCTTTGCAATTTTTAAATAAAGACTACCTTAACGTTTTTTTTTGGAGTGCAGCTGTCCACATATTCATCCTATCAAAAGTCTTCTGTGATAGCATTTTACTTTGACCGGTTATCTTTTAAATAACGGGTCTAATTGACCCCTGATGTCTCGCCTGCCTTCCACTGAAGCCTATGGCGCACTACTGGGGTTTGTGGAACTGATCATGAAACTTTACAGCCGCAGGATTGCTTCCACTAGACGGTCACCTTGTCAGATTTGCATTTGTGTAAAATGGCCTGCTCCTGCCGATTTTATATGACCTACTTCACTGGTAAGGATGAGCTCCGGTGTGTTCGCACAGCCCACGTGTAGAGCCCGCCAGGAAGTCGGCGCTGCACTAATCACATAATCACAGGCAGGGAGACATTGTCCCAATGCCCGGCTGCAGAGATCGGGAAATGTCTCACAGTGTCTGTGATTAGCGCAGTGCCGACTTCCTGGCGGGCTCAGCACGTGGGCTGTGCGAACATGCTGGAGCTCATCCTTATTCACTGGCAGTGAGGGGGCACAGACAAGACTTTGTGGTCTTCTCCAGTTCTATTGATCTTGAGGTCAGCAAAGGCCAATTATTCTGGGTGTCTGGTCTCGCAGATCAGATAATTTGCATATTAGCAGTCCTCCTGGCATCTGCAGACTGGAAGAAAAAGGCCTTCTTTTAGATTGGAGGTCTTTTTAAGTGTATTGTTTTTATTATCTGCCATTGATTACTAGTTGGCTTCTATAGATTTGGTTTCATCCATCATCCTTACTGCCTGACCGTTACAAAATAATTCTTCAGCAATTCCTCCTTTTCTTCCTATTCAGATTGCAGGCATTGCTTAAATATTGCCCCTTTTTCTACAGAATTGCCCATGGTATTTGATAGTGACTGCTTTAAGGAGCATCTCTAAAGGCAAAAATATTGAAATTTACTACACCTTTTATGCTTTATTTGTTGTGTGCGGCGGTGGGTCGCTAGGGCTCCCCTGGGCTGTGTGCGGCGGTGGGTCGCTAGGGCTCCCCTGGGCTGTGTGCGGCGGTGGGTCGCTAGGGCTCCCCTGGGCTGTGTGCGGCGGTGGGTCGCTAGGGCTCCCCTGGGCTGTGTGCGGCGGTGGGTCGCTAGGGCTCCCCTGGGCTGTGTGCGGCGGTGGGTCGCTAGGGCTCCCCTGGGCTGTGTGCGGCGGTGGGTCGCTAGGGCTCCCCTGGGCTGTGTGCGGCGGTGGGTCGCTAGGGCTCCCCTGGGCTGTGTGCGGCGGTGGGTCGCTAGGGCTCCCCTGGGCTGTGTGCGGCGGTGGGTCGCTAGGGCTCCCCTGGGCTGTGTGCGGCGGTGGGTCGCTAGGGCTCCCCTGGGCTGTGTGCGGCGGTGGGTCGCTAGGGCTCCCCTGGGCTGTGTGCGGCGGTGGGTCGCTAGGGCTCCCCTGGGCTGTGTGCGGCGGTGGGTCGCTAGGGCTCCCCTGGGCTGTGTGCGGCGGTGGGCCGCTAGGGCTCCCCTGGGCTGTGTGCGGCGGTGGGCCGCTAGGGCTCCCCTGGGCTGTGTGCGGCGGTGGGCCGCTAGGGCTCCCCTGGGCTGTGTGCGGCGGTGGGCCGCTAGGGCTCCCCTGGGCTGTGTGCGGCGGTGGGCCGCTAGGGCTCCCCTGGGCTGTGTGCGGCGGTGGGTCGCTAGGGCTCCCCTGGGCTGTGTGCGGCGGTGGGTCGCCTGGGCTCCCCTGGGCTGTGTGCGGCGGTGGGTTGGCCTTCTGTCTGATGCCCATATAGTTCTGACACCAAAACCATGCTTTCCACTGACCTCCAGTGCAATGAAGCCTTTCTCTCATAGACCACCAATGTTGTGTGGCTATTGTACCATGAGCCGTAGCTCTAATCATTTGTAGTAGAGGATCCCAGAGACTTGAATATTATTTAAAGGGTTTTTCCTTGGTGGAACAGCTTTGATCTAGCTATTTTTTGTTTATCTTTATTTTACACACTTTTGTTTACATCTTTACCTCCTGCAAGGAGAGAACAATACAGTGCATCTTCCTCTCCATTCAGAGGAGACAGAAAACACAGGGGCGTGCTGCACAGTGACTGATCATTGTGGTGGCCAATTGGAGGCTATCGCAGCGATCAGGTGACCGGGAACCAGGAGTCCTGGGTCCCGATCATTAGTGCGAAGACTCGGGGCTCATGGCTAAAGCCCGGTCTTTGTGCTGGAAGCGCGCTGTGCAGTGCCCTCCCAGCACAAACACAGGAAAAATAAATATATGTGGTGCCCAGATTTAAAGCCCACCTCCTGGACGCCACGTATACGTTGCAGTGTCGTTATAGGGTAAAACAAGTAGTTTTATGTATTTTTATAATCCTATAGCTGGGCTCAAAATGGGGGGGGGGGGGGAGCTGGAGAGAGATGGCAAATGCTGAACCACTCTGGGCCCAGGGCTCTGTTTTCTTGCATAGTGCTGTCAGTCAAACACTGTGACCATGCTTACAGGAGATATAGAGCAGCAACGCAAATGTTTGTAGCTGCTCCTTTCTTTTTGTCCAGTCACCAGACTGGAGGTAAGTCCTTGACTAAGTTTGATTGCTTTACTTGCAGTATAATGAGGTCACTGACCTACCTTTTTGCTGTGTGGTAGGGGTGCCTGGATCACAAAACGGTTGAGCAGAATGGGGAATCCTCATTGGTAAGACAGTTCACCAGCATGCATTACATCTGAGTGTTCGATGGTCAGCTGTAGCCTGTTAGGAATCTAATTTTGAAGCTGTACTTGCCGTATTTCTAGGAATATTGCAGTTTCCCTGGAAATGAGGGCACCGTTCTTCCACCATGCCTGGGAGGACTATGTGCCATGTTTCTGGGTGAAAGTTGTTTTGGTCATCATGTATAATAATGGTGGCATGGGTTGGGTGGCAGGACTTGTCCATCTCAGAGCTTTTATCTCTACATATTGTACTAGCAGTGTGTAAAATGTGGGGGATTTTTTTTGTTAATTATTGGAATAATTTCTTAGACTAAAATAATATTTGTCATTCTGGCCAACAATAAAACAACTTCAGGACAAGAATTCAGATCACAATTGAAGTACATATATGCCAACCATCTTATCTGTCAAGATTTGTAATTCTCAGGCTGGCAAACCGATCTCTCCTGGCAGACCGTATTGCTAAAGCCTGACATAGATGGATCAAATCTCAGCTGGTTCAGCAGGGACCAGGCGAGATTCGAGACCTCTATGGGCAGGCTATGGATGGATGGATTGACTTGGGTACCACCAGCATGCCGTTTTTTTTTTTTTTGCACGCAATTACTGCTGATGGCTGTAGCTGCTAGCCGTAATCATTGGGGTTGATTTACTAAAATTGGAGAGTGCAAAATCCAGTGCAGTTGTGCATGGCAGCCAATCTGCTTCTAACTTCAGCTTTTTACATTAAGCATTCACAAAAAAATAAAATAAATGGAAGTGGATTGGTTTTTATGCACAGCTGCACCAGATTTTTCATTCTTCAGTTTTGTTTAGTAAATCAGCCACAGTGTGTTCTGCTGGCAGGGAAGGCTCCCCGCCAGCACAAGACAATAGCACTGCGGAAGGGATTTCCCCCATCAACACTGACCTTGGTGATGGGGGGAATGAAGTGATTTTCATTCCTTCCACCCATGGTGGAATTTAAGAAAAATTGAATCCTCTGTGGCCTGCCTAAGACTGGTGCCCCCCCCCCCCCCCCAAAGTGTAAACCCTCACATATACCCAGTGAAGTGAACAGCCTCAGGTGATACACAGAGATAAAACAAATCTCCCTACATAAGTTTTACATCAAAATCAGCTTTTTGCGTTCTATAGAAAGTGCACATTGTGTTAGAAATCTTTCTTCCGGTTTCAGCAGTGGGAGTGAAGTCTGGGCATACACTGTGTGTGAGCTGATTGGAGGAAAGGCACACACCCACCCCTCCTCCACATAGGCAGAGGAACGAATAAACTTGCAGAGCTGTACTGTGAAAAGACAAGCTCTCTGCTTATCTATCTCTAAGTTCCCTCGGCACAAATTCCCAGCTGCTTTTTTTCTCCTGTGTCGGAGAGCTTGTCAGAAGTTATACTGATAACAGAAGAACAGAGCAGCAGAAACACACGGGACTTAGTGCTTTGGAGAGAGATAAGTAAATGCTACAGAAATATGTGACCAGGTCACATTTCACGAATGGGGTTTACGTCCACTTTAAGTCATTGAGCTTGGTCACCAACCTCAAGTGTAGGGTAAAGGAACTCCACCCCACTGGGACCACCTTTGTGCTGTCTGCCTTCAGTAAGCTCCCAATTTTACATTTAGAAACAATGGGTAGTACAGTAGAGCATCACTGGTTCTTATTAAGCCTGTATTCTATTTCTGGCCTGCTCGGCAACACGCCTAGTCTCTAAAAAATGAATCTTTACCATTTTGGTAGAGATTCTCTACCATACTGTTTGTCCTTTTGGGTGTGAACTTTTAATTGGCATGAGTGGGAAAAGCAGGGATTACAGGCTGTGCAGCCCAGTAAGTCTAGTATAAGTGAGCTTACACTTTAAAGTGGTTCTAAAGGCTCAAGGTTTTTTTTATTTTTATTTTTTTCTTCCCCCTTCATACCATGAAGATAAACCTTCTGTGTGCACCCCCCCCCCCCCCCCCCCAAAGACTTGCCTGAGCCCAGTGATTTCCACTAGAGCCTCGGCTCTCTGGGCTGGGGACTCACCCTCCTCATTGGCCCCAACTGTTGTCAATCACAGCCAGTGAACCAATGAGAAGAGGGGGTGGGGCTGATTGTGAATAGCCATGCAGAGCAGCGGCTTGGGAGCGAGCCTACTTGGGTGCCCCCACAGCAAGCTGTGTGCTCTGGGGCACTTGGGAGGAGGGAGAGGCCAGGCGTGCTGGTGGGAGCCCCAAGAAGAGGTGGATAGTGGCTGCTCTGTGCAAAACCACTACACAGGGCAGGGTAAGTGTGACTTGTTACAAAAAAAAAACATGAACAATTCTTCTCTTTTAAGCCTAGGTTCACACATTTGCGGTGCAGGAAATGCAGCGATTCCTGCGCGTTTCCCATCTCGCATTGCATTCGCACTGGGTTTGCAATTTGCTGTGGGTGTCGATAAGTTAACGCCTCAAAAGAATTGCAAACGCAGTGTGGTTTTCCTGCAAAAGATCGCATGGTACAGAACAGCGATGTGGTTGCACTGCGGTTCCAAAAATGGTGCCTGCATTTTTTTGGTGTGATTTTGAGCCTATTCAAAATGAATGGGCTCCAGTTGCAGCACTGAATTGCACAGGAATGTGGTGCGGTTCCTGTGTCATTCACATGCGAGTTATACTGTGTACCGGGGCTTAAGTGTTAACTGTTGCATAATTTTATTTGACTTTGGTATTTAAATGACCTCTCATGGGCAAAGTATTGTTATGCTTTTGGATCCTTTATAAACTCCTGTTTCTCTTTTTCCTATAGGTGTATCTCCTTGGAGTTGCCCTGGGGAGGTGTGGCCAACTTCACCCTCCCCCATTGGGGAAGCACCCCCCTCCCCTGCCCTCTTCCCTGTGCTGAATGGCTGCGATGGCACCTGCTCTCACTGACCCTGCCCCTGACGCCCACAACCTGCACTTCAAGCTGGCGCCTCCATCGTCCTCCCTCCCCCTTGGTGAGACCAACGGCGGCTGTCTTCCTCCACCGGCTCCACCAGACCTGGTAACGAACTACGGCGGAACACCTGGAAAGGAGACCCTGAAACTGGGTGGGGTTTATACTCCACGGTCCATCTTGTCTCAGTCACTCTGCAGGGGGCGTTCCTCCATTCTGGAGTTCAACCTGGAGGATCTGAGAGGCATTACCAATTCCAGTAGAGGGGGCCAAGGTGGACCTCTGAATGGACTGGCTAAAAGACCTGCAAAGCCAGCAGTGGACAAGCCCCCGAGTCTCGCTATTCCTGCACTGGAGCCTTGGATGAAAGCCCCACCGGTTCCTCCAGGATCTCCTGATGAGGAACACGAGCAAAGGGGCTCTCGTGTGGAGAACGGCTCCGATGCTCGTCTTAAAGCCATGTTACAGCGTCATGGGGAGATGGAAAAGAGGGCGCGGTCTATCCAAAAGCGTCTCCAGGTGGTCCAGGCAAAGCAGGTTGAGCGCCATCTCCACCAACAGTTAGGCGGTTTAGTCGGGGCTGCCTTTGGGCGCAACACAGAAACGTCTCGTTCCCGATTGACTGTGGTAACCAGGAAAGCTGATGCTCAGCGCCGAGGAGAGGCTGGAAGTGTCGTCTCAGAGGCCATTTTGAAGGGATCAGCAGCTGAACTTGAAAGGTTAAGTTGTTCTGGCAGCGCCACTTTGCGGGTCTGTGAGCGAGGCTTTGACTCGGACGCCACAGAAAGTAGCTCAGGCGGCGACTCGGATGTGGAGGAGGACGAACTGGGCCAAGTGGACCCGCAGCAGAGCCATGTGCCACTGTAAGTACACTCTAACTTACTATTATTGTGTAACAGATTTTAAGCATACACCTTTAGGATTATGAAAGGTGGCAAAAACTGTGAATGTTTGCTTGGAATGAGGTTTCCACACTAAAGGCATTTGCATGGTTTGAGAAGATCAGTTTCACATCAATTTGAGAAGTTGTTCTCGGAATATATTCTCTAAATTAAAAGTGCAAATATAATGAAATATAGGAGGAAGTTGGGAAATCTTGTGATAATTAGGCGTATTCAAAAGTGTAATATACTGCAGCTTACCAGTCCTTAAATGTGGTGGCTGAATTGGTTTTCTTTTTTTTTTTTTTTTTTTTTCTTTTTTTATCTGCCAGCAACACAATTCCTGTCCTTTGGGTGACAGCGCTGACTCGCCTACTGTATCTGTGGAGGGGCAACGTTGTCTCTGTAGGATAAGACTATAGAACACCTCTCCTCTTCTCCATACCATGGGAAGGGTTTACTTTAACTGCTTTTCAGCCAAGAGAGGCAGACTAACCACATTTCTCAAGAATTGTTCATTATTCTGAGATCCCATGGTTATTTTTATTTGTTTTGGAGCACAATATATACTTGTGTTGACTGCAGTGGGTAAGTACACCAGCCGTAAATGCTTTTTAGACTTGTGTGTTAACCTGGCTCCTGGGATTTATCCAGCCCTGTCCTTAAAGTTGCCATGTGTAACCAGATAGCTGAAAGCAATGCAGATGGTTTGAGTATTGGAGTGATTGGAAGGCCTATGACCCTTGTGGGAGTAATTTAGAAAGCAATATGAGTGTGTTGACTAATCAGATGTCTTTTAAAACAAATCTGTACTCAAGGGACATGAAGGTGACAGTTGCTGACTTTCCATTCTGCAAATGCTAGTTGTCTGGCTTCTGTGCTCAATGACTTTACTATTTCTTGCATCTTGGTCCCCAAAATGTGTGCACATCGGGGAGCTCTAGTTTCCCTTGATGCATGCTTGTTCAAGCTCAGGGACTCGGTTATTAAATCCAGAGACAGCCATGCAACTAGAATCTGCAGAAAGGGGTCCATCGGGTTCCACTGATTAGAGATGTATCGTTGGGGATTGTCCAGTGACCAGATGCAAGCTTGTTCCCTTTTCTATTGTGTGGAATGGTTGCGTTTCCCCACACGGGTGGCATGAAAGGCATATCTCCGCCTCTCTGTTTTTGGTGTGACAGATGCCTTCTGGAACCCTTGGGGTTGGTGTTGATGGGCTTTTTTTTGCAAGAGGACTGCTTCTCTCCCCGTACAAGCCCAATAGAAATGCAAAAGCATTTTGAAGCCGGTTGGTGCAGCCTAGATGATGATCTGCAGATCAAATATACATGTAAGTCAACTGTAAATGATCTCTAAAGCATCTTAAACTAATGTCAAATACAAGCTGAATTTTCCCATCTACACATAGACAAAGCCCATCAATGCAGCCTCTTAAAGCGGATCTTCACTGCAACTGAGCGCCACAAACCAAAATAGCTAGTAGTTCAGGGTAAAACTAAAATTTCTAAATATTCAGGCATCCACAATCTAAGACTAACCTATCTAGCCCTGAAAAGAAGAAATCGCTATACATGCCTTTTCTGAAGCCGGTCCGGTCTGGTCCCGCGTTGAGCCGTCAGCGGCAGCTTCTCAGTTTGGGTGTGTGGAGAGGAGGCAGCCGACAACGGAAGCCCCATAGTAACTCTATGGGTGACGTCCCTTCTCATTCATTTCCCAGCCGTTATCACTGTCTCCTGCACAGAGCTTTTGCCGCTGGAGACCAGACCGGATCGGCTTAAAAAAAGGTATGTAAGTATAGCGACTTATTTTTTTTTATTTACAGGGTTAGATAGGTTAGTCTTAGATTGTGGATGCAAGTAGATTTTGAGATTTTTAGTTTTAGGGTGAACTTCCACTTAACCGCTTGCCGACCGCCGTCTGTACATATACGTCGGCAGAATGGCACGGATGTGCAAAGTAACGTGTGTGTGTGTGTATGTGTATATGTATATATGTATGTATGTGTATGTATATATATATATATATATATATATATATATATATATATATATATATATATATGTATATATGTGTGTGTGTGTGTGTATATATATATATATATATATATATATGTGTGTGTGTGTATGTGTCACTTGGAATTTCGCAGCCCGTGCCCGCAGGGCCAGTGGACTCGATGTCCCGCCATCGGGTCACGGAGCTACAGAACGGGGGGATGCCTATGAAAACAAGGCATCTCCCTGTTCTGCCTAGTGACAGGACACTGATCTACTGCTCTGGGAACAGTGATCCATGTCGTGTCACAGGTAGCCCAGCCCCCTCATAGGTAGAGACACTCCCTTGGACACACTTAAACCCTTCCTCGCCCCCTAGTGTTTAACCCCTTCACTGCCAGTTTAATTTACACAGTAATCTGTGCATTTTTATAGCACTGATCGCTGTATAAATGACAATGATCCCAAAATAGCGTCAAAGGTGTCTGATGTGTCCGCCATGATGTCGCCGTCCCGATAAAAATCGCTGATCTTTGCCATTACTAGTAAAAGAAAAATTTAATAAAATGCCATAAAACTATTCCCTATTTTGTAGACGCTATAACTTTTGTGCAAACCAATCAATAAAGGCTTATTGTGATTTTGGGGATCTTTATTATAGCAAAAAGTAAAAATGTTTTTTTTTTTCAAAATTGTTGCTTTTTTTTTTTTTTTTTTTTGTTTATAGCGCAAAAAATAAAATTTGCAGAGGTGATCAAATACCACCAAAAGAAAGAGTTCTATTTGTCGGAAAAAGAGGACGTAAATTTTGTTTGGGAGCCACGTCGCACGACCGCGCAATTGTCAGTTAAAGTGACGCAGTGCCGAATCGCAAAAAGTGGCCCGGTCATTTGGCAGCCAAATCCTCCGGGGCTGAAGTGGTTAATATTCAATGCACCCCTCCTCTCCTCATCCATCCAATCATGTGGACGGAGAGAAAAAAGCAGTCTTGACGCTGGTCTAATAAAGCCCTGTGAGGTCATATAAATTATTTATCAATTATTTTGGACATTTTAGGCAACATCACTTATTTTGCACACCGCACTTTAAACACTAGGATTTTTTAAGTGTAGCATCAGAACTCACAGGGCTTTAATAGACCAGCGCCAAGTCTGCTTTTTTCTCTCCGTCCATTCATTTGCTCCACTTAGGTGGAAGCAATTGGTAGAGGCAGCTGTCTATTGATTCCCTTGAAATACACATAATTATTAACATTCCAAATCTCTGCTGGCATTGGTTTTTCTAAATATTTTTGCGCGGATTCACCTATAATATATATTCATCCATCCATGTCTCTATGCTTTATTTTGTTGAGAAAGCACTTTGAAAAACACGCCCTAGCATTTCTGGCTGTGACCATTTTTCTGGCTGTGACCATTTTTCTGGCTGTGACCATTTTTCTGGCTGTGACCATTTTTCTGGCTGTGACCATTTTTCTGGCTGTGACCATTTTTCTGGCTGTGACCATTTTTCTGGCTGTGACCATTTTGAATAAGGGCAAATGATTCATGTGTACTTCTTGGAATCAATCTGTCCATAGTTCAGGCATGCAGGCAGCAAAGTGTGCTTAGCTGAGAGAACCCCTCCTCCTCTCCTGAAGACTCCTGGGATGTAAAAAATAAAATAAAAATTTAAACAAGTATAATATACCTTCCTATCTATATACTATTGCTAATCAAGGTTGCTTGGGAGAGTGAAGTTCCACTTTAACATGAGAGCAAATGTAACAGGTTTATGTTAATGACAGCCCCACCTGCTGTGTCACTTGAATTTTATCCCCTGCTGTTCTGTTTTCCCATGGATGTAAAGTGACATACTTGGTACTTTTAGGTGTTACTCTTTTTGTGGTCCTTACAGCCCTGATCCTCCAAGTTGTCTGCTCCTGTTTGTCACCTTTTTGTTCCCTCATCCTGGCTGATACTCCATGTGCTTCTCTGTCTCCTCTGATAGTAATAGTGCTCCTCTATGATAAGCACACACATATACACTGGTAGAGTGAGTGAATAACTTGTATAGCGCTGCAAATGTGAACAAAATGGCCTCAAGGCGCTTTGTATCCAGTGACGTCCTGACCCTTCAGAATAGGTGGGTCTTACGTTTTTTCCTGAAGGCCCGATGTTTGTTTTCTTCCATGCGGATGTTCGTTGGTAGTGCGTTCCATAGCCGTGGTCCTTGGACTGTGAATCTACGTTCTCCTTTAGATTTGTAGCGGGACTTGGGGATGTGAAGAAGGTTCTGGTTAGTTGATCGGAGAACACGATTGGGGGTGTAGTGTTTTATTTTCTCGCATAGGTATTGAGGAGCGTTTCCTTATGTGCATTTGTGAGTGAGGCAGAGGGTCTTGAATGTGACCCGATTTTAATTTACGGCTAGCCAATGGAGGGTCCTCAACGACTGGGTAATTGATTCCCAGGGTTTTTTCCCCATTACCAGTCTGGCTGCCGTGTTCTGGATGACTTGTAGACGAGAGATCTGGTATTTGGGTAGTCCTATGTAGAGGGAGTTTGCGTAGTCGAGGCGGGAGTTGATGATTGTTCCGACTACTACTGCTATGTCCTCTTCTGGGATGGAGGGGATGAGTCTTCATAGCAGGCGGAGAAGATGGTGAGATCCGCTGACTACTGATCCTATTTGGGCATCCATAGGCATGTCTGAGTCAAAGGTGACTCCGAGACTTTTGACTTTGGTGCTGGGGGTGATGGTTTGTCCAAGGATGGTGGGTGGTGTCCCTGTCGTCCTTGAGTTTGTCTTTCGGTTTGCGTGGAGAAAGAAGTTCTGTTTTGGATCCATTAAGTTTGAGGGAGCTCTCCGTCATCCAATTATCGATCAGTGTGAGGCATTGCTCTAGTCCATGATATTGGTCTTTTTTGTTGGTGATGCGAAAGAGTTGAGTGTCATCAGCGTAGAAGTGGTAGAGCAGGTCCCGTTTGCTGATGATTTTGAGGAGTGGGCGGAGGTAGATGTTAAAGAGTACGGGCGACAGGGGTGATCCTTGAGGGACTCCGCAAGTAATGGTGCGCGCTTCCGAAGTGAAGGCTCCTAGTTTCACTGTAGGATAATCTAGCAGCGCATTGGACACAACAAAATCAGCAGGGCCACAACCAACGGTCAAAGCAGTAACCATATACAGTGGAACCTTGGATTATGGGCATAATCCGTTCCAGGAGAATGCTTGTAATCCAAAGCACTTGCATATCAAAAGCGAGTTTCCCCATAGTAAATGGAAATGAAGATAATTTGTTCCGCATTCTATTGCATGCAATGCCGCATGTGGCCAGAGGTGGGGGGGGGCGCCAGAGAGACTTGGAAATACTCAGACAGCTCGGCTGAACTTGGAAAGGCTCGGGAACGGCGTATTTCTGAATGGTTCCGAGTGTCACCGGCGCCCCCGCACCTCTGGCCAAATGCGGGGTACTGCACACCGCAGAGGCTTGAATTCTACTCTTGGCGAGACAACCCTCCTAAATGGAGTCAGGATTTAAAAAACAAAAGTTGCTCGTCTTTTAAAAAGCTCGTTAACCGCGTTACTCGTAAACCAAGGTTCCACTGTATTGAAATGCACATTGCTATACATGTACAAGTGATTGGGTGGCTAAAAAGTATCCCTTTAAGAAAATCTGGGACTAAAAATGTAAACAAAGTCCTGTCTGCCTAAGTGGCTGGGAGTTGGTTTACATGCCCTGTAGTCAGAAGCAGTAAAAGGGTTTAGATGTTTCTCCCTTTTTCTCTGCAGAATATTCTATTTTTGGTATGCAGTATTTCTCAGGAGAGTTGTGTTTTGTATAGGTTTGGATTTGTGGCTCCTTATCTGCCACATTATCAGTCATTGGTAAAGATTGCTTTGTTTTCTGTCAGTGCCTCCTATCATATGGCTATAGATTTGTATGCTTGTAGATTTATGATAGAGAACAACCCTTTACCTGCTTGGTTGTCTTCAGGCAAGCTGGAACCATATTGCTGCATTGGTGGGGGTGTCTGGCTGTTGAGAATTTATCTCCGGTGTTGGCCTTCTCTGATTACAAGGCCAGTGAACCTCTCAGTAATTTTACAAGTTTATATAAATAAATCCCTGACATGTCCTAAAATAGAGCAGAAAAGCTTTTATTACTGAAAAGTAGTCCTTGACTCAAGTATTTTCTCAGTCTCTTCTCTCCCACCAGTGATTAGATTGCAGCACAGTATTGTTGTAGTGGGGCACAAAGTGAGAAGCTGCAGCAGGGGCTGATCTGTGTCAGGCATTTGTGGTCACAGCCAAGAACTGCATAGTTACCAGATTTTTCATGATTGTTATCTCTGAGCCAATCTCTCAGTCCAGGAAATAGTTGGTGACTCTGGATGATGCCAGAACAAAGCTTTCCTACAGGGAGAAGTTATCTTGGAGAAGTAAGAAATGCCTTGAAGTGTTACTCATGCACATTACTTGGCATGCATGCAATTAAACAGCCAGGCGTGTTTTTTTTTTTTGTTTTTTTTTACAGAAGAGAAGTGAAAATGTATTCCATGGAAAGTAAAGGGTGTGGACTGGGCAGGCGATGTGTTATAATGTATAAATCTAAATAGGTTTGACTAGCAGTCTTAGATGCAGGTGTAGTATACGACACTGTAATACGGTGTGTAATGTTTTCACTCCTTGGGTAGTAATGACGGGTTCTTTGTTGGCCCGTATTGTGCAGAGCTGTTTTTAGGTCAGACGTGCCCTCGGAAAAGCTGACAGTTGTTGCTTCTTTGAGTCAGTCCGGCCTCTTTTGTGAAACCCGAAAATATTCCACCTTTCTTCTTCCTAATGTTCCTTTGTAAACAAGTGTGCAAAGCTGGGATTTGTAGTTCGTCTTTTTAGATTGCTAAAAAGCAGAACAGTGTGTCTATGTGCAAGGTACACCAACCTTGCAGGGATTATGTATGTGAAGAGAAGTAAACTAAACAGTAGTCTGCTGGGTGGCACGGTCTACCCTCAGGACCAGTGAATATAGGTATGAAGATTTTAGCTGGAGAAGGCGGTGGCAGCAAACGAAGAAGGGAAAGGAATGAAGGGGGAGAGAGATGAAGAATATAATCGGTGAGGTGGAAGGCAGAGGTAGGGGTGAAAAAGAATGGAGGAGTAGCCCAGGAAAAGGAAGAATGTTAGTGTGGGAATAAGAAGGGTGGCTACCTGGGAAGGCAGATCAGACCGGGATTAAAATGCTGCACCATTGCGTGGATGGGAAGGCAGACCAGGATGGAAATGCCGCACCACTGGGTAGATGGGAAGGCAGACCAGGATGGAAATGCCGCACCACTGGGTAGATGGAAAGGCAGACCAGACCAGGATGGAAATGCCGCACCACTGGGTAGATGGAAAGGCAGACCAGACCAGGATGGAAATGCTGCACCATTGGGTAGATGGCAAGGCAGACCAGACCAGACCAGGATGGGAATGCCACACCATTGGGTGGATGGGAAGGCAGACCAGGATGGTAATGCAGCACCATTGGGTAGATGGGAAGGCAGACCAGACCAGGATGGAAATGCCGCACCACTGGGTAGATGGGAAGGCAGACCAGACCAGGATGGGAATGCCACACCATTGGGTGGATGGGAAGGCAGACCAGGATGGTAATGCAGCACCATTGGGTAGATGGGAAGGCAGACCAGACCAGGATGGAAATGCCGCACCACTGGGTAGATGGGAAGGCAGACCAGGATGGAAATGCCGCACCACTGGGTAGATGGGAAGGCAGACCAGACCGGGATGGAAATGCAGCACCATTGGGAGACCTCGGCTCACCACCGTGGAAGACGAATAAAACAAGAAATTGGTCGCACACTGGAACTCCAACTTATCTTGATGTCATCTTTATTGTCAAAAGGGTCAGACAAATACAGGCAATGGTAGACGCGTTTCACAAGCGATGGCTTGGTTGTTCACAGGTTGTAAACAAGCAAGCTGTCGCTTGTGAAACGCGTCTACCATTGCCTGTATTTTTTTTTTTTATCCACCATTGCCTGTATTTGTCTGACCCTTTTGTTTTATTTAATTTGGCCATACACTGATCAAATTTTAGATGGTTTCTAACCTCTTGGCGCCCACATAAAGCCCACCCTCTTTGCCACCGTACGTGCATTAATGCTCAAATGCTGCGCATATGTATCTATGGATGGCTGAAGTTTCTGTGCTGGGAGCGTGCTCCCTGTGCACTCCCAGCATAGTGACTGAGCTTTAATGGATGGCTCTTGGTCTCTAGTAATGATCAGAAACCAGCGTGGTGTTCCCCTGATCATGTGACCATTGTTGACAGTCAATCATGGTGGTCACATGATCAGGCAGTCCACTCTGCCCCTCCAGGTGCACCTAAATAGAGGGCTGGGGTTAATAAACAATCCTAAATTTGCCCAATGGGTGGCCCTGTTGGCTGCCTCCCACCCAGCATCCCTTCAGTGGAAAAAATAAAGGAGCTGGGCGGAAAATTGTCAGCTGCTGTGTCCAATCAGATGCAGCTGCTGTTCCAGTATTATGACGGCTGGTGAGCGGGACTGTCAATGTCCAATAACTGGAAAATGTGTCCAATGCAGTTTTGGCCGCAAGCTGAAGAGAGAAAAAATTACACGTGTATGGCCAGCTTTGCAAAGAAATCTGTCGAGTAAAGCCATGTATTGCACATCTCCTTCCTTTACCCCCGAGGGTAGCTCCAGATTTACTATTGGTTTAATAGGAGTTTTGGGGGTTTTTCATTTTTTTTTTAATCCTTTTGTAATTGGTATTTGTGTTTTGTGGTGGGAGATTTGTTTAATTAGAACATCCTTTCTCAAACTTGTTGCTGTAATACGGACTAAACTTTTAAATGTTATGCTTTTGCATGGTCAGTAAGTTGTAAGTCTACTAATACATTACACTCTTTGTACTTTTATGTATCTCACATATTTGACAGAGCGCTCCCCTGCTCTTTGAGAAACAATTGTTTCAATAACAATTCTGAAATATGGGGGGGGGGGGGGGGGGAATGTCCAGAAAGGAAATGGCATCAGTGAAAATGGTATTACCCCTTACATTGGTGACTATGAGCCGCCTTCTTATATTGGTAGTTGGTGTAGTGATCTCATACAATGGTGACCAATAGGAGAAGGACACCTTCTATTAACCACTTAACGACCGCCCACCGCCGATTTACGTCGGCAGAATGGCACCGACAGGCAGAATCACGTAGATCTACGTGATCGCCTTTGTGCAGTTGGGGGGTCCATCCGGACCCCCCTTCACTGCAGTGAGCGGCCGTTAAGTGTTCGGGAGCGATCAGGCATGAGGGGGCGGCCGCTCGATTCCGCCCCCCCCCCCCCCTCGCGATCGCTCCCGGCCAATGAAAATGCTTCCTCCGCCATGTGATGTAAACACAGGCAGGAGGAAGTGATGTCATCTCCCTCGCCGCGGTCTTTTCGTTCCCGGCGCCGAGCAGAGAAGAAGCAGGTTAGTGCACCAACAGTCCACTGACACGTAGGTACACATAGGCACACAAATCACCCCCCAGTCACCCCCAGATCACCCCCCAGGTCACCCCAAAGCCCCCAATCACAGTGTCACTGATTGCAGTGATCATTTATTTTACTGATCACTGCATTTAGTGTCATCTGTGATTGTAAAAAGTTGCAGGGCAGTTAGGATTAGGCCCCTTTAGGTCCAGGGTAGCCCCCTAACCCCCCCTAATAAAGGTTTAACCCCTTGATCACCCCCCAGGTAACCCTTTTACCCCCTAACTTCAGCGTCACTAAGCGATTGTTTTTCCGATCGCTGTATTCGTGTCGCTGGTGTTTTAGATAGGCAGTTATTTTTTTTTAGGTTCGCCGCAGGTTTTTATTAGTGTCAGGTACCCCCATATATTATTTTAACCCCCTGATTGCCCCTAGAGTTAACCCTTTCACCAGTGATCGCCGTATAAGCGTCACTGGTGTCACTGGTTAGCCAGTAAGTTATTTAGTTATTTAGGTTACCCGTCAGGTTTTTATATAGTGTCAGGTACCCCCATATTTAACCTAATAAAGGTTTTAACCCCCTGATTGCCCCTAGTTAACCCTTTCACCAGTGATCACCATATAAAGGTTACAGGTGACGCTGGTTGATTAGTTTGCTTTTTATAGCATCAGGGCACCCGCCGTATATAACCCAATAAAGGTTTAACCCCCCTGATCGCCCGGCGGGTGAGATCAATTAGGTTTTAGCGCCAGAGAGGGTCTGCGTCGCCCCAGGCAGTGTTAGGTTAGTGACAGTAACGCTAACACCCACGCGCAAAGCATACACCCCCCTTAGTGGTATAGTATCTGATCAGATCTGATCAGATCTATACTAGCATCCCCAGCGGTTTAGGGTTCCCAAAAACGCAGTGTTAGCGGGATCAGCCCAGATACCTGCTAGCGCCTGCGTTTAGCCCCTCCGCCCAGCCCAGCCCAGCCCAGCCCACCCAAGTGCAGTATCGATCGATCACTGTCACTTACCAAACACAACACACATAACTGCAGCGTTCGCAGTGCTTGGTTTTTGGGGCCCTGTACGCGACTAGGCTCCCAAAAAGTCCCACACATGTGGTATCCCCGTACTCAGGAAAAGCAGCAGAATGTATTTTGGGGTGCAATTCCACATATAACCATGGCATGTGTGAGCAATATATCATTTAGTGACAACTTTTTGTACATTTTTTTTTTTTTTTCTTTTTGTCATTATTCAATCATTTGGGACAAAAAAAAAAATATTCAATGGGGTCAACATGCCTCTCAGCAAATAGCTTGGGGTGTCTACTTTCCAAAATGGGGTCATTTGGGGGGGGTTTGTGCCATCTTGGCATTTTATGGCCTTCAAAACTGTGATAGGTAGTGAGGAGTGAAATCAAAAATTTATGCCCTTAGAAACCTTGAAGGCGGTGCTTGGTTTTTGGGGTCCCGTACGCGGCTAGGCTCCCAAAAAGTCCCACACATGTGGTATCCCCGTACTCAGGAGAAGCAGCAGAATGTATTTTGGGGTGTAATTCTACATATGCCCATGGCATGTGTGAGCAATATATCATTTAGTGACAACTTTGTGCAAAAAAAAAAAAGTTTGTCATATTCCCGCAACTTGTGGCAAAATATAAAATATTCCATGGACTGAACATGCCTCTCAGTAAATAGCTTGGGGTGTCTACTTTCCAAAATGGGGTCATTTGGGGGGGGGGGTTTGTGCTATTTTGGCATTTTATGGCCTTCGAAACTGTGATAGGTAGTGAGGAGTGAAATCAAAAATTTGCGCCCTTAGAAATCCTGAAGGCGGTGCTTGGTTTCCGGGGTCCCGTACGTGGCTAGGCTCCTAAAAAGTCCCACACATGTGGTATCCCCGTACTCAGGAGAAGCAGCAGAATGTATTTTGGGGTGCAATTCCACATATAACCATGGCATGTGTGAGCAATATATCATTTAGTGACAACTTTTTGTAATTTTTTTTTTTTTTTTTTTTTTGTCATTATTCAATCACTTGGGACAAAAAAAAAAAAAATATTCAATGGGCTCAACATGCCTCTCAGCAATTTCCTTGGGGTGTCTACTTTCCAAAATGGGGTCATTTGGGGGGGGTTTTGTACTGCCCTGCCATTTTAGCACCTCAAGAAATGAGATAGGCAGTCATAAATTTAAAGCTGTGTAAATTTCAGAAAATGTACCCTAGTTTGTAAACGCTATAACTTTTGCGCAAACCAATAAATATACGCTTATTGACATTTTTTTTACTAAAGACATGTGGCTGAATACATTTTGGCCTAAATGTATGACTAAAATTGAGTTTATTCGATTTTTCTTATAACAAAAAGTAGAAAATATCATTTTTTTTTTAAATTTTCGGTCTTTTTCTGTTTATATCGCAAAAAATAAAAATCGCAGAGGCAATCAAATACCATTAAAAGAAAGCTCTATTTGTGGGAAGAAAAGGACGCAAATTTCATTTGGGTACAACATTGCATGTCCACACAATTTACAGTTAAAGCAGCGCAGTGCCGAATCCCAAAAACAGGCCTGGTCCTAATGGCCCGAAATGGTCCGGGGCTTAAGTGGTTAATGATCGGTGAGAGAAGGATGATTACATTGTTGACCAGTGGGAAAACTGTCACACAGCTAAGATCATTGATATGAGTGATTACTAAGAGTTAGAAACTTATCATTGCTCAAAGGATCCTTGGCAACCTCTGGAGGAACCCCAGGATTCCACAGAACCCTTGTTGCGAAACCGTGCTTTCTTATGGTCCTTCCTGGTAAGTTAAAGCGGAACTTTTACCCAGAACAGTTTTAATACAGTTGGCAATTTGACAAAAGAAAATCCATTCCGTATTAATAATTAGGCTCCTGAAATTAGTGTGTGCTGTAAATTTCCTGTCTGTTCTTGCTGGAGGCAGGCCCAGAGCAGTCCCTTTCTTGTTAGAAACTCTCCCGCTCTCTTTATTCTCAAACTATGTCACTTTCTTCATTTCCAGCTGTGATTGTATCTCTTGGCTCATTTAGAGATGAAGGCTGACAGAAGCTACAGTTGACAGGCTGCCTATGGTGGAGAAAGGAGAGCATATCAGGGAGATGAGATAAGACACTATTCTTGCAAGTTTTAAGGGATACTAAAATCTTTTTTTCTTTTAAATGACAAACCTGTTCTACTTACCTGCCTGTGTAGTGGTTTTGCACCAAGCAGCCCAGGTCCCTCTCCGGCGCTCCTGGCCCCTCCCCACTACTGAGTGCCCCCACAGCAAGCAGCTTGCTATGGGGGCCACCTGAGCCGCTCCTCTGTGTCCATTCAGACACCGAGCTGTGAATTGGTACTGCCCCTTCTTTCCTTATTGGCTCACTGACTTTGAGTGACAGCAGCCAGCGCCAAAGGTGCTCCCGCTGCTGTTTTAGCCAATGGGGAGGTGAGTCCCTGACAGCCGAGTCTCTCGTGCAACGTCGCTGGATCGAGAGGGGGCTCAGGTAAGTATGGGGCAGGGGCTGCTGCACACAGAAGCATGATTTATCTTGATGCACTGAATGCATCAAGATAAAAAAAAAACTGACTTTAGAACCACTTAACGACACCTCAAATGCAGAGATCGGATCACATGATGCAGTGCATGCACTACTTTTAGTGCAGTCTGGCGTGATTTCAAATGAATGGGCTGAAATCACACTGCACCCAGATCACATGTGAATCACACAGAAAAACACAGCTCGTTCCTGTGTGATTCGTGGCGTGAATCAGCCCTTAGACGCCATAGAAGGAGCAAATTTCTGCTCCCCCCAAGCCTTTGTGTTCTCCTGGTGGGAGGGGGGGTGGGTAAACACAAGGATTTTTGCTAGTGGCTATAACAGCCGCTTGCAATAATTGCATGTTAAAGCTGCAAGGCTGGTTTAACGCAGGTTAATTGGTTGTACGTTCAGCCTGCACATGCATGGTTTGAATCTTGGCATTTTTTTCTCCCTCCATAATCTATATTCCATCAGCACAGTCGGTCATTCCTGTTGCTTTCTTTCCCCTTCAGCAGCAGTAAATCTTAAAGTGGTCAGCTGATTGGCCTCTAGTGACTCTGATTTTAGGCACAGTGCCAAGAATAGAAAGCAACTGAGCATGTGCAGTGAAGGATGAGTGCATTACTAGATTTTAAACAGTATAGGCACTTATTTTTAATGTTTTTTGGCATAGCTTTACCTGCAAAAGGGGCCAATATGAAGTGATCTATCAGGACTTAAAGTGGAGCTCCACCCTAAATAGCAACTTCTGCTATTTGGATTCCTCCCCCCCTCCGGTGTCACAATTGACACCTTTCAGGGGGGAGGGGGGTGAAGATACCTGTCTAAGACAGGTATTTTCACCCACTTCCGGGAGTCCTCTCTCCGGGAATCTGCGGGAGTTACGTCACTTCCCGCAGACTTCCCTTGGTGTTCTGGGAGACACTCGGCTCCCAGAACACAGGAGCACCAATCAGAACGGCGCAGCGCGACTCGCGCATGCGCCGTAGGGAAACCGGGCATGAAGCTGCAGGGCTTCACTTCCTGGTTCCCTCAGCGAGGATGGCGGAGGGAGCAGCAGAGCGACGAGCGGTCGCTCGTCCTCTGCTGCGGACGTCGCTGGACTCCAGGACAGGTAAGTGTCCAAATATTAAAAGCCAGCAGCTGCTGTAGCTGTAGCTGCTGGCTTTTAATATTTTTTTTTCCGGCGGAGCTCCGCTTTAAAGTGATTTGTAAAGTCTTTAAAAAAAACAAAAAAAAAAACATGTTCTTACCACCTTTTTGTGCAGTTGGTTTTGCACAGAGCAGCCCAGGTCCTCCTCTTCTCTGGTCCCTCTTTTATGTCCCTGGCCTTTCTCTCCTATGGAGTGCCTTCATAGACCAGCAGCTTGCTATGGGGGGGGGGGGGGCACTTGAGTCGAGTCAGAGCTTTGTGTATCCATTTAGACACTAAGCACCGGCCCTGCCCCCTTTCTCCCCTGATTGGCTAACTTTGACAGCGGCAAGAGCCAGTGGTGCCGCGGCTGTGCCCCCGGCCAATCGGGAGGATAGTCGAGATTTTTTTTAAATTTTTTTTTTAAGATTAAAAAAACTTTTGCCTCTTACAACTCCCTTTTAAAGCTCCACATTAAGCATCCCTAAGTCACATACAAGGTCATAAATACAAAGAGGAATGAGGGTTGCCTGTCATCAGGAACAGTCCTTCTACTTTTCCTTAGCATATGGTCCAATAAGCAAGCCTATCGTGAGCGAATTAAGAAGGTTGTTGTTGCTGAACACGGTCTGGTTGACAGACTGTTAAACGAAACCTCTACCCTCAATACTTTAAGACGCCGAAGGAACACTGACTAAGAAAATTATTGATCTGGTAGGGGTAGGCAACCTCGGCCCTCCAGCTGTGGTGAAACTACAAATCCCGTCATGCCTGTGATTGTCAGGGTCTTGCAATGTCTCATGGGACTTGTAGTTTCACCACAGCTGGAGGGCCGAGGTTGCCTACCCCTGTAAGGATGCCTTTTTATCAGATTGTGTGGCCTGCACCCCCCACTTAGGATGTGCCTTTTCTTTAGGGTACTGTCAGCCGCCTCCTTGCTCATGTTAATGTGGAGATGTGACTCACAAGCTGAAAACACTTGAGGACCCTTATTATACAATGCACATTTTTTTTTGCTTGCTTTTTTCTCCACTTAAGCTTTTACGTTCTTGTTCACCTCTTTGCACTTGACAGCTGCACTTCTTGTTTGCTTTTCAAGTACCTTATTTATTGAGAATTTTGGTTGTTAAAAAAAATAAAATTGTGGTGTCAGGGCTGTGCGGTGTAAAAAGAGCACGTAACCCCCCCAGGATTCTCCCCCAGGCAGGTCGAGGGGCTCCAGGGGGTCTTTGTCATTAAGAGGTAACCAGCTTTTTA
Source organism: Rana muscosa (assembly GCA_029206835.1). Taxonomy (NCBI): domain Eukaryota; kingdom Metazoa; phylum Chordata; class Amphibia; order Anura; family Ranidae; genus Rana; species Rana muscosa. Next base: position 277,560,504 of record CM055128.1, read on the forward strand.
GTTTCTCATCATTTTAAGTGCCTGAAGCCCAGAGATTTCATGGTGATCCGGGAGGGATGAAATCTCCAATCCTGGTTTTGTGAACTACCATTACACTGATGCAGCAGTTGTGTGCTGAGCTTTCTTTTTCGTACATCACGGGACACAGAGCGACTTAGTCATTACTAATGGGTTATATAGATTACCTTCAGGTGTTGGCACTGGCCAATTCCAAACCGGAAGTACCCTCCCCTATATAAGCCCCTCCCACCCGGGAGCACCTCAGTTTTTTGCCAGTGTCTAAGGTGTTGGCCAAAGAGTAACATGTGTTTTCACTGGGCTAGCGTACAGGTTCTTTTGGGCCTTAGTAAGCTGTTCCGGATCCCACCAAAAAAGCTTCATAGCTAAACGGTCGGTACCCGGGCCTTGCAGCAGAAGAGCAAGGTTTTGCCTGTAATGCTTCTCTTAGGAGGGCTGGACCCTGGGATCCAGAGCTCTGGTCATACCCACGACCAAGATGTTTTCTGTGCAGGGTGCTATACAGGTCCAGGGGAGTGGAATCCTTGGGAACCCGGTCCCTGAAGGTTTGATTACAATGCCTGCCGTGATAGGTGAAGTTTGGACTTCTGTGGACCAAACAGAGTCCTGCGGCGGGGATCAGGTAAGTGGGGGCCCCCAGGAACTTGGTTCTATTGGGGGACCCCCAAGCCTAATTTGTCTTTCTGTCTGTTACCTAACGGTATTCCCGCTAAATATCTGTGTTTGCCTGTAACTACTGAAAATGTAAAATTTTAATAGTAGTCAAGAAAAAAAAAAAAAAAAAGGGACCGCGGTACCTGTGTTAAACCACTAGAGGCCGCTGTAGTCCATTTTTCTTGTCATGTGGATCTTTGGTTTTCTCAAGTCAAAAGATCCAGGCAGCTGGTAAGTTTCTCTGAATCCACTTCCTCTGCCCTGTTGCTGCGCTCATCCACCGCACAGGCCCTCCGGCAAAAAGGGCCCTGGCTCCTAGTCCCCTGTTTGATTTCGAAAAGGGCGCCAATGGCGCACGGGCGCGCGCGCGGGCGCGTGCGCGCGCCTCCTATGAAAAAAGGGGCGGGGCGGGTGGATGACGCTCGATGCGCGCCGCGGCGCTTCTGCGCATGTGCGGGCGTCCCAGCATAGTTAAAAGACAGTACAAGTGTCAGCTGGATGCAAACAGAGCTAGCAACAAACAGTGGCACACAGAGGCGGTTCATGCAGGCATCCCCATAGAAAGGCACTTTAGTGGACACCAGCTGGTATATAGCAGCACCTGTGTTAGATTATTACCAGCAAAATTGGTGTATGACGACGGGAATACCTCAGCTTTGTGCTTAAAGGATATGTCGTCCAGACGCTCCGGAAATAGATCTTCCAGGAAGCCAAAGGGGTCTCCATTGGGCTCTGAGGATATTGGGCATGCTTGTACTGCACCAATCTCCCCTGAGAATTCAGAGGTCAGTAGCCGTAGAAACCCCGCAGGAATGCCTGGTGCTGCGGCTGTCCCCAGTCCACCTGCTCCTGTATATATAACAGAGGAGGTTTTATCCTCAACTCTGGGAGGATTGGAAGAGAGATTAACAGCATTGATCGCTGCTTCCCTGTCTCAGGAAAAGCGCGTCCGATCTCCGTCTCCTCCTTCAGAGTGCCTGTTAGTGAAGGAACAGCCCCACACAGAGATCGACCTACCTGAAGGGGATCAGGATGAGGTTGATTCAGTTATGGAGGAATCAACAGTGGAAGAACCTTTCTCAGCATCTCAGGCTGAAAGATTATGGGTTCAGTCTCTGACTAACATGGTCCGATCAGCATTTAAAATGCCTCTGGCGGAACCACCATCCACTACGGTTTCCTCGCTGGGGTCGCTAAAAGCTCCCCAGGCTGTCTGTTCCTTCCCAATCCACCCTTTATTAGAAGGGCTTATTTACCAGGATTGGGAGCATCCTGATAAAATATTTGCTCCCCCCAAGAGATTTCCGGTGATCTATCCCATGGAGGATAAGTTCATAAAAAAAATGGAGGGTCCCTACAGTGGACGCAGCCATCTCTTCTGTTAACAAATCACTGACATGTCCAGTAGATAATGTTCCAATGTCAAAGACCCAATAGATAAAAAATTGGAGTCTTTACTAAAATCTGCTTTCTCTACAGCAAGCATGGTGACACAACCTGCGGTAGCAGCGATTGGAGTCTGCCAAGCAGTGAAAGATCAGTTGAAACAAGTCTTAAGGGACTTACCAGATCAGCAGGCTCTTGCCCTAGCTGACCTGCCTAGAGCCTTGTGTTTTGCGGTGGACGCCATAAAGGATACAATCCAACAGGCCTCCCGCTTTACGCTGTCTATAGTACATATGCGTAGGCTTCTGTGGCTCAAAAACTGGTCTGCTGAAGCTCCCTGTAAAAAAACTGCTGGTTAGCTTCCCATTTCATGGAGAACGCTTATTTGGAGAAGATCTGGACAAATATATCCAGAAAATTTCTGCCGGTAAAAGTTCACTCTTACCGGTTAAGAACAAGGGTAGGAGTCCTTCTTTTAAGAGGCCTACTTCTCCAGTCCCTGGCACATCGGCTGTGAAACAGTTCCGACGGCCTCCGCGGTCAAATCCAGGGGGCAGAAATCAGGGACAATCACAGGGTATCAAGAAACCCTGGGTCAAGAGAGGTACAAGACCTCCCCCTAAGTCATGAAGGGTTGCCCCCACTCAGTCGGGTGAGGGGAAGACTTCAGTTGTTCAGAGACCTGGCGGGACACCATCAGAGATGGGTGATCCCCGCAGTAAGTCTGGGATACAGGCTGGAGTTAAGACATTCCTCCTGCCCATTTTATAAGGTCAAACGTGCCAAGCGATCCCCAGAAGAGTGGATCCCTCCTTCTGGCACTAGAGCAACTATTGCCCCAAGGGTAATCATGAAGGTTCCCTTGAAAGAAAACGGGTTCGGGTTTTACTCGAACCTTGTCACAGTCCCCAAACCAAATGGGGACATGAGGCCCATATTGAATATAAAAGGGCTAAACAAGTTCCTACATATCAGAACTTTTTTCGGATGGAGTCGATCCGACCGGTGGCCACCGCCCTACAAGGGCAGGAATGGTTAGCCTCGATCGACATAAGGGATGCTTATTTGCATATTCCCATCTGTCCGGCCCACCAGAAATTTCTACGCCTTGCAGTAGAAGGGCGCCATTTTCAGTTCAGAGCCTTACCTTTCGGTCTGGCCACGGCACCACGAGTGTTCACAAAAATTCTGGCCCTACGATTGGCCAAACTAGGGACACAAGGTGTAACGATAATGGCATATCTAGACGACTTGTTGCTGATAGACCACTCAGTGAAAAAAACTAGAAGTGGTCGTTCACAAGATAATCAAGTATCTGGAATCTCACGGTTGCATTATCAACCGAGACAAGTCAGCCCTAAAACCAGTCAAAAGCCTGGAATACTTGGGGGCTAAGACTGGATTCAAATCAGAGAAAGATTTTCTTACCTCCAGAGAAGGTGTCATCTTTGAAAGATTTGACCCACTTAGTGGGTACAAAAAAGAAAAACCATCCATACGCCTGTGTATAAGGCTGCTGGGAAAAATGGTGGCTTCATTCGAAGCGGTACCCTACGGTCAATTCCATTCAAGGAACTTGCAGAGGGCCATACTGTCAGCCTGGAACAAAAAAGTTCAGGCTTTAGACTTACCAATGTCCCTGTCCCCTTCAGTCCGGTTTCTTGGAAGGTGGTCACTACAGTTGCCAGCCTCATAGGCTGGGGGGCAGTACTGGAGCAATGGTCTCTCCAGGGCAAGTGGTCAGAAGCAGAGAAGGCCCTGCCCACCAATCTCTTAGAGATACGAGCAGCCCGGTATGCCCTAGTAGCATGGACATCCAAACTCCAAGGGTCACCTGTCAGAATTCCATCAGACAATGCCACAGCAGTGGCATATATCAATCTCCAGGGTGGCACCAGGAGTCGTGCAGCCCAGAGGGAAGCGAAATGCATCCTGGAATGGGCAGAAAGGTATGTCACAGCCATATCCGCGGTTTTCATCCCAGGAGTGGAAAATTGGAGAGCGGACTTTTTTTTAAGTCGCCAGCAATTATGCCCGGGGGAATGGTCTCTTCACCCCGAGGTTTTCCAGGCAATATGCCAGCGGTGGGGAACACCGGATGTAGATCTGCTAGCATCCAGATTCAACGCAAAGGTGGACAGATTTGTGTCTCGCACAAAGGATCCCCTAGCTTGCGGTTCGGATGCCCTAGTGTTCCCTTGGGATCAGTTCAAGCTGATATATGCATTCCCACCGCGATTAATCCGCAGAATCAGGGTAGAAAAGAAACCAGTGATTCTGGTGGCTCCAGCGTGGCCCCGAAGGGCATGGTACGCGGAGTTTGTAAAAATGTCAGTGGGAAGTCCTTGGACCCTCCCACATCGTCCGGACCTGCTTTTGCAAGGACCGATATACTACCCTTCCTTACCAGCCCTAGGTTGACGGCCTGGCTATAGAAGCCCACATTCTAAAAAAGAGAGGGCTCTCTAATCCTGTGGTATCTACCATGATCAATGCCAGGAAGCCGGTATCCAGGCAGATCTATTATAGGATCTAGAAGGCGTACATCACGTGGGGTGAGGCCAGGAAATGGCATCCACGTAAGTACGTAATAGGTAGGATTCTAAACTTCCTACAGTGGGCTGTACATAGGAAGCTTGCCTTGAGTACTATCAAGGCCGTCTGCCTTGTCAATATTTTTTTTTTTCAAAGGCCCTTGGCTTCGCATTCACTAGTCAAAGCTTTCATACAAGGAGTGATGCGTATTAGCCCTCCGGTTAGTATTCCCATATGTCCATGGGACTTAAACTTGGTTCTGTCGGTTCTACAGAAACAACCATTTGAACCATTGCGGCACATTTTCTTGGTTCTTTTCACTAGGAAATTGATTTTCTTTGTAGCCATTTGTTCGGCTAAAAGAGTATCGGAATTAGCCGCCTTGTCCTGTAAGGAGCCATATCTGGTTGTCCATAAGGACAGAGTAGTATTACGTCCTCATCCAGCCTTTCTTCCGAAGGTGGTATCGAGGTTCCATTTGAACCAAGATGTGGTTCTTCCTTCCTTTTTCCCCAAACCTAGTTCGGTAGAGGAAAAGTTATTGCATTCTTTGGATGTAGTAAGAGCAGTTAAAGCTTATCTTAAAGCCACTGCTCAGATTCGTAGAACGGATACTTTGTTTGTTCTGCCGGAAGGCCCCAGAAAGGGTCAGGCAGCATCAAAAATCTACTTTAGCCAAGTGGATTCGACAGGTCATAATACAAGCCTATGGCTTGAAAAGGGGACCGCCTCCGTTCAAAGTTAGGGCGCACTCCACAAGAGCAGTTGGAACTTCATGGGCAGTGCATCACCAAGCCTCCCTGGCTCAAGTACTGTAAGGCCACAACATGGTCCTTAGTACACACGTTTACTAGATTCTACCAGGTAGACGTCACAAGTCAGGAGGATGTCGCCTTTGGGCGCAGTGTGTTGCAGGCCGCAAAAGAGCCTCATGCCTGATGGCGCCCAGCTTATGTATCCCTCCCCTCATTTGGCATTGCTTTGGGACGTCCCATTAGTAATGACTAAGTCGCTCTGTGTCCCGTGATGTACGAAAAAGAAAAAGGGATTTTTATAACAGCTTACCTGTAAAATCCTTTTCTTGGAGTACATCACGGGACACAGAGCTCCCACCCCTCTTTTTGGGACACTTATTGCTTGGCTACAAAACTGAGGTGCTCCCGGGTGGGAGGGGCTTATATAGGGGAGGGTACTTCCGGTTTGGAATTGGCCAGTGCCAACACCTGAAGGTAATCTATATAACCCATTAGTAATGACTAAGTCGCTCTGTGTCCCGTGATGTACTCCAAGAAAAGGATTTTACAGGTAAGCTGTTATAAAAATCCCTTTTTTTGTAAGAGATCTGATCATAGTCTCCACCCCGGCAGACAGAGGAGGTCTCTGCCTAGGAGTCAGGGGGCTCCACCTAGGAGAAAGGGCGAGCCAGAGCAGCAAAGGGCTGCTAAATGTATGGACCATGTGCTTGTGAAAGGGTGGTCTGTAGTACAGTAGGAGACAGGCAAGGGCCTGAAGAGTATGGCCAGAGCCACAGTGATGTAGATGTGAGGTAGGAGGCTATTGATCTGTTGTCTTGCAAACCCCCTGCAAGGGAAAGGCATTTAGTTTTGATTTCTCAACTTTCTTTTAGTAAAATTGTGCAAGAAAATTGCTTAAATAGAAGAGAGCAAGTGGCTAAGTCCTTAAAGCTCTACTGCTTGACACACACTCCACGCACGCAGATGCATAGACGTTCCACCGGCTCACCAGAGACTTGCCAAATTGTGATCCATCTATGACCGTTCTCATTCATGAGATGTTGATCTAACAATCGACTTCTCGTGAATGGGCTTGTTTCAATATTTTGCTTTAACCACTTGCCCACTGGGCACGAAGGCCCCTTTCACACTGAGGCGTTGCAATAACGCGCTAAAAATGATTAGCATTACCGCATTTTTACCGGGTTCACGCTAAAAATAGCACTAACGCCTATGCGTTTTTTACTGCAAAAAGGATTATTTGGTATCCCTCAATACTCCACTCTACTGCGGTCATGTGACCTTCCCACAGCTTCTGGGCGTTTTTTTACTGCGTTTTTTACAGCGGTACTCATTCATTTCAATGGGGATAGGCATTTTTACAGCACTGTTTTATGCGCCCCAAAGATGCTCCAAAAAAGCTGTTTGCAGGATTTTTTCCAACGCACAGCCAGCACAACGCCTCAGTGTGAAAGCCCTCAGGGCTTTCACATTTAGAATGCTGGTACAGGATTATTTCAGGCGTTTTTACAGCGCTATTTTTAACGCTAAAACGCCTCAGTGTGAAAGGGGCCTTAAACCCCCTTCCTAACCAGACCAATTTTCAGCTTTCTGTGCACACTTTTCATGCAACACTGTACCCAGTTGTTGTTTTTTTTTTTTTTTTTTTCCCCACAATTCTTTTCAAAATGTTTTTTTATTTATTATTTTCACAAAATTGTCAATAGGTTATTTCTCTCGCATGGCATATTCATACTTGCAACACCCCAAAATACATTCTGCTACTCCTGAGTATGGCGATACCACACGTGCGAGACTTGCACAGCCTGGCCTCATACAGAGGCGAAACATGTAGGGGAGCGCCATCGGGTGTTCTAGGGACATAAATCACACAAATTTCCTGACTACCTATCACACTTTTAAAGACCCTGGAGCACCAGGACAATGGAAATGCCCACAGAATTTTCTGTTTGCATTTTTTTATGCATTTTTTTTTTATTTTTTATTTTTTTACACATTTTTATGGCACTGATAGCTGCTGCTGAGGATCTACTGATAGGGTGGCACTGTTGGCTGCACTTGGAATAAACAAAAAAAAAAACACAAGCAGCCTCACACTGCAGCTTCTCCCTTCTCTCCTCACACGATCTGTGTGAGGGGAGGAGAGAACTGAACATGACGCCAGTTTTGTTCGACAGTGAGTGATCGCTCTGTCATTGGACGGAGCGATCACGTGGTAAAGGACCACTGGGACTGACCCTTTGCCCTTATCCGTGACGTGCTGGGTCTCAAGAACCCGGCAGTCATGGACACTGCCGGATGCGCGTGAGAAGCTCGTTCATGGGAGGAACTCATTGTACGCCCTCCTAGAACTAGCCGGCCGCGCTGTATCTGTCATTCTGCTATGGCGCAGTCGGCAAGTGGTTAATCAGCCCATGCAGCCAATCGCCATCAGCGGTGATCAGTGTATCCCAAAAGTTTGGGAGTCCCCACTATTAGACTACAATGACACAGTGGGGGTTATTTACGAAAGGCAAATTCACTTTGCACTACAAGTGCACTTTCAAGTGCAGTCGCTGTAGATCTGAGAGGGACATGCAAGAAAAAAAAATGCATTTTTGCTTGCACATGATTGGATGATAAAATCAGCAGAGCTTCCCCTCATTTCAGATCTTCCCCACAGATCTACAGCGACTGCACTTGCAGTGCACTTGTACTGCAGAGTGGATTTCTCTTTAGACCCCTTTCACACTGGAGCGGTGCTCTAGCAGGACAGTAAAAAAAAGTCCTGCTAGCCGCATCTTTAAAGCGGTGAAGGAGCGGTGTGTATACCGCTCCTCCACCGTTCCTGCCCATTGAAATCAGTGGGATACCACCGGCAATGCGGTTCTGCAGAGGCGCATTGCGGTGGTTTTTAACCCATTCTCGGCTGCTAGCGGGGGGGGGGGGGTAAAACCGCCCTGCTAGCGGTGGAATAGCGCTGCAAAATTGGCGGTAAAGAGCCGCTAAAAATACCGGTGCTCTACCGCCAACACACCTCCTGCCCCAGTGTGAAAGGGGCCTTAGTAAATAACCGCAGTGGGAAGGATTTGCACATTTACCTTGAATGTGTGGGTGGGGGAATCGTGTAACATTTTACAATCAGCAACTTTGCAATTCGGTGAGCAAGATGGCCAGGGAACTTGCATTTTCAGGTGAACAGCGTTGACCTCAGTACTATCTCTAAGTTGAGTTTTTTTTTTTTTTTTTTTTTTTTTTGTGAATATCTTAAAAATCTGTATATATGTCTGCTGGTGAATGTAACGTGCTCAAGGGGGTTCATCTCCTCGCTGCATTCATGCCCACTGTGTGTCTGAGAGGCAGGCATTACTGCCATGGTAACCTGCATCTCTATGCCAGCCAGTAATATCATTGGATTCCTTGGCATTCCTTGAATTCCAGGAGGGGAGGGGGGTGTTAACCCTGTCATGGCCACTTTAAATGCATTCATATACCTGGCCCAGCTTTATGTTAGGAAAACAAAGCTGCCTGGGCATACGACTGGCTTGGTGCTTTTTGGTGACAATGCCAGTGTAGGACTCTTACCCCTGTTGGGGCAGGGATTGATGCAGATTTCAGGCAATGTATCCTGACAATAGGCACATAAAATGGTGCATACGACATAACTATGGGAAATTCATGTTGTTGTTCATTGATCATGCCAGCCAAGATAAACCATTTACCACTGTGACGGATTCACCTGGCTTGTGATACGTGGTAGATGCATTCATCAGGTGAAAGCCACAAATTGTTTTGAGTCCCTTGTGTGTGATAATCATCTGGACAAACCGGTTACATGTTGGTGGATTTTGGAGCTCTTTAAAACCATACCTCCCTTAAAGAGCAATTGTAGACAGATATAAAAAAAAAAAAAAAAAACCTTTTTAATCTGGTTATTTATCAAATTTAATTAATAACTGAACCTGTGTGTAGGTTTGCTTAAAGAAACTCCATTTGCATTCAGACTGGGAGGAGGGGGCAGCCAATAAGGCCCCTTTCACACTGCAGCGTATTTCAGGCGTTTTAGTGCTAAAAATAGCTCATTAATAACGCCTGAAATAATCCTGCCCCAGCATTCTCAATGTGAAAGCCCGAGGGGCTTTCACACTGAGGCGATGCGCTGGCGGGAGGAAAAAATATCTCCTGCAAGCCGCATCTTTGGAGCGGTGAAGGAGCGGTGTGTATACCGCTCCTTCCTGTTGAAATCAATGGGACACCGCGGCTATACCGCCCGCAAACCGCTACTGTAGCAGCATTTTGCCGGCAGTATTAACCCTTTTCCGGCCGCTAGCGGGGGTTAAAACTGCACTGCTAGCGGACGATTATCGCGGTAAAAAACGACGGTATAGCGGCGCTAAAAATAGGGCCGCTATGCCACCAGCGCACCTGCCCGCCCCAGTGTGAAAGGGGCCTAATAAAATATAACATGGAGCTTGCTGATTGGAGGGGAGAGGCCAGAGATGACCTCATCAGTTGGCTGCTACTCCTTCACCTGTCTTCCCCTGCTCCCACCATTCACCAATGCATTTTTTTTTTTCTTCTCAACCCGTTGGTTGTTTTCTCCCTGGCCAATGTCTTCCTACCCCAGCAGTAATCCAAAGTACCTTTTTGCCTGTCCGATTTCTTTGCCAAGGTACTATGATCATGGACACCTGTCCTGTATCTGTGCACTTTTTGCCATGTAATATACCGATATTGCAGGTCTGAATAACTTAGAAAAAAAATAGCGTATGGCACAAATTATATATATATATATATATATATATATATATATATATATATATATTGTATGTGTGTACAAGTGTATTGTCTTGTTTTTTTTTTTTTTATGTTGAACAAACTATTCTGTATTGACATCTCCTGGATTGTCAGTTTTTTTCCAGGGCAGATTTGATTCTAAATCACTAGTAAAATAGCTTGATTGAAATCCAATTTTTTTAAAGATCAACTGTCATCTCTGTCCCGCAGTGGCTCCTCCTCTGACCCGCTGTTGACTCACCGACAGTCCCATTCACTTTAATGGGATGGCAGTGACACAACAAGGTGAGGGACGTGGTGGATGCCTGCTAACAGCCGCTGCCATGATGGATCTGAAATGACAGGTGCTCATTCTTGCTGGTAGTTTAGAATCTTTAATATTTGCAAACAAAATGAAGGTTTCCTATTTAGAATAATAAGCTGTCAGGTTAGTAAAACTGCAATATCAGAACCGATTAAATCATACAGTTTTTAGTGTACATAGATTTGCAAAACAATGGGATAAAGGAATATTCCTGAACTTTGTTTTATCTCATGGTTACTGTGAAATTGTGTTAACATGCACTGCATTGATGCATTATCTCAGCTTGGATTCATTAAATGAGTTTACCAAAAATGTAAATATTGCAGAATATACAGCCTCGTGCTACATAACTAAGCTCCATTTCATGCTGAATAAACTAAATTATTAATGTATCTTAAATGGAAAACTATCTTTAGATAGATTTTTACTCCAAAATCATTTTATTAAAATAAATTTGCAAAAAATCCCAAAAATGTTTTTTTTTTTTTTTTTTTAAATCATTGATTTATATTTACCCTGTTTTTTTCTGATTTAAAAAGGGGGGGGGGGAGGTTGCTTATCTATCCAGTCTTTTTGCTGCCAATCTTGTGACATCCTAAGGACCCTGCTGATGGAGGCCAAAAGGAAATGTCTAATGCCTGGTATACACTATGAGATGAATGATCATTTTGCATGCTGATCTCGTATCGAAAATAAAGACATACGAAAATTCTTGTACAACAGAACAAAAATGTGGAAGTGATGGCCTGTATTGTATTGTGTTTGTATTGTATTTTTGCACGAAAACTGTACTGATTTAAACTAAATTCATATGATCTGGCATCGTACAAGAAAAAAATGCTTGTTTCTCCCTTTCGATAGTATAGGATGGACTGTCGTAATTGACTTTTGAAAGCTGTGTGCCATTGATCAGATTATCATAAGATCGCTTAGAATGCGTCATTTTTCATCAGATTATCTGATCATGTGTACAGGCCTTAAAGGGGGGGTTGTAAATCCTCGTGTTATTTCACCTTAATGCATTTTGTAAGGATTCCCCCTGTTTTATTCACCTGACCCCCTTCGATCCCTCGGCGGAGACGCGCTATACCTCTCTGCCCATGGTGCTCGGCTCTTGATTGGATAGATTGATAGCAGCACAGCCATTGTCTCCCTGTCAATCAATACCAATGATGCGGGGGCGTGGCCGAGTCCTACATTCAGCATCTATGGACCCAGAATGCTGGACTCGGGAGCGTGCCCGCAAGGTAACCCCCAGGAGAGCACTTCTCCAAGGGGGTTATACAGTGCGGGGAGGAGCTGCCGGGGGACCCCACAAGAGGCGGATCGGGGCAACTCTGTGCAAAACCAACTGCACAGTGGAGGTAAGTATAACAGATTTGTTATATTTAAAAAAAAAAAAAAAAACACACAAAGCTTTACAATCACTTTAAGTCTCCAGACAGTCATGGGCATCCAGGGAGAAGACTTTGGACCTGGCTTGTCACACGATGATGGATCCAGGTAAGTATTCAGAGATTTTAATGTAGGTTATCTAGAGGGGAGTGTGGTAGGGGATGCAGACTTTGGTTGAGCAGCCCTGGCCAGAGATAAGCTTTAGGCCCCTTTCACACGGAACAGATCCGTGATCCCCGCTGAGCCGGCGGATGACAAGGCGGTCCCCGCACACTGTGCAGGGACCGCCCTGTCAGATCTCCGCTCTCCCCTATGGGGGGATCGGATGAACACGGACAGTCTGTCCGTGTTCATCCAATCCGCTCTGCAGACGGATAGAAAAATAGGATTTTCCTCCGTCTGCAGAATCGGGGGGATTGCAGACACGGAGGTGATCGGGTGTCAGCGGATGATCCGCTGACACCGGCGATCTCGTAGGGACACATGTATGTCCCTTTTTCATCCGTAAATGTGTGAAAGGGGCCTTAAAGAAAATGCTAAAGTTGGTCTCAAGGCCATTCTTGAAAGGTCAGTGTGTATAAACCCGCCCCCCCCCCCCCCCCCCCCCAAACCTTTCTGTTTTCTCTTGCTATAGTAAATGCATTACCGTTACATTGGAGCTCGTATTTAAAACACATGCCTACAAGTGCACTGAAGTGGCCTAGCTCAGTATATGAGACAGAAGCATTTAAAGCTGAACTCTAGCCAGACAGCTAAATGCACAGTTTGAACAGGTATGTGATCGGTTTGATCTGCTTAAGGATTGGTCATTCTGTCCAGCCACTTTTGTAATTTCTACACCCCAGCCACGAGGGTACCCCTATATTTCCTCTGTTGCAGTTGAGGGCTACAGTGGTGTCTCCAGTGTTATGATTGGACAATCAAGGAGCAGAGACGGAGTCCCCATGCTTCTTCCTGCACATGGGCAAACGGCAGAGTCTGATTGGCTCCTAGTGCTGCTCCTCCTCGAGCTGGAGGCTGATATGAAGACAGATTTGAGATGTTGGATGTATGTAAAAAGACATGTTATTGGCTGAGAACGATGAGGTCGGGGTATAATTTTATTGGCTGAGAACTATGAGGTCGGGGTATAATTTTATTGGCTGAGAAAGATGAGGTCGGGGTATAATTTTATTGTCTGAGAACGATGAGGTCGGGGTATAATTTTATTGTCTGAGAACGATGAGGTCGGGGTATAATTTTATTGTCTGAGAACGATGAGGTCGGGGTATAATTTTATTGGCTGAGAACGATGAGGTCGGGGTATAATTTTATTGGCTGAGAACGATGAGGTCGGGGTATAATTTTATTGGCTGAGAACGATGAGGTCGGGGTATAATTTTATTGGCTGAGAACGATGAGGTCGGGGGATAATTTTATTGGCTGAGAACGATGAGGTCGGGGTATAATTTTATTGGCTGAGAACGATGAGGTCGGGGTATAATTTTATTGTCTGAGAACGATGAGGTCGGGGTATAATTTTATTGTCTGAGAACGATGAGGTCGGGGTATAATTTTATTGGCTGAGAACGATGAGGTCGGGGTATAATTTTATTGGCTGAGAACGATGAGGTCGGGGTATAATTTTATTGGCTGAGAACGGTGAGGTCGGGGTATAATTTTATTGGCTGAGAACGATGAGGTCGGGGTATAATTTTATTGGCTGAGAACGATGAGGTCGGGGTATAATTTTATTGGCTGAGAACGATGAGGTCGGGGTATAATTTTATTGGCTGAGAACGATGAGGTCGGGGTATAATTTTATTGGCTGAGAACGGTGAGGTCGGGGTATAATTTTATTGGCTGAGAACGATGAGGTCGGGGTATAATTTTATTGGCTGAGAACGATGAGGTCGGGGTATAATTTTATTGGCTGAGAACGATGAGGTCGGGGTATAATTTTATTGGCTGAGAACGATGAGGTCGGGGTATAATTTTATTGGCTGAGAACGATGAGGTCGGGGTATAATTTTATTGGCTGAGAACGATGAGGTCGGGGTATAATTTTAAGCTGAAGTTTAATCTGCTTATATTTTGCCTTAACTTGTTTCAGCCCCCCCATTGCTGTTGTGGAAAAGGACCGTTTAGGTCAACTTTAAGCTAGCAGGCTCTCTTCAGATCGTATCTATTCTTTGTTCTTTCCAATATGCTGTGACGTGTAGGTGTTGTTTTAGCAAAAGGTTACCGATATTTAATTGGACATTGATGAGGCAGAAGCAAGGGGCCATTTATATGCCTGGTTGATGGTTCTAGCTTGGCTCCATTGTAGACATCCAATTACCGATCTGCACAGTTGCTGCCTGTGTCCTTATTATGTTCTCCGGCGTGATAAATGGCTGCCTAAGCAAGTCTGGTGGAGGAAGGAAGAAATGCAGCATGCTGCAGTTGCAAGTGCATTTATGTCGTGTACTGTCAGTGTCTGTTACTCCTTCTTCTCCATCTGCTTCCTATCCAGTTCCAGGCTTCCAGCGACCTAATTCTCACTCCCACCCTCCCCCTTTACCAAGACATTCCCACAACCTTAGATGAGACTGGAAGGGTTTCAGGGCAAGGTTAGAAGGGAATACTGTGTATTTCTATGGCTCTGCCTGCTCCGTATTATCGTATTGTGTCCACATAGAACTGAACTCTTCTACATCTGCACATGAATGCAAAAGCCACCTAATCAAGTCTTGGATCTTGGGAGAATTTTCTTTCCTTGACCGTAGAAAAAAAACCAAATGTGTATAGAGCCAGTTTACTCCATCTATAGACGGCTCTGTGCTGGGATGTGTCCAATGCAAGTTATCTGAATGGGCTGCCATTGCAGTATTGGTGCGTGAAATAAAGGGACTTATTGTCTCATGGCAGAACTAAACTGACCTCTAGATTCATAGGTTGAATAAAAGATACGTAAGCCACATAGTCCACGATCTGAGGAAGATTTTATTTTCTTGAAAGGAAAAAGCTCAGATATGTATAGAGCTGGATTGCTCCCAGGGTGGATAAAAAAATATATCTATTTTTTTTTTTTTAAATCAGATTTTATTTAAATCAGATTTTTACCCAATCTATCTAAAGAATGTTTTCTATGTTTAGGATACATTAATAATTAAATTTATTCAGCATGAAATGGAGCTTGGTTATGTAGCATGAGGCTGTATATTCTGCAATATTTAAATTTTTGGTAAACTCATTCAATGAATGCAAGCTGAGATAACATGCACTGCATGGATGCATTCACACAATTTCACAGTAACCATGAGAATTTTTTTTTTTTTCAGGAATATTCCTTTTATCCCATTGTTTTCCAAATCTATGTACATTGCAAACTGTATGATTGAATTAGGGCTGGGCGATTTTCCCCCCAAAAAAAATCTGCGATTTTTTTATAAAAAACTCGATTTACGATTCGATTTGATTTTTTTTTTTTTAATTATATTAATTAAAGTGCATCAACAAACAAAATTGCAAATGCAAACCCTTTCTCTAACTGCAAAGTCAGTGTGCAACAAACACACAATATAATCCAGCGCTCATGGAACATACATTATTAACTATTGAAAACTCTTGAAACTCTGTGTGTGATTCCTTCTGTCCCAGCCTTGCTGCGATCCTGGCTCTGCATCCTTTTGGGTTGGAGGGCCCTCCACACGCTGGTCTGCCTGTTGTCCATCATTCAAGGTACTGTGCTCACACAGAGATCATGCCACAGGCTTTGTTTTGATTTTTTTAACCCCTCCTTGCTCCACGGATGTCACTGCAAGTTTAACAAGTTTGTCACCACTGGCAACTGGAGAGTTAAGATTCATTTTCCCTCTGCACATTTGGGATTGGATCCCTCTCTTTATTGTAATAAATGGACTAAGCTTTTTTATCAATTCTTCAAGAGTTTTCAATAGTTAATAATGTATGTTCCATGAGCGCTGGATTATATTGTGTGCATGTTGTGTATTTTGTACTTCTGGCTACGGATTTTTTCTTGCTGCGCTGGATCCTGTTTTTTCCCCCTTTTGGATACTTTGTACTTCCCAAAATATTTGGGATTTTTTTCTTCTTATTATTATTATCATCCATTATATTTTTTTCTTTATCCACCAATTTAGCGCTTGTGACCTTTTGTTGTTTTTTGCAGTGTGCAACAAAGATTGTTAAACATCCAAATTATTAATACTGTATTTGGATTTAGCTAATAAAACAACAAAAAATCCTGAGGTTACTCTTAGTTGAATTGAACTGTGTCCGTGCCTCACTGTGTCCGTGCCTCACTGTGTCCGTGCCTCACTGTGTCCGTGCCTCACTGTGTCCGTGCCTCACTGTGTCCGTGCCTCACTGTGTCCGTGCCTCACTGTGTCCGTGCCTCACTGTGTCCGTGCCTCACTGTGTCCGTGCCTCACTGTGCCCGTGCCTCACTGTGCCCGTGCCTCACTGTGCCCGTGTCTCACTGTGCCCGTGCTTCAATCACTGTGCCCGTACCTGATGCAGATTTTCATGGTATACGGATTTTACTGCTACACCGGTGGCCATTCCAGTATTCAAAAGCCGCGCCTCCTTCTCGTCTGTGATAGGCGGAACACTCAATTTCCCAGCATTCAGTGTTCCGCCTATCATGGTCATCCTCATAACACAGACGAGGATGAGAGGATGTCCATGATAGGCTGAACACTGCCTGCTGTGAAATTGAGTGTTCCGCCTATCACAGACGACGAGGACTCGGGAGGCGCGGCTTTGGAACACTGCAATGGCCGCCGTCTGTCTGCATGACACGCTGATCAGGTAGGCAGACGGCGGCTGCAGCGAGTAGATGTAATTGGGGTAACGCTGCCCAGTGCCATTCCGGATACGCCCCCTGCAGTCCTGCTACGGAAACTTTGAAGTGAAGGAAAAAAAATTAAAAAAAAATTTTTTTCTTAAAAAAAAAAAAAAATCTAAAAAAATCGATTTTCTTCAAAACTGAATCGATTTGAGCTCAAAACTCGATTCAAGATTAAAATCGATTTTTTTCCCAGCCCTAGATTGAATTGGTTCTGATATCGCTGTTTTACTAACCTGACAGCTTATTCTAAATGGGAAACCTTCATTTAGTTGCAATATTAAAGAGGAAGTAAACCCTGATGGGTTTAACTTCCTCTTTATTTCCCTGCAAAGGTAAAGCATAATGGGCTAGTATGCATCGCATACTAGCCCATTATGTGTCACTTACCTGAAACCGAAGCCTGCAATGTCACCGCTGTCCCCTGTGCAGAAACCATCCATTCTTCACCCCTCTTCCGGGGCCGCGGACTCCGGCTCTGTGGCTGGTCGGAGTCACGTGATGTCACTCCTGCGCATTCACGCAGGAGCCGCCAGTCACGGCATGACCCCTCTAGAAATGGAACATCGTGCCCTTAAGTGCGCATGTGCCGACTACATCGGTGCATGCGCAGAAGACATTGGTGTATGGGGACATTGTAAATATCTCCTAAACCTTACACGGTTTAGGAGATATTTCCAGCACCTACAGGTAAGCCTTAATTATACTACTGAGTGTACAACCACTTTAAAGATTCTAACTACCAGCAAGAATAAGTCCTTACATTTAAAGGGCACCTGTCATTTCAGATCCATCATGGCAGCGTCTGTCGGGGGGCATCCACTCAACTGCTGCCGCCACGTCCCTCACCTTGTTGTGTCACTGCCACATCACCAGCTGTCCTGTTAAAGTGAATGGGACTGTCGGTGAGTCAACAGCGGGTCAGAGGAGGAGCCTCTGTGGGACAGAGATGACAGTTGCTCTTTACAAATTTGATATAAATGGACTTCATTTAAATCAAATCCACCCGGACTGCTCTGGGCTTATTATGGTGTGTCCAAAGCAAGTTATCTGACTGGGCTGCCATTGCTCCCAGGGTAATCTTAAAGCTTTACATGAAAGGACTCTCTCTTTGTGATAGAACTGAACTGACCTCTTCTAGATCCATAGGTGGACTATTGCAGGGCTCGACAAACCCCGGGTGCCAGGTCGCCATTGCGACTAGAATTAGCGACCTGGGGCAGCACAGCTGGGGTATCCTGTGTCTCCGTGCCCCCCCCCCCCTCCGCGCCGCGGGATCGCGTCAGCCCGCGCCGGCCGGTAATTGAGGCCGCAGCTTTGCGGCCTTCTGCAGGCCTATGCTTCCTTCTGTGAACTAGCGCGATCTTGTGGTGGCAGTTGGTATGACAACCAGCAATGCTAATGGAGTTTCCCTGTCTGTTTTCCCTGCCATCTCCTTCCCTCCAATTAGAACCCCCAAACATTATATATATTTTTTATTCTAACATCCTAGAGAATAAAATGGAGGTCGTTGCAATACTTTCTGTCACACCGTATTTGCGCAGCGGTCTTGCAAGCGCACTTTTTTGGGAAAAACACTTTTTTTTAAAATAAAAAAAATAAGACAACAGTAAAGTTAGCCCAATTTTTTTTTATATTGTGAAAGATAATGTTACGCCGAGTAAATTGATACCCAACATGTCACGCTTCAAAATTGCGTCTGCTCGTGGAATGGCGACTAACTTTTACCCTTTAAAATCTCCATAGGCGACGTTTAAAAACTTCTACAGGTTGCATGTTTTGAGTTACAGAGGAGGTCTAGGGCTAGAATTATTGCTCTCGCTCTACCGATCGCGGCATTACCTCACGTGTGGTTTGAACACCGCTTTCATATGCGGGCGCTACTCATGTATGCGTTCGCTTCTGCGCGCGAGTTCGGCTGGACAGGGCGCGTTCCTGGCTCCTAACTTTTTTAGCTGGCTCCTAGATTCCAAGAAAATTTGTCAAGCCCTGGACTATTGAATATGAGATGCATTAGCAACTTAGGATCTGGGTAATAATTTTATTTGACCGTAGAAGAAAACCTAAACAAGTATCAAGCTAATTTACTCCATACAATCAGTCAGATCTTCTCCTTAGGTGTCCAAAGCAGAAGTTATGTGATTGGGTGACCAATGCAGCCACTTGTTGGTTGGTATGAGCAATCTTGAATGTCTGGTACAGCTTTATCCTAAGAATCCTTCATAAATGAGGCCATCGATCACATTTTTTTTTTTGTTGTTGTTTTAGGGTAGGGGGTTTGTGTTTAAAAGCAAAAGTCTGTGTTTTACTAGTGTTTTGTTGTTTATCTTCCATGTACACACATCTACATTGCTCATTTAGCTTGTTGCCTTTCAGGAAATTAAAGCTGGCCATATACGAGAACAAATTTCAAACAGTTCCTGCTTGAAGTGGTAGTAGAGTTCACTTTTTGATGTGTACCTGCAGATGAGCCTATAATGAGGTCTACCTGTAGGTACAGTAAATATTTCCTAAATGTGCACCGTTTAGAGATACTTTAGTAGCAGCCAGTGATGTCACTTGCGCATGCTGTCCATTCAGAGCTCTGTGTCGTGGCTCTAACTCCCAAGCATATGCGCAGAAGTGACATCGTTGCTGGTTTGGCCATTGAAATGGCCGAAGCCTCCAAACCTGAAGAGATCAGATGAAGATGGAACCTCGAGCAGCACTGACAGCGCACCGCTGGAGGGCTTCATTTTAAAGTGTTACTAAACACAACAACCGTAAAATCTCTGTATATGCAGAAAGCTGGCATCTGTGCTGTGTATCATGGATCAGGGGGTTCAAGTGATGTCCCTTGTTCAGCCTAGGCCAGAATGATGTGTACCTGGTCCTGCAGCCTCCTGGGATACTTGCATCACATCTCCCAGGAGGCTGCAGGATTGGCACACAGAGCAGCCAAGGAGCGGGTCTGGAGCACCATCACCCAGAGTGGCAGCGAGCTGAGAAGGACCAAGATGGTGGTGCAGGACCCACTGTGTGGCACCCAAATAGTGGCTTGCAGTGGGAAAACACCAAATTGGCTGTGTGGGTGACTGCACTTTGAAGAGCACTGGAGGTAAGTAGGTATAAAAACATGAAAGTGGACTGGAAAAACTGCGCTGAACCCAAAAGTGAAAACAACAAAGCAAGTGGCTAACACTCAAAGTCAAATGGAAATAGTAAAAAATAGTGTAGCGCTAGTGATATAAATGTATAAAGGATTGCTCCTGAATAAAAAGGTGAACTCAAAATGCACAAACAAAAACCGTAGTGAGTGAACATTAAGGATGAGTATGGAATACGTAAATTAAAACAACATATGTGCAAGACGCACTGTAAATATAAAGTCCCAGAAATGAATGTGAACTTCCGGTCAGTGTGTGAAAAAACAGTCCAAACACAACGGGAGAAAGTAGATGACACTTCCTGTTGAGGCGACACCAAGTGATAAAAAATGGAGAAAAGTTGCCTGTAGTCACTGTTGTAACTCTTCTAGAGTAAATGAATGAGGTACTCTTACCGGCTATGGTGGACACACACGTCTTTCAACAGTGAGCCATATGAGCTTACAGTTCTAGATGTTCTGGATCCTCTGTAGAGCGGAGAAGAAAGTCCGGATGGAACAGGATATAGAATCCTCAGGTCCCGACTGCCGGATCCACGGGTGCAGCGAACGTCCTTTCAAGGTCGGATCAAGCTGGACGCACCCCGGGGTAGTTCCTCAAGAACTCGAGTTGAAAAATATAGAAAAAGAGGCTCCAAATGGTGCAGGTCAACCAAAAAAATTGGTTTTATTGAAAACAGGTCATACATCAAATGACAAGTTAAAAAATTGTGATCATAAATCTGAAACAAAAAAAATGTGGGGTTCAGTAAAGGTTAGCCCTACGCGTTTCGACTCCAGCGGTCTTCAACTGGGGCAGGCAGGTATAAAAACATGGGAGTTTTTAGTACCCTTTTAAGCATGGGTTTGTGTACTTTTCGGTGTGTAATGTATCTGTAGAGGACTGAAATAATAAACTTGATACTATTTTGTCTAATTTCCTTATGCTTGCAGATGCCGCATTAAAGGTGCCATTTTAGTGGGCTTGTGTATTAATAGGGGATTATTCATCAATTGCTTCGTTGCACGTGAGTTTGATTTACTAAAAGAGGAAAGCATATTCATTTATCTTAGTGAATGGAATGAATAAAGCAAAGGTTCACTTCTGCAAAGAATACCCAATCATGTGCCAGATGTTTGCTTGCATATGATTAGATAAATGTAAGTTTATCACAACTTCACCTCATTCATTGAAGTCAGCGAATTTTCATTTAGCTTAAAGCGGAGTGCCACCAATATAAAAGTCAGCAGCTACAAAAAGTGTAGCTGCTGACTTTTCTTTCTCGTACATCACGGGACACAGAGCGACATAGTCATTACTAATGGGTTATATAGTTACCGTCAGGTGCTGGCACTGGCAACTTCCAAAACCGGAAGTACCCTCCCCTATATAAGCCCCTCCCATCCGGGAGCACCTCAGTTTTTTGCCAGTGTCTAAGGTGTTGGCCAAGAAGAAACATGTGTTTTTCACTGAGCTTGCGTACAGGTTCTTTTGGGCCTCAGTAAGCTATTCCGGATCCGACCAAAAAAGCTTCATAGCTAAACGGTCGGTACCCGGGCCTTGCAGAGAAGAGCAAGGTTCTGCCTGTAATGCTTCTCTTAGGAGAGCTGGACCCTGGGATCCAGAGCTCTGGTCATACCCACGACCAAGATGTTTTCTGTGCAGGGTGCTATACAGGTCCAGGGGAGTGGAATCCTTGGGAACCCGGTCCCTGAAGGTTTGATTACAATGCCTGCCGTGATAGGTGAAGTTTGGGCTTTTGTGGACCAAACAAAGTCCTGCGGCGGGGAACAGGTAAGTGGGGGCCCCCAGGAACTTGGTTCTATTGGGGGACCCCCAAGCCTAATTTGTCTTTCTGTCTGTTACCTAAGGGTATTCCCGCTAATATCTGTGCATGCCTGTAACTACTAAAAAAAAAAAAAATGTAATAATTTTTAATGGTGGTCAAGAAAAAAAAAAAAAAAAAAAGAATGTTTTTTTATATATGTTTAGTATATTAAACTGCGGTACCTGTGTTTGTCCACTAGAGGCCGCTGTGGAATGTTTTTCTTGTCATATGGACTCGTTTCTTCTCAGAGAGCAAAGTCCAGGCAGCTGGTGAGTTCTCCTACAGGAAACTGTTTCCTCTGCCATGTTGCAGTGTTCGTCTATCCCCCGGCCTGCGGCAAAGGGGGCCCTGGCTCCTGTCCCTGGTTTCCATGTTTGAAAATTAGCGCCGAGGCGCACGTGGCCGCGCGCGTGCGCGTGCACGCGCCTCTATATATAGAGGTGGCCGGAAAAAGGGGCGGGGCCTGGGGGATGACGCTCTGTGCGCGCCGCAGCGCTTCTGCGCATGTGCGGGCGTCCCAGCAGGTTTTTAAAAAGCCACATTATTGCAGTAAGCTGGCTATGAAGTACAGAGACAGAGCTGGCAACATTTAAAGGCATACAGCAAGCGGTTGATACAGGCATCCCCTAGAAAGGCACATTAGTAGACACCAACTGTTTATTATAGCAGCATTTATGCTAGACTATTATCAGTAACTGGTGTATTTTCGGCTGGAATACCTCAGCTTTGTGGCTTAGGAATATGCCGTCTAAAAACTCCGGGACTAGAAATTCCAGGAGGGAATAGGGGGTCTCCATCGGGCTCTGAGGATCTTGGGCATGCTTTGGCTGCACCAGTCTCCCCTGAAGAATCAGAGGTTAGTGACCGTAGGGCACCCCCAGGAGTACCTGGTACTGTGGCTGTCCCCAGTTCACCTGCTCCTGTGTATGTAACAGAGGAGGTTTTTTCCTCAGCTCTGGGAGGGCTGGAAGAGAGATTGTCAGCACTAATTGCTGCTTCCCTGTCACAGGAGAAAAGCGCTCGATCTCCGTCTCCTCCCTCAGAGTGCCTGTTAACAGAGCAACAGTCCCATACAGAGAACGACCTACCTGAGGGGGATCAGGATGAGGTTGATTCAGTTGTAGAGGAATCAACAGTGGAGGAGCCGTTCTCAGCATCACATGCTGAGAGGTTATGGGTGCAGTCCCTGACTAATATGGTCCGATCAGCATTTAAAATGCCACTTGCGGAGCCATCCTCCTCTTCTGTCTCCTCGTTGGGGTCGCTAAAAGCTCCCCAGACTGTTTGTTCTTTTCCGATCCATCCTTTACTGGAGGGGCTCATTTACCAGGATTGGGAGCATCCTGACAAAATATTTACTCCCCCCAAGAGATTTCCGGTGGTCTATCCTATGGAGGATAAGTTCGTCAGAAAATGGAAGGTCCCTACAGTGGACGCAGCCATCTCTTGTGTGAATAAATCACTGACATGTCCGGTGGAAAATGTCCAAATGTTCAAGGACCCAATAGATAAAAAATTGGAGTCCTTATTGAAATCTGCTTTTTCTACAGCAGGATTGGTGACACAACCAGCAGTGGCAGCTATAGGGGTCTGCCAAGCAGTGAAGGATCAGTTGAAACAGGTCTTAAGGGACGTGCCAGATCAGCAGGCTCTTGCTCTGGCTGATCTACCTAGAGCCTTATGCTTTGCGGTGGACGCTATAAAGGATTCAATCCATCAGGCCTCCCGCCTTACGCTGTCTGTAGTACATATGCGCAGGCTTCTATGGCTCAAAAACTGGTCTGCTGAAGCTCCCTGTAAAAAATTGCTGGTCAGCTTCCCATTTCATGGGGAGCGCTTATTCGGGGAAGACCTGGACAAGTATATCCAGAGAATTTCCAGCGGTAAAAGTACACTCTTGCTGGTCAAAAATAGAGTTAGAGGTCCCTCTTTTAAGAGGCCGGCTTCTCCAGTCCCTAGGACATCGGCTGTGAAACAGTTCCGACGGCCTCCCCGGTCAAATCCCGGAGGTAAAAATCAGGGACAGTTGCAGGGTAACAAGAAGCCCTGGAGCAGGAGAGGTACAAAACCTCCCCCAAAGTCAAATGCATGAAGGGTTGCCCCCACCCAATCGGGTGGGGGGAAGACTTCAGTTGTTCACAGAAACCTGGCGGGACACGATCCGAGACAGATGGGTGCTCTCCGCAGTAAATCTGGGATACAAATTGGAGTTAAAAAACTCCCCTCCTTCCCGCTTTATAAGGTCGAACGTGCCAAGGGATCCCCAGAAGAGAGGATCCCTCCTGTTGGCACTGGAACAATTATTGCTTCAAGCAGTAATTATAGAGGTCCCCCTGGAAGAATGGGGGTTCGGGTTTTACTCAAACCTCTTTACAGTTCCGAAGCCAAACGGGGACGTGAGGCCCATATTAAATCTAAAAGGGCTAAACAAATTCCTACATATCAGGACTTTCCGGATGGAGTCGATCCGATCGGTAGCCACTGCCCTACAAGGGGAGGAATGGTTAGCCTCGATCGACATCAAAGATGCGTATTTGCACATCCCCATCTTTCCAGCCCACCAAAAATTTCTACGCTTTGCGATAGAAGGGCGCCATTTTCAGTTCAGAGCCTTACCCTTCGGTCTGGCCACAGCACCAAGAGTGTTCACAAAAATTCTGGCCCCATTATTGGCCAATCTAAGAACACGAGGTGTAACGATAATGGCATATCTAGACGACTTGTTGCTGATAGACCACTCAGTGGAAAAACTAGAAGTGGTTGTTCACGAGACAATCAAGTATCTGGAATATCACGGTTGGATTATCAACCGAGACAAGTCAGCCCTAAAACCAGTCAAAAGTCTGGAATACTTGGGGCTAAGGCTGGATTCAGACCAGAGAAAAATTTTCTTGCCTCAAGAAAAGGGGTCGTCTTTGAGAGATTTGATCCACTTAGTGGGTTCAAAAAGACAGCCATCCATACGCCTGTGCATGAGGCTGCTGGGAAAAATGGTGGCATCATTCGAAGCAGTACCCTACGGTCAATTCCATTCAAGGAAGTTGCAAAGGGCCATACTGTCAGCCTGGAACAAAAAAGTTCAGGCTCTGGACGTACCAATGTCCTTGTCCCCTTCCGTTCGCAGAAGCCTCCGTTGGTGGTTGGTTCCCCGGAATCTGGAAAGAGGGAAATCCTTCAGTCCGATTTCTTGGAAGGTGGTCACTACAGATGCCAGCCTTTTAGGCTGGGGAGCAGTACTGGAGCAATGGTCTCTCCAGGGCAGATGGTCGGATGCGGAAAAGGCCCTGCCCATCAATCTCTTAGAGATACGAGCAGCCCGGTATGCCCTAGTAGCATGGACATCCAAACTCCAAGGGTCCCCTGTCAGAGTTCAGTCAGACAATGCCACAGCAGTGGCATATATCAATCGTCAGGGGGGCACCAGGAGTCGTGCAGCCCAAAGGGAAGTAAATTACATCCTGAGATGGGCAGAAAGATATGTCCCAGCCATATCTGCGGTATTCATTCCAGGGGTGGAGAATTGGAAGGCGGACTTTCTAAGTCGCCAGCAATTATGCCCAGGGGAATGGTCCCTTCATCCCGAGGTTTTCCGGACAATATGTCAGCGGTGGGGAACACCGGATGTAGATCTGCTAGCATCCAGGTTCAACACGAAAGTGGACAGGTTTGTCTCTTGGACAAGGGATCCCCTAGCGTGCGGCTCGGATGCCCTAGTGTTCCCTTGGGATCAGTTCAAGCTGATATATGCATTCCCACCGCCACAATTGTTACCTCGATTACTCCGCAGAATCAGGGTAGAAAAGAAACCAGTGATTCTGGTGGCTCCAGCGTGGCCCCGAAGAGCATGGTACGCGGAGATTGTAAAAATGTCTGTGGGGAGTCCTTGGACCCTCCCACATCGTCCGGACCTGCTTTCGCAGGGACCGATATACCACCCTTCCTTACCAGCCCTAGGTTTGACGGCCTGGCTATTGAAGCCCACATTCTAAAAAGGAGAGGGCTCTCTAATGCTGTGGTGTCTACCATGATCAATGCCAGGGAACCGGTATCCAGGCAGATCTACTATAGAATCTGGAAGGCGTACATCGCCTGGTGTGAGGCCAGGAAATGGCATCCACGTAAATACGTAATAGGTAGAATTCTGGACTTCCTACAATGGGCTGTAGATAGGAAGCTTGCCTTGAGTACTATCAAAGGTCAGATTTCGGCCTTGTCAATATTTTTTCAAAGGCCCTTGGCTTCGCATTCACTAGTCAAAGCCTTTATACAAGGAGTGATGCGTATTAGTCCTCCGGTTAATATTCCCATATGTCCATGGGATCTAAACTTGGTTCTGTCGGTTCTACAGAAACAACCATTTGAACCATTACAGCATATTTCCTTAGTGCTTCTCACCAGGAAATTGATTTTTCTAATAGCCATTTGTTCGGCTAAAAGAGTATCGGAATTAGCAGCTATGTCCTGTAAGGAGCCATATCTGGTTATCCATAAGGACAGAGTAGTGTTACGTCCTCATCCAGCCTTTCTTCCTAAGGTGGTATCGAGTTTTCATTTGAACCAAGATGTGGTTCTTCCTTCTTTTTTCCCCAAGCCTACTTCGGTAGAGGAAAAGTTATTGCATTCTTTGGATGTAGTAAGAGCAGTTAAAGCTTATCTAAAAGCCACTGCTCACATTCGCAGAACGGATACTTTGTTTATTCTGCCGGAAGGCCCCAGAAAGGGTCAGGCAGCGTCAAAATCTACTTTAGCCAAGTGGATTCGACAGGTCATAATACAAGCCTATAGCTTGAGAAGTAGACCGCCTCCGTTCAAAGTTAGGGCGCACTCCACGAGAGCAGTTGGAACTTCATGGGCAGTGCATCACCAGGCCTCCCTGGCTCAAGTCTGTAAGGCCGCAACATGGTCTTCAGTACACACGTTTACTAGGTTCTACCAGGTGGACGTTAGAAGTCAGGAGGATGTCGCCTTTGGGCGCAGTGTGTTGCAGGCCGCAAAAGATCCTCATGTCTGATAGCGCTCAGCTTATATATGGTGTATCCCCCCCCTCATTTGGCATTGCTTTAGGACATCCCATTAGTAATGACTATGTCGCTCTGTGTCCCGTGATGTACGAGAAAGAAAATAGGATTTTTATAACAGCTTACCTGTAAAATCCTTTTCTTGGAGTACATCACGGGACACAGAGCTCCCGCCCCTCTTTGGGGACACTTATTGCTTTGCTACAAAACTGAGGTGCTCCCGGATGGGAGGGGCTTATATAGGGGAGGGTACTTCCGGTTTTGGAAGTTGCCAGTGCCAGCACCTGACGGTAACTATATAACCCATTAGTAATGACTATGTCGCTCTGTGTCCCGTGATGTACTCCAAGAAAAGGATTTTACAGGTAAGCTGTTATAAAAATCCTATTTTATTAATCGGACACTCACCTGTCCCAGGGTCTAGCGATGCGGGCGTACAAAGCCCTACTCCTCTCTGCGGCGCCGGCATTGTGACTGTGGGCGCCCGGCTGTAGCCTCACAGCTGGGCAAGCACTGCGCATGCGCGAGCCGCACTGTGATTGGCCGGACAATATTCTGGGACCTGTGATGTGTCCCAGATTGCCGAGGGGGGGAGAGGTAAACTTCCTTCCAGTGCCGTGGAGCCCCAGGAGGAAGTGGGAGCTGGAACCCTCTAAAAAGAGGGTATCTGCTCCCGCCCCCAAAAAATTACATGCCAAATGTGGCATGTCAGGGGGTCGTCTTCCGTTAAAGCGGAAGTTCCATTTTTGTGTGGAACTCTGCTTTATTAAACCCCATACAGAATGTCGGGAGACATTGGCCGGTTAAAAAAATAAATAAACTGCCGACATTCTCTCTGTGTGTGTGTGTGTGTGTGTGTGTGTGTGTGTGTGTGTTTTGGTCTGTCGAACAAGCATGCTGGAAACCCAGCAGCCGACCGACTCCCCATCAGCGCTTTCAGCCAATGGCAGAAAGAGCTGATCGGAGTGCTCTGACAGGGACGGTCAGAACACAACAGGCTCAGCAGGGGAGGTCGCTGAACTAGCTTTGCATGGTTAGTACAGCGGTTCAGACTGGAGCTGACAGTTTTTTTTTTTTCGGTTTTTTTTTCATGAAAAGAGAGGAGCAGTGTTTTACCATCTTGCTGTTTAAAAGATTTAAAGAGGAAGTAAACCCCCCCCCCCAGAAAAAAACGGGATAAAATATGACCCTGCAAGAGAAAGGCATAATGAGCTTCTTCCTGGTATTGCCGCGCCGGAGCGGCGATGTCACACGCATGTGCGCGGGGCCGTCATTCGCCCATTCAGATAACCTGCGATCCCGGCATGTCCCATTCATTATGCCGTTGACATCGGTGCAGTGTTATCTGCAAATATCTCCTTAACTGTGTAGGTTAAGGAGATATTTCTTGCTCCTACAGGTAAGCCTTAATCTAGGCTTACCTGTACGTGCAAGTTGTCAAAGTGGGTTTACAACCACTTTAAGGAATCATTGCATGGAATCTGTCTACATTTTAATGGTCCGTGCACTTTAATGTTGCTTTATATATGGATGTGTAGGCTGTGTTCCTGAGTACTATTTCAGCAACAGCTGCTGCAGCTTCAGTAGGATGATGGTTTATATATAGATGAAAGTTGTTATAGTTGGTGTTAACAGTGTCACTTTAAACATGGTTGTGGTGCTTTGATGGGGACTTGGTGGTAGTAGGTTGCAGCGCTCTTCTAGTCGGTAGTTTAGATCTGCATTGTACATATGTAGTGGAGATGTAAAAAAATAAATAAATTGCACTCTGAGCACTCATAATATTGGATGCAATTTCCTCAGTGCTTATATAGTATTGATCGTCCTGAGGTGGTAGACCTGGCTATGGGTACTTATTGATTGTATGGAATGGGGGATGCACCTGATTCAGTGTTTCTCAACTCCAGTCCTCAAGGCTCCCCAACAGGTCATGTTTTCAGGCTCTCCTTTGTTTTGCACAGGTTATTTGATCAGTTTAACTGCTTTAGTAATTCCCACAGCTGTTTCATCTGAGGGAAATCCTGAAAACTTGACCTGTTGGGGGCGCCTTGAGGACTGGAGTTGAGAAACGCTGACCTGATTGGATGTGATCATTAATCCGCCAATAGTATTGTGATTCGCTTCCCATCAATTCAAATCAATGAGGAATGTTGGGTGGGAGGGTGGCAACAGTGCCACACACACACTGATTAAATTTGGTCTGTATCAAAAACCGGACAAAATTCATAGACTGCTCGGCTTTAGGTCTCAAAGGTTTTGGGGACTACAAAGGAGGAAAATTATCTTTAATAGTTTAGAGTCTACTAAAGATCTTCCTTTGCAACTTCACTTTTAAACCCCTTTCACACTGGAACCATTTTTCAGGCGCTTTAGCGCTAAAAAATGGCACATGTAAGGCACCTGAAAAATGCCTCATCTGCAATCACAGTGTGAAAGCGGAGGGCTTTCACACTGGGGTGCTGCACTGGCAGGGCGTTAAAAAAAAAAAAAAAAAAAAAGTCCTGTAGGCAGCATCTTTGGAGCGGTGTATACACTGCTCCTGCCCATTGAAATGAATGGGCACCGCTGCCGAAGCGCCTGCAAATCGCTTTTGCAGCGTCGCTATTAACCCTTTCCTCGGCCGCTATCGGTGGTTAAAAGCGCGTGCTATCGGCCGACTAGTGGCGCTTTACCGCTAACATGACCATGGCTGCAATGTGAAAGGGCCCTAAAGGTTTGTGCTGTGGGAACGTTTGGCTCTTGTCGCTATGAACTGGTAAAAGGAAAGCGCTTGTTTAGTTGCAGTCTTTCCCAAAATATCTGAACATAGCCCACATTCATGGACACTTGGGCTATGTTATGGCTTAGATGTCGCCCCCTTGACATCGATGCACTCGGTGTGATCTGTCCTGCCATGGGGATCTCTTTGGACATGTTTTTTAACCTCTCAGAGCCGGCGGGTGGGGTTTATGATCATGTGACAGCCAGTCACATGATCATAAAGCACCCGATCGCTGCTTGCAATCAGCTTTCTGATCATGTGACCGCCATGACACCCCCACACCGCTGGCTTTCTGTTAGCTGCCGGGAGCGCATCCTCTCGGCACAGCTGTATTTGCACTAATGCAAGCAAATATGCGTCCGCTCAGTGCAAAGGCCCACCCGCCAAGAGGCCGCATATTTGCGTGCAACCAACGCCAAGAGGTTAAATAAAATGGGGCAAGGTGGTTACAAAGATTTGATTTTAAAACAAGCAAAAAGTCTTCTGGGGGCAGGCGTGATGAAGACAAGGTGGCTCTTGTGCTGAGGGTTGCTGGTGAGGGCCTGGAAGGGGGAAGGTGTTTATAGGCCTGGCTTAAAATGTCATTTATGGAGCCTAGCTAAGCTTGGGAAAAGGCAGGTATACACATTTTTAGATTTATTACCTTTGCTATAAGATTGAATTATTGATTCACTTCTTTCTCTTTCTGCTGTTCAAAAAACTTTTCTTTTACCACTTCCAAAGTGTGTGTGTGAAAACGGGTTCAACGATAACGGGTTTAAAAACCTTCACTACTACCGTACACTTTAAAATGGCGGCGTGGTGGAAATGTATTTCTGGAGAACCCTTTTTTAAAAGTCACTGCAGAAAACACACTTGGGGCAGCCAGAGTGCGTTGAACATCTGAGCTGTTATTGGACAGTTTAGATCACAGGCAAGATGTACAGAGCCAACCAAAGTCGCTGTGAACCAATCTCAGCCATCACAAGTGTAAATACTGCTCGTGTTCTCAAACATTCAGCCCATAGATAAGGAGGAAGCTCCTCTTCCTTGGTTTTGCATTGGTTGGATGTTTGTACACACAGCAGGAAGGGGGTAATTCACCAATGATGATGGGATAGTGGGGTGGAGGTGAGGGTTGTTGAAGTGGATCTTTTATTCAGAAAATGACGTCCTAATATCACTTCAGGCTGGCCCCTTTTGCAGGTATAGCTATGTGAAACATAGAAACATTGAAATACAGTAATGTACTCATTACTCAGTCTCACCCTGTGCTGCCCGTGCTCTGTTGCTCTACATTCTCTGCACTGTGCCTAAAATCACAGCCACTAGAGGCCAATCAGCTGACAGCTTTAAGATTTACTGTTGATGAAGGGGGAAGAAAGCAACAGGAATGACCGTGTTCTGAGGGAACACAGATTAGGGAGGGAGAAAAGGAGTAGAGTTGATAAGGCAAACTCTGCTACCTGGTAGACACAAAAGAACTAAGTTTACCATAGATGGATTGAAATTTGTCCGGTTGTTGACCTTTTGTTGGGCAGAATACTTGGCTGAGCCCCATCTCGATCCAGCAATGTGCACAAGAGCAGCTGCTCTCACAGGTCTCTTCCTACTCATTGGCTGAGAGCGAGGGTGGGGCTGAGCCACTCTCCATGTGTGAATGGACACAGCAGCGACTCTGCAGCACACATAGCAAATTGCTTGCTATGGGGGCATGTACCAGGGGGAGGGGCCAGGAGTGTCGGTGGGGACCTGAGAAGAGGATTGGGGCTGCTCTGTGAAAAACTATTACACAGAGCAAATAAGTATCTCTTTTCCCCTTTCTTCCTCTTTAACCACTTAAGGACCGGACCATTATGCAGCTTAAAGACCTGGCCACTTTTTGCGATTCGGCACTGCGTCGCTTTAACTGACAATTGCGTGGTCGCGCGACGTGGCTCCCAAACAAAATTGGCATCCTCTTTTTCCCACAAATAGAGCTTTCTTTTGGTGGTATTTGATCACCTCTGCGATTTTTTTTTTTCTTTTTTTTTTTTGCGCTATAAACAAAAATAGAGCGACAATTTTGAAAAAAATTCAATATTTTTGACTTTTTGCTATAATATCCCCCCCCCCCCCAATATATATATATATATATATATATATATATATATATATATATATATATATATATACTTTTTTTTTTTCCTCAGTTTAGGCCGATACGTATTCTTCTACATATTTTTGGTAAACAAATCGCAATAGGCGTTTATTGATTGGTTTGCGTAAAATTTATAGCGTCTTCCAAATAGGGGATAGTTTTATTGCATTTTTATTCATTTTTTTTTTTTCTAGTAATGCCGATTTTTATCGTGACTGCGACATTATGGCGGACACTTTTGACACTATTTTGGGACCATTGTCATTTTTACAGCGAACAGTGCTATAAAAATGCACTGATTACTGTAAAAATGACACTGGCAGTGAAGGGGTTAAGTGTGCCCTGATGTTTCTTTCTGTGAGGGGGGCGTGGCTTAGCGTGTGACGTCACTGATCATCGATCCCTATGACAGGGAACAGACTATCAGTGACAGGCTCACTAGGAAGCACGGGGAGAGGTTTGTTTACACTTGCCTCTCCCCGTTCTTCCTCTCTGTGACCCGATCGCGGGACACCGGCGGCGATCGGGTCCGCTGTTCCCGCCGGGACGGTCACGGAGAAATGGACCGGGTCGCGAGCTGGGATCTTAAAGGGGACGTGCTTGTGCCCAGCCGCGCCATACTGCCGACGTACATCGGCGTGCGGCGGTCCTTGAGTGGTTAAAGAACATCGTTATCAAACTGTTATGGGTAATGCTTTAATGGTCACTGACCACCAATGATGGGGTCGTTCTTTAACCACTTGCTGACCGCTTTTCGCATATATACTGTGGCAAGACGGCTTGGCTGCGCAAACCGATGTACCTGTGGTATTGTGGGCGCGCTCCCACAAACTCGATTTTTGCCGGCCGTGATCACAGGAAAGAGAGGCAGAACGGGGATCTGCCTATGTATACAAGGCGGATCCCCGTTTTGACAAGGGACAACCTGGAGAATTGCTGTACCTAGTGATCAGGAACAGCGATCTGTTGTCCCAGCAAGCCCATCCCCCACACAGTTAGGACACACCCAGGAAACAGACAACCCCTTGATTGCCCCCTAGTGTTAACTCCTTCCCTGTCAGTGTCAATTATACATTGATCTGTGCATTTTTTTAAAAGTGGAAGTAAACCCTCCTATCATTTTCAGGCAAGGAAGCTGCCATCTTGGCCTCTGTTTAATCTTCAACTGCCATGATGCTGCACATGTGATCAGTTATGACATCAGCCATTGGATGGTTTGACAGTTTGGTTGAGAGCACAACCAATGTGACAGTTGGCATTCCTGGCATGCCGGGAATGTAACTGCTTTTTGAAACTGTTAAATCGATGGGTTTACTTCCGCTTTAACCACTGATCACTGTAATAATGTCACTGTTCACCAAAAAAAACTGTCACTTGGGGTCAGATTTGTCCGTCGCAATGTCTCTGTCCCGCTAAAAATCGTAGATCGCCACCATTGCTAGTAAAAACAATAAAAAAAAAATTAAAAGTCCCTAAATCTATCCCCTTTATAGTAGACACTATACCTTTTGCGCAAACCAATCAATGTTCGTTTATTGTGTCTAAACTAATCCTTATATATATATATATATATATATATATATATATATATATATATATATATATATATATATATATATAGGATATTTATTCTAGCGGAAAGTAAGAAAGCTCTATTTGTGGGAAAAAAGGACATAATTTTTTTTTTGGGTACCACGTTGCACGACCGCGCAATTGTCAGTTAAAGGGACGCAGTGCCATTTTGCAAAAAATGCCCTGGTTTTTAAGGGTGTAAATCCTTCCTGGGCTGAGGGTTTACAGTGGCCAGCAAGGCATGTAGGATATTTTTATTTTTTATATATAGGCTAGTACTTGGTTAGGGTGCCACCTGATTGGCACCTTATTCCATCAGTGACTGGACTTGGTCAATCCTTGTCTGCCCCGCCGGTTCATTTACTATAATAACTTGCTATGGATTTACGATTCGCTCTCTGGCTGTTAGGTCTAGACAAACCACCAGAGCCAGGTAGACCTCAACCATGACGTCTGAATGTTAATTTATTTTTATTTTTTTATTCTAAGTAAACATTCTCTCTATCTTCTAATTTGTCCACTGCTGCATCAGACAATCTTCTTGGCACACTGTGTGAGCCGCTGCTTTCAATATAAATTGTTGGATGCTGTCCTTTTGAATGCTCCTGTTGGATGCAGATTAGCTCAGTGCACTTTATTGGAAGAGGCTGTTAGGACCACCCTGCACCTTGGCTCAAAGTTCCCTTCAGTGCCCAGTAGCAGCAGTTCTGTAAGCCAAGGCATGCAGGTTATACGACCCCCTCTTGTGGCCAAAATCTAGTATAATCCTGTTCAAGGTAAAGACTGGGCATGCTGATGCTTTGGCTTACTGAAGTGGAACAATTGAATGTTTCTGAAGCTTGTTAATGAAATGCATATTTACAGTCCGTGACCAGACACAGCCAAGCAGTTAGCATTTTCAGTAAAAGGACAGCCATGGCAACACTACTAATCCTTATAAAACATGCATTTTAAAGGGGTTGTAAAGGTTTGTTTTTTATTTTCTAAATAGGTTCCTTTTAAGCTAGTGCATTGTTGGTTCACTTACCTTTTCCTTAGATTTCCCTTCTAAATGTTTTTTTTCTTTGTCTGAATTTCTCACTTCCTGTTCCTCCTCAGTAAACTGGTCAGTAAGCTGTTCTGGCTGACTAAACACCACTCGGATGATGTTTACTGAGGAGAAACAGGAAGTGAGAAATTCAGACAAAGAAAAAAAACATTTAGAAGGGAAATGGAAGGAAAAGGTAAGTGAAGCAACAATGCACTAGCTTAAAGGAACCTATTTAGAAAATAAAAAAACAAACCTTTACAACCCCTTTTAAGTGTTTGTAAACCCTCACACTAATATATATATATATATATATATATATATATATATATATATATATATATATATATATATATATTAGCATTAAGGTGAAAGACTTTACAACCACTTTAAAAGTACTGTATTGCACTCGCATGCCAGCAGAATAAAAACGACTTGCACTGCTATAGGCAGGGCTTGACAAATTTGCTTGGAATCTAGGAGCCAGCTAAAAAAGTTAGGAACCAGGAACGCGCGCCGAGCTCGTGTGCAGAACCGCATACGTGAGTAGCGCCCGCATATGAAAACTGTGTTCAAACCACACGTGAGGTATCGCCGCAATTGGTAGAGCGAGAGCAATAATTCTAGCCCTAGACCTCCTCTGTAACTCAAAACATGTAACCTGTAGAATTTTTTAAACGTCACCTATGGAGATTTTAAAGAGTAAAAGTTTGTCGCCATTCCACGAGCGGACGCAATTTTGAAGCATGACATTTTGGGTATCAATTTACTCGGCGTAACATTATCTTTCACAATCTAAAAAAAAAATTGGGCTAACTTTATTGTCTTATTTTTTCCCAAAAAGTGCGCTTGTAAGACCGCTGCGCAAATATGGTGTGAAAGAAAGTATTGCAACGACCGCCATTTTATTCTCTAGGGTGTTAGAATAAAAAATATATATAATGTTTGGGGGTTCTAAGTAGTGAAAACAGACAGGGGGGAAGCTCCATTAGCATTGCTGGTTGTCTTGTCATACCAACGGCCACCACAAGAGGACGCCAGATTCCAGAAGGAAGCATTTGACTGCAAAAGGCCGCGGCCTCAATTACCGGCCGCCGCGGCCCAAAGCGATCGTGCCGGGGGGGGGGGGGTTTGCGCACAGAGACAGGCTGTGCCGCGCCAGGTCGCTAATTCTGGTCGCAAATGCGACCTGGTGCCCGGGGTTTGTCGAACCCTGGCTATAGGGCACAGTGACACTTGTGTGTTTGCATCCAAACGCGATGTCATCATCGGCACTTGCACATTTTTTTTCGTTAGTGTCACGCCAGGAACTCGTGGACTCATGGAACTTTCCTTTTTATATAATTTTTTTGTTTTAGCGCAAGACATTTGCATATACCCAGTGAAGTGACTGGCCTCAGTTGATACAGTGCGACAAATCCCCCTACATAAGTTGTATCTTTTTATCTGTAACCCTCTCTCCTGTAGAGCACACAGATCAAAGTGTATTTGAGCTTCCAGAAGGCAGGGGGCATGGTTCTGATGTCACACACTGCATAGCACAGAGTGTGACCTGAGTGGAGGGAATATGGGGGGGGGGGACGGACAAAGGTAACTCTGTTTTTATCTCACTGAACAATAAGGCCCCATGCACACACAGCGTTTTTACAGTTGCGTTTTTTACAGCTTAAAAACGCCTGTCCATGTTTTGTAAAAAAAAATTGACCTTTTTAAAAAAAAAATGCTGGAGCTCAAAAACACAATTGCTGTGTTTTTGCAGCGTTTTCGCGGTGTTTAATAGCGTTGGGCGTTTTTGCAGCTCGAACCTGGAGCTCCAGAACGCACTGGTCTTGGGTTTTTTTTGCAGCTGGAAAACGCCTATGCCACTTGGAGCTCATAAAAGCTCTGTGTGCATGACACAATAGAATAACATGGATGGGCGTTTTGCAGCTGTAAAAAAAAAAAAGTCTAACGCTGCTAATAGCAGCTGCAAAAACGCCCTGTGTGCATGGGGTCTAAGAGGATTGCTCAGAGCTGGATTAACTCTTTGTGGCAAGACCTGGCACAAATGATAGGAAATCTTATACACTACATTGTGACAGCAAACTTTAAGTCAGAAGTGACTCAGATAGCGGAGGAAGAGAGAGCAGCCATAAACATGCTAGCACTACATGCTTTGGATTGGGGCAAGTACACACTATGGAAGAATGTGCTTTGTTCATTTTGCATTTCAGAGGTTTACAGTCACTTTTAAAGTTGATTTGCATTCTCCCATCACCCCACCTTTTTTAATTTAACACAATTGGTGTTTGTCTTTTTTTGTTTTTCGTTATGTAGTCATATGACCACCATTATTAGTTTTTAAAGAGAAACTTCAGTGGCGTTAAAGTCAGCAGCTACAAATACTTTTACAAATCAGGTACTTACCAGTGCCTGGAGTTCAGTGCGGTCTTTTCTGCAGACGGTTCTTACTGCTGCTGTTCCCCGGTGTTCTATCAAATAGTGCCCTCTGTCAAAAAATGCCTGCGCGGTACGGAACGGCACTTCAGCTGATTTCCCGATCAGCTGTTGTGACGGCGTGAGGACGCAACACGCAGATCGTAGGAGGCACTTTCCGACGCTATGCAAACAGCGGAGGGAGAGACCGTACTTGTTAGATTCTGCCTCGCTGTTGCCGGGCGGGTTTTGCCAGTATTGAATGCTGTGTTTTTTTTTTCTGTCTGTTGCACGGCGGGCTCAGTGTGATAATTGGTGTGTTATGGCTGTGTCTTAGGGTGGGTTAAAACCCACAACCTGATCCTCAATAGCGAGGAAGAATCTGACAAATACATTCTTTCTCTGTGCTTAGTAGATCGTCAAATACTGCCGCGTTGACGTCACGTCCGCTGATCAACATTACAGCTGGAGTGATGTTTGTTACTGCGCATGCACAGACCCATCAGAGGCATTTTTCGACGGGGGCATTTCTCGATAGAACACTGGCACTGCTATCTTGGATCTGGATGGTGGCTTCCGCAGGAACCACAGCTGGCTCCCCACTGAGCATGCCTGAGCTCGTGCAGCACCCTTTGAATGGTCCTGCAGTTTCCTGGGACATGACTTGTTGCAGGAGGGGGGAGGGGCAGGGCAAATGGCGGCATTCTTCACTTTGGTGAGGATTGGAGAAGTGGGAGCCTGTAACTTGGGTACAAGCTGGGGGAGGGAGTGAACCAGCTTTTGAGTAAAATTCCACTTCAATGTAGCCTGTAATAAAGAAATATGGGTCTGTCTGTTCTCAATAAAGAACACCCCCCCCCCCCTCCCTCCCTCCATTCGGTAATTTTTAATGAAACATTAGGAAAGGCTGAAAAAAGCCGTTGAGTATTGGGTGAAATTATGTTGAAGTTGGGCTCAGGCCAGTCAGTTAAATACACGGACGAAATACATATGTGCCAATGTTTAACCTCCATGTTCTTTATTCTGTGCAGCACTTAGGTGATTTGTGCCTTTTTATTGCACTAAGAGGTAACATTACTTTGTAAAGTGAATCTATAGCCAGTGTTAATTTTGTCGACTAAAACATTTTATTAGCCTAAAATTAATACGGTTTTAGTCGACTAAAACAATTGACATGACTAAGATGGGACTAAAATGCCACTTTAGTCAAAAGACTAAGATTAAAACTAAATTGAAATCTGAATTCAAAGTTAACACTGGTCTGTAGTGCATGTTCATACCTCAATACCATAAATAATAACATATTAGATTTTTCACTCCAGCAGTATATAACGAGTTTGGAAATTGTAGAGAAATGTTAACTAATGCATTACAATTTAATTACGCTTTGTCCGGAAAATCCGATCGCGTGTACCAGGCTTTAGACTAAAACTAAATTGAAATTTGCTGCCCAAATTAACACTGTTTATAGCCTAAATGTTCTTTTTGTTTCAGAACGGGTTAGAACCTCTGTCCATGTTTTTGTTGCTTCAAAAAAGAAATAAAAAAATGAAGAGGTCCCGGGACTTCAAACACTTTCATTTGTACACTGTGTTCTGGGCCGTACACCCACGCACCCACGCACGCATGGATATCAGATTGGGATCTGTGGCTGTGTCTGTGCAGTCATTGTGTCCCAATTGACATGAATGGGATGTCTGCCCAGGGATACACTTTAATGAATGAGGCCTTAGTAGAAATTTAGTAATAATTTTGTATGTTTTGCTGTTTGTGTCCATTATTAATGATTTTAGTGTATTTTTGGTGAAAATTTGTGATTTTATAAACCTTTTGCTCTACCTTTTTGTTGTTGGGCTTCACAAATCAGTAGCACATTTTTTTTTCATTTTACAGGTCCCTTGCTTTCATAAAATGTTTGCTTTGGGGGTCTTTTACAAACTCTTAATAGATGTAGGTGAAAAATGATAACCTCTTAGATTTTTAGACTAAATTACAGTTTTATGTGCCTTCGGGTTTTCATGATTTCCCAAAAAGGCACAATTTTTAAACTCTACAAATATATGTTATTTATTAACTTAATACAATTTTGGCTTTTATATTAAGTAGAAATTTAGCAGGAATTTTGTATGTTTTGCTGTGTTTGTGTCTGATAATAATAAATGTAATATTTTTAGTGAAAATATATTTTTTGGTAAACATTTGCACAAACATCACAGGGCCTAAAACAAAATCAGTAGCAGCTTATTTTCATTCTACTGGTCCTATGCAGAAAATTAAAGTTATGGGGGGGTCTTTAACAAACTCTGAAAACTGTAAGTGGAAATTTAAAAAAATGGTCTGGTCATCTGAGTTTAAGGGTCAGTTCACACCAACGCAATCCGGATGCATTCCAGCTGCATTTTTGATGCAGTCCAGTGCTTTTTTTCCCAACCCACTTTTTTCTTAACCTTAAATAATAATTGTGTTCCAGTGCGTTTTTAATGCGTTTTACAGCGTTCCAGTGCAGGTAAAATGAAGCATGTTCTACTTTTTTTTTTCTGGAACACACTGGAACTGAAAGCACTGGTGTGAACTATGCCATTGAAAACCATATAACCTACTTTCCATGCATTTTTGATGCAGAAAAAAAATGCACTGGACTGCATGTGGTGTGAACTGGCCCTTGAAGTGGAACACTGGACTGCATGTGGTGTGAACTGGCCCTTGAAGTGGAACGCCGGGCCTTGCAGGAAAACCGCCATAAGCAGCATAGTTCATCTGTAATTGCAGAACTGTATGCATTTCATCCTGGAGTTATCCTTTTTTAAAGTGTTACTAAACCCACAACAGTAAGATCTTTATATGCAGCATAGCATGCTTGTTATACTCACTGTGGTACTTAAGGGGTCCTCTGCATTGTGTAAAAAGGCAGTTTTTTATCCTGTATGCACAGATCCTCCCCTCCTGCACTGTCTATCTGGGGAAGGCCAGCTAACACAGCAGAGTAGCCGACCTTCACATGCTCAGTGAAGTCTTTTATGCTGGAGAGAACATTTACTTGTTCTCAGAGCTAGCCAGGTCACATGAAATTGACATCACACATGTGGGCGTGTATACAGGCTGTAGTGAAAATCTCCTCCTTCCTGAACTCTCAGCACTGGAGAAACTGTGCAGTTTATCATGTAACTGTGGTATAAAGATCATCCAAAAAGGTATATAGTGGCAGTATTT
Organism: Rana muscosa; assembly: GCA_029206835.1. Classification (NCBI taxonomy): domain Eukaryota; kingdom Metazoa; phylum Chordata; class Amphibia; order Anura; family Ranidae; genus Rana; species Rana muscosa. The sequence goes on from CM055128.1 coordinate 277,600,233, forward strand.
TAATGTAAAAAGAACATTTATAGGCTGGGGGGGGGGGGGGGGTGAACCATTTTCATATTACTGGGTTTAGTAACACTATAAGCCCTCATTCACAAGTTGCTTCAGTGTGAACAAGGGCTCAGAGCTTGTTCACACCGGAGCAGAAAGCTGTACACGGAAAAATTTGTGTATTTCTGCGCCTGGGAGTGACAGGTGTTTGCATACAGCCGCCTGTACAATCGGTGACAGGCTGTGGCTGTACGCTGGTACCTGCACATTTGTTTGGTTACAGAGAGAGAGATGAGTGGTCCTGGACTCTGTCTCCATCCAGGATCGCTCATCAGACCTGTACACAAGGTAACGTTCGGGTGTGCAGTAACCAGCGTACAGCAGCAGCCTGTCATTGATTGTACAGGAGGCTGTAAGCAAACACCTGTCACTCCCAGGTGCAGGGATACTCTGTGTACCTGTAAATTAGCTCTTAGTGGGTGGAGCTTTCTTTTATCTTGTCTTCACTGTCGCAGCGCCTCCTTGTGGGTGGAAGTGCAGCTCCCCCTGTCTGGCAGTCTGTGATGTATATTTTGGAAAGCCCCCCCCCCCTGTGGTGAAAATCCTTTTGATTTAGTCTGAGACGAGATCTAATCCTCAGACAGACTGCTCTCCTATTGCTCTGCATTCATGCATTGTACTCGGCGAAACCTTCCACTGCGGTTTTGTAATTCCAAAGGAAATAATTCTCCCTTGTAAAAAAAGGAGTGCACATTTTATACTCCGGGTAGATCACAACACAAGACTGGCACCATTACGGATGGATGCGTTTGAGCGCAGAAGGGTTAAGCCCATGTAACATCTGTGCAGATTAAGAGTGTAATGAGAATCCTTGCAGCCTGACCATGACGAGAGAGGGATGCAATAACTGCGTGCTTTCTATCCACCTCTCACAGCTTCCACAGGCCTTTATACTATATCCTCTATACCCATTTGGTGATAACACGTGCCATTGTCCTTTATAAGCCTGCCCCTTATCTAGACACCACACAGCTGCCATTTTGTTCTGCAGCAGTGTCACCTAGATCATACAAAGCAGATTACAGCGCACACATACAAGAATGACATTCATCCTGCAAGGCTACTTAAAAACACCTGAACATATTCCAAAAAATACAGGGGGGGTTTCATATAGTGCTAAGCCCACTTACTGCGACAAAGTACCCCGAATCAGTGGGTCCTACCCTAGTAATAGAATGAAAGATCCTACGTCTCAACCAACTCTATGTGGGAGAACTGAAGGCTGAAGGGATTCCTCCTATGCACTGGTGGCCACTAATAAGAGGTAATGAGGAGAGGGTGCTCCAGCCCAAAAAAACCTGGTCAGGGTCATTGCAATATACAAAAACATACTTTGGGGGGGGACACACCCTAAAATGCATATAAATTCAAGATGGTGCTGCTATAAGACCAACAAACAGTACAAAACAGATTATAGCGCACACATACAAAAATGACATTTATCCTGCAAGGCTACTTAAAAACACCTGAACATATTTTAAAAAAATATGGGGGTTTGGTCACGCTATATAGTCATATATAGTGCTAAGCCCACTTACTGCGACAAAGTACCACCTAGATCAGGGATATGCAATTAGCGGACCTCCAGCTGTTGCAAAACTACAAGTCCCATCATGCCTCTGCCTCTGGGTGTCATGCTTCCTGCTGTCAGAGTCTTGCTATGCCTCATGGGACTTGTAGTTCTGCAACAGCTGGAGGTCCGCTAATTGCATATCCCTGACCTAGATCATAACCTCTTCCATTTTACCATTCAGTCCAGGCGCATATTATTGTAGTGCTGTGAACATGAAAACATCGTTTAATTTTTTTTTTTTTTTTTTTTTAATGCAAGCACCTACATACATACGTCTTCTGTTCTATGTACAGCAGAGTTCAGGCTGTGAGGAAGAAGCAGCACTAAAAGCCAGTCATTTGTGTTGTAGTGATCATGTTCTAACAAGTGATATGCTGATAGGAGAGAGAGCAGATGAGCATCTTTGTGCCTTGGCACTTTTTACCATCCACTCACAGGCTGGAAGAGGGGCAAGACCTAAGTGTTACTTAAAGCGAACCTTCTTCCTAAAAAAATTTCACCCTCCTTCTCTCCCATTTGGATAGTTCTTTCTTTCTTTCTTTCTTTCTGTCCTTTCTTTCTTTCTGTCCTTTCTTTCTTTCCTTTCTTTCTTTCTTTCTTTCTCTCCTTTCTTTCTTTCTTTCTCTCCTTTCTTTCTTTCTTTCTCTCCTTTCTTTCTTTCTTTCTCTCCTTTCTTTCTTTCTTTCTCTCCTTTCTTTCTTTCTTTCTCTCCTTTCTTTCTCTCCTTTCTTTCTCTTCTTTCTTTCTTTCTCTTCTTTCTTTCTTTCTTTCTTTCTCTCCTTTCTTTCTTTCTGTCCTTTCTTTCTTTCTGTCCTTTCTTTCTTTCTCTCCTTTCTTTCTTTCTCTCCTTTCTTTCTTTCTCTCCTTTCTTTCTTTCTCTCCTTTCTTTCTTTCTCTCCTTTCTTTCTTTCTGTCCTTTCTTTCTTTCTCTCCTTTCTCTTTCTTTCTCTCCTTTCTTTTTCTTTCTCTCCTTTCTTTCTTTCTCTCCTTTCTTTTTCTTTCTCTCCTTTCTTTCTTTCTTTCTCTCCTTTCTTTCTTTCTTTCTCTCCTTTCTTTCTTTCTTTCTTTCTCTCCTTTCTTTCTTTCTTTCTCTCCTTTCTTTCTTTCTTTCTCTCCTTTCTTTCTTTCTTTCTTTCTTTCTCTCCTTTCTTTCTTTCTTTCTCTCCTTTCTTTCTTTCTTTCTCTCCTTTCTTTCTCTCTTTCTTTCTTTCTCTCCTTTCTTTCTTTCTCTCTTTCTTTCTTTCTTTCTCTCCTTTCTTTCTTTCTTTCTCTCCTTCTTTCTCTCCTTTCTTTCTTTCTTTCTTTCTCTCTTTCTTTCTTTCTTTCTTTCTCTCCTTTCTTTTTCTTTCTCTCCTTTCTTTTTCTTTCTCTCCTTTCTTTTTCTTTCTCTCCTTTCTTTCTTTCTTTCTCTCCTTTCTTTCTTTCTTTCTCTCCTTTCTCTCCTTTCTTTCTTTCTCTCCTTTCTCTCCTTTCTTTCTTTCTTTCTTTCTTTCTTTCTCTCCTTTCTTTCTTTCTTTCTCTCTTTCTTTCTCTTTCTTTCTTTCTCTCCTTTCTTTCTTTCTTTCTTTCTTTCTCTCCTTTCTTTCTTTCTCTCCTTTCTTTCTTTCTCTCCTTTCTTTCTTTCTTTCTCTTTCTTTCTTTCTTTCTCTTTCTTTCTTTCTCTCCTTTCTTTCTTTCTCTCCTTTCTTTCTCTCCTTTCTTTCTTTCTCTCCTTTCTTTCTTTCTTTCTCTCCTTTCTCTCCTTTCTTTTTCTTTCTCTCCTTTCTTTCTTTCTTTCTTTCTCTCCTTTCTTTTTCTTTCTCTCCTTTCTTTCTTTCTTTCTCTCCTTTCTTTCTTTCTTTCTCTCCTTTCTTTCTTTCTTTCTCTCCTTTCTTTCTTTCTCTCCTTTCTTTTTCTTTCTCTCCTTTCTTTCTTTCTTTCTTTCTCTCCTTTCTTTTTCTTTCTCTCCTTTCTTTCTTTCTTTCTCTCCTTTCTTTCTTTCTTTCTCTCCTTTCTTTTTCTTTCTCTCCTTTCTTTCTTTCTTTCTCTCCTTTCTTTCTTTCTTTCTCTCCTTTCTTTCTTTCTTTCTCTCCTTTCTTTCTTTCTCTCCTTTCTTTCTTTCTCTCCTTTCTTTCTTTCTCTCCTTTCTTTCTTTCTGTCCTTTCTCTTTCTTTCTCTCCTTTCTTTTTCTTTCTCTCCTTTCTTTCTTTCTCTCCTTTCTTTTTCTTTCTCTCCTTTCTTTCTTTCTCTCCTTTCTTTTTCTTTCTCTCCTTTCTTTCTTTCTCTCCTTTCTTTCTTTCTTTCTCTCCTTTCTTTCTTTCTTTCTCTCCTTTCTTTCTTTCTTTCTCTCCTTTCTTTCTTTCTTTCTTTCTTTCTCTCCTTTCTTTCTTTCTTTCTCTCCTTTCTTTCTTTCTTTCTCTCCTTTCTTTCTCTCTTTCTTTCTTTCTCTCCTTTCTTTTTCTTTCTCTCCTTTCTTTCTTTCTTTCTTTCTTTCTCTCCTTTCTTTTTCTTTCTCTCCTTTCTTTCTTTCTTTCTCTCCTTCTTTCTCTCCTTTCTTTCTTTCTCTTTCTTTCTTTCTTTCTCTCCTTTCTTTTTCTTTCTCTCCTTTCTTTTTCTTTCTCTCCTTTCTTTTTCTTTCTCTCCTTTCTTTTTCTTTCTCTCCTTTCTTTCTTTCTTTCTCTTTCTTTCTTTCTTTCTCTTTCTTTCTTTCTCTCCTTTCTTTCTTTCTCTCCTTTCTTTCTTTCTTTCTCTCCTTTCTTTCTTTCTTTCTTTCTCTCCTTTCTCTCCTTTCTTTTTCTTTCTCTCCTTTCTTTCTTTCTTTCTTTCTTTCTCTCCTTTCTTTTTCTTTCTCTCCTTTCTTTCTTTCTTTCTCTCCTTTCTTTCTTTCTTTCTCTCCTTTCTTTCTTTCTTTCTCTCCTTTCTTTCTTTCTTTCTTTCTCTCCTTTCTTTCTTTCTTTCTCTCCTTTCTTTCTTTCTCTCCTTTCTTTCTCTCCTTTCTTTCTCTCCTTTCTTTCTTTCTTTCTTTCTCTCCTTTCTTTCTTTCTTTCTTTCTCTCCTTTCTTTCTTTCTTTCTTTCTTTCATTTTCTTTCTCTCCTTTCTTTCTTTCTTTCCTTTCTTTCTTTCCTTTCTTTCTTTCTTTCTCTCCTTTCTTTCTTTCTCTCCTTTCTTTCTTTCTCTCCTTTCTTTCTTTCTTTCTTTCTCTCCTTTCTTTCTTTCTCTCCTTTCTTTCTCTCCTTTCTTTCTTTCTTTCTCTCCTTTCTTTTTCTTTCTTTCTCTCCTTTCTTTTTCTTTCTTTCTCTCCTTTCTTTTTCTTTCTTTCTCTCCTTTCTTTCTTTTTCTTTCTTTCTCTCCTTTCTTTCTTTTTCTTTCTTTCTTTCTCTCCTTTCTTTCTTTCTTTCTCTCCTTTCTTTCTTTCTCTCCTTTCTTTCTTTCTTTCTCTCCTTTCTTTCTTTCTCTCCTTTCTTTCTTTCTTTCTTTCTTTCTCTCCTTTCTTTCTTTCTTTCTCTCCTTTCTTTCTTTCTCTCCTTTCTTTCTTTCTCTCCTTTCTTTCTCTCCTTTCTTTCTTTCTTTCTCTCCTTTCTTTCTTTCTTTCTCTCCTTTCTTTTTCTTTCTTTCTCTCCTTTCTTTTTCTTTCTTTCTCTCCTTTCTTTTTCTTTCTTTCTCTCCTTTCTTTCTTTTTCTTTCTTTCTCTCCTTTCTTTCTTTCTTTCTCTCCTTTCTTTCTTTCTTTCTCTCCTTTCTTTCTTTCTCTCCTTTCTTTCTTTCTCTCCTTTCTTTCTTTCTCTCCTTTCTTTCTTTCTCTCCTTTCTTTCTTTCTCTCCTTTCTTTCTTTCTCTCCTTTCTTTCTTTCTTTCTCTCCTTTCTTTCTTTCTTTCTCTCCTTTCTTTTTCTTTCTCTCCTTTCTTTTTCTTTCTCTCCTTTCTTTTTCTTTCTCTCCTTTCTTTCTTTCTTTCTCTCCTTTCTTTCTTTCTTTCTCTCCTTTCTTTCTTTCTTTCTCTCCTTTCTTTCTTTCTTTCTCTCCTTTCTTTCTTTCTTTCTCTCCTTTCTTTCTTTCTTTCTCTCCTTTCTTTCTTTCTTTCTCTCCTTTCTTTCTTTCTTTCTCTCCTTTCTTTTTCTTTCTTTCTCTCCTTTCTTTTTCTTTCTTTCTCTCCTTTCTTTTTCTTTCTTTCTCTCCTTTCTTTTTCTTTCTTTCTCTCCTTTCTTTTTCTTTCTTTCTCTCCTTTCTTTCTTTTTCTTTCTTTCTTTCTCTCCTTTCTTTCTTTCTTTCTCTCCTTTCTTTCTTTCTCTCCTTTCTTTCTTTCTTTCTCTCCTTTCTTTCTTTCTTTCTCTCCTTTCTTTCTTTCTCTCCTTTCTTTCTTTCTCTCCTTTCTTTCTTTCTCTCCTTTCTTTCTTTCTCTCCTTTCTTTCTCTCTTTCTTTCTTTCTCTCCTTTCTTTCTTTCTCTCTTTCTTTCTTTCTCTCCTTTCTTTCTTTCTCTCCTTTCTTTCTTTCTCTCCTTTCTTTCTTTCTCTCCTTTCTTTCTTTCTTTCTTTCTTTCTCTCCTTTCTTTCTTTCTCTCCTTTCTTTCTTTCTCTCCTTTCTTTCTTTCTCTCCTTTCTTTCTTTCTCTCCTTTCTTTCTTTCTCTCTTTCTTTCTTTCTCTCCTTTCTTTCTTTCTTTCTTTCTTTCTTTCTCTTCTTTCTTTCTCTCCTTTCTTTCTTTCTCTCCTTTCTTTCTTTCTCTCCTTTCTTTCTTTCTCTCCTTTCTTTTTCTTTCTCTCCTTTCTTTCTTTCTTTCTCTCCTTTCTTTCTTTCTTTCTCTCCTTTCTTTCTTTCTTTCTCTCCTTTCTTTCTTTCTCTCCTTTCTTTCTTTCTTTCTCTCCTTTCTTTCTTTCTTTCTTTCTCTCCTTTCTTTCTTTCTCTCCTTTCTCTCCTTTCTTTCTCTCCTTTCTTTCTTTCTTTCTTTCTTTCTTTCTCTCCTTTCTTTCTTTCTCTCCTTTCTTTCTTTCTCTCCTTTCTTTCTTTCTTTCTTTCTTTCTCTCCTTTCTTTCTTTCTCTCCTTTCTTTCTTCCTTTCTTTCTTTCTTTCTTTCTTTCTTTCTTTCTTTCTTTCTTTCTTTCTCTCCTTTCTTTCTTTCTTTCTTTCTTTCTTTCTTTCTTTCTTTCTTTCTCTCCTTTCTTTCTTTCTCTCCTTTCTTTCTCTTCTTTCTTTCTTTCTTTCTCTTCTTTCTTTCTTTCTCTCCTTTCTTTCTTTCTTTCTCTCCTTTCTTTCTTTCTCTCCTTTCTTTCTTTCTCTCCTTTCTTTCTTTCTCTCCTTTCTTTCTTTCTTTCTTTCTTTCTTTCTTTCATTTTCTTTCTTTCTTTCTCTCCTTTCTTTCTTTCTTTCTTTCTTTCTTTCTTTCTTTCTTTCTTTCTTTCTCTCCTTTCTTTCTTTCTCTCCTTTCTTTCTTTCTTTCTCTCCTTTCTTTCTTTCTCTCCTTTCTTTCTTTCTCTCCTTTCTTTCTTTCTTTCTTTCTTTCTTTCTTTCTTTCTTTCTTTCTTTCTTTCTTTCTTTCTTTCTCTCCTTTCTTTCTTTCTCTCCTTTCTTTCTTTCTTTCTTTCTTTCTTTCTCTTCTTTCTTTCTTTCTCTCCTTTCTTTCTTTCTTTCTCTCCTTTCTTTCTTTCTTTCTTTCTCTCCTTTCTTTCTTTCTCTCCTTTCTTTCTTTCTCTCCTTTCTTTCTTTCTCTCCTTTCTTTCTTTCTTTCTTTCTTTCTTTCATTTTCTTTCTCTTCTTTCTCTCCTTTCTTTCTTTCTCTCCTTTCTTTCTTTCTTTCTTTCTCTCCTTTCTCTCCTTTCTTTTTCTTTCTCTTCTTTCTCTCCTTTCTTTTTCTTTCTCTCCTTTCTTTTTCTTTCTCTTCTTTCTTTCTTTCTTTCTCTCCTTTCTTTCTTTCTTTCTTTCTTTCTTTCTTTCTCTCCTTTCTTTCTTTCTCTCCTTTCTTTCTTTCTCTCCTTTCTTTCTTTCTCTCCTTTCTTTCTTTCTCTCCTTTCTTTCTTTCTCTCCTTTCTTTCTTTCTTTCTCTCCTTTCTTTCTTTCTCTCCTTTCTTTCTCTCCTTTCTTTCTTTCTTTCTCTCCTTTCTTTTTCTTTCTTTCTCTCCTTTCTTTTTCTTTCTTTCTCTCCTTTCTTTTTCTTTCTTTCTCTCCTTTCTTTCTTTTTCTTTCTTTCTTTCTCTCCTTTCTTTCTTTCTTTCTCTCCTTTCTTTCTTTCTTTCTCTCCTTTCTTTCTTTCTTTCTCTCCTTTCTTTCTTTCTCTCCTTTCTTTCTTTCTTTCTCTCCTTTCTTTCTTTCTTTCTCTCCTTTCTTTCTTTCTTTCTCTCCTTTCTTTTTCTTTCTCTCCTTTCTTTTTCTTTCTCTCCTTTCTTTTTCTTTCTCTCCTTTCTTTCTTTCTTTCTCTCCTTTCTTTCTTTCTTTCTCTCCTTTCTTTCTTTCTTTCTCTCCTTTCTTTCTTTCTTTCTCTCCTTTCTTTCTTTCTTTCTCTCCTTTCTTTCTTTCTTTCTCTCCTTTCTTTCTTTCTCTCCTTTCTTTCTCTCCTTTATTTCTTTCTTTCTCTCCTTTCTTTTTCTTTCTTTCTCTCCTTTCTTTTTCTTTCTTTCTCTCCTTTCTTTTTCTTTCTTTCTTTCTTTCTTTCTCTCCTTTCTTTCTTTCTCTCCTTTCTTTCTTTCTCTCCTTTCTTTCTTTCTCTCCTTTCTTTCTTTCTCTCCTTTCTTTGTTTCTTTCTCTCCTTTCTTTCTTTCTTTCTCTCCTTTCTTTCTTTCTTTCTTTATTTCTTTCTTTCTTTCTCTCCTTTCTTTCTTTCTCTCCTTTCTTTCTTTCTTTCTCTCCTTTCTTTCTTTCTCTCCTTTCTTTCTTTCTTTCTCTCCTTTCTTTCTTTCTTTCTCTCCTTTCTTTCTTTCTTTCTCTCCTTTCTTTCTCTCCTTTCTTTCTCTCCTTTCTTTCTCTCCTTTCTTTTTCTTTCTCTCCTTTCTTTCTTTCTCTCCTTTCTTTCTTTCTCTCCTTTCTTTCTTTCTCTCCTTTCTTTTTCTTTCTCTCCTTTCTTTTTCTTTCTCTCCTTTCTTTTTCTTTCTCTCCTTTCTTTTTCTTTCTCTCCTTTCTTTTTCTTTCTCTCCTTTCTTTTTCTTTCTCTCCTTTCTTTCTTTTTCTTTCTTTCTCTCCTTTCTTTCTTTCTTTCTTTCTCTCCTTTCTTTCTTTCTTTCTTTCTCTCCTTTCTTTTTCTTTCTCTCCTTTCTTTCTTTTTCTTTCTTTCTCTCCTTTCTTTCTTTCTTTCTTTCTTTCTTTCTCTCCTTTCTTTCTTTCTTTCTCTCCTTTCTTTTTCTTTCTCTCCTTTCTTTCTTTCTTTCTCTCCTTTCTTTCTTTTTCTTTCTTTCTTTCTCTCCTTTCTTTCTTTCTTTCTCTCCTTTCTTTTTCTTTCTCTCCTTTCTTTTTCTTTCTCTCCTTTCTTTCTTTCTTTCTTTCTCTCCTTTCTTTCTTTTTCTTTCTTTCTTTCTTTCTCTCCTTTCTTTCTTTCTTTCTTTCTCTCCTTTCTTTTTCTTTCTCTCCTTTCTTTTTCTTTCTCTCCTTTCTTTCTTTCTTTCTTTCTTTCTCTCCTTTCTTTCTTTTTCTTTCTTTCTTTCTTTCTCTCCTTTCTTTCTTTCTTTCTCTCCTTTCTTTTTCTTTCTCTCCTTTCTTTCTTTCTCTCCTTTCTTTCTTTTTCTTTCTTTCTCTCCTTTCTTTCTTTCTTTCTTTCTCTCCTTTCTTTCTTTCTTTCTTTCTCTCCTTTCTTTCTTTCTTTCTTTCTCTCCTTTCTTTCTTTCTTTCTTTCTCTCCTTTCTTTCTTTCTTTCTTTCTCTCCTTTCTTTTTCTTTCTCTCCTTTCTTTCTTTCTTTCTCTCCTTTCTTTCTTTTTCTTTCTTTCTTTCTTTCTCTCCTTTCTTTCTTTCTCTCCTTTCTTTTTCTTTCTCTCCTTTCTTTTTCTTTCTCTCCTTTCTTTCTCTCCTTTCTTTTTCTTTCTCTCCTTTCTTTCTTTCTTTCTTTCTCTCCTTTCTTTCTTTCTCTCCTTTCTTTCTTTCTCTCCTTTCTTTCTTTCTTTCTTTCTTTCTCTCCTTTCTTTCTTTCTTTCTCTCCTTTCTTTCTTTCTCTCCTTTCTTTTTCTTTCTCTCCTTTCTTTCTTTCTTTCTTTCTCTCCTTTCTTTCTTTCTCTCCTTTCTTTCTTTCTCTCCTTTCTTTCTTTCTTTCTCTCCTTTCTTTCTTTCTTTCTCTCCTTTCTTTCTTTCTTTCTCTCCTTTCTTTCTTTCTTTCTCTCCTTTCTTTCTTTCTTTCTCTCCTTTCTTTCTCTCCTTTCTTTCTTTCTTTTTTCCTTTTTTTTCCTTTTTCTTTCTTTTCCTTTCTTTTCCTTTCTTTCTTTTCTTCTTCTTTCCTTCTTTCCTTCCTTCCTTCCCCCAGCATGACAGGCTCATCGAAATCTATCTACCTTCAAAATGTTAAAGCCTTATTCTTGTCCACTGCAATATGTCTTTGTGCATAGCTGTTATAAGCGTCTGTTTGGCCTGAACCCTCCTGAGATGCTGAGAATACTAGGAAGGCTGAGAGCTGCTGGGAGCTCTGTTATTCTCCCCCCTTCGAGAGAAAGAAATGCGGTGCCAATTGACTTAAAAAAATAAAAAAACTATTATTTGGGTGTGTATTAAGTAAGAGGGATAGAATAATATCCTGGGGAGATGGATTCTAGATTCGCTTGCCTATCTTGCCTGACATAGCAGCTTTAAAAAATAAATTTGTCGTTTTGCACTAGGATTCCAGAACGTTTGTCCTTCAGCCCTCCCATTATTAGCTTTGAACTATGGCCCTGAGAGATGTCCTAGAGAATGTTCCTGTGCCCAGGCTGGAGATGGAGAAGTAAACCTATAAAGGTTTATTTATCCTTTTTTTTTTTTTTTTTTTTAGCTTTATAAAAAGTGTGGTGGTGATGCTGCTGTTCAAACCAGTGTTCTGTACACAGTAAGAAATAATGCTGCCTTTATTGGGGGGCAGCCTAGATCGTTCTCTCACTACTTAACCACTTCAGCTCTGGAAGGTTTTACCCCTTATTGACCAGGCCATTTTTTGTGATACAGCACTGCGTTACTTTAACTGACAATTGCGTGGACGTGAAACATTTTAGCCAAACAAAATGAATATCCCGACTTTCCCACAAATAGAGCTTTCTTTTGGTGGTATTCTATCACCTCTGCGGTTTTTTTTTTTTTGCGCTATAAACAAAAAAAAAAAATGTAAATTTTGAAAAAAAATATATCTTTTATTTTCTGCTATTCAACATATTCAATAAAAAATATGTCAATTTGATTTCTTCATCGATTTAGGGCACTCTTGTATTCTGCTACATATTTTTGGTAAAAAAAAAAAAAAAAAAAATCTAATTTCGCAGATATTGGTTTGCACAAAAGTTATCACGTCTACAAACTGTGGGGTATTTTAATGCCATTTTTATTTTTTACTAGTAATTTCGGCGATCAGCTTTTTATTTTATTTTTATTTCGGAACTGCGACATTCCGGCGGACAAATCGGACACTAAGTGACACTTTTTGGTAACCAGTGACACCAATACAGTGATCAGTGGTAAAAAAAAAAGCACTGTCACTGTATAAATGACACTGGCAGGAAAGGGGACAATCAAAGGGTTAAGTGTTCTTCTAGGGAATGCTTTCTAACTGTGGGGGATGGACTGACTGCAGGAAGAGACGTCTGTTTTCCTGATTAGCAGGAACACAATATCTCGCTCTCCCTATCCAACAGAACGACGTTCTGTCTCTGAACCATCGCGGGTGGCCATCGCGGCCACCGAACCCGGAAGTTGCGAACAACGTTGCAGGTATGTTTCACGCAGTCGGGCCGCCCTGCCGCAGTATATGTGCGGTGGGTGGTCCAAAATTAGTTAGTGATACTAGTGTGTTTTTTTATTTTTCTGTTTTAACCACTTCAATACAGGGCATTTTCACCCCCTTCCTGCCCAGAAATTTTTAGTTTTCAGCGCTGTCACACTTTAAATGACAATTGCGCGGTCATGCAACACTGTACCCAAATGAAATCTTTGTTGTTTTTTTTTTTCCCCACAAATAGAGCTTTTGTTTGGTATTTGATCACCTCTGCAGTTTTTATTTTTTGCGCTATAAACAAAATAGCGCCAATTTCGAAACAAACACAATATTTTTTACTTTTTGATTTAGTCCAATATCACATTTTAAAAAAAACAAACTATTTTTTTCCTCAGTTTAGTCCGATACATATTCTTGTCTATTTTTGGTTAAAAAAAAATCACAATAAGCGTATATTGGGGTGTGTAGTCTTCTTAATAGAGAATAACTTCCACCCCACCGTGCACGTATCAGCTCCCCTTTGAAAATACACTCACCAGCTGTAAATGCCTCCCACTCTCGTGTTCGGCTCAAAGGCTTGCTAGTTAACCACTAGAAGGTGAACGACCATCAGCTGAAAGCTTGTGTGTCAACACAGGATGTTCCATACATGTAAAAATAAAAAGGTGCTCCAATAGTGTAAAATAGTAACGACCAAATTTATTCAAATACACAACCACACTTCAAATATTACACTCACATGATATGAAAATAAAACCAGCCTTAAATCAATCACAGCAAGCAGAAAAAAGTGTAAGATGGCACTGCAGTGATTTGCGGTCACGGCGGACCCAAGGTGTACGCTCGGTACAGGTCTCTCACCCCCTCCTGAGCTCCGGGTCACAGCAGCCGTGTAGCGTTCTTAGCCTCAGTGTGTCACGATAATGTCAATAATAATGCAGCCATGCACCCGACGTTTCGTCACTAGGACTTATTCATGGGATTGGCTGCTCATTCCCTCACAACTTCCCTTTATGCTTTCCCACCTGCCTCTCACCAGAACTTCAATCCTGCACCTGCACACTTCCTGTGTCCCCATGACCGCAAAGTGCTAACATGCCGATGCCCGGTGACACAGACATAACAGCTTGCGCTTGTTAGTGTGTAAAAAAATGCAAAACAATAGTTTCATCAAAAGGGTCGTAAATGAGCCATCCACCGCAACACCCCAAATCCCAGAGCCATTCGGCACATGATGGCAACTGTGCTTCAAATTAACCCCGGATTCAGGTATATTTACAGGCACCAATGGTAAAGCCAAATAACTGCTGTCTGCAAGACCTCCCTCTTTTAAATAAAAACGTCACAACCGCAAAAGGCGAGGGGAAGACACTGTATAGAAACGTGCAAGTTACTGCACAATCCCAAACAGTGTCAACCCACATGGAACTAGATGCTCACTAATCAAATGAGCCTAATTATACGTAATATGAAGAATAATAAAAAAACACCAAATCTTATTGGAACAGGCACAGTAGACAATTATTATAGAAAAAATCATTCTAAAAAAGTAGGAAAAAATAAAATGATCACTATAATTACTACAAAGCTGGATAGAAATTATTAATAAAACAGTTTAAGTCGACTTCAATGTTTAACCCTCTAGGGCTAAGACACTTGAGCAGAAAAATCCAGCGGGTTTCCCTTTGGGACAGGTCTCTCACCCTGTTGGAACCCCTCCAGGCTGGATAGACAACATCTATCCCACAAAATTGTAATAAAGACGGATCCTGGTTGTGCTTTTCCTTAAAGTGTAATGACACACTATGGAAGCGGAACCCCTTTCTTATATTTGATAAATGTTCAGATATTCGTACCCTCAGAAGCCTTTTGGTCCTTCCTACATACAGTAATCCGCATGGACACCACATTAAGTACACCACATGTGTGGAATTACACGAGATGAATTCATTAATGTCAAAGGACTCCCCATCACTACTAGAGACTTCAGTTTTTCCTCTATTGCTTACCCTAACAGTCCTACAGCAAATGCATTTTCTACAGGCAAAAAAACCTTTTAAGTCAATCTTTAGAAATTGCTTATCTGGGGGGTCCAAAATCTTCCTTACTACTTGGTCACCGAAATTGGGGGCACGCCTGTATATAAATTTCGGTTGTTGAGTTATTATTTGCCCAAGATGTCTGTCCCTCCCAAGTATATGCCAGTGTTTTTTATAGATGTTTTCGATCTCTTTATACTGGCAATGGAAGTTAGAAATGAACCCCAGTTGGTGTTCAGTTTTTGGTATCTCCTCTGTAGATTTTTTTCTCAGGCATTGTTCTCTTGGTATCTCAGATACCTCCTGGATTATTTCATTTAAAGAGCCTTCTGTATATCCCTTCTGCAGAAATTTTGTCTTCAATAGTTGGGATTGTAGTTGGTAATCTGACAACTTCGTGCAGTTACGACGGACCCTCAACATTTGGCCTTTTGGAATGTTCCTAATCCATGATGGATGATGTCCACTTCCTATTGACAGATAACTATTCCGATCCGTCGGTTTAAAGAATACTTTAGTATTCAGTCTATTGTTATCCTTTTCAATGGTTAAATCCAGAAAATTCACAGTCTCATCACTTATCTGATATTCCAATTTAATGTTATTCACATTATGATTTAGACCCTCTAAGAAGTCCACAACAGATTCACGTGTTCCCTCCCAAATAAACAGGAAGTCATCAATGAACCTGCGGTAAAACTTCAACTGTGGGAGCTGTTTACTGAACACCTGCCTATCCTCCCATTCAGCCATGAACAGGTTGGCGAGGCTAGGAGCATATTTGGCTCCCATAGCCACGCCAACCTGCTGCGAATAGAATTGTCCCTGCCACCAAAAGTAATTGTGTGACATGCAATATTCTAATGCATGTCCCAAGAACCTTTTTTGTGTATACGGGATATCATCCCTTTTGCTCAAGGCCCAGTTAAGCGCTAATGCTGCATCTTCATGTTGGATGATGTTATACAAAGAGCACACATCAGCTGTCACCAAATAGGTTTCAGCAGTGGTGCTAAGTTGAATATCTTCCATCAGTTGCAGTAATTCTGAAGTGTCCTTCAAGTAGGCCTTGGTTGCCTTTACACTAGGCTCGGAATAGTTATCTGTCAATAGGAAGTGGACATCATCCATCATGGATTAGGAACATTCCAAAAGGCCAAATGTTGAGGGTCCGTCGTAACTGCACGAAGTTGTCAGATTACCAACTACAATCCCAACTATTGAAGACAAAATTTCTGCAGAAGGGATATATAGAAGGCTCTTTAAATGAAATAATCCAGGAGGTATCTGAGATACCAAGAGAACAATGCCTGAGAAAAAAATCTACAGAGGAGATACCAAAAACTGAACACCAACTGGGGTTCATTTCTAACTTCCATTGCCAGTATAAAGAGATCGAAAACATCTATAAAAAACACTGGCATATACTTGGGAGGGACAGACATCTTGGGCAAATAATAACTCAACAACCGAAATTTATATACAGGCGTGCCCCCAATTTCGGTGACCAAGTAGTAAGGAAGATTTTGGACCCCCCAGATAAGCAATTTCTAAAGATTGACTTAAAAGGTTTTTTTGCCTGTAGAAAATGCATTTGCTGTAGGACTGTTAGGGTAAGCAATAGAGGAAAAACTGAAGTCTCTAGTAGTGATGGGGAGTCCTTTGACATTAATGAATTCATCTCGTGTAATTCCACACATGTGGTGTACTTAATGTGGTGTCCATGCGGATTACTGTATGTAGGAAGGACCAAAAGGCTTCTGAGGGTACGAATATCTGAACATTTATCAAATATAAGAAAGGGGTTCCGCTTCCATAGTGTGTCATTACACTTTAAGGAAAAGCACAACCAGGATCCGTCTTTATTACAATTTTGTGGGATAGATGTTGTCTATCCAGCCTGGAGGGGTTCCAACAGGGTGAGAGACCTGTCCCAAAGGGAAACCCGCTGGATTTTTCTGCTCAAGTGTCTTAGCCCTAGAGGGTTAAACATTGAAGTCGACTTAAACTGTTTTATTAATAATTTCTATCCAGCTTTGTAGTAATTATAGTGATCATTTTATTTTTTCCTACTTTTTTAGAATGATTTTTTCTATAATAATTGTCTACTGTGCCTGTTCCAATAAGATTTGGTGTTTTTTTATTATTCTTCACATTTTTTTATTATTCTTCATATTACGTATAATTAGGCTCATTTGATTAGTGAGCATCTAGTTCCATGTGGGTTGACACTGTTTGGGATTGTGCAGTAACTTGCACGTTTCTATACAGTGTCTTCCCCTCGCCTTTTGCGGTTGTGACGTTTTTATTTAAAAGAGGGAGGTCTTACAGACAGCAGTTATTTGGCTTTACCATTGGTGCCTGTAAATATACCTGAATCCGGGGTTAATTTGAAGCACAGTTGCCATCATGTGCCGAATGGCTCTGGGATTTGGGGTGTTGCGGTGGATGGCTCATTTACGACCCTTTTGATGAGACCATCCATTGTTACATCATGTATGTGACAGCCCTCCTTATTTTGTTAGAGGAGATTTTAATAATTTTAATAAATGTAATTATTTTCCTGTATTTTTGATACAGTTAAATTAGTTTTTAGCAATCATTATGACCTGCTAAATAGATGCTTCTTAAACCCCATTAATTATTATACCAAATTATACCGGTTCTCTTTTCAGGTATGATTTTAAATTTGAAATGGATTTGTGTTCCATTTTATTTGTATTATTATTAGTTTGCTGCACACCATACTCTCAACAGTGAGGCTTTAAACCATTTAAACTATTGTTTTGCATTTTTTTACACACTAACAAGCGCAAGCTGTTATGTCTGTGTGTCACCGGGCATCGGCATGTTAGCACTTTGCGGTCATGGGGACACAGGAAGTGTGCAGGTGCAGGATTGAAGTTCTGGTGAGAGGCAGGTGGGAAAGCATAAAGGGAAGTTGTGAGGGAATGAGCAGCCAATCCCATGAATAAGTCCTAGTGACGAAACGTCGGGTGCATGGCTGCATTATTATTGACATTATCGTGACACGCTGAGGCTAAGAACGCTACACGGCTGCTGTGACCCGGAGCTCAGGAGGGGGTGAGAGACCTGTACCGAGCGTACACCTTGGGTCCGCCGTGACCGCAAATCACTGCAGTGCCATCTTACACTTTTTTCTGCTTGCTGTGATTGATTTAAGGCTGGTTTTATTTTCATATCATGTGAGTGTAATATTTGAAGTGTGGTTGTGTATTTGAATAAATTTGGTCGTTACTATTTTACACTATTGGAGCACCTTTTTATTTTTACATGTATGGAACATCCTGTGTTGACACACAAGCTTTCAGCTGATGGTCGTTCACCTTCTAGTGGTTAACTAGCAAGCCTTTGAGCCGAACACGAGAGTGGGAGGCATTTACAGCTGGTGAGTGTATTTTCAAAGGGGAGCTGATACGTGCACGGTGGGGTGGAAGATATTCTCTATTAAGAAGACTACACATCTCTTTTTGGAATATTTCTTTCTTCTTTGGAACATTATTTCACTTTATGGACTATTGTTTTTGAATTTTATCACATGTCACGTGGAGTACAATTTGATTATCACAGTTTCACTAGTGAATGTTATTATATTAGTTTAGTGATTTTCGTTTATTAGCGCTACATTTTCTCCTAATTTTCACCTGCGTGTTTTTAGGTTTAAATTCTGTTTTCATATTTATCATTTTAAGTGGCAGCTTTAGTTAAATATTTTTTTTCAAATTTTTTTGTATTGGCGCAGTGGTGGTACAAGATATTAGGAGCGGTTGTATTTTGATACCTATTTTTATTATAATAAGCGTATATTGATTGGTTTACACAAAAGTTATAGCGTCTACAAATAAAGGATAGTTTTTTTTATTTTTTTACTAGTAATGGCGGCGATCTGCGTTTTTTTTTTTTTTATTGTGACCGTGACATTGCGACGGACATATCGGACACATTTTTGGGACCATTCACTGTTTATACAGTGATTAGTGCTATAAAACTGCACTGATTACTGTATAAATGTGACTGGCAGGGAAGGGGTTAACACTAGGGGGCGCTGAAGGGGTTAAATATGTTCCCTAGGAAGTGATTCTAACTAGGGGGAGGGGACTCACAAGGGGAGGAGACCGGTGTGTGTGTTCTTCTGTACTGGGAACACACATCGGTCTCCTCTCCTCTGACAGGACGTGGATCTGTGTGTTTACACACGGTTCCACGGCCCTGCTGTGATCACGGGCAATCGCGGGTGCCCGGCGGACACTGCGGCCGCCGGGCACGCGCATCGGGTCCCGAGCGATGGCGCGTGCGCCCCCTAACGGCCGGGAAGCACAGGACGTCATATGACATCCACCCGGAGGGAGACAAGGTTCCTGCCGACGTCATTTTACAATGGCTCGGTAGGGAACTGGTTAAAAATAACAAACCTGTTTCTTACCTGCTCTGTGTAAAAGGTTTTGCACAGAGCGGCCCTGATTCTCCTCTTCTCGGATCCCTCGCTAGCGTTCCTGGCCCCTCCCTCCAGCCCATTGCCCCCACAGCAAGCAGCTTGCTATAGGGTCAGCCGAGCCGCTGCTCTGTGTGTACATTCAGTCACGGAACCACGTCTCAGCCCCTCCCCCTCCCTCTCCTCATTGTCTCACTGGCTTTGATTGACAGCCAATGGCGCCCCCTGCTGTGTCTCAGCTAATTAGGAGGGAGGAGAGTCTCTCATGCAACATCACTGGATTGAGGGGGACTTCGTAAGAGGCTTTTTTCGATGGGAGATACTATTTCACGGGCACTATTGAAAACGATGCAAAGAGCAGAGGGACACCGTAGTTGTCAGATTAAGCCTCGCTGGTGCAGGGCGGGTTGTAGGTGTTGAAGGCCGGGTTTTGTCTGTGTTGCAACCTGCCCTTAGACACAGGCAAAAGCCACCCGCCGTTCAACACACCAAACCCGCCCTGCAACACAGACAAAAGCTTGAGCACACTGTAAACTCGCGCAGCAACAGCGAGGCACAATATGACACATAGGATGTCCCTCCGCTGTTTGCGTAGCATTCATTTGTGGCCGTGAAATGGTATCTCCCATCGAAAAAAGCCTTCGGAGTGCCTTTCCATTATGCGAATGTGCGGGCACTTTTCGACGAAGGGCACTAATCGACAGAACATCGGCACCCATTGATTAGTTTGTGCTGCGTCTAATCACAGCTGGCGCGTGTACCATACCCAGATGTGATGGATCAACTTACTAGGTAAAGGAGAGCCGCTCTGCTGCCGTACTCATATGTGAGGCGGTTGGCAAGTAGTTAACAATTCTGTCTCTACAATAAAAATGTGAGCGTAATGTCTCCTTGTAATATCATCAGCTCAAACTACAGAGCCCAGAGGAATACCAGACATCCAACATGTCTGGAAGTGTCGGATTCAGCATTGGTGGTGGGACTGGGGAGTTTTTATTTTTTTGTTTTTAAGCTTAAATTTTTTATTTTTTTTAAAGTTGTATTAAATGTTTGTTTTCTCTTACCATCCATGGACTGACATGGTGTCTCTTTACACGTGGGTTATGTCCCTGCTTGCAGGAGAAGACCTAGGCAGAATGTGAAATGTTATACATACATTCTAAAAGCCAGAGCTGAACAGCCCCACCCAGGGGGCGGTCCCTCCGGACATAACCCTCCCACTACAGTCAGCAGACTTCAGTTTTTTTCTGCCTAGCAGGAGAAGACGTGGCTCTCTCAGGAGCCAGTCTCCTGACCTATTTTTATTCCTTTTCTGGAATTCTTTTTTATTTTATTTTTGAGAATTTTCTATCAACTGTCGGCTGGGCAACAGGTTGGGTACAAGATATCCTCGTAGTCTTCCCTGTCCGACCATTGAACGTGCTGATCCTCGCCTTGTGTGCGTGAGACTCAGTTCACGACAGGCCCCATGACTCCAGGGGTGGCCGGGTTTGCTTTCATGCTCCCACGGTCCTCTCTAGACAGTTCCTGACTGACTGACTGTATCTTTCGCGGTGGACCGGGCCGACAGCTACTCAGTACTGCACTGTGATAGTCCTGTCAGAAACACACCAGTGGGTCCCTCAGGGGACGGGTAAGTAGTCTCTCCTGCCTGCAGGTGAGTACAAAAGGCTGTGTGTTTCTCTGTGGGGGATTTTCCCTGTCTCCCCCTGTATTTCATTGTCACTCTCTGTCACCATTGCTGGGGCTGTGCTGTGTGGGGTGCCTGGGGGTCACACTGTTATTGGAGGGGCTAATGCTGGTCTGCAGATATGCTTGGGGCCTTTTTTGTTTATTTTGGGGCCTGAGTGGCGCTGTGTGTGTGTGCTTTTTTTTTTTTTTTCACTTTTGCTGAGTCATGGCGGCCATCTTGCCGCGGATCGCCTCAGTGAAGTGCGGCGGCCATTTTCTTGTAGCCCGCGCGCTCTTCAGCGCTAGTTTTGGCCTCTAGCGCTGCTGTAACAGCGCAAATCTCCTCACAGCTCACCAGCGCTGACACAGCGCGGTACAGACAGCGAAACTGAGCGGTCCCTGGTCCGGTTTGGTGAGTCCCCTGGGCGCCCCCTCCTCAGTCAGCACAGCCTGTGGGTGGACTTTTTTATCTGAGGAGTCTCAGAGGGGGGCAATATGGAGTCTCTGTCACCAGCTTCCCCTAAATGTCAGTGGACAACAGGCAGTGCTTCAGCACCTGCGGTCCCTAGGGACCAGTTGTGGGCAGTCCTGGAATCATTTCTGACCAGGATGGGAGCTGTGTGCAAGCGCAAGGGAGCAAAAAAGTGCCCTCTCCCCACTTTACTTCACGAGGGCAGTGCGCTGATTCAGATATGGGCCTAGCCACTACCGCTCAGGACCCTAGTTCTGAATGTATTGGATGGTTTTGAACAGGACATTCCTTATGAGGAAAACTCCAGTTCTGAGTCAGTAAATGACAGGGCGCTTGTTAGTGTACTCATGACTGCGGTGAGGGACACTCTCAAGTTAAAATGCTGCGGATGCAGAACCTCAGGTGGATACAGTCTCCTTTGGTTCTTTTAAGGCCAGGCCTTCTAAAGAGGTTTTTCCATATGTACTTTCTTTGACCAGCTCATTGATAAGGTCTGGGAAAAGCCGCAGAAGAATTTTTTTACGGTCCCACGGCGTTTGTCTATCAGATACCCCTTGAAGATGCCCTATCGATTGTGGCTCTTCCTTTCGGCCTAGCCTCGGCACCAAGGGTGTTCACCAAGGTGCTTGCTCCGGTTCTAGCCTTCTGTTACAGCGAGGTATTGCTGTCGTGGGCTATCTGGACGATCTTCTGCTAAGAGCAGAAAGTGGATCAGACTTCGAGGAAAGGTGACTATCGTCAATTAGACCCTCAGGGACTCGGGTGGTTCCTGAACATTCAGGAGTCAGTCCCGGTCCCAACTCAGTGTCTGGAGTATCTAGTTCTGATTCTGGACTCCTTGGAGGCAAAGGTATCCTACCTCTGGAGAAGTTGCTGACACTTCAGTCTGCGGTGGTTGTCAATCCGTTTTTTGCATGAGAGTCCCGAGACTCGTGGCGGCCGTTCCGTATGCCCAATCACACACCAGGGCATTGCAGAAGGAGATCTTGTCCACCTGGGACAAATCCTTGTTGTCCTTGGATCTTCAGATCCAGGTGATTCACCTGGTCAGGGCGCCCCTGACATGGTGGTTGAGATCCTCGGCTCTTCGGTCCGGAAAGTCGTTCCCCTCCCATCCAATGGACGGTACTCAGGACGGACACCAGCCTGACGGGCTGGGGTGGAGTCTGGGGAGTCCTGTCGGCTCAAGGCCTTGGACTCCGGATGAGCCCGTTTACCAATCACTGTTTTGGAAATACGGGCCATCGGACTGTGTCTCTCCTCAGGTCGGAGAGAGTACGGGGTCGCTCCATCAGGAGCCAGTCAGACACCGCCACGGCGGTGGCGTATGTAAACCATCAAGGGGGAACTCGGAGCTCAGCTGCGGCTTCCGAGGTAGTCCGTATCCTGAAGTGGGCCGGAAGAAACGTGCCGGCTCTGTAGGCCATTTTACATTCTGGGCATAGACAATGGGCAGGCGGACTATCTGAGTTGCCAATCGCCAGACACCGGACCAAGAAGAGTGGTCCTTGCATATTTCAACTCCTTTACCGACGGGGCATGCCGGATGTGGACCTGATGGCCTCTCGACTCAATCGCAAGGGTCGAGGTTGCGGCCAGATCCAGGGATCCTTGGGCGATGCCTCGGATGCGTTGGTGGCCCCATAGGGTCCTTATCACCTGATATAAACTCCGGTGATCCTAATTGTTCCGGATTGGCCTCAGCATCACTGGTACGCTGATCTGGCACGTCTCGTCACGGACGTTCCCTGGCGGTTGCCGATGAGGGAGGACCTTCAGTCTCAAGGTCCTATGTTTCATCCGGCTTACAGTCTCTGGCTTTAACGGCAGGGCTGTTCAAAGCCAGGTGTTGAGGGACCGAGGTCTCTCGGACTCGGTCATTTTGACCATGTTAAGGACACGGCAGTCTTCCTCCAGGCAGATCTATCACCGTGCCTGGAAAGCTTATATCGCCATGTGCGAAGCGCTGGACTGGCGTCCTCGGACGTATTCCGTCCCCAGAATCCTGCGTCCTCTGCAGTGTGGAGTGACCCAAAAGCTTGCTTTGAGTACCATCAAGGATCAGATTTCGGCCTTGGCTGTCTTCTTTCAGCGACCTCTAACGGGTAATTTTTCTTGGTTAGCACCTTGTGTTGGGGGTTCGCCATGTGCTCCCTCCTGTCAAGCCTCCTCTCCCATCGTGGGATCTGAATTTGGTGCTCTCGGTCCTCCAGGAATATCCGGAATATTCCCCTCTTGTCTTGTCTCAGAAGGTGGCCTTTTTAGTGGCAATCACTTCTGTTTGACGAGTGTCTGAGTTGGCGGCTTTGTCCTGCAAGTCACCATATTTGGTCATCCATAAGGATAAGGCGGTGTTGCATCCGCGACCTTCCTTTTTTGCCAAAGGTGGTGTCGACCTTTCACCTACATGAGGACATTGCCCTCCCGTCCTTGTGTCCTCACCCATCGCATCCCAGAGAGTTTGCGCTGCACATATTGGAGGTGGTACGAGCCTTACCGGTGTACCTGTCTGCTACTGCTTCTATTCGGAAGTCCGACTCACTGTTTGTGACTGTCTCTGGTCCATAACAGGGCCAAGCGGTTTCGTCTGCCATAATTTTAGGGGAATCAGACAAACCGTCATTCAAGCCTATGCTCTCAAAGGGTGGGCGCCTCCCTTTCCGGTTACGGCGCATTCCACCAGGGCAATTGGTGCTTCCTGGGTTTCCCGACATCAAGCGTCGGTTGCACAAGTGTGCAAGGCGGCGACCTGGTCGTCTGTTCATGCCTTTTAAGTTTTTTATAAGGTTAATGTGGCTGCATCTTCGGATGCTTCCTTCGGCCGCAGGGTGCTGCAGGCCGCTGTTTAAAGTTGCGACTCCTCCGTTGAGGAGCTCTGCCTTATTGGAGTGAAGTTTTGTTTTTTCCATTTATACTGCTCCCATCCCTCTTGACACTGCTTTGGGACATCCCACGTGTAAAGTGTAAAGAGACACCGTGTCAGTCCATGGATAGTAAGAGAAAATAGGATTTTTTGTACTCGCCGTAAAATCCTTTTCTCTGACATCCATGGACTGACACGGCACCCACCCTTCTTTTTAAGTTTGTACTGCTTTGTTACGAACTGAAGTCTGCTGACTGTAGTGGGAGGGTTATGTCCGGAGGGACCGCCCCCTGGGTGGGGCTGTTCAGCTCTGGCTTTTAGAATGTATGTATAACATTTCACATTCTGCCTAGGTCTTCTCCTGCAAGCAGGGACATAACCCACGTGTAAAGAGACACCGTGTCAGTCCATGGATGTCAGAGAAAAGGATTTTACGGTGAGTACAAAAAAATCCTATTTTTAACCTGTTGCTGTGCAGGCAAGGCAACCAAGGTTTCTGAGAGCGCACAAAAATGGCTCCTTCCCTCTCATATTGACAGGGAGCAGATGGGATCGGCTCATGGTCATGTGACCACTGTTGACAGCCAATCACGGTGCTCACATAATTGGGCAGACTTTCCTGCCCCCTGGATGTCGTAGCCCAGTTAAAGGAAGGTTGGGGCTGGGAAGGAAGCAGTTAACAAGGATTTGTATGCTATTGGAATAGTTATGGGACAAACATCAAGCAGTGAATATAAGCAGCAGTCTGTATGAATGGAAATAGTATTAAACTTCCAGCTGAAGATGGAATTCATGTTCCCACACTCCCTGCGCAGCACAAACCATACTGAGAGTGGGAGGTCATGCACTGTGAGTCAGCCATGCATGACGTGTTAAAAAAAAATAGGATCAGATCCTTGAAAATGACCCAAAGTGATTGTAAACGTTCAGATTTTTGCCATAACAAAACCTGTTAAACTTGCCTACTCTGCATTAGTTTTGCACAAAGCAGCCGCTTGCAATGGGGACACTGGTGCATGCTTGCTCCCAAGCTGACTCCGTGTGTCCCCCACTCCATCCTAACTGGCTGTTTGACAGCAGCGGGAGCCGTTGGCTCCTATGGACGTGTCTGAGTCAGTGAGGAGGGAGAGGGCCTCTGCTCTCGTGCGCATTGCTGTATCGGGCTCAAAAAAAAAAAAAAAAAATATATATATATATATAGTGAACCGGTTTCTACACCCCTTTTGAAAAGTAAGATTTGAATGAACACGAGAACAATTTTCAAAACTTTTACAGAACTGAGTTTTATTGAACATTTGTTTAGCTCTTTACATGTAAGTGAGGTTAATAATATAACTTGGATTACAAAATGTTCAGTTTTACTCAAATATGTTGATGCAAAAATGAATAGACCCCACAACAAAAACTACTACATCCTAGTATTTTGTATGACCTCCATGATTTGTAAGGACAGCACCAAGTCTTCTTGGCATGGAAGGAACACGTTGGCGACAAAATACAACATCTATCTTTTTCCATTCTTCAAGAACGACCTCCTTCTAGAGCCGGGATGCTGGATGGGGAGCGATGCTCAACTTGTCTCTTCAGAACTCCCCGTAGGTATTCGATTGGGTTCAGATCAGGAGACCTACTTGGTCACGGAATCACTTTCACCCTGTTCTTCAGAAATGTAACAGTGGCCTTAGATGTGAGTTTTGGATCATTGTTATGTTGGAGAATTGCATGCCGACCAAGGGCATGGAGTGATGGTAGCATCTTCTCTTATATAGAGCAGTACATCTGTGAATTCATGATACCAGCAATAAAATGCAGCTCCTGGACACCAGCTGCACTCGTACAGCCCCGCAGAAGGACACTGCCACCACCATGTTTCACTGTAGGCACCATGCGTTTTTCTTTGTACTCCTCACCTTTGCGACGCCATACAGTTTTGAAGCCATTTTTTCCCCCAAATTTTTTTATCTTGATCTCGTCACTCCAGAGTCCCAGTAGTCTTTTTTAGCATGGGCCCTGGCAAATTCTAGGTGGGCTTTTGTGTATGGGCTTTAGAAGAGGCTTCCTTTGTGGATGACACCCATGCATGCCATTCCTTCTGCGGTGTACGCCGTATTGTCAATCACCCAAGTTTGGCTTTCTACTTCTTTAGCTAACTGCAGCGAACTTGCATGGCGATTTTCTTCAACCCTTCTCACCAGAAGACGCTCCTGTTGAGGTGTTGGATGTCTCAGTAGGATGGTTGCAGTTCAAACTTTGTTAAATTTTTGTATCACTTTTGCTACAGTATTCTGAAAGTAAAGCTTTGCCGATCTTCTTGTAGCCTTCACCTTTCTTGTGTAAAGAAATTATTTTCTTAGGCCTTGCGACATTTCTTTTTCATGTGGTGCCATTGCTGACAGTATGAAATTCTTGTTAGGATTTTGTCCTCTAAAATTATTTTGCTTTGCTGCTAAGACTTTCATTTGGGTGTATTCATTTTTGCAACATGGTCTTGAATGAATTTGTTAGGAAAAATACGTTTTTGTGTGCAAATTAACAAATCTTGGTTGCAATCAGTGTCCCACATTTGTGGGATTATTTTGTAGCATAGTGGCCCATCAAAAATGTTGATTCTGAGAGGTAGTAAAGGTTTTCTGAGGTTTCTGTTGGGGTGTACTCATGTATGCGGAGTAGAGATGTAAAATTGGTCATTAGTTTCCTAAGCAGTGAGAGTTCCTTTATAGATCATTAGCAGTCTTGTATGAGGACACACAACTTTTTTATTTTGCCTGCTGGTAAGAGTATGGGCAAGGAAACTGAAGAGGCTTAAGTGTTTGTGTCGTTATGTGTTTTCTTACTAATGTAAGAGGAAATGAGTAATTTAGTGGCTGCTCAGTACAGACAATGGTAATATTCTAGGCAAAGAAACCGCTTGGATTACATTGTGAAGGGTTTTCCTGTGTTCCGGTTTTGTCATTGCCTGTATTTTATCTTCACTTGTACAAGAAGATTGGTTTATGACTATAGAAAATAGTTTCCCTGTTGGCAGCCCATCAGTTTTTTGGTTTGTTTTTTATTTCAGGGTTGCCTTTTTAGATGACCACTAAATGGCTGTAGATGTTATCACTGCTCACATGGCAGAGGACATTTTGGGTGAAGGTCTTCTCAGCGTATATTTCATCACTTTTTCTTTATACAGGCATACCCCACTTTTAAGTACACAATGGGTTTTATTTACTAAAGCTGGAAAGCCCAAAATCAGGCTCACTTCTGCATAGAAACCAATGAGCTTCTATCGCCCGCTTGTTCAATTAAGCCTGGTAATAAAACCTGGAAGCTCATTGGTTTTTATGCAGAAGTGAGACAGATTTTGCGCTTTCCAGCTTTAGTAAATCCCCATTGTGTACTTAAAAGTGGGGTATGCCTGTACAGTTCTTTTATTAAAGCTTTGGGAAGGGGACTAGGGCCTAGAAAATAATGGAAAAGGGGTCTGGTTCTGGAGAGGGCTGTTGTGTCTTGTGGAGGACTTCTCTTGTTTCTAGTGGCAGTTGACCTAGAGCAGGGTCTCCAAACTGCGCCCCGGGGCCAGATGTGGCCCATTGCGTGCCTTTTATCCGGTGTTCTGACGAGCTGGTTCCGCCTATCGATATGGTTCCCCCTAGACTGCGCAGGCTTTATCCGAGCTGACGGAAATCTCCGAGCTTTAACAGCTGTTCGGCAGCTGTAGACGCGCTCGCTTCCGATGCTTAGTTACACCCGCCGCTTTATTCTTCACGCCGCTGTATACAGCACGGGGAGGATCAGATGTGATGTTGCGCAGTGCATTTTGTTTATACACGCCGCTCTATACAGCAAGGGGCTGATATCTGCTGTTTAACAGATCCATTACTAATATGTTTAAATGCATCCCTTGCTGTATAGAGTGGAGTGTATAAACAAACAAATCGCACTGCTCAATATCACATCTGATCCGCCTCCTGCTGTATAGGGCGGTGTGAAGAATAAAGCGGGGGCGAGCGCATCCACAGCTGCCCAAGATATGGTTCCTCCTATCGATATGGTAACGGTTCCCTCTTGACTGCGCAGCCGCAAGCCGAACCAACGGAAATCTCCGAGCTTTAACAGCTGTTCGCCAGCGCAGTCAAGAGGGAACCATATCGATAGGGGAACCAGCTCGACAAGACACCGGCTCTTGAAGCACTATTCCTCCCACTGATAGAGACCATTCTGTCAACTGACATCAATAATGGGGCACCATTTCTCCCACTGACACCAACAATGGGGCATAATTCCTTGCAATGATACAAGGACCACTATTCTTCCCCCTCATAACAAATGTGGTGATTACTACCACTGATGCCAGGAAAATTTCCTCTCCCGCTGGCCACAGTCCGGCCCCCGTGAAGTCTAATGGACAATAAATTTGCCCCCTGTTTTAAAAAGTTGGGAGACCCCTGACCTAGAGGAACAGTCTAAAGTTCCTCTGATGTCAAAGATTGCTTATCCAAAAATTTTCAGATGAAGCTGCAGTATATTATGAAAGGCTCTTTAGCTGAATAAACGCTTCACTTTTTGAATGTAGTAAACTATATGGCTAAATGTTTGTGGATATCTGACAATCGCACTTTCAGTGCCTTGAAAAAGTATTTGTACCCACTTGAAATTTTCCACATTTTGTCATGTTGCAACCAAAAACATAAATGGATTTTATGTGATAGGCCAACACAAAGTGACACATAATTGTGAAGTGGAAGGAAAATGATAAATGGTTTTCAATTTTTTTTACAAATATCTGAAAAGTGTGGTGTGCATTTGTATTCAGCCCCCTTTTACTCTGATACCCCTAAGTAACATCTAGTGGAACCAATTGCCTTCAGAAGTTACCCAATTAGTAAATGGAGCCCACCTGTGTGTAATTTAATCTCCGTATTTGCCCAGGTTCACACTGGGCTGCGGGAGTGAAGCCGCGCGAGTTCAGCTGAACTCGCACGATTTCACTCTCGCTGGCAGTCCCAATTTCAGCCGCGATTACAAAGACATCTGACACAAATGTCAATGTAAATCGTGGCCGAAATCGCAAAAAGTAGTACAGAAACTACTTTTTGAAATCGGTGCAGCGCCGCAGATGCGGCGTCGCACCGATTAGGACAGTGCAATTCCCAGCAATTTGCGGCAAAGATCGCCGATTTGACATGTCAAATCGCACCAGTGTGAACCAGGGCTAAATGCTTTTGTTCTGTAAAGCTCTCAGAGGTTTGTTGGAGAACCTTAGTGAACAAACGGCACCATGAAGGCCAAGGAACACGCCTCCGAAAATGGAAAGAGTATGGTACAATTGCAAACCTACGAAGACATGGCCGTCCACCTAAACTGACAGACCGGGCGAGGAGAGCATTCATCAGAGAAGCAGCCAATAGGTAACGCCAGAGGAGCTGCAGAGATCCACAGCTCAAGTGGGAGAATCTGTCCACCCAGACAACTATTAGGCTCCTTTCACACTGGGGCGGTGAAGCGCTACTATTTTTAGCGGCGCTTTACCGTCAATTTTGCGTCGCTATTCGGCTGCTAGCGGGGCGCTTTTACCCCCTGCTAGCGGCCGAGAGGGTTAAAACCACCGCAAAGCGCCTCTGCAGAGACGCTTTGCCGGTGGCATAGCCGCGGTGCTCATTCATTTCAATGGGCAGGTGCGGTATGCACACCGCTCCAAAGATGCTACTAGCGGGACTTTTTTTACGTCCTGCTAGCGCACCGAGGGCTTTCACACTGGAGAGACAGCAGCGGCTGTTTCAGGGCACTTTGCAGGTAGTGGTGCAACGGATCGTCATTGATCCGTACGGATCAACATCCTCAGTTCGGGACACACGTGATCCGTGGATGTGTGAGCTACGCTGCCATTGTAGCATGAAAATCACTATCCCGTCAAAGACGCTACCCTCTGACGCTACTGCGCATGCGCCGGTTTTAGACAAAAGAAACCGAGCGCAGAGCTGCTCACGACGACTACAGCTGACTCGGATTAACCCCTCACACGCTGATCGGCTACACGCAGGAAGACACAAGCTCCATCCAGATGATGGCAGCTGCGGGACATGGCGAGGGCTCACGGCGCACACACAGGCTGCTTGCGAGGAGGGGACAGCAACAAGCTGTATCCAAACGTGTGTGTGTGTGTATGTGTGTGTGTGTGTATATATATATATATGTGTGTGTGTGTGTGTGTGTGTGTATATATATATATATATACCGGTATATACATACATACATACATACATACCCATCCATTTCTTTTCTTGTTGAGTTTAACTATGGTGACAGGGAGGACTGAGATTTTTTGAGAATCGTGAGAGAATTGCGATCTGTAATCTAAGCAAAAGAATTGCGGTTCTCATTTTTTCCAGAATTGTGCAGCTCTTTTTTTTGCTGATCCGAAAAATTATCCGATCCGTGACTCTGATCCGAGAAACGATCCGAACCGTGAGTTTTTAATCCGTTGCACCTCTATTGGCTGGCGCTATTTTTAGCGATGTAGCGCCTGCAAAGCGCACCAGTGAATGGGGTCTTAGTCCTGCACTCCACACGACATATGTGCCCACCCCATTATGGCAACCAAGATAAGCAATCTATGTGGCGATGCACACTGACTCCTGGGAATTATGACACACATCTCCCAGGAGCCAGGTGGTTAGGTACTGATGTTGGACGAGAAGGCCTGAATCACAATTGACATTCATTGGAGATCTTTATGGAGCTGACTTAGACAGTCTTGGCGGAACAGAAAGGGGCCTTTCCTAAATGGTAAGACTGGAAGAGCACAATTGTATAAATGTTTTTTGTATGATGTAGCATTAACTGTACACATTGCTGGAATAAAGTGAAATCATTTGGAGGGGTGCCCACATGCTTTAACCATACAGTGCAGGGAGATGGGGGGGCTGTCCACGAACTCTAGGCTACATTGCATATCACATTTAGATTTACCAAAAGTTTATGCAATATTAGGGCGTCCCTTCAAGTGGTTCTAAGGGTAGAAGGCTTTTTCCCTTGATGTTCTAATTTTTGCTGCTACTATTTTTTAAAAAGATGAAACTGTGAGAACCTGTCATATACATGATACAAGCTAATATTTATGGGAACTCGGAATCCTGGGGGAGCAAGGCCATTTATGCAAATAAGCCGAGACCAACATTTCCCAAAGGAGGTATTTGCCCTCTTGAGTTGCACAAGCCCTAGTGTGCATCATATTCCCTACAATAATGGTGACCATACTCATGCACTGCCTTCATCCTTTCAATAGATTTTCCAACACCTCAGGGGGAGCGGTTTATCACACAAGGACATTTTCCCACAGCCAGAACTCTTGATAGATCCCCCAATTGCTCTGAAATGGACCAAAAATTCGGAAATATTGTATGCAATTATTAGCAGTTGGGCAGAATGGAGGGTGCTCAGCATGGAGAGGATTATCCTAGAATGGGGTGATGGAAAGTAAACGGTTCGCATACCCTACACAAATTTTAGCATCGCAGATGTCGCCTTTTTTTTCCCCGTTTTTAACATATTGAAACGGGACATTTCAGTATTTCCTCAGGTCTTGGCCCAAAATTCTCTGACGGTGTCTCTACCATAGTCACACGACAAGTTTGTATTTTTATAATTTGACCTTTGCCAATATTGAACTTCTGTAGCAAAGCAGAGGATGCCTGCAGTTTGATTTCCAGTTCTGTACCAGTTTCTTGGAAAGCCAGCAAGTTAGATTCTTGGAAATATTTTCTGTGAACAGAAGGCGGTGTAGATCGAGTCACATTTTAACCTGGAAGACCAGAAAGTGCACATGCTATTCATTCGGTAAGTTTTTTTTATTTGGTACTCCTTTTATTATTAGATTGAGTTCAGCAGGAAGGCATGCAGCTCTGTGCAGTCTGCCAGGTCACATGTCTTACTAAACAGAAAATGAAAGTGAATGTAATCCCCATTTATAGGTAGTTTCTTGTATACACACGCTAGAGTCTTACATTGCATAAAGCAGCTGGTAATGGAATCCTCTCATGGCTGACTTTTAGCTGCATTGGTCAACAGTAACATCGGGGTACTAGAACACACTCGGGGGAGCCCGGCTTAGTTCTGTAAAGGTACCTAAAGATTCATGATGGTTCCATGTCTGGTGAGAACCCGCATGTTGTCCCTGCCAACACATAAACTTGCATTCCTGGTAGTGTAGAGGTTTTACAGTTTTGAATCACTCTGCAGCTCTTTGAAGATATGTTGGGGAATATAAGCTGAATCTAAATTTTCAGGTTCAATGGGGTAGTGATCGCCATCTAGGTCTCTGATGATAAATGATCCTTCTTTTTACAGATATTTTAGGGTTAACCTAGACATGAAAAATGTGGTCAAAAATACTCAAGAATATGGTCACTGTGCCATGTTCTGTGCTAGCAGGTCTTCTTCATGGCTCTGGTTATCCATACGGATGGACTTGGAAGCCTGTACGCAGAGCACACAGCCAGATATTGTGTCTCTAATAGTAACACATTTCGTCTCAATGTTATAATGCATCTTAAGCTAAAAATTCACTCACCTTCCATTCAATTCCATTCAATTCCATTCAATTCCCATTCATTCAAATCAAGAGACATCATCACCAGACTGTTCTTATCTCGGCATCCCAGCAATCACTGCTCGCCAACTTTTATCACAAAAGATCTCAAACAGGAAGTGATGGCTGCAGTAGCCAATCACCTCCTCCATGGGAGGGGACATCACAGGATGTCTCCTCCACACAGGAAAATTACCATACAAAGATATCCCTTCCAACCGGGTTATTTAAATACATTACATGAGTACAATAATACAACAACATATTCAACAACATGATGGCTAAAGTCTTATGGGCGTGTCCGGGCAGGGAAAGCGTGTATGCTCCAAACGAAGCCTTATTGCTTTAAAACATGGACGCTTTCCCTGCCCATAAGCGCTCATATTGCCGCAAAAAAAATCCTTATTTTGCGCCATTCCATAGAATAACGCATATTCAGATTATACTTCTTGCTTGTGGAAGGGAGGCTATCTGCAGGTGTGCGCTACGAATCTCGATCATGCTGATTAGACACAGCAGAGACGAGCGCACATCTGCCTATAACCAATTATGTCGTTGCAGAGCGAGCATATCCCCTCCTCAACGATCATCCGTGCTAATGCAGAGGGCCCTCGTCGGCGGACATACCCCCACGCTGCAAACATCACACTCCAACCTCAAGACGTTTTCCACTACCAGATGGGATTCAACCAGCCTCAGACTGCCCCAGTCAGCTCTTTAGAGCGGGTTGCGGAAGTACTAACACTGGGTGACACTATGACAATACATATTAAATACATCTTCATAAAATTTTCCACGACAAGCCACATAAGAGAATGAAAATGTTATGGTGGAAAGTCCACCTTCGTGTCATGAAAGAGGAGCTCCAGTCGTCGTCGTCCCCCAAAAAAAAAAAATTGCAGTAGCTGCTGACTTCTAATACAAGAACACTTTCTTGTCCCTGGATCCAGCGAGGTCCTCATCCGAACTAGGGCTGCAACTAATGATCATTTTCATAATCGATTAGTTGGCTGATTCATTGTATCGATTAATCGGTTAATAACTTTAAAAAAAAGTGTGGTGTATAATTTTAGTTAATATGTAAAGTTTAAAAAAAAGGCAATTTATTCTTAAATATCCCTATTATTTATTATTATTATTATTCAGGATTTATATAGCGCTAACAGTTTGCGCAGAAGTGGTTAATATAAATAACCAACTATATGGTTAGGAAGCAAAATTTCTAATCCACTTTGAGAATAACAGACAGAAGAGATATACTGTATATACTATTAGAGGGTGAATAGACTCCCATGTTAAATGGTAATTTCTCCAGTGATTTTGGGGACCCGGTACCGGCCCGCCCTAGGTCCCCTGGACGCCAAACTTGTCACATATGTAGCCCCAAGTGTGCGAAGTTTGTTGTCCAGGGGACCTACAGCCGGGGAGCACAGATTTTTAAATCCGGGCACCCCTTCCATAGACTCCCATGTTAAACGTCAGTCTAGTCACACAGCGCCGGAGATCAGGTAGGGAGATTGGACACAGTGAGGCATGCAGATGTCCATCACATCCTAGGCTTATACTCGAGTCAATAAGTTTTCCCAGTTTTTTTGTGGTAAAATTAGGTGCCTCTGCTTATTTTCGGGTCGGCCTATACTCAAGTATATATGGTAAGTTCTTACAATAGGTAGGTTCTCATTCATGCTTTTGAATTGCAGTTAAGGCCCTGTCCAGCTTGGCTTTCAGTCCGTACACTCGGCCGCCTACTACTCCCTTATATTTGACAATATTTTTATTTTTTTTTGGTTCCTGAGCGATGAGATGGGACACCTCGGTGACTTCCTTCCTGCGTTGCCTCCTGCTCTGCATGTGAACCCAAGCAGGGAAAGCTCTGATATTATAATCAAGCTATGAACATTTCACTTTTCTTTTTTTTCCTCCCTCCACACCCTCTGACTAATTGTCCAGGACAAAGAAAACTGGTCATGCTAAAGATTTCATCATTTCTCAAGTATGTTGAAGGAACCATATCAGCTCCATTACATAGCTGCAGGCCATTGAAATGTATGTTGTGCAGATCCTGTCAAGTGACTGGTGTTCTGAACAATTTGGCTTTATGCTAGTCACTCCCACAACTGGGTTTGGTATAGTCACTGTTTTCATTGCCTCCTATTATATGGCACAAAAACACTTGCCTGTAGACTTGGCGTATAAAAAAAGTGAACCCTGGGCAATGATAAAATAAGTAAATGAACGCAGCTCTGTAATAGTTTATCATTATATGCAGGGCTTTTCTTAGAGAATAGTTGCAGGAACTCCTCCCTTCCGAGTCGCCCTTTAGCTCCGTCTCCTACCCACCTCCGAGCATTGTTTCTTGGTTCCATCTCCCAGTACCACCCCTTTTAGAGAATACAGAACTAAGTATCATTTTGTGGTGCTAAGTATTTTGTAAAGAATTTGTTAATAAGGGAAGTAAAATAGATCTAGCAGCAATGGACACCCCAGCGACAACAATAGATCCACCCCAGCATCAATAGATCCTCCAGCAGCCAGCAACATTAGACCCCTCCCTCAACAGTAGATCCCTCTCAGCAACAATTGACCCCCTGCAGCATAAGACCCACCCCCGGAACAACACACCTTGCCATTGCACACATTCAGTTCTAGAGGTCCGCGTTCCCGTGCGTTCCTACTGAACACGATTCATGAAATGTGAGCTGGGCACATATATCTGCAGTGTTTTTTTCTTATCTTTCTCCAAAGCAGTATGTCCTGTAGCTGTCTCTTGCTCCTTGGCTCTGTTATCAGCCTGATAACTTCTCACATGTTCCCCAAGACAGGTGATAGAAGTGTGTGTTGGGGGAGGTTGCTATCCATAGATTAGCAGTCAACTTGCCGTCTAATGCCCAGCACACACTGAGATTATCGGACAAATGATCGTCCCCCTTTTCTTTTCTTTTTTTTTTCAATGCTAATAAAGTCACGAAAATTTGCATACGACAATAAAAATTTGGAGGTGATGTCATGTGTTGTAATGAATTTGTATTGCATTTTCTAACAACAGCTCTACTGATTAAACGAAAATCGTATGGTCTGGCATCATACGAAAAATTTGTGCATGTCGGATCAAATATCGGATGAACTGTCCTGATCAGCTCTCGAAAGCTCTGTACTAACGATCAGATTATCGTACGATCGCTCCGAAATCTGTATTTCTCGTACTATTTTCTGATCGTGTGTACTGGGCATAAGAGCAGAGCTGTGCACATTCCATTCTTCCTTTGCCTATGAGAGGGGGTGTGTGCCTTTCCTCCAATCGGCTTTCTCGGCTGTATGCCAATAATCCACTCCCACTGCTAACCAGGAAGAGAAACTTTAACAGGATGTGCACTTTCTAAAGGATATATACAGCTGAAGACAGCAGATATACATGTAAAACTTATGTAGTGAGATTTGTTTCATCTCTGTGTATCATCTGAGGCTGTTCACTTCACTGGGTATATGTGAGGGTTTACATCCACTTTAATTCGCCCTCAACCTTTAACAGATGCTCACTTGTTTCAGTCTGACTGCTGCAGCCGCTGGTGACTGTTTACCTCAGTGGTAATAGTCGCTTTCCTGGCCGTCTCTGCATTACTCTCTATAGACTTCTATGGGGCTGTGTCCAGCTGTCTTTGTCTCTGGCATTGGGACATAGCACAGTAGAAAGTTATGGGGCTAAAATATGCAGGGGCGGCCAGGACCAGTGAGATGTACAGCACTGGATATAAACAATCGCCAGCGACCGCAGCAGTCAAATAAGAGAAGTCTTCATCTCTGGAGGGGGAGGGTAGGTTGGTTTAAGCTTGTCCATACATGGATCAAAATTGGCCAGTTCATCAAGGACCGGTGGCGTTTCCATTCCATGTATGTATTTTCCACCCTCATCAGTGCAGCCTACAACACTGATCAGTGTATTCTGATGGTGGGGAAGTCTCCTCGCTGTCAGAATACAAAGTCTCAGCAGGGAGAATAGGGTCTTTTTTTTGTTTTTCGCTCAACCTGCTGGTTGAATGGAAAAACAGTATCATCTGTGGGCTGTTTTAGATTGAGTTAGGTTGGGACTAAGGGGGTAATAAGTATATGAAAAAAGGGGGGTGCTTTCGCGCTTCTACTGAGTAGTGAAATAATACAAAAGTGCCAAGTGTCAATATGTGCAAACAGCTGCAAAAACTAAATGTGTTCACCTTACACAATAAGAGAATGAATAGAAAAGGTTGAATTTGCGCTGTGGGCTAACATACAAGTAGTGATAAGTACAAACTAAAATATGTGAAAAAGGTAGAATATAATAATATAACACATATATGTGAATAAATATCAATATATATTGCACTCCAATGCTAAAGTGCTAGTGCAAAAGAAAAAATGACATAGCTGCATTCCATCCAAATAAATGTGGCACTGAGTCCTATGCCAATATGGTCCAACGAACCAAAATAACTTAACTATGCAGTCAAAGAGTGGCAAAAATTAGTGTTGAAATAATAATGTAGTTAAATATTGTTGCACTAATACTAAGTGAAGTCCATACACTGGAGTGATGAATAAAATTAATGAGTCTCTGTGTGAATAAATAAATAAATTGTAGGACTCTTTTTTCTATGCTGTGGTGAATTGTCCTGCAAATAGTCCAATCTCCTTATTGAGATGTCTCCCAAATCTACAGTTTCGATGGACTCTTACCTCCAGATGGATAATTATAAGCAGAGTCCGTAGAATCTTTCTCCTCTGATAGATCCTCTCCAATTTATATTGATATGTTGAAGGAGCTCTCCCTCTTTCCTCCACTAGTGTGATTGGCGCTATACTTCTATTGAAATAGGGAAAAGACCAGAGGGAGGGGGAGGGGATGTGTCCCGATTCCAACAACGGTTCCGAGGGAGAGATAATGAGGGAAGGGGAGAAAGGGAATCTCCAATGGTGAAGTAAATATGGATAACACCAATTTATTAAAATGATAATGCTCTTACATAGGTAAAGATAAAACATGCAGTGATTCGAGAGCGGCACAATCGCCGTCTTACTCTATGTCCGGGTACTTCCAGTTTGCGGTATCTCTCGATCTCCCTAAGTATATGAGACTTGTGCTGAGTGTAAGCAATCACTGGTGTCCACAGCCATTAGATCAGGGTAGGTATGCATCTGCAGGGAGGTGGGCGGTTAGTTTGG
Source organism: Rana muscosa (assembly GCA_029206835.1). Lineage (NCBI taxonomy): Eukaryota > Metazoa > Chordata > Amphibia > Anura > Ranidae > Rana > Rana muscosa. The sequence goes on from CM055128.1 coordinate 277,636,956, forward strand.
GTCAGGGCAAGAAGAATAAACTTTGAGGGCCAGTTCACACCAGATCCAGTTCCGTTTTTCCTGCACCAATACACAGTCAGTTCCGGTCAGATTCGGTATCGGAAACTGACTGCACTGGTGTGAACTAGAGCCATTGGAATACATGGAAAACACTGTGCTTGCATTTTTAGTGCAGAATAAAAGCACACGGAACTGCGTCTGGTGTGAACTAGCACTCCTGTAATCTTCTACCCTTGCACTGTTTTATAAGGACTGTCTAATGTAGTATTTGGTTACAATCTAAAACCTCTTGCATTTGCCTCAGTAAACTTTTGAGTTGAGTAATAAACATGTATAACGTGATGGCGTCAGAATGATCCTCGTCTGATGGGATTGGAGTTGAAGCCTCGCCATTTCTACAAATGTTTACATATCCTTGTTTTGTGACGTTTACTTGGAGCAAAGTTCCTTTTCACAGAAGCGCTTAGAACGACAGAATCTGCCTTCCACAGGTTAGGCTGTTATTTGGGGTTTTGTAGTGACATTTCATCTCCTTTCCTTTGCTTAGACTAGTTATATTATTGTGTCTGCTGTGTGGTGCCCTACAGCTGACAGCGTGGTGTTCTCAGACATTGCTCAATAAAGTCTCTGACATAGTGTTTATGTACTTGTGTTCCAGTAGTCGTATGACTAAGGCCCATGGTCCTCTGGTGTCCTTTTCAGGGGTGTGTGTGACGTTTCTCACTGAATTACTGCACTTCTTGGTACAGATCCTTCTGGAGCCTTGTGGTTTGTGTTGGAACGCGTGTGCTTCCTTACTATTTGTTTATACAAGAGCGCAGGAAAAATACTGAGAGGCAGGCCTTCCAGATATGTAATGGCGGCACACATCGCCACTCCTGCTCAGTGTTTTGGGGGGGGGGGGGGTTGTATATGACCTTTTTGTTATTTCACTGTTGCCTAAAAAAACGTTTGCCTGCTGGTGAAGGTAATTGTTAAAATTGATGTACATAAAAATATCTGTCCCTATCTCACTCTGCATCAGAAAAACAGCTTTGTACATAAAAATATCCGTCCCTATCTCCCTCTGCATCAGAAAAACAGCTTGACAAATTTACTTTAAATCTAGCAGCCAGCTAAAAAAGTTAAAAGCCAGGGTTTTTTTTTTTGCTTTTTTTTTTTTTTTAAACAAAACTTTATTTAGGCTTATAAAGGAGGGTGGTCTGGTGCTAGAATTATTTCTCTCATTCCGGCATGCGTGGCGATATGTAACGTGTATCGCAATCAACGTTTTCAGGTGTAGGCGCCCCAAAGGGTGAGTTTTTAAGGTTGTACGTGAGTATATGTAGGGGTAGGGAGGACTTGAATCTTTTTTTTTTCATATCACATAGGAGATTAAGTCCCCCTATGTGGTCATTTTTGGTTTATTTTGTTTTGTTTACAGGTTCTCTTTAATGAGATGTGCAGGTTCTAAAAGACCCTGTATGTCTCCCCTGTGCTCCACTGAATGGAATGCAATGCAGATCGCACTGCATTACATTTTTTTTCTCGGCCTTGACCGGGGAAACTGTGAACGGGAAACCCGAAAGTGACGTCATACACGTTTCTTCCGGGTCAGCAACAAGGAGGAGAGCGGACATGTGTCCCAGGCCCACAGATGGGCAAGCGGAGCCTGGGATACATAGCCAGGGGCACGCAGGGTGTGTGAAACTGTCAATTTGGGACGGTCACCATGTAGCCCTTGGTGGGTGTCTGGCCTTTCCTGTGCATGAACCTCCCATAGACTCAAATAGGATCTACCTGTACTGTGGGTCTATGGGACAGGTCACAGCTCTGTGTATTGTATTTATTCATGAACTCTTCACTTCATCATCATATGATTTATCAATTTCTTTCTGATTTATTTTAATTAATAGTTAGAGATATTTTTGGGATCATTCACTCATCCACTTATGGTTCACATCCATATTAGTTTTTTGTCATTCACAAATGTGTATATGGACTATTCACATGTGTTTTACATTTTTAAGTGTTGATATATTCACAAGGTTACACTTATGCCCTGTACACACGATCGGATTTCCGATGGAATAAAATCCGATGTAATTTTCCGTCGGAATTCCGATGAAGCTGACTTCCATCAGTCTTGCATACACACTGTCAGACTAAATTCCGACCGTCCAAAACGCGGTGATGTAAAACACGACGACGAGCCGAGAAAAATGAAGTTCAATGCTTCCGAGCATGCGTCGACTTGATTCTGAGCATGCGTGGATTTTTCTCCGATGGAATTCCACACAGACAATCGGAATTTTCCCATCGGAAAAATGTAAAACATGTTCTATTTTTTACACCGATGGAAAAAAGTCCGATGGGGCCCATACACAATCTGTTTTTCCGATGAAAAAAGTCCATTGGAAAAAACTATCGCGTGTACAGGGCATTAAATTTGCAATAACCACAGGTTTAGCGCGACCATATATTTTTTTTCATACTGTGTATTACGTGGGCTAGGGAAGAGGGGGGTTGTTTATGTGTTAACAAAAGAAAAAAAAGGAATGAGCTCAAAGGAAAATTGTTTTCTATTTTTTAATTGATTGTATGGGTGGTCAGAAATCTTAACATTCATTTAGAATATAATAATTTAAGATATAATGTGATTTACATGGCTAGTGGCTTTATGAAAAGATAATGAATACTGTACAGCATTTGTCAGCTGGGTAGGATAGGAGTCCATGGAATGTTTTAGTGGACTTGTTCCAGAAATCTCTGCTGGTTTGGGGTTATTTCTTGTATTGTGGAGTATAAGAGGCGGCAGAATACTTTGGATGTAGTCTGCTGTGTCACAAACACTTGAAGCTTCACGTGGTGTCTAGATTTGTGAAAGGTTGGGATCCCCTGTACCTGCAAATGCATTGTGTTTGTTTTCTGGTGGTTGCTTTCTGCCGGTGCTGAACACAAACCAGTTTACCTGGGCACGAGACTTGGAAATATTCACTACAAAGGTCCCAGCAGACAGGCCGAATGACCCTTTAGCACTGTGTCCTAATCACTTTAAAACATTTTTTTTCTTCTTCATATTAACCCTTTCATGCCTAAGCCTATTTCTGACATTTGTTGCTTACAAGTTAAAATCCAAATTTTTGCTAGAAAATTACTTAGAATGCCCAAACATTATTTATATATATATATATATATATATATATATATATATATATATATATATATATATCTCTATATATCTAGATATATAGATATATAAATAAATTATAGCAGAGAATCTATAGAATAAAATGGCGATCATTGCAATATTTTATGTCACACTGTATTTGCGCAGCGGTCTTTCAAATGCAATTTTTTGGGAAAAAATACACTTTCGTGAACTAAAAAAAAAACTAAAGTTAGCCCAATTTTTTTGTATAATGTGAAAGATGATGTTACGCCGAGTAAATGGATACCTAACATGTCATGCTTTGAAATTGCGCACACTCGTGGAATGGCGACAAACTACGGTACCTAAAAATCTCCATAGGTGACGTTTTAAAAATGAAAGGTTACCGGGTTAAAGTTAGAGGAGTTAGAGGAGTGCTAAAATTATTGCTCTCACAATCACTGCGATACCTCACATGTGTGATTTAAACACCGTTTACATATGCGGGCGCAACTTGCGTGTGCGTTTTTTTTTCTTTTCTGTGCGAGCTTGCGGGGACTGGGGCGCTTTAAAAAGATTTATTCATTTTTTCTTCGTTTTTTTACCATGTCTAAAAAAAAAAAAAAAAAAAATGTGATCACTTTTATTGCTGTCACAAGGAATGTAAACATCCCTTGTGACAGTAATAGGTGGTGACAGGTTCTCTTTATAGAGGGATCGGGGGTTTAAAAGACCCCAAATCCCTCCTTTTGCACTTCCAAGTATTCAGATCGGCAGAAACGGTGATTCTAAATACTGTAATTTTTTTTTCATTTTCTGCCATTAGCAACCGAGTAAACCGGAAGTCTCACTCTAGCCGGTGGAAGTGCCGGATCGTGCATCGGGTCTCCCGGTGGGATGGGAGGCCCTGGAAGAGCGGCAGAATGTGGCGGGAGGGATGTTCCCTCTCGCTCCTTCAGGATAACAGCCAAGCGGCTTGAAAAAAAAAAAAAAAAGACGGCTCTGTGGGCTGCCATACAGTGGAGAGTCCCATGATAATGCAGGCCATACACAGAGCAAATTTATTTCCTGCAACCCATGGTTGACAGGGGAACCCCTGTATTCTACCGGTTGAGAGTATTGTAGTGAATATTGTTAGCGGCTATACCAGCTGCTAGCGATAATCGCATGTAAAATCCGACAGGCTGGTTGTACCCAAGTTGATCGTTCAATAAACTTGGTAATTTTTAACCTGCCCATACAAATCTTGGCCAGTTCCTGCAGAACCAACTGAGAATCGAACAGTATATGGGCCGGCCTTAGAGAGCTAAAAAGATTATCGGTGGTGTTGCTGACTCTTTTTCAAGTGGCATTGGCCCTAGGTCTATGCAGGGATCGTCCTATGGGAAGTCTATCAGCCTCAGCTCAAGGAACCCCAGTGTTCAGGGATCTTTGGTGGAGAATGGCTGTTCTAGCAGGTAGTAGTTCTTAGATTGGAGTGAATAGTGTGCAGATGCTTATGCTGCAGGTGTGCTCCCTCCTCTTCCGTAAAGCAGAGCTGAGGTCATTTGTTTCCGCTCTGTAAATGTTCATTCTGTGTATAAACGTCCTGCGCTTTGCTCCGGGGTGAGGCCAGGCTGAGGTACGAAGCTCCTTTTTTTTTATATATGAAAGCATTGCAAGTGGAATTGTGGTCCTGTTCTGGTTTTTGTCTGAAAAAGATTTTTCCCTCCAGGAGTCTCTTCTTCTCACCGCTGCTGGTTGATGCTGTATGGTTATGAAGATTTGCAGTCCCAGAACTGGGTAATTGTAGTGCAGTACTCATCCATTCTCAATGGCTGTGTTTACTGTATCTTCAGAGTGCAGGAGAGAGCCACCAGCATACAAATTCATTCAGTAAGGACGAGCGTGCAGAGCGGATAACCTGCAATTTTTTTTTCTCCTGTACCCCTGGTGAAGAAGTGCATTTCGTCCCATGGTCTAGCTTGTCTCATGGCTAAGATCGCATGGTTGTCCGCTTTCTGACCACGCATTTAGTAACCAGAATTTTACAGCACTTTTTTTGGTATTTGGACACTGCCTGAGATGAGCATTGTCACTAGGTATGCAGGTAGTGGGACATGTCAGTTCCCCTGTTCCACCCTCTGTCTTTTTATTGGTTGCTAGGGTGCAGCTGCATCCTGGCAACCAATGATGCCAGGCATTGGGGGCCACCTGGATTAAAGCAACCAAGGGTGCTAGAGGACAGGGAGCCATCTGCATCCTGTATACAAATAAAAAGTCCGGGAGGAACTGAGGGAACTGAATCCTATGCATTAAGGTGAAAAAATATCCGACAATATCACCTCCCCCCCCCAGCCCCCGTTTTACTTACCTGACCCCTCGAAAGTCACGCGCTCGTCCCCGTCATCCTCCTCGCCGTTCAGCCTGGCCGTTGATTGGCTACAGTGAATGGATTGAAAGCAGCGCAGCCATTGGCTTGCGCTGCTGTCAATCACATCCAATGACGCAGGGGGCTGGGCCGAGTGATACAGTGAGCGGCAATAGCCGCTGGCTGTATCACAGGAGCGCGCCCGCAATCACTCGCCACCATGCGAGCTCGCATATAGGTGATGAGTGATTGCAGGGAGGAGCCGAGACAGCCGCCGAGGGACCCCAGAAGACGTAGATCCGGGGCACTCTGTGAAAAACGAACTGCACAGTGGAGGTAAGTAGAACATGTTTGTTATTTAAAAAAAAAAAACATGTTGTTTACAATCCCTTTAAATTAAAATAACCTTTTTTCTTCAAGCATTTATAAACTTTTTTCTATGCAGGCAGTCCTTGGCTCTGGTAGTGTTTGCCCAGGCTAGGTCTCTAATAAATTGGTCCAGCAAAAATGTCTGCGGTAGTTTCAAACCTATACCTGTATTCTACCTGAACATTACAATGATTGTATACTGTATGCAAGTCCTGGGCGCACATGCCATTGGCACTTGTAATAAAAATGTCCTGTACCAGCTCTGCCAGTTTGGGGCCCAAACCATGGTATGGTTATGAAATGGTCTTTGAAAAAAGATGTTAATTCAATCACCAAATCTGCATAAAACATGGTAAAGCACAAGTTTGGGTTCAATTCCTTTTTTATTTCCCTTGGGCCACCTCTTATTAAACAAAACAAACTCTTGACTGCAGGACTAATCTTTTAGGCTGTCACCCGCAGTACCTCTTCTTTACCATAAAATGCCCCCATGCTTCCTGGTTGAGTGATGTCCATTGTCAGTTAAAATGGAAAGATTAAGAAAAGACTGTGTAGACTCCATTCAACCAAGTGTGTATGCTTTTTCGCTTGTTTTTGTGCCTCACTTTTAAGGCGGCCCTTTAATTTCAAAGGGCTGCCATATGTGCCAGAAAAACGCAAAAGTTCCTGCGCCATTTTTAGAATTGTGTCACACCAAACCACACTACATTTTTCTGGCTTGTGCTGATGTGCACATGTTTTCAAGATGCCCAGGGTGGCATTAAGAATTAATGGCCCTGCCGTGCATCTGCAGGGGGGGGGGGCAATGGGTTTTTCTGAGTTGCAGGAAAGTACACGATTTTGCAAGTGTTCCTGAAACACACTGGTGTGAACAAAGTTTTACTGCAGAATGTCATTAAAATAATACGTGCTGATTTTTTGCCATGACAGTCCTTTTTATTCGGGTGCTTTCTAATATAGGGTGACAACCTCTCTCTGTATCCCAATCGTGCTCCTTTAATGTCAGGTGGAAATGGAGGAGTTCAGCACATTACACAAGCATGGTCTACAATTGTCACAAAACCTGCCCTGAGAAATGCCATGGAGCCATCCCTGGAGTATGCAGGCTGCAGGAGATCCACAATAAATTATAATAAAGGTGTAAAAATAAACTACATTGCTTTAGAAAACGAAATGCCACTAAGCCCACGTTCACATTGGGCCGATTTGTCAAATCGGCGGCTTTTGCCGGCAATGGCACCGTCCGAATTGATGTGGCGCCGCACCGATTCCCAAAAGTAGTTCCTGTACTACTTTTAGCGACTTTGAGGTTGATTTGAATAGACATCTTTGCATGAACCCTGATTTCTAACCTGCAGCAGTGTGAACCTGGGCTAATTTAGGGTTAATGTATACTATAAAGTCAGTGGTCTATCTGCACTGTACTCCCATGCATTGCTAATAGGAAAAAATATGGATAAAATGAACCAATTGTAGATGAGGATGTGTCAATGTTTGAGTCTTAAGCCTCATACACACGGCTGGGAATCCAGTCAGGAAAAAACGTTGGTTTTCTTGACGAGATTCCTGGCAAGCTTTCCTTGCCAAGCCGTGCATACAGATGGCCATTCAAAAGAACCACCATTCTTTTGAATGGCAAGAATGCAGTGACGTCATCGACTACGACGATGCCGTCCATGCCATCTTGCTACACCCTACACTACCCTTGTATGCTACCGCGCATGCGTCAGTCTTTTTAAGCATGCGTGGGTTTACCTGGGGACAGGTAAGCATACACACTCACGGTTTTCTCTGCAGGAAACACTCTGCCGAGAATCCCGACGAGAAAATAGAGAGCAGGTTCTCCATTTTTCTCGCCGAGACAGCATACACACGCACGGTTTTCACGCCAAAAAGCTCTCCCAGCAGTTTTCTTGCTGAGGAAAACCGTGTGTGTACGAGACTAGAGGAGTTCCGAAAAAAATTGTCAGTAGCTACAAATACTGCAACTGCTGACTTTTAATATAAGGACACTTGCCTGTCCAGGGAGCCCGCAATGTCGGCACCCCAGCTGATCTGTTCATCGGCTCCGGGTAAAGGCGCCGGCATCTTCACCTTAGGAAATGAGAGGTAAAGCCTTGCGGCTTCACAGCCTGTTTCCTACTGCACATGCGCGAGTCTAACTGCGCTTTCTGAATGGTCCTGCTGTCTTCTCGGACCTGTGTGTCTACCAGAAGGCAGCGGGGGATAGAAGGAGGGGCCTGAAATAACGTAAATCGCCGCACAATGATTGCGGCAATCTTACAGGTAAGTGGGATTGGGTATCTGGCCTTGAAAGATTTCTGCCGGCCCCCCCCCCCCCCCTTAAAAGGTGCCAGATGTGGTAGCGGAGGGGGGGAGGAAGCAAGCAAGTGGAGCTTCCCCTTTTTGGGTGGAGCTCCACTTTAAATTGGGTACACATTGTCTGAAAATCAGCCGGATTAGCAGGAACCAGATGACTCAGTCAGTTTGTACAGCAGTCTGTCTGACAGAAGCTGGTCTAATCACTGACTTTTGTCAAAGGGATATGCTGGAAAACCAGCATCTGGTTAGCACTTGCAGGCAATGGTTGTGAGCGCTGATCAGTGTATTTTATTTGGCGGAGAGTCCCCGTGTCAGAATACGATGGCACAACGGGGGGGGGGGGGGGGATTGCTGCACCAACATCACTTGTGTTGGTATGGTGATCCATTCGTGATTTTTTTTTTTTATTTGCTGGGTTGAAGGAAAACAACTTGCAGTGTGTACCGGGCTTTATTTCAGCAATTGCTGTTCCTTGTGTTTAATGTGGCTGTCTGATGCATTCATCCCTTAGTTTACACAGTCAATGAGATGTATAATATCCGTAGAGGCAATATCCATGGATGGCTCTTGTGCGGGGAAGCATGCTAATTCTGTTACTCATTAAAATGTGCCATTTTGGCTAATCACACATGCAGGCTGAATTTCCTGGAATGTGAGCGTCAGACACCCTTGCAGGGTTGGTAATGCTTTGTGAATACACATCCACGATCTCTCTTTCAGAGCATGTGTGTGAAACCGACTATAAAGACACACCCCGCCTGCAGAATTATTAGAGGGCAGCAGCAGGGAGAGGGGGGAGGCTGCTGCTGCTGCTCTTGCACAGGAATTTGGCATATGGCGACTGCAAGGAGTATGGGGGAGTGGAGCACTGGGGCTGCAGAGAGAGGCAATACCGAGCCTATTGTCTGTGTGCTGTAATCTCTGCGGTCATGCCTGTAGAGCGGGCTCGGCTCTGTGCCCCAGACAACGCAGCACCTGAATCAGAAATGTGCACTTTGCAGCATTTGTTGTTTTTTCCTGCACGCCTTCCCCTTGCTGCAATAGGCAGGGCTGCAGAGAGCTATAGGCTCTTGTAGCAGAAAGCCGCCCTTCGTATTGGTTACGTTCTCTTCATTCTTAACGGGTCACACTCTCTTCTCATGGTTTTAGGTTTACAGAAGTTATTAGACCACAATAAATAAAGTGGGAGCCCTTCACCTGTGAATGGGAAAATTCTGTCCTCTTTTTAATTAGGAGCCTGTATTTAAAGGGGCAATGCAAAAATGCAATCAAGTTTACTACAGAAACATTCATTCGATGGGATTTTTATTGCTTGCTGCTTTCATATTCAGGTGAGAGTTGTTCAAAAATAAAGGTTACATTTATTTATTCAAAGTGCTGATTATTTACTCAGTGCTTTACATATACAGTGTTTTCCCATCCGTATCTGCCCTCAAGGAGCTTACAATCTTAGGGTCCCTCTCTTACATTCATATACTGTATACAAATGATAGAGCCAGATAAATTACACACGTCTTTATGCAAGTTGACTTAAAGTGGACCTTCACACAAATGCTCCACAATAATAAAAGCTTTTTTTTTTTGCCTTAATTTAAAATGCTTCGTAAGGCACCACATGCTCTGTATTAAGATAAAAATGATCCCGGAAGGCCTCCCGCTGGTAGAACACAATAGCGCTGCTGGAGGGATTCCTCCATTGATGCTGAATGCATTGATGGGAGAATCGAGCACCCCTGGTGGAAGGAAAGAAAACTGCATAACGTATGGCCTGCTTGGCTCCTAACAGCTGTAGTCCCAGCACCACTTAAATACGACTCTTTGATGTGTTAGACCAGGGGGTAGCAAACCTCAGAACTCCAGCTGTTTGGGAAGTACAAGTCCCATGAGACGTTGAAAGACTCTGACAGCCACAAGCATGACTCTCAGAGGTAGAAGCATGATGGGGATGTAGTTTCACCACAACTGGGACTGGCTGGAGGATCCGCTGGGACCAGCCTGATTTTGATTCGTGTGGCTGCTCCTGTTTGAGGTCTAACGATTGACATCTGTCGAACAGAAGCGACTGATCAGTGTATTGTGACAACGGAGAGTCCCTACTGTCCCAATTCAAGGTCTCAGCTGGCAGGATTCCTCTACCCACCACCTTTGTGTGGATGGAGGAATCTCTTTTTTTCAGCAGGCTGAACAAAAAAGACCCATTTATGGCCAGCTTTAGGCCCCTTTCAGACTGAGGCGCTTTGCAGGCGCTATTGCGCTACAAATAGCGCCTGCAAAGCGCCCTAAAAAAGCTGCTACTTTGTATCCAGTGTGAAAGCCTGAGGGCTTTCACACTGGAGCGTTGCGCTTGGAAGAGGGTTATATAAACTCCTGCAAGCCGCATCTTTGAGGCGCGATAGGAGCGGTAAAAATACCGCTCCTATTGCGCCCCTGCCCATTGAAGTCAATGGGGTATCGCCTCCAAAACGCCGCAAAGAGGCGTTATTGCGAGCGTTTTTAACCCTTTTCCAGCTGCTAGCGGGGGTTAAAATCACCCCGCTAGCGCCCGCAAATCGCTGCAAAAACAACGGTATAGCGGCACTAAAAATAGCGCCGCTATACCGCCAGAGCTTCAGTGTGAAAGTAGCCTTAGACAGCAGTGTCTATTACAGGGAGCCTCCCTTTGTATCACTGTGCAGGAGATTTGAAGCCAATATAAAGACTGATTCAGATGCTTATAATGTGGTCCAAGGTTTTTTTCTTCTTATATTTGCCCACTTCAGCTTTAAAGGGATTCCATTTGGTTAAAAGTTTTTGAAAGTTTCTTTTATCACTTCTTGGCGCGTATTTACCATGGAAAAAGCCTATGCAATGCTATGATTTTACACTGCCTGTCCTAAAATGTCTGCGAGTTATAGGAGGTGCTGGGTAGCTCTGGGATCATAGACGAGTGCTATATAAAAGGGATTTTGGTGCACAGTGTGGGATATATCGAGTCCACGATTCTGTAGTTCCAGTATTGCATGGGTGCTCAACTTCTGGCCCTCCAGCTGTTGTGGAACTAAAAGTCCCATCATGCATCTGCCTTTGGGAGTCATGCTTGTAACTTTCAGCCTTGCAGTGCCTCATGGGATTTGTAGTTCTGCAACAGCTGAAGGGCCGTAGGTTGAGCACCCATGCCGTATTGGGGAATATATTGGGCAACATTTGAATGGGGAGTCACTTATAGGAAAGTAACAGCCCCATTATGGTCTTGTGGAAGGGGCTAGCAGCACCACTATGGCAGAGGACTCTGTGCCACCGGAATCTGAGAGTTGTATGAGTGCAAGCTTAACCCCCTGACATCATCGCGGCTCGGCCATTCAAAACAGCCAGAGCCTGTGAATCCGGAAGGAAGACTGGGTGGAGATATAAGCCCCCTCAGCTGTGACAGCACACCTCCAGAGGGCTTAATTTTTAAGGTCAGTCTTTCTTAATGTGCTAGTATGCGTTGCATACTAGCACATTATGACATAAACTTGCAGGGACTGGATTTTGTTCTTTCTTTCATGTCAAGACTTTACTAACGCTTGAACCTTTCTAAAACAAAGCTGTATACAGAATAGATGCTAGACTTCTACACCTTACTAACTCATCCGTGGCTGCTGCCTCTCTCTGCCAAACTTTTCATTGGCTTACACTAGCCCAACATATACATTTTGAAATACTAACCACAACATACAAGGCCATCCACAACACTGCCCCCAATACATCACCAACCTCCTCTAAAGAGATCGTCCTCTCCGCTCCTCCCAGGACCTCCTGCTCTCTAGCTCCCTTGTTACCTCCTCCCATGATCGCCTACAGGACTTCCCTAGAGCCTCTCCCATCCTCTGGAAATCCCTATCCCAGTGTGTCCGATCAGCTCCTATCCCATCTCTGCCTTTTTAGGGGATCCTTAAAATCAAATTTATTCAAGGAAGCCTACCCCGCCTCCTCCTAAAAACTCTACTTCAGCCACCTCTTTTACATCTTCCCCCACACCTATTACCTTTTGTATCACCTCTTCCCTTTTAGATTTTAAGCTCTCATGAGAAGGGTCCTCCTATTCCTTCTGTAGTGAACTGTATTGTAATTGTATTTATCTATTTCAGATACTTGTATTGCGTCATCAATTTACGCAGATATATATCCCTTTTTTTTTTTTTTTGGACATCCACTTCAGTCCCTGCCCTCGGAACTTACAATCTAAGATCCCTAACTCGCCTTCATACTAGGGCCAATTTAGACCGGAGCCAATTAACTTACCAGCGTGTCTTTGGAGTGTGGGAGGAAACCGGAGTACCCGAATACTGCTAGGTGGAAGTGCTCACCACTTAGCCACGGTGTGCTGCCTCCCTTTATATTGTAAAGCAATGTGCAAACTGTCGGCACTATATAAATCATGTATAATAATCTAAAGCTGCCCATACACTGCTAGATTTCTTCCATTCAACCTACAGACTGAACTAAGAGAAAATCAATAGATTCCTCCATCCACACTAAACATTGTGTATCGTCCCTGTTCTCATTGCTTTAAATACTCAAGCAATGACTGCATCTGGTTGGACCAGAAATTTTCCACCCAGACCCTCCAGGTCTTGTTAATCTGAGTGGTGCCAGCCGGGCCACCCATGACACGGTGCAGGATTGGCCGACATGCAAGCTGTGAATAGCCAGCCTAGCTGGATGGTTTGTAGTGCTTTAGCAAACTCCATTGCATCCAGATAGGAGCTAGATGTGCCCTGGATTAACATTAACGTTCAAAGAGTTAAAATGTGTGATGGAGTCCTCTGAAGATGTGACATTGCTTGTAACCTTGCTATCCACCTCCTATACATCTGTCCTCCCTTATCAGCTATGTTGGTCTCCCACAGAGGATCCCACTGTGTCTCTTTTTTTGAATAGGTTTCCAAAAGAAATGAGCTTTATCTGTTTAGAAGGCCTCCCATCTACAAAGCCTGATCTCTGCTATCTCCTTGTCATGTTCTGAGCTATTCCACGGGGCTGGTAATCTTGACAGAGAATGGTTGTCTAGAAGACCAGTTCGGCCTTGTATGAAACCTGAAGGTGAGGAAAATTGTCTGTGTTGCCATAGCAGCCAATCATATGTTGGCATATTTCAAATTCCATCATTTTTCTATGCGTACCTGGATACGTTTGTCTTTACGTTCTGTGTATGGGTACCTTTAAAACTGGATGATCAGAAATACAAATCCTCCCATATACGCGTTTCATGTGTGTTGAGGGGTTGCCTGGAGTTCAGATTTGAGGTATACACGGCTCTGACACACGGCACATCCCTGCCTGTCTGGCAGGATAGGAGATTTGATGTTTTTGAGCTGTGGTCTGTAATTCTAAAGGCCTGTACACACGATCGGATATTCCGACAACAATTGTGTGATGGACGTGTTTTGTCGGACAATCTGACCGTCTGTATGCTCCGTTGGACAATTGTTGTCAGAATTTCCGACGACAAATGTTGGCTGGCCATGCTCTCAAATTGTTCCGACAACAAATGTGTTCCGTCGGATTGTCCGATCCTGTGTACACAAGTCCGTCGGACTAAAATCCAAAGTACAAACACGCGTGCTCCGAACCAATGCTAACCATCAGACAACATTAGCAGAAGTTGCCCAAAGTGTGACGCTAAAGAGCTGAAAAACCACGTAGTTTCTTGTATGTTGGCTGAAAAAGTTCTGCCGTCTGTATGCAGAACAAGTTCATGGCCATCGGACAAATCCACGGATTTGTCTGATGGAAATCCGATCGCGTGTACGAGGCTTTTGGCCCCTTTCACACATGACTCGGGTTAGCTCGGTGGGGGATCCATCTGCCAATCACCCCCCGCTGAGCAGAGCAGGCGGGTGACAGGTCTGTGTCCGCTCCGCTTATGCAAAGCAGACACAGACCTAGCCTGTTCTGTTCTATGGGCGGCCAGGTGTGAATGGACTGGCTGTCAGTTTACACCCGGCTGCCATCCGATCCACTAGAACAGGAGTCTCCAAACTTTCTAAACAAAGAGCCAGTTTATTGTCCTTCAGACTTTTGAAGGGCTGGACTGTGGCCGGTGTAAGTGGAAATTTTCCTGGCATCAGTGGGAGTAAACATCGCCACATTTGGTATTAGGGGAGCTATAATGGCCCATCGTTGGTATCATAGGGAGAAATGGTGCCACCGTTATTGGGGTCAGTTGCAGAAATGGCGCCCCATTGTTAGTATCTTGTATCGGTGGAAGAAATGGTGCCCCAAGGGTTGGTTAAAAGCAGGCAAAGTGCCACAGTTTGGAGACCACTTTGCTAGATGGAAGGGGGAAGGGATCCCTTTCCGTGTGTGTGTGTGTGTGTGTGTGTGTGTGTGTGTGTGTGTGTGTGTGTGTGTGTGTGTTTTTTGGGAGAGGGGTTTTTTTTTGTTTATCGGAGATAGGTGGGTGTAAATGGACACAGGTCTGTTTACATCCGGCGCTCCATAGAAGTGAATGGGCGTCCGATCAGGTCCGCCTAAAGAATGAACAGGCTGGTCCAATGGAACCAATTGTGTGAAAGGGTCCTCAGGTCATGTCCATCCTCAGCCTATGACTGGACAGTGAAAGGTGAAGCAGCAGACTAAGGAGCTCATCTGTCACTCTGCTCTCTTCTCTAATCAGCATATATGTTGTTAGCACGTGAGCAGTGCAGCACAGCTGATTGGCTTTTTGTGAGGCCTCTTCCGCCCGGTCTTGATTGCTGCTGAGCAAGGACCTCAAAAAGCTGATACAGGGTCATATTCGGGTACTTACTGCTTGCGTGTAAAAATGAAAGTGGTTCCAAAGTCCGGGCATTTTTATTTATTTTTACCTGAATGCATTGCCTGTATTAAGGTTAATGTCCCAGTATTTGTATTGCCCCCTCGTCTCCATAAATATTTACCTAAATCCTATCTCGATCCAGCGCTGTGCCTGACTACAGGAGCCCTGCGCTCTCTTCCTCTCCTCACAGGACTCAAATGCTCTCAATCAAATCTTGTAAAGAGGGGGCAGGGTGAGCCATGCTGTGTGTCACTATAGATGCACACAGCCCGGCTCAGGAGCGAGCCTGCAGGATCATCCCCATAGGAAGTGGCAATGGTCCTTTTTCTTAAGGTGGCGCACTGAGAAAAGGAGGAGCTTAAAGCCCCGGTGGGGGACCGGAGAAGAGGGGGTTTGGGGCTGTTGTGTGCAATACCATTGAAAAAAAAAAAAACTTTAAGCTTGACAACCACTTCAAATGTAATCTATTTATTATTACAGAGCTTTATTAATCTTGTATATCTGCCTGGAGTTCAGAGTTAGAGGGAAGCTATGGCAAGCCTTTCAGTACTGGGGTGGAATATTTCCTGGGACTAGATCTGTATAGAGTTTGTATGCTCTGTGTGTCTGTGGCTTTTCTCTGCGCACCTTTTTTTGTTTTTGCTTTTATACGCCAAAGAAAGATCATGGCAGATTAACCGGTTTCCTGTTTATGTTAGAAGGTAAATGTTTTTGCAGAACTGGAACTCTTGTAAATCTGGTTACTTTTTAAATCTCTGACCAATATAAAAATTACTGGAAATTCACTGACCGGCCATAACATTTATGACCACCCATTATAACCCGTCAAGACATGGACTCCCCAGACCACTGGATGTATGCTGTGGTATCTGACTCCAAACTGCGATGCACTCTGTGTCCTGACACCTTTCTATCGGAACCAAAAGTAACTCTGCCAGCCGTTTGAGCTGCAGTAGCTCCAAATATTATTGAGCCTTGGATGACCATGATCCTGTTGCTGGTTTACCTTCCTAGGACCATTTTTTGGTCGGTCCTGACCACTGCATACTGGGAACATCCCACAAGAGATTCTGTTTTTGGAGTTGCTCTGACCCAGTCATCTCAGCCATTACAGTTTAGCCCTAATCAGTCTCTCAAATCCTTACACTTGCCCATTTTTTTCCTGCTTTTACAGCAACTTCAGGGACGACATGTTCACTTGCTGCCTAATATATCCCACCCACTTTCAGGTGACATTGTAATGAGATAAATCAATGTTATGGCTGATTGGTGCATTTTTTATTAATACAAATTTGGAGTTATGGTAAAATGAACTGAGACTCCGGACCAGGCGTGTCACATGACCTCAGATTCAGGTTATATTTTGGGTCTGTTGGATTACGTCTTTTTAAAACTAAAATGATGGTTAGTTAGGGGTGTTTGCATGAGATTGCTTTAAATGCATGCGCTGGTTTATTTTTATCTAGTAGAAGTTACTTGGGCAGCTACAAAGTCTCTCCGCTGGTACTACTAGATTACATGCCAGCCTCTTGTTAGATTTGTGTGCAAAAAAGGTTAGTGTAAGTTTTTTTTTTTTTTTTTTTTTTTTTATTATTAATTTTTTTCTCACACTGATATATTGTAAAGACGCCTTAAGTAAAACTATAGTTTTGGGGTCCTGCTATCGTGAATGTTGGACCCTTCAGATGAGCCAAGCCCCAGCACTTCATAGTATTGTAGTGTGCCTGACCCCTCCTATTTGCTTTTGTACACACTTTTTTCATGCCTTAATGTGTACATGTAGTATTGTATTGTGCCCAACACCTACTACCTTCCACACACTTTCTTAGTATGTTGGTGTGCCTAACACCCGCTTACCTGCCATACATTTCCTTGTAGTGTCAGTGTGCCTGATGCCTCCTACCTTCCACACACTTCCTCATAGTATCGGTGGGCCTGACCCTTCCTGCCTTCATAGTATGTCTGACCCTTCCTACTTTCCACACATTTCCTTGTAGTATCACAGTGTGCCTGACGCCTCCTGCCTTCCAGACACTTGTGATATCACAATGTGCCTAATACCTCCTGCTTTCCACACCCTTCCTCATAGTATCCGTGTGCCTAACCCTTTCTGCCTTCTTTAGTATCAGTGTGCCTGACCCTTCCTGCCGTCCACACACTTCTTCATAGTATCATAGTGGTCATGACCCTTCCTGCCTTCATAATATCCTAGTGTGTCTTACCCTTCCTACCTTCATAGTATCATAGTGTGTCTGACCCTTCCTACCTTCATAGTATCATAGTGTGTCTGACCCTTCCTACCTTCATAGTAGCATAGGGTGCCTGACCCTTCATAGTAGCATAGTGGGCCTGACCCTTCATAGTATCATAGTGGGCCTGACCCTTCATAGTATCATAGGGGGCCTGACCCTTCCTTCCACACACTTCCTCACTTCCTTGTAGCATCAATGTGCCTGACCGTTCCTGCCATCCACGCACTTAATCCATAGTATGATAGTGTTTTTGATCCTTCCTACTTTCCACTCATTTCCTTGTAGTATCGGTGTGCCTGATGCCTCCTGCCTTCCAGACACTTGTAATATCACATTTTGCTTTATAACCTCCTGCTTTCCACTTATTTCTTCATAGTATCAGTGTGCCTGACCCTTCCGCCTTCCACACACTTTCTCCATAGTATCAGTGTACCCGACCCTTCCTACTTTCCACCCCCTTCCTCGTAGTATCAGTGTGCCTGACACTTTCTGTCTTTCACACACTTCCTCATAGTATCCATCCAGTAAGCCATTACTAGGAGGTCTTGTCAATATTGGCAGGGACTACAGGTATGTGCAGGTACTTAGGATCCTGCTATTCATACCTCACAGCTTCTAGATGTGAGAGTTGCTTTAAAGTGTATGTAAACCCTAAAATGTTTTACATATTTGGCATCAGACCAATGAACTTTCAGTTTAAATCCACTACATACTTTGCAGGCACATCAAAGTAAAAGGTGCTTATGTCCTTTGGTTCATTTTCCGTAAATCAGCCTAAATGGAAAAGTGTCCCCTGCGAGCAGCTACAGAGTAGGACCCTTGCTCTGCGTGTGGAAGCCATAGTATCTGTGCAGAAGTTCAGTATCCCCTGAAAAGTCTGGTATATAGTTGTGCATTCAGCAAAGATCCATCACCGGAGAGGTCTCAGCAGTGGGTGTGTCAGACCTCTGCGGGGGAACCACTGCTTCCACACATGCAGAGCTGGGGTCAGCTCCTGTAAGGGGACATTGGCTTCTTTCTCTTTCTCATCAGAGACCACATTTTATGCTAGAGAAATAGTCCAAGATTAGAGACGTACTACAGGTTTGATATGAGACCTAAGGGCACGCTGCAAAAAAGTGTTTAAATGGTGACCTGGTCTATGAAGCTAGTAGAGATCACTACTGTTGCCCCTTATTAAAGCGGTACTTCTGCTTCCATTAAAAACTGCTGGGGTCCAAGGGCCGCACACAAAGTAAGAAAAGGGCTGCAGTCTGTGCACCCGGGGTTTAATATTTTCTGTACAGGAACATGCATGGTTCTTTTATGGCATTATTTGCATGTGATCTGTGCCCTTAAATCATTTGCAGAGCAGGAAGTGGAGACTGTATAGTTTATGGTTTTGACAACATTCTTGCTTCCTGTTGTGAAGTTTTTTATAGCATATTCAATGTGATTGTGATTTCTTCTTAGATGCAGCACTCCTATTGGCATTGAAGTAGAAATAATAATGTGTTGGACCAGGCAAGACCTTCAATTATGTTTTATTAATAATAGCTGGAAACAGGCAGGAGCATGTTCAGACATAGGGACATGCAGGCCCAAGTTATACAATTGTTTACAATGCAAGCATATTGGGTACAATATGATTGGTTTTTAACCGCTTCTGGACCAGCTGCCGCAGTCTGGCCCCCCTGCGCGAGCCGTCGTAGCTGTAAGCCGCCTCTTTAAGGCGCCTCCGGCGGCGCCCCTAAGCGTGTCCCTGGAGCCAATGTGAGTGTCCAGCGGACGCTAAGACCGCCGGGCACCCGCGATTGCTCGTTACAGAGCAAGAATGTGTGTGTGTGTAAACGTACAAATCCCAGTTCTCTTAGGGGCGAAGAGACTGATTGCTGTTCACACTATGTATGAACAGAATGCTGGACTCGGGAGCGCGCCCGCAAGGTAACCCCCTTGGAAGAGAGCTTCCCAGAGGGGGTTATCTGAAGCGGGGAGGAGCTGAGACAGCCGCCGAGGGACCCCAGAACAGGAGGCTTGGGGCCACTCTGTGCAAAATGAACTGCACAGCGGAGGCAAGTACGACACCGAGGAGTCACGTGAGCGCCGGGAGATGCTCTAAGGTGCAGCTTTTTTATATAACCATCTAGACACAGGAGCACATAACGTTAAAGTGGAGCTCCACCCTAAATTTTAACTTCTGCTAATCAGAACCCTCCCCCCCCCCCCTCAGGTGTCACAATTGACACCTTTCAGGGGGAAGGGGGGTGAAGATACCTGTCTAAGACAGGTATTTTCACCCACATCCGGGAGTCCTCTCTCCGGGAAATCTGCGGGAGACACGTCCCTTCCCCCAGACTTCCCGTAGTGTTCTGGGAGACATTCGGCTCCCAGAACACAGGAGGACGAATCAGAACGGCGCAGCGCGACTCGCGCATGCGCCGTAGGGAACCGGGCATGAAGCCGCAAGGCTTTACTTCCTGGTTCCCTCAGCGAGGATGGCGGAGGGGGCAGCAGAGTGACGAGCGATCGCTCGTCCTCTGCTGCGGACGTCGCTGGACTCCAGGACAGGTAAGTGTCCAAATATTAAAAGCCAGCAGCTGCTGTAGCTGCTGGCTTTTAATATTTATTTTTTTCGGCGGAGCTCCGCTTTAAGTTATAGAGGGGATGGGATGTTTTTATTGTAGTTATGATAGCAGCAGGAGGGGAGGGGGAGGGGTACTGACACAGTGCAGACAGGGAGGGAGCACTTACACATTTATGTGACCACACAGACATGGCGAGGCAGCGATTGGATGCTCTGTGACACAAAACAAGAAGTTGTGTCCCTTCGGCTAGTAAGGACAAGCTAGATGAATGAATACATGGTTATGGGAGAATGGATCAGCCCTGACGCTACATGCGAGTCCATGATTACAAGGGAAACCACTGATCCCCCTCCCTTGGTTAGAGGCTTGCACTTGATTTATACTCGTCTTTGCAGATTTTGCTGTTAAGGCATAATATATTTTGCCCCGTTCTATGATTTTCCCACGTCTCTTCTCACTGGCTGTAATAAACCGTCGTCATTTAATGTGTTTTCAGGGAGTTTTGATTTTCTTTGGTTATTTCATATTGCTTCCGCCAGTGATGACTCATCTTCAGGTTCTGGATGACGCTGCAGAATATTTTTGGCTGTGACAGGAAAATCTAGCCGTCTGGGTGTTTAATGGGCCCGTGTTACTGCATGCAAGCTCTCATTTCAGACCGTTGCTCATAGTTGTAATTTCTAGAATTGTGGCGTTTGTTTGGGTCTGACCATAAATAGTCAGCCAATGGCTGTGGGGTATTGATGTCTGCAAAAAAAAGCAGCACTTGTTTGAGTATCACAGATTAGAGATGTATGAGCTATTGACCACATGAGATGTATGGTGTCGGCCAGTATACGATTGCCGAGAATTGTATAGAGGGTTTTTTTTTTTGTTTTTTTTTTCCCATTTGCTGATCTTAGGTTTTAAAATTAAATCGGTGCGTTATGTTTGGTTACTGAAAAGTGTGCATTGGCATGTGCTGTCATCCTCAACCAAACCGCAGACTGACCACAACTGTGCCTAGAGGGGGAAAAAAGCCCAAAGGACTGGGGCTCCTTTAGACATCTTAAAGCGGCGTTCCACCCAAAAATCGAACTTCCACCTTAAGAGAAGGAGAACCCCTGACATGCCACATTGGGGGGGGGGGGGGCTTTTTTAGAAGGTTCCAGCTCCCACTTCCTCCCAGGGCTCCGTGGCGCCGGAAGGACGTTCACTTCTCCCCCCCCCCCCCCCCCCCCCTCTCGACAATCATCTGGGACACGTCACAGGTCCCAGATGATTGCCTGGCCAGTCAGTGCTTAGTGCAGCTCGCACATGCGCAGTGCGTGACCGGCTGTGAAGCCACAGCCGGGATCCATCAGTGACAATGCCGGCGCCGCCAAGTTGAGGGGGAGAGGAGCGGGTCTTCGTTCCCCCGCATCGTTGGACCCTGGGACAGGTAAGTGTCTGATTATTGAAAGTCATCAGCTGCAGTATTTGAAGCTGCTGACTTTTTAAATTTTTTTTGTTTTAGTCGGAACTCTGCTTTAAGCTTTAAAGCTGAACTTCGTGCAAATGAATGCAGCCCTGTATTCATTGTTACACAAATGGTGATTTTAAAGGGTAGTGTTTTATCTTTCAAAGGTCAGTGAATTACCCCTACAGAGGAAGCCACTCATTGATGGTAAAGTGATACTAAACACGCTGTTATATGTACAGTATCCCTTCTCTTTCTGTATGTGGATGATGGCACTGTAATTATTTTATTTAAAAAAAAGCATTGAAGTCCATTTTTCCTAATATACAGCTGTCACATGACCCAGCTCTCTCCTAGCCTGGAAAACATAAGCAGGAGGAGCTTCTAGTCCTCTGCTGCTGGTCACACGTTAAAAAAAAAAGAAGCCTTTTGGATGCAGAGTAAAAATATCAAACGGTTTTTAAATGGGCATACAAATATATATTTAAAATCAAATCTTTATCATTTTTTTGGTAATAAGTGTGGGCGGATTTCTGCCAGTCAAAGGTTGTCACACCCCTCCGGTCTGTGTCTTCAAATAAGAGGGAGGTGAAGCCTCTGTCAGTAAAGATGTAATTTTCCACCTCTGTTGTGTTTAGCTGGTTAGTGGGTATGGAGGGGAGGGAGTGGGCAGCCATTTATCACTGTGTGTATACACCCACATGTGTGACCCTATAGTCACATGGTCTGCTCAAATGTGTTGGGGAGGAAATGCTCAGCATGGAAACTCACTGAAAACTGAGCATGTGCAGAGTTGCCACCACAGCTGCAAATTCCACAACTGCAGTGGGGACATGGACAGGAGGGGGAGAACAGCAGGAACAACCAGGATTTTTGCAGAATACAGAAAAGGAATCCTATAGTGACTGAGTATGAACAGCATGTAATACACCATTTATTGATAGTTTTTTATGATGTGTGTTTAATAACACTTAAAGCGGAGTTCTGCTGAAATATGTTTTTTTTTTTAAAAGTCCGCTTCAAATACTGCAGCTGCTGACTTTTTTAAAATATGGACATTTTACCTGTCCCAGGGCACCCGCGATGTCGGCACCCGAAGCTGATCTGACCCTCGGCTTTTAGGTGGAGGTGCCGCCATCTTCAGTAAGGGAATCAAAAAGTGAAGCCTTGCGGCTTCACAGCCTGGTTCCATATGGCGCATGTGCGAGTCCTAACTGGTCCCTGCTGTCTTCTGGGACCTGTGTGTCTCCCAGAAGACAGCGAGGGGGACAGAGGAGGGGCAGGACGTGGAGTAGATGTCCACGGATACTGCGGCTATCTATGCCCGAAAGTGGGAGCAAATACCTGGCTTTCACAGGTATCTGCTCCACCCTGAAAGGTGACACCGGAGGGGGGTAGGATTCCGAAAAGTGGAAGTTCCATTTTTGGGTGGAACTCCGCTTTAAGTTTTCTCTTTTGTTTAAATAAGATAGTCTCTTGATCTGGATTTAGGGAAACTCCTTTCCCTTTCAGGGTCCTACAGAGTTCCCCTTTTGTGTAGGTGCTCCCGGGTCAGCCCAGGTAAACTAAGGAGCTAAATACATTATTTGTAAAAAGGTGAGGGATTAAATACAGTGTGAGTATGACTTTGCATCAGCCCCCTGCATTCCCTGTACAGCAGGGTTAAGTGATAAACAGGGAAGCAGCACACCTGGTTATATGCTTACAAGGATCATGCTGATAAGAAGAGAAAACCGAGAGATGACCTAATCACTATGCTGCTTCTCTTTCAATCTCAGGAGGCTCCATGACAGCCTGGGTTTGAATGATGGATGCGATGATGCTTGCTGCATCTTGTGGCTAAAAAAGGATTGCAGGGGACAACTCTGGATTGAAGGGGAATATTTCATCAAATGCATGTTTTTTTCTTGTTTATTTTTTGGATCTTACTGAGCTCTGTTTTAATACAGGACTGGTGCTGTACTTTAAATGCCTCCTTTTGACTGTGATGCTTTGTGATCGGGTGTTAAAGTAAAATGAGGTGTTTTCTATAGTTTTGCCACATTTTTTTGTGTTTTTCAGGTAAAAATATAGGCGAGGTTGAAATGTAAAATTAAAAGATCTGGTTAAAGATGGGTTATATGACCGTATGTGCATTTTATATTCTGTAAGGGGATTGGTTTCCTCTGCCCAAAGGATTTTTCATTTTCCTTAGGCCCCTTTCACACTGAGGCGTTTTTACCGCGTTTTCGCGGTAAAAATAGCGCTGTAATAACGCCTGAAATAATCCTGCCCCAGCATTCTCAATGTGAAATCTCTGAGGGCTTTCACATTGAGGCGTTTTGCTGGCTGGACGTTGAAAAAAATCCTGCAAACAGCTTTTTTAGAGCAACTTTAGGGCGCATAAAATAGCGCTGTAAAAACGCCTATCCCCATTGAAATGAATGGGATTCGCGGTAAAAACACATAGGCATAAGCGTTATGTTAAAAATAGCGCTAACGCCTATGCGTTTTTACCGCGTTCGCGCTAATTTTAGCGCGAATGCGGTAAAACGCATACGCGTTAGCGCTATTTTTACCGCGATCGCAGTAAAAACTCGGTAAAATAGAGGTACAAAATCCTATAATTTTTGAGCGTTTTTTCAACGCCTCAGTGTAAAAGGGGCCTTAAGCAGCCTTGTGAGCCCGACATTCCTGCCAGACTACACAGCCAGATCCTTGACTTCAGTACAGCTTGGACATGGACACACCCCCAGTCTGCTGATTGGACCAGAAAGCTGCAGACATCCCTTTGCTCACTCTGCTCTCTCCGTCTATCAGCATTTTACCTGTCGGCCTCTGTACCTTGTAGCAGAGCCTGATTGGCTCATATTAATAGTCTTCCCTATCCCATTGTGCTATGCTGCTTCACAGGGGATAGAGTGCTGTCAAGACAAATTCAGCTGCTTGTATTGCATTCACAAATACATTTTATTTTTTAAATGGACAGCTGAAGGCTTTCTTGACACTTTCTATATGTTAGAACGTCTGGTTATTTCCCTTTTGCTTACGTTTTCTTTCCAGACATGAGCACTTTGTTTGATCAGGTAATGAAAGCTTCCCTATCTTTGTTGTTGCAGGAAAAGGCGCTGTGAGTGGACCTGGGCTCGGGAGCGGGCAGATGTTGTGAGTCGGTGGAACTGGTTACAGGCTCATGTCTCCGACTTGGAATACCGTATCCGGCAACACACCGACTTCTACAGACAGCTGCGAGCAGGGAAGGTGAGCGTGGAATTGACCTGGGAGGGTGTCTCCATTCTGGCTGGTGACAGTCGGCTCCGCGGGGAATACTCGCAGGGTCTCACTGTCCTTCTGTTCTCATGGAATGAGCCTTTTCTATATCAGGTTTTCCCCTGTGAGGTTTGTTCACTAATCAGCCTGGATTTTGTGTCTGTTCACAGGGCCAGGTTCTCCTTGGTGATGCCGGTCCTTCAGAAAGCTGTTTGGGGGACTCATTGCATATTTCTCCAGACAGCAGAACCGCAATCTCTACATCCACATCAGCAGACCCTGAACGAAAGGTGAGGAATGGGTAAAGATGGAAGCTATAGTGTGTTTTCAGTGAATGCACACCGGGTTCTATTAATGTGACTTTTGCCATTACATTTTGGCAATTTTCTGTAGGTTTGTATAGGTGTATCCATCCAAGTAGTCACTATTCTTGGTAAAGCCGTAGTAAACCCCAACCCCCATCCCTTTTTTTTTTTAAACCCTGCAAGACAATTGCATAATGTGCTAGTAGGCATCGTCTACTAGCACATTATGAAATGCTTACCTTAGAACGAAGCCCTCAAGCGGCACGCTGTAGCCGCTGATAGGGCTACCTTCTTCACCCAGTCTTCCTTCCGGGTTTGCATCCTCCGGCCGCCTGGCTGCGCCCCGATGACATAACTGACCGCGGCGCGTTGCTCTGAAGGGATGGCACGGGTTATACCGGCTTCATGCAGCGTGAATATCTACTAAGCTGTGCAGGTTTAGAAGATATTCACTGTACCTACAGGTAAGCCTTATAGGCTTACCTGTAGGTACAAGTAAAAAAACAAAATGGGTTTACTTCCACTTGAAAGAGCACACTGGCCAGAAATAAACACCACTTACAGGTGTTTTAGTGTCTCTATTTCAGCCTGTAAATGCACCTGTATGTTGGTCTATGTGCTCTTACACACACAGGTGTTTTAGAAGATGAGTGTTGCAGGCTGAAAAATCACCATCGCGATCAGGAGAGGAGCGTGTGGGCAGAAAAAATGTGCATGAGCTCACATTTACTCTAAAAAAAAGTTTAGGCGCATCTGTGTGTTTAAAAGAGAAGTATGTTTTTTTTGGTTTTGTTTTTTCAGAATCCTACTTACCTGGATGCAGCATCCGCCTGATGCTGAACCTGTCTCCCGTCAGCTCTAACACTGAGAACCGAGCGAGAAAACAGTCGATCGCTCAGTTCTCACAGCTTGCTGCTGTCTGCTCTGTTCCGCCACGCTCACTGGAGCGCCGGGCTGTGGAGGGAGCAGCTAGCTCAGGCTCTCAGTGGCTCGCTGAGCCTGGTGCCGGTCCAGGCATGTGGCGGATCCCTGTCACGATCTTGCCTCATATGATGTGAAACGCGTTAGCCTTGTCCCTGTCTTCATTTCAAGTTTGTATGCGGTGCTGTGTTTTTGGATTTTATATAATATACGATTATCTTTCACAGAGTGCGGCAGTCCAGGATTTTTTTCTTTTTGATTGCCTACATTGTGCAGAGCCAGCACCTGTGAGTTTAGAGTGGGGCGGAAGCATTTCATGGATCCGGAGGTTTGAGAGCGGTAAACTTTTTCTCCTACGATCTTGCCCCAGCCTGAACTGGCTCTGTGACGACAGCTGTCTGCTGAAAACAGGTTACAGGAATGCAGAACGAACTGCACTCCTGTGATCCACAGGAGAAGTACAGCCAAATGAGCTTTGACTGTACTTCCCCTTTTTAAGTGGTTCTGAAACCAAAATGTTTTTTACCCTTTAATGTATTCCTTGCATTAAAGTAAAAAAATAAATGTTACTCTTTCGTCCATGGACCGACACAGCTTCTCTATTGACAAAGTGGGTATTATCCGTTAGGAGTGACTAGGCAGAAAAACTTGTAAAAAGTGTTGCATCACACCTTCTACAGTACCGCCCAGGGGGCAGACCCTCTGGGTATACCCTCTCAGTCTGCATCTTCGCAGATCAGTTTTTTTCTGTCTAGCAAGGAGTAGGACATGGCTCCCTTCGGGCCCATTGGTCCGGGGAAAAAAGATATATATATATATATATATATATATATATATATATATATTTATATATTTTTTTTTTATTATTTTTTTTTTTTTTTGCTACATTTGTTGTTTCCTGCGATCTTCGATCAACTGCCGACTGGGTGACAGGCTGGATCCTCGATCCTTGTAGTCTCCCCAGTTTCGGCCATCGCGCGTGTGCCGACCCTAGCTACGCGCTGGGTTTTCCACGACATGCCCGTCGCTCCACGGGTGGCCGGTGAGCTTACGCTTCAGGGCCTGCATCGGACCGCTCAGCTTCGGCTGACCTTACGGCCGAGTCGCAGCAGCCTGGCCGGTGAGCTTACGCTCCAAGGCTTGCATCGGACCGCTCAGCTTCGGCTGACCTTACGGCCGAGTCGCAGCAGCCTGTCCGGTGAGCGTCATGCTCCAGGGCATACATATGATCGTCCCTTCTGGGTCCAATCACAGCATGCCTGGCCAACAGTCACCTTCCGTGCGCGGACGATGATCTGTTTGGAATGTCTTCCAGCAGAATACATGCAGGATAGGTAAGTAAAACTCCCCTGCCTCGGCTGGGTGATTTAGCTGGACATTCCTGGAGAGATCAAGTAAGTGGTTGTGGCCCCTTTCTTCCCTCTCTCCCTGCCTTTCCCTCCTCCCTGGGCTTCTAGCTAAAGGGTGCTGGGGGTCACCTAGGGGGTCCCACTGGAGCGGGGCTGGCTGTAACTAACATTTAAAAGAAATGTCATTTTTTCTTACCTGTGTTTGTGTCCTTCCTCCTCCATGCTGTCGGCGGCCATTTTGAGGTGGTCCATGCCAAGTTTGGCCCCTTGTGACTGCCCGGCGGCCATCTTCCTGTGGTTCGGCCACACCCACTGGCCCCTATCAGCTGATCGGCGGCCATGTTTGTCCACCCTGTATGCAGAAATTGCCGTTTGGCGGCCATCTTTTTGTGGGCTATGGCTGCTTGACCTCTATCTTCTGTCGGCGGCCATTTTCTTAGAGCCCACATTATCTTCCATACAGACGTTATTGGCAATCATTTTTCGAGAGCCTCCGGCCTCTAGGGTGCATTACACTGGCTTGAAAATTCACACAGGAAGTGCTGATAAAAGAAGCAGACTGACACAGCAGCAGGGGGACAGCATCACAGGCGCAGCATAGCAGTACCTATCCAGGGTGGTGAGTCCTCTGGGTGACCCCGCCTCTCTGCAGCACAGGAGGGGTGGCCTATTGATATCTTGCCTGGAGCCCTGTGAGTGTCAGCGTGTGGTCAGCATGGCATCTGAGCCAGATGTCTTCTCCCCTGAAACACCAGATTTAGCAGCTGGTGCCCCTGAGGTGTCTATGAACGCTATGACTGCAATCCTAGAGGCGTTTGCTGCCAGGGTGGAAGCAGCACACGGGAATACAGGGGGTAGTAAACGCCCCATCCCCTGCAAGCTTCTGGGGATAATTCTGGTGCAGAACCAGGTCCAGCTACGGCTCGGGGCCCAGATTCTGACGCATCAGAGACTGCAGACCGTGACCGGACAGTGAGAATGACTCAAAGTCCAGGTCAGTACGCGAGACGGCTTTGGTATCTGACCTTATTACTGCAGTGCGGGATATGCTAAAATTGGAAAATACTGCAGAAGCAGCAGAGACTCCGGTCCACTTGGGTTTCATAGACCTGCCCGCACTGCTAAGGTGTTCCCTTGTGTGTCTTTTGATAAACTCTTATACAAGGAATGGGAGAACCCACTGAGGGTCTTTACAGCCCCAAAGAGGTTTGCCGTACGGTACCCCTTTTGAGGAGAGTTTTCTGAAGAAATGGACCTCTCCCCCCTATAGTGGACCCTCCGGTGTCCAGACTTAATAGAGCCACCACAATTCCTGTAGAAGGGGCTCCTGTTTTCAAGGACCCTGTGGATAAGAAGGCTGAAGCACTCGCTTGCTACCTATACTCAGTGGTAGGCTCGGCAGTACGCCCGGCATTGGCGGGGGCCCTAGTGTCTCACACACTTACTGAATGGGCAAGATTGCTACTCCAGGGGTTAAGGAGCGAGATGCTCCTCCTGATGAGATAACATTGGTCGACCTGTTGGTCCAGGGTTTTAGGTTTGTCTGCGAGTCAGACATGAATACTATTCCCCTGCTGTCTAAAACTTCGGTTTATGCAGTAGCAATACGCCGCCTGATCTGGCTAAAAGGCTGGTCTGTGGACCAGACTTCCAAGAAAGCCCTGTTGGATCTGCCTTTTAAGGGCGACAGACTTTTTGGGGCTTCTCTGGATGACATCATCAAGGATGCCACAGGAAGTAAAAGCACTTTGCTTCCCCAAATTAGCAAGGATAAGGGGCCACGCCAAGGGCAAGGGCCCTCCTTTACTGCACACAAGTGGTTTTTTCGTCCCCCTAGGGCGACAGGGAAAAGACCCCAGGCCGATAAAGCGCCTGCCCAAGGACAAAAGCGTCCCTGGTCCCGCATACCCAATAAGCCTGCGGACAAATTTGCGTCCGCATGAAGGTCCACCCCCACCCAGCTCTCGGGTGGGGAGACGTCTTCGCAAATTCGCGACTCAGTGGACAGCACTAATCTCCGACAGGTGGGTTTGCAAAGTAATCTCCTCAGGCTACAAGATAGAGTTTCTCTCTTGTCCACCGGACAGATTCAACACCTCCAATCTCCAGCTACTACCGACCCGTCGGGAGGCCCTGTATGGGGCGGTCCAGGGTCTACTGGAACGCGGGGTAGTTAGTCCAGTTCCAGAACCGGAACGGGGTTTTTACTCAAATCTGTTCATTGTGCCGAAGGAGGAGGGGGTTCGTCCAAGCTTGGATCTCAGAGCCCTCAATTGCTTTGTGAAGGTACAAAGTTTTCGGATGGAGTCGGTTCGATCTGTAGTCACGGCTCTCCATCCGGGGGACTTTCTGGCCTCCTTGGACATCAAGGACGCATACCTGCATGTCCCCATATACTCCAGACACCAGAGGTTTCTGCGATTTGCTATCGGGAAGGACCACTACCAGTTGGTGGCCCTCCCGTTGGGCCTTGCCTCAGCACCCAGGACGTTCACCCAAGGTGCTCGCTCCGATTCTGGCACTTCTAAGACAGCGGGGTATCGCTATCACAGGCTACTTATACAACCTTCTGCTGAAGGCCCCTTCAAGCTCAGAATTAGAGGTAAGCGTGTCCATTACCTGTCAGACTCTTCGAGACTGTGGTTGGATACTAAACACGCAAAAGTCAGTATTGGTGCCCACTCAACGCCTAGGGTACCTGGGGTTGATTCTGGATTCTTCAGAGGCAAAGGTATTCCTCCCTGTGGAGAAGTTGCAGACCCTCCGGGCTGCAGTACGGCAGCTGACTTCCAGGAATTGGTCGTCACTCCGTTTTTTGCATGCGAGTGTTGGGCCTCAGGGTAGCCTCCTTCGAGGCGGTTCCATATGCTCAATACCACACTCGAGTGTTACAGAAGGAAGTTCTGTCCAGATGGAACAGATGTCCATCATCTCTGGATTATCAAATCCGAGTGAGCCACATAGTCAGGAGATCCCTGGTATGGTGGCTGACAGCACCGGCTCTAATGGCCGGGAAGTCATTTCTCCCGGTTTACTGGATAGTGATCACGACGGACGCCAGCCTTACAGGTTGGGGGGGAGTCTGGGGTGTTCAGTCGGCGCAAGGTCGCTGGACCCCAGAGGAAGCCCTCCTGCCGATCAATGTCCTGGTAATCCGGGCGATCAGGCTGTGCCTCTTCAAATGGTCTCAGAGGCTGCAAGGGCGTCCAGTCAGGATCCAGTCAGACAACGCCACAGCAGTGGCATATGTCAATCATCAAGGAGGAACAAGAAGCTCAGCTGCAACATCGGAGATCGCTCGCATCCTGAAGTGGGCAGAGAGGAGCCTACCGGCACTGTCGGCCGTGTACATTCCGGGTGTGGAAAACTGGCAGGTGGACTACCTGAGCCGCCAGATGCTGGACCAGGGAGAAGGGTCCTTACTCCCAGAGGTGTTCCAACTCCTCTGCCAAAGATGGGGCACACCAGACATAGATCTTCTGGCTTCCCGACTCAATCGGAAGGTATTGAGATTTGTGGCCCGGTCAAGAGACCCATGGGCAGGCGCAACGGACGCGTTGGTAGCATCGTGGGGTCAGTATCGGCTAATCTATGCCTTCCCTCCCTTAAGGCTTCTGCTCCGCAGAGTGGAGGCAGAGGGAATTCCAATGATCCTAATCGCTCCAGATTGGCCTCAGCGTCCTTGGTACGTCGATCTAGTACGTCTGGTAGCAGACGTCCCCTGGCGCCTACCACTACGGAAGGACCTGCTATCGCAAGGTCCCATATTCCATCCTGCTTTACAGGCATTGGCTTTAACGGCATGGCTGTTGAGAACCAGGTACTGAGAGACCGGGGCCTGTCAGACTCAGTAATCTCTACTATGAGAAGTGCTCGAAAACCGTCCTCTAGGAAGGTCTATCACCGCACTTGGAGGGCCTACATCTCCATGTGTGAGGAAATGAAATGGCATCCGCGTACCTATTTGGTTTCCAGAATCCTGCTGTTTTTACAGCATGGGGTGGACCAAGGGCTTGCCCTAAGTACGATTTAAGGGACAGATATCTGCCCTGGCTGTCTTTTTTCAGCGACCCCTGGCGACTCACTCTCTCGTGAGTACATTTGTGCAGGGGGTCCGACATGTGGCCCCTCCGGTCCGTCCCCCGTTACCTCCGTGGGACTTGAACCTGGTCCTCTCAGTGCTTCAGAAGGCACCGTTTGAGAATATTAGAGATATTCCCCTGTTGACACTTTCTCAGAAAGTGGTCTTTTTGGTGGCTGTTACGTCAGTTAGACGAGTCTCTGAGCTGGCAGCCTTGTCCTGCAAGGCTCCCTATTTGATTTTCCACAAGGATAAGGTGGTGCTGCGGCCGCAGCCTTCCTTTCTTCCGAAAGTCGTTTCGGCTTTTCATCTCAACGAAGACATTGTACTTCCATCCTTGTGTCCTCAGCCGTCGAATCCTAAGGAGTCGGCGTTGCATTCCTTGGACGTTGTCCGAGCTTTGAGAGTATACATATCTGCTACTTCCCTGTTCCGGAAGTCAGACTCACTGTTTGTTTCGGTGGCTGGTCCCAAGAAGGGCCAAGCAGTCTCATCGGCCACCATCTCTAGTGGATCCGACAGATAGTAATCCAGGCTTACGCCTTAAAGGGTCAGGCGCCCCCCTTTCCTGTCACGGCGCATTCGACCAGGGCAATAGGTGCCTCTTGGGCTTTCCGACATCAAGCGTCTGTTTCTCAATTATGTAAAGCGGCGACTTGGTCGTCAGCACACACTTTCACAAAATTCTACAAAATTGATGTAGGTGCATCTTCGGATGCCTCTTTTGGCCGCAAGGTTTTGCAAGCGGCTGTTTAGAGTTGCAACTCCTCCGTTGGAGGAGTGCTGTTTTGTGTTTGGGGTGAAGTTTATTTTTATGCTGTTACCACCCCTCGTTTTTTTCTCTGACACTGCTTTGGGACGTCCCACTTTGTCAATAGAGAAGCTGTGTCGGTCCATGGACGAAAGAGTAAATAGGATTTTTTACTCACCGTAAAATCCTTTTCTCTGAGTCCATGGACCGACACAGCACCCACCCCTCCTTTTAAGTTTGTACTGCTTTTTGACGAACTGATCTGCGAAGATGCAGACTGAGAGGGTATACCCAGAGGGTCCGCCCCCTGGGCGGTACTGTAGAAGGTGTGATGCAACACTTTTTACAAGTTTTTCTGCCTAGTCACTCCTAATTAACGGATAATACCCACTTTGTCAATAGAGAAGCTGTGTCGGTCCATGGACTCAGAGAAAAGGATTTTACGGTGAGTAAAAAATCCTATTTTTACAGCTTGCTGTCCTCCCCCACCTCCCTAAATACTTAATCCATTTAGCACGGTGCACTCCTCTCTTCCTCTTCACACAGGGACTTGGACAGCAACAGGAGCCATTGGCTTCTGCTGCTGTCAATCAAATGCTGTGAGGAGAAAAGGGGCCAATCCACGCTTTTTGTGTCTATGGAGCGTGGCTCCATAGTGACGGCTCAGGAGTGAGCATGCTCATGTGCCCCCACATAGCAAGCGGCCTGCTTTAGGGGCACATGGAAAAGAGGAGGAGCCAGTATCGCCGGTAGGGGACCCCAGAAGAGGAGGTTCGGGGCTTCTCTGTGGATTACCCTTGCATAGAGCAGATAAGTATGCCATGGTAGTATTTTAACTTTAAAAAAAAATGCCTGTAGTCACACTTTCTTGCATTCTAATGGCCAAAATAAATTAATCAGGCCAATAAAATACATTAATGCCAAACGTGTTCAAATTGTGGCTTCTACTGTGTTTTTCTAATCCTGCCAGGTGAAAAGGTACTTATAGAGGTGCTGAGCAAACGCTCGGTGCACATGAGGCCTAAAAAGGAAACCAGGACCGACGCTTCCCATGAATGAAGTGTGTGTTCTGTGCGTTGCTGTGTTTGTTCGAAACCTAAAGTCCTCTTCCCCCAAATACCCCCTACAACGGGGATCTTCAGTGCTGCAGGGGTTATGAAGAGTCTTCACCAGTGACAGGCACTCATCAAGTGCTGATTATGCCCGCCCTTTCTGACCCCTCTCCATTCATAGAACCTGCACAATTGCCACAGTGAAAAGCATTCTGTTATTGGAAGAGGTGGACCTTTCTTTCATCCTCCATTCATAGTGTTTTTCATTCATTGTGGAAACCAATATCCAGGGGCAGAAGACGTATACAGCAGCCCCCAACACACAGGGCACTCTTCATTCATGATATGTCCCATCCCTGATGTATCCTTTTGCTTTCTCTGTATCTTTGGAGAAGGTCCAGTCACATCTCTCACTTACAGAAAGCGTATTGTAACTCACATTCCAAAAATTGTGTTCCGCCAACGCTCAGACAAAGGTGTATGTAGCATTTCTGTTGGTGCACCACAAGGTGCGTTTGGGTGCCAAAATGAATTGCACCACATCACTCCAGTGAGTGTAAATGGGTGCTAAAGGCTTTTGCCTCCTTCTGCTCAGCATGTTTTTGGGCCACCAAAAAAATAAAAGCCCGCTTTCAGCCCTGGTTCACACTGGTGTGGTTTGACATGTCAAATCAGTGACAATTGCCGGCAATGGCACCGTACTAATCGGTGCAACACCGCATCTGCGGAGCTGCACCGATTTCAAAAGGTAGTTTCTGTACTACTTTTTGTGATTTCGGCCCACGTTTTACATTGAAACCTGCACAGATGTCTCTGTAATCGTGGCCGAAATCGGGACTGGCCAGCGGGCGTGAAATTGTGTGAGTTCAGCTGAACTCGCACGGCTTCATTTCAGCAGCCCAGTGTGAACCTGGGCTAAGGGTCATTTGGCATCTTGTGGGCTAGTGCCACCTCATGGCTCCTGTTATTTTTAAAAGGCCGGGCAGTGGGTGTTTGCCTTGCTTGAAGGTTGTATAAAATAAGTACATCTGAGACAATGGTGACTCCTTCAAATGACCAGGACAGTTGTTAAAAGGGGTCCCTCCTTTCCTGACCGTTTAGGGGGAGTAAGCTTAGGCCCCCATTCACACCGAATGTGGCTTTGAAATCGTGCTACTTCAGCGTGATTTTAAAGCCGCTGGTCCGTGTGATTTTACATGCGGCTTGCCAATATCCGACTTCATGCACAGTTGTCAATGCAAGTCGCACATGAAATCGCCAATAGTGCAGAAACCTTTTTTCAAATTGGAATCGCACCTATTTGAACAGTTTCATAGGGTGTGACTTGTCATGCCATTTTGAGCTGTCAAATCGCATGACAAGTCGCACCAGTGTGAACACGAGGGCTTAAATGTAGAAAAAGCAGACATTTGGCAAGAACATTGAACCATGTTTTATTTATTGTCTGTTTACGTTTGCAATGGATTTGTTTTCAACTGCTGCAGAAGTTCTCAGCCATATAAGTGCGCCACCCTGTGGCCAAATTTGATTTAATAATCACTGTAGTAAAACACAAGAAAAGGCAGAGTAGATTCAGGTAACCACAATTTTAGACAGGACTAGCTATTTTGATATGTTCAGTAAGGGCAACATTTTTTATTTATTTTTTTCTTTCATTTTTTATTTGGGACACTTTCTATAGAACCATTCACAGTACTTATTTTTTCTTTATAGCAGAACATTGTGGTCTTCTGTTCAGGGCACTTACACCAGGTCCACAGCAGAGTTTACACATCAAAGCTTTGAATGTTTCCATTGCCTGATGGGAGCCGCTCATTTTTTCCTGAATCAGACCTTCCCAGCAAACATACTGATGTGGTTATATATTGCAGTCTTTCTAGCTGATGCTGCTCAGTGTAGTTTTCCTTTTAAACACTGGAAAATGTGGGCTTATTTTTTCCCCTCATATATTACAGGAAGGGTTTATTTTCGTTATTACACTGCATCCCATAATCTGGCATTTTCACACCCCTCCCATCTGGTGTCATTACTGCAGCATATTTGTAGAGAACAACTGGCAGAAGAGCGACTCGAGACAGCACTACCCCCCTCTGGTGGCGACTACTTGTAACTGCGCCTTCGTGCGATCTATATGATTCAATCCGGTGTAATAATGCCGTTGTGTCTGATCACTGATCTTTTCTGTTTCTGCACTCTGTAGGCCGAGACTGGAACTACAGAACCGAAAATCCTGCAGAAGCCCATTAATGGAGTTGTTATGTGAGTATGATTTGTAAACGACAGAACTTCTTTTCAGGCTAATAGATTTTTTTTTGTTCCCCTATCCGTGGATAGTTCAAGCTACTTCTAGTATTAAGGGAGTTGTACAAATGTAGATCTATCTCCTGCTATTTTTTTTAACATGGTGAGGCTGGTTTGTAATTTAAAAATGCAGCTGTCAGAAGGTAATTTTGGGAGAATAACAAATTGAATTTAACGTAAAACTTGGGGTTTTAAAAAAATATATAGCATAATCTATTCAAGTTTAACAAAATATATTACCAGGATACCTCATTTTACTGCAGATGGTCACCTGCTTTTAGAGATAGGGGGAGGCGCCCTCGCTAAAAGTTGGTGGGTTTCACCGTTGTAATGGCATAATCGGCCCCAGTGATGAGAAACCTTTCATTACCCATCATCCCTTTAGATATGTACACCAAAGGTAAACTTCTTCAGGGTCCATTTATTAAGCAATCATGATAGTTTTGTCATAAAAACAGATGTGGTTTTTTTTTTTCCTATAAACTGGTTAAACCCCCTTAACCTCTACATGGACTACTGTACTACTTTCTGCTCTCCTTGGCTGCTCTTTCAATGTAGTGCATCCGGAAAGTATTTGCAGTGCTTCACTTTTTCCACATTTTGTTATGTTGCAGCCTTATTCCAAAATGGATTAAATTTATTGTTTTCCTCAAAAAATTTCAAACAATACCCCATAATGACAACGTGAAAAAAGTTTGTTTGAAATCTTCACAAATTTATAAAAAATATAGAACAAAAAAATCCCATGTACATAATTATTCACAGACTTTGCTCACCTTTGGCACCATTTACAGCCTCAAGTCTATTTGAGTATGATTCTACAAGCTTGGTAGACCTATTTTTGGGCAGTTTCTCCCATTCTTCTTTGCAGTACCTCTCAAGCTCCATCAGGTTGGATGAGGAGCGTCGGTGCACAGCAATTTTCAGATCTCTCCAGAGATGTTCAATCGGGTTCAAGTCTGGGCTCTGACTGGGCCACTCGAGGAAATTATCTTGGCTGTGTGCTTAGGGTCTTTGTCCTATTGGAAGATAAACCTTCGCCACCGTCTGAGCTCCAGAGCACTCTAAAGCAGGTTTTCAGTAAGGATGTCTCTGTACATTGCTACATTCATATTTCCCTCGATCCTGACTTGTCTCCCAGTTCCTGCAGCTGAAAAACATCCCCACAGCATGATGCTGCCACCACGCTTCACTGTAGGGATGGTATTGGCCAGGTGATGAGCGGCTTCCTCCAGACATGACGCTTGCCATTCAGGCCTAAGAATTCAATCTTGGTTTCATCAGACCAGAGAATTTTGTTTCTCATGTTCTGAGAGTCCTTCAGGTGCCTTTTAGCAAACTCCAGGTGGGCTGTCATGTGCCTTCTACTGAGGAGTGGCTTCTGTCTGGCCACTCTGCCATACAGGCCTGATTCATGGAGAGAGAAAATTTCCTGGACTGCCGCACTCTGTTCAAACGTTTTATTTTTGAAAAGTAAAAATTCAAAAGCAATCCAAATCAATCAAAAAATGAAAAGTGGACATGCAGGGAACAAAGGCTAACGTGTTTCACATCAAGACATGATGCTTACTCATAGCTGTGAGTAAGCATCATGTCTTGATGTGAAATGCGTTAACCTTTGTTCCCCGCATGTCCACTTTTCATTTTTTGATTGCTTTTGAATGCCTTTGGATTTTTACTTTTCAAAAATAAACCGTTTGAACAGAGTGCGGCAGTCCAGGAAATGTTCTCTCTCCATGAATCAGAGCAGAGCCAGCACCTGTGAGTGAAGCAGGGCGGGAGCAATTAGAGGGGTTTGGAACCTTGGAGTGGTACACCTTCTCATACAGGTCTGATTGGTGAAGTGCTGCAGAGATGGTTGTTCTTCTGGAAGGTTCTCCTCTCTCCACAGAGAAACGTTGGAGCTCTCCCTGACTAAGGCCCTTCTCCCCTGATCGCTCAGTTTGGCCAAGTGGCCCGCTCTAGGAAGAGTTCTGGTGGCTCCAAATTTCTTCCATTTAACGATGGAGACCACTGTGCTCATTGGGACCATCAATGCTGCAGACATGTTTCTGTACCCTTCCCCAGATCTGTGCCTCGATACAATCCTGTCTCAGAGGTCTACAGACAATTCCTTGGACTTCATGGCTTGGTTTGTGCTCCGACATGCACTGTTAACTGTGGGACCTTTATATAGACAGGTGTGTGCCTTTCCAAATCATGTCCAATCAACTGACTTTACCACAGGTGGACTCCAAGTTGTGGAAACAGGATGCATCTGTGATCAACTTTGAGGTCTCATGCACACTGGACGTTAAAAGAACGTTATAAAAACGCCAGTAGGTTTGCAGTGAGTTTCAACTTTTTTCAGCTTTTTTTCAACGGCTTTGCAATAGCGTTTTTCCACGTTAGCATTTTTTACCTTTTTTTTTTTTTTTTTTTTTTTTTTTTAATAAAGTTTTTTTTTTTCAATGGATCAAAAATGTTAAAAGCCTGTGAGTGAAGTTTTTGAGCGTTTATCAGCGTTGTAGCGTTTTTACAGCTGAAAAACGTCTCTCAAAACCCACTAGTTTTGTTTTTGTTTTTTTACTGCTCAAACTCCACTGCCCTGCCCAAAACTGCTGCTAACAGCCTATATGTGCATGGACACATAGGATAACATGATGAAGAGTTTAATGACTGTATAAAAAAACGTCTACTGCCAAAAACAGCTGCTGTAAAAACGGCCTGAGTGTCATGGCAAAGGCTGTGTGAATACTTATGTTAATGTGATTTTTTTTTTTTTTTTTTTGATATTTTTTTTATTTTATTTTTGTAAATTTGCAAAGATTTCAAACAAACTTCTTTCATGTTGTCATTATGGGGTATTTGTAGAATTTTGAGGAATATAATGAATTTTATTCATTTTGTAATAAGGCTGTAACTAAAATGTGAAAAAAGTGAAGCGCTGTGAATACTTTGCGGATGCAATGTATGTAAACCCAAATACCAGTTGTGTAAATGGCTGCCTTTCAGTTCACTCAGGCTTCAGCTTATATGAGAGCAGCATGTACAGCAAGCTTTTGTGAAGCATTTGCAAAGCTTTTAGGCTACCTAGCGGGGCGCTTTTAACCCCTCGCTACCGGTTGAAGAAAGGGTTAAAACCACCTGTGTTGCAGTGATTCCGAAGTGCTTTTCAGGCACTTCGGAAGCACTGCCCTTGCAATTCCGATGGGCAGGGGTGGCTTAGGAGTGCTGTATACAGCGCTCCCAAACTGCCCCAAAGATGCTGCTTGCAGGACTTTTTTTTTCTCCCATTCCGCAAGCGCACCACGTCAGTGTGAAAGCACTTGGGCTTTTACACTGGGGTGGCATGAGAGGCAGTTTACAGGCACCATTTTTAGCACTAAAATGCCTGAAAAATGCCTTCAGTGTGAAAGTAGCCTTAGCAACCTTTGGGTTGGTGTGTTGAAGGATTTACCCACTTTCTGACCAGGCCATTTTTTGCAATTATGGCACTGTCGCTTTAACTGACAATTTTGCCGTCGTTCAGGCTGTACCCAAAACAAAATTGACGTCCTTTTTTTCCCACAATTAGTGCTTCCTTTTGGTGGTATTTGATCACACCTGCGGTTTTTATTTTTTGCGCTATAAGCAAAAAGAGTGACAATTTGGGGGGGGGGAAAAAAACAATATTTTTTACTTTTTGCCACAATAAATATCCTAAGAAAACCGTTTAGGCCGATATGTATTCTTTGACTTTTTTTGGTAAAAGTGTATATTGATCGGTTTGCGTAAAAGTTATAGCGTCTACAAAATAGGGGATATATTTATATTCTTTTTTTTAAACTAGTAATGGTGGTGATCAGCGATTTTTTTTTATTTTTATATTATTTTTTTTATAGCGTGACTGCGACATTGCGGCGGACAGATCGGACACACTTAACACTTTTTTGGTACCATTGACATTTATACAACGAATATAGATAAAAATAGCCACTCTATATTGCTCTATAAATGTCACTGACAGGGAAGGGTTTAACACTAGGAGCTGATCAAGGGGTTAAATGTTCCCTAGGGAGTGTTTCTAACTGGGGGGGGGGGTTTATACTGACTGAGTAGAGCGAGATCGCGTTTCACTAGGAACCGCAAATCTCTCTCTACTTCCCTGACAAAACAGCATAGCTCCCAACCGTCCCTGATTTTGAGGGACTGTCCCTGATTTGGAACATTGTCCCTGCATCTTCCTTTGTCCCTCATTTTGGTCTGATCTATATAGATGTATATAAAATGCACTTTTTATCTTTGAAAAAGTGTTCCCCAGTGCTGAACCTTTCATCCAATTTCTAAATTGCTGCATTTGTAAATTTTGAAAGCCAATATAAAGGAATACTAGTGGTAAAAAAAAAAGCACTTGTGGATTTAATTAACTTTTTTGTTTTGTTGTTCTCCTTTAAGGGGGTGTGGCAGGGGGCGTTTCCTATGCCTCCATACATTTGTTAGTAGGTGTCCCTCATTCCCATCTCAAAATGTTGGGCGGTATGGAACGGGGATCTGTCTGTTTACGTTGACAGATCTCTGTTCTGGCTCTCTGAGGAGTGATCGCAGGTGGCCGGCGGCAGCAGGCGTGAGCCCCCTATAGCCCTTAAAGCAGCTACAGCTATTCGTGCAGGGGAGCCAACCGGTCGCTGTATAACTATGGCGGCTGGGGGGTCAAGTAGTTAAAGAAGTCTTCAGGTCTACCTTGGGAATGTTAAGCACGAGTCTTAACAGGACTAGGGCTGAAACAACTAATCGATTAATCGACAACTAATCGATTATGAAATCGATTACAATTTTCATAATCAATTAATCGGCCAGTAACATAATGGGGTTAAAAAAAAACTAAAAATAGCCCTTTATAGTACAAAAAGAGCAAATCGCTACTGTAAATATTACGATATTAATTGGTGGGAAGGGGGGGAGGGGAGGGGGGAAGTAGGAATGGAAGAAAGGGGATCAGTCTGTGTAGAGCAGACCGAAAGCGGTTACTATAGGCAACAGATTATAGATCCAGAGGCGGAAATGATTTTAAATTAATCATTTATTCCTGTTATCATTCCAAATAGATGTAAGAGGAAACATATGAAGATGCAGCATTATTTTCAAAAGGTGAATGATCATACATTACATGAATTAATTGGAAACATCTAGTAGACAGACAAGACAAACAAATAACTAAAACATATAACAACACACTTGTCCGGACGTATGGTTCAGTCTTCTATAAGTATGTGACCCAGTGAAGGATAATATTGTTTTATATGTTGATTACCGTCCACCAGGGAATATAGGGTAATCTCGGCCACCTGCTAATAAGTGGATTTATTAATTAAGGTCAAATGGGTTTAACATTTAATATAAGACTGAACCTGATGGGGTGGGAAAGGGGGACCGGGGGAGGAGGGTATTAGCGCTGAGGGCATGCATTAGGACTAGTACAAATCGAAGCCGTTTGCCTAAATGCAGTGTTTGCATTGGGTATACTCTGGGAATCCACTAATGGAAAAGTTCTTTGAAGATTGAAAGAGTTAATTGATGTTAGTAAAAGGGCTGTTGTATTGGCACAATGGTAATGAATAAATGTCCTCCAAAAGTTGCTAGCAAAGAAGGTTCATCAATACGGTTATTAGTACAGAAATCTGTGATGCTTTTACAACATAGCTCTGGTTTGCACATGTAGGCAGTGTGTAATTAGTCTCTTTATCATTGTCTGCAGCTCAATTTGAACCTACAAGTCAAAGTACTTTACCATAGGTCCCGGGTTACCTGGTATTTGGCAGCTGATTTGAGGGTGTTATTTTGGCCATACCTATTTGTTGTGTTGGCCGTCAACCCGAACGGATATTGTGATAAAAGTCCAGGTCCCCCAAGCGTTACCTGCGCCGGTGTCAAAGTGGGATCCAATGTGGCTGCTTTGCAAATGCCTAGTGTCAGTTGCCGCGGTCGTAGCCG
The DNA here is from genome assembly GCA_029206835.1 of Rana muscosa. Taxonomy (NCBI): domain Eukaryota; kingdom Metazoa; phylum Chordata; class Amphibia; order Anura; family Ranidae; genus Rana; species Rana muscosa. The sequence goes on from CM055128.1 coordinate 277,678,123, forward strand.
CTATCGTGTGTACTGATTATGGCTTACGAGCTCCGTGCCATGTCGATCCGCCCACTCCATTCAGAACAATGTCACGTGACTGTGTGGGATGTGACGTCAACGCGTTTCGCCGTGCTCTGTGGCGTAGCTTCGTCTGGACTGTAAATATTAATTTCACTGCCCCACAGTAAAAAATTAACCCCTTACAGTAGATTATTGGCTCTTTTTGTACTTAACCCCATTATGTTACTAAACCTCTCAGGCCTGGGTCACACCTCTGTGTTTTTTGGTGCTTTTTGCAGAAACACACTACCGGTCATTTACATGGTTTCCTATGGGACACGTTTACATCCATGATTTTTTCAGCTGCTGCGTATTTGGAAAGGGCAAGGACTTTTTTTTTTTAATAGCAAAACGGTGCTATTTAGTTTTTTTTGGTTTAATATACTTCAATTGACAAGCTGCAGAAAAGCATGTAATGCGTTTTTGTGGCAATTTGTGTTTTTTGTAATCTGCCCAACAAATTGGCCCAAAAAAAATAAAAAAATGCAAATCGCAGCAAAATTACCTTTTTTTTTTTTTTTTTTTTTTTTACGTTTTATTAACCGATTAGTCGATTTATCGAAACAATAATCGGCCAACTAATCGATTATGAAAATAATCGTTAGTTGCAGCCCTAAATAGGAGTTGCTGACTGTCAACGTTAACGAAGCTGCTAGTAGTCATCATCAATAAGCTTGTAGACTGCAAGCAGCTTGTTTAAAGTGACAGCACTCCCATTAAGATCTCTGTTTAACATTCCTTACTGCAGATATATTGTACTTGAAAGGCAAGCAGAAGTTCATGTAAACAAAGGCCTAACTGTAGTTGTGCCAGGTTTTTTTTTATTTTTATATTGGTGTAATTGTTTAATGAATACCTGTTGATCTGCCAGTTTCTGCTGTCTCAGCACAAAATTGATAGTGTGGTGAAGAAGCATTGGGTTGAATCACGGTTGGGTTCTTATATCTGTGGTAGACCAGTGATGACGTTTTCCCACTGTTCTTGTGTCTGCTCGTTCCTACAAGGTTCAGCAACCTCTTTCCTTGTCCCCAGTAATTTGTTTTAACTTTAAAAGATTTAAAGAGGATGGTGTCGCACCATGAGCTGACCTTGACTTTAGATAATATGGGGCCTGAATGAGCTTCAACTTGTCAATAATCATGCCAAACTGAAATGGCAATTGTGGCTGAAAGATTTCTCTCGATCATCTTTTTCCTCCCTTCTACACATCTCAAATAGCCCTGGTGACTGTCAGAAAGTGAGTCTTTGGTTCCGGACTTCCACCTTATGTCATTTTCTGTCTATTCCACATTAAAATGTCATATCTGGTCTCCTTCAACAGGCTCCCCCAGCGTTCATGCTCAGAGATTGAAGAGCAGACATCCACCAAGTCCACCGCTACCATATCAGACAGCAGCTGTGTGTGTGCAAGAACAAGGCCTGTCCTCCACTGCAAGAGGAGGAGGGTGGTGAGGCCTGACCGGATCCTTCCTCTTCATCGGAAGGTAAGAGAACCTGTATTGTGAGGGTTAATCGTTTAAAGGCAATAGTTCATGCCTATGAGGTTTAGTGTGGTAGTGTTGAATTTTTGGTGTGCCCTATGGTAGTGTCGTCTTCCATATCAATGAATGGTACCACAATTCAGACATGCCCTCAGATTTACTAGATCTGAGGCTCCCAGGCAAAAATATTGGTTCAAATACAAAGTACACTATATTGTTAAAAGTATTGAGACGCCTGCCTTTACACGCACATGAACTTTTAATGGCGTCTTAGTCCCTAGTGCTCATTGAGTTGGCCCACCCTTTGCAGCTTCAGCTCTTCTGGGAAGGCTGTCCACAAGGTTTAGGAGTGTGTCTATGGGAATGTTTGACCATTCTTCCAGAAGCGCATTTGTGAGGTCAGGCACTGATGATGGACGAGAAGGCCTGGCTCGCAGTCTCCACTCCAATTGATCCCAAAGGTCTTCTCTCGGGTTGAGGTCAGGACTCTGTGCAGGCCAGACAAGTTCCTCCTCCCCAAACTCGCTCATCCATGTCTGGGCGGTTGTTTTTCAAGGGTTGGGCTTGGCCTCTTAGCTCCAGTGAAGGGAATTCTTAAGGCGTCAGCATACCAAGACATTTTGGACAATTTCATGCTCCCAACTTTGTGGGAACAGTTTGGGGATGGCCCAACATGACTTTCCAACATGACTGCGCACAAAGCAAGGTCCATAAAAACATGGCTGAGTGAGCTTGGGGTGGAGGAACTTGACTGGCCTGCACAGAATCCTGACCCAAACCCGATTAGAACACCCTTGCGATGAATTAGAGCGGAGACTGTGAGCCAGGCTTTCTCATCCACATCAGTGCCTGACCTCAATGCTCTTCTGGAAGAATAGTTAAAAATTCCCATAGACACACTCCTAAACCCTGTGGACAGCTTTCCCAGAAGAGTTGAGAATGTTATAGCTGCAAAGGGAGGGCCAACTCAATATTTAACCCTACGGACTAAGGCGCCATTAAAGTTCATGTGCGTGTAAAGGCAGGTGTCCCAATACTTTTGACAATATAGTTTATCTGTAGTATGTTATGGCTGTAGGAACAATATATTGGTATTCGGCACAATGGGCTCACCAACCTGAAGCTGTACCAGTGTGTTGACACAATTCAATTCCCCAGTCTGATTCCATGTGCAGCATTATTGTGATATCTTATTTATTTATAAATATGTAGTCTTGAACTGTTAACGTTTTGGTTGTTTTGCCAGTGCAGATAAAGCAAAACATGTTCACTGTAAGACACAGAATACCGGTACTTCTGGATAGGGGGGAGCATGTGACTCACTTCTCTTCTCACATGTGACCACATTGGTGTCTGATGATTGGCTGCTTGGGCCCCAAGTGGGTAAAAGTCCTCAGCCCTGTGTAAACTCTAAAGCCAGCCACACATGGATCGAGATTCGGCTGGTTCAGCAGGGACTTATGGAATTTTGATCTATGTATGGGCAGGCTGATTGTACTCCAGTTGACCCGTGGTGGAAGGGAAAAAAATTGATTCATCTATCGCTTGCCTAAGTCAAAAACTATGTTTACCCAGGGCTAAGGTTTCACTCCCAGCAGCCAAACAGTTGTGGCGAGAAGGCAAGCTAAGTGTTAGCTGGTGAACCTGATAGACAGGTTTTATTGGCCCCTTAAAGTGGAGTTCCACCCATAAAAAAAAAATTATTTCACCAAAAAACCTAAAAAAAAAAAAAAAATAGAATTTTTTTTATACTCGCCCGAAATACCCGTTGCTATGCGGAAGTCCGTAATCTGCCTCTTCCGTAACCGCGGTCTGTTTTCTTCCCTGTCCTCTTCTAGTGAATGGAGCGCGCTGCTTTCTGGGAACTGTGTGTATCCCAGAGAGCAGCCGCCCATTCACAAGTCGGCGCGAGACTCGCGCATGCGCAGTAGGAAACGGGCAGTGAAGCCGTAAGGCTACATTGCCTGTTTCCCTTAGTATGGATGGCAGCGCAGGATCTGCACCGATCGAGGGATCGGCATCGAGGTGGCCATCGGCGTGGGAGAGTAGGACAGGTAAGTGTCCTGATTAAGTCAGCAGCTACGCAGTTAGTAGCTGCTGACTTTTAAAAAAATAAAAATTTGTGGGTGGAGCTCCCCTTTAAGTGTAGGTTTTCTCTGTTCCTTCCCCTGTTGATTGATCTTTACAGGACTAAAGTCACGTGCTGCGAGCGAGCAATTCTTTCCTGGTGACCTCTGCCCAAATCTACAGTGTTTTGTAAACTAAGTGCACCATTCAAAAGGACACCATGCTTGATTTAAAGACCAAAAATATACTTTCACAGGGCTTATTGCTGGTTAGGTAGTTCTGCCTTGTCCAGGCCGTGCCTTGCTGCTTGTGTTTTGAGGGTTATAGTGTAGAAACAAGCACCCAAAGATATTGAGTCTGGGATTGCAGAGTATCCTGGGTAATGTTTTGGTGCCGTCATTGTACATATCTTTGACAAGCCTGAGCATACCATATAAACCCATCTATAGAAGACTTATGTGGTTGATTTACTAAAGGCAAACCCACTTTGCACTACAAGTGCACTTGGAAGTGCAGTCGCTGTAAATCTGAGGGGAAGCTCTGCTGATTTTATCATCCAATCATGTGCAAGCAAAAATGCTGTTTATTTTCCTTGCATGTCCCCCTCAGATCCACAGCGACTGCACTTCCAAGTGTACTTGTAGTGCAAAGTGGATTTGCCTTTAGTAAATAAACCCTTTTGTGTAGTCCAGGTTGTTGTGAAGAGTCCTCAGATTACAATAGTGTTGAAAGCAGACTTTTTAGTACATTTTTCATCTTTCCATCTATTTAAATCTTCCTCCCTTGTTGTTTTAACTTTGGATAGTAAAACCTTTATTTTTCCTGCCAGTTAAATACCTTATACAGCCCACTCCCTTTTTCTTGGCTGATCATTAGCCTAGGATTATGACATCATGCACAGCTCACGCTGACTCTTGTGAGAGTTTGACAGGAAGGGAGGGGGGGATGAGTCATAAGAGGGCCAATGAGAGCTGGAGGTGTGAGTCTGTGTGAAACCAGGAAGTGAACAGGCAGCAGCTTCAGCTGCCCACAGTTAAAATGGACTTGGTGGAGGGAGATTTCTGCAGCATATTTGGCAAGCACAGAATCGCAGTATATATAAAATATGCAAAGAGGTTGGAGGGAAGCTTCAGAATGGCAAAGATGTTTTTATTACAAATTATGTGAGCAGACTGCAGTTCCTCTTGAAGTTGGGTCACACATTCCTGAAAACCCTTTATCCAATCCAAACGCACGGTTGTTAATTATTATTTTTTTCTTCTGAACAAAGACTTGGAAAGAAATGATCTCTGCTTGTCTCCATGGCAGCAAAGGTTTTTTTAGCCTCAACTGTAGCTGAACAAAATAAAGTGGGAATTGTAAGTGAAACAGGAAAAGATGAATTATTCTAACTCTTGCACCTGCTTCTGGGCTTAGTCATCTGTTCTGAGGACCGTAGCGGGAGCCATCACTGGGTTCATGTAGTTTTCCCACTTGCATGGTAGACGCATTGAATGTTGATGAAAGACTAGACACTCTTGAGAAGAGGAGAATAAGGGGGGATATGATTACCATGTACAAATATATACGGGGTCCATATAGTGAACTTGGTGTTGAGTTATTCACTTCACGGTCAACACAAAGGACAAGGGGGCACTCTTTACATCTACAGGAAAAAAGATTTCATCTCCAAATACGGAAAGGTTTCTTCACAGTAAGAGCTGTGAAAATGTGGAATAGACTCCCTGCAGAGGTGGTTCTGGCCAACTCAGTAGATTGCTTTAAGAAAGGCCCTGGATTCTTTCCTAAATATACATAATATAACTGGGTACTGACATTTATAGGTAAAGTTGATCCGGGGAAAATCCGATTGCCTCTTGGGGGATCAGGAAGGAATTTTTTTTCCCCCTGCTGTAGCAAATTGGATCGTGCTCTTCTGGGTTTTTTTGCCTTCCTCTGGATAATGTGGGTATAGAATTGTGTATATGGGATTGTACGATATTTTTTTATTTTATTTTTTTATGGTTGAACTGGGATGGACTTGTGTATTTTTTCAACCTGACTAACTATGTAACTATAACTAGGAAGGAGAATTAATTATTTAGAAGTCTTCTTCCCTGAAACCAAGGGGTCCAGATAGCTACCAGTTTGCTCTGGTTGTAATTTATCATATGTTCTTTTTTGTTTCCTTTGGTTCCATTATCACGTCTTCTTCTATGTCTTCTCACACAGGTCCAGAGTGTTGTCCCACGGCCCTGCGAGGTCTCCCCATCATGTGTAATGTGTGCCACCTTCCCGGGGCTCTCTACCCAGTTCCCATACAGTGATCCCTCGTCTGAACGTTTAACGCTGATGGATCCTGCCATTCACCCGGTTCTCTCCTTCCCAGCTGGTGAGTTACATTAACCTACTTATGTTCCCCCCTTTATACAATGCTCATTTATTAAGCATGAATGGGAATTTGTCACAAAACAGATCACCTTTGTAACCTGGGATTGAAGGTGTCATTGCTTGACTCACAAACAACTTGTTGGTTGAAGGGCAGTGGCTTCACTTAGGCTACTTTCACACTGCAGCGCTGGATGCGCTGGCGGTATAGCGCCGCTATTTTTAGCGGCACTATACCGTAGTTTTTGCTGTGATTTTCGGGCGCTAGAGGGGCGATTTTAACCCCCGCTAGCGGCCGAAAAAAGGGTTAAAACCCCTGAAAAACCGCCGTTTTGCGGGCGGTTTGGAGGCGCGCTACCCCATTGATTTCAATGGGCAGAGGCGCTGTAGGAGCGGTAATTATACCGCTCCTACATCGCTTCAAAGATGTGTCTGGCAGGAGTTTTTTTTGACCCTCCTGCCAGCGCAACGCTCCAGCGTGAAAGCCCTCAGGCTTTCGCACTGGATAGAATGGAGCGGCTCTTTCAGGGCGCATTGCAGGTGCTCTTTTTAGCGCAATAGCGCCTCAGTGTGAAAGCAGCCTTACACTGAATCAACTTTACGATATGCAGTGACAGACATTTTACCGCATTGTAAAACTTCTGTCACCGCAGGGACATACAGAAGACAATTGTTTCCAATGTGTCCCATTTACACTGCAACACAGCCTAGTGCTGCTCTAAAATGCAGACAATGCTGCATTATATCACAGCCCACCGGCCTGAATCGCACTGCAATATAGGGCAGTGCAGCACATTGCGCCGTCCGACCTTGCAGTGACTGAAGTGTGTGTTTTGTACACTTCAAATAAAGCCAGTACAAAACAAAAAAAAGTGTGACGCAATGTGCAGCAGCGACGCAGAGCAGCTGGCGCTGTGAATCGCTCCGGCTGTTCTGCGATTTCACAAAGAAGTGTGATTTCTCCTTTACCCAGAGCCAATATGTCTTTATTTAGGAGCAGCTGCTTTCATAAGAAGCTTTAAAACGGGTATTTTCCTTTTTTGTGACAGGGTTCTTCAACCCTTTAATGTCCTGTACACACGGTCGGAATTTCCAACAAGAAAAATTTGATGTGAGTTTTTGGTCGGAAAATCCGACCGTGTGTAGGCTCCATCTGACTTTTTCTGTCAGAATTTCCGACAACAAAAATTTGAGAGCTGGTTCTCAAATTTTCCGACAGGAAAAGTTCCATCAGAAATTCCGATCATCTGTATGCAATTCCGACGCGCAAAAAAACACGCATGAACTTCATTGATCTCGGCTCGTCGTATGTGTTGTACGTCACCGCGTTCTTGACGGTCGGAATTTCCATTCAAGCCAAGTTTGTCGAAATTCCGTCGGAAAAACCATCCACGTTTTTTCTGACGGAAATTCCGATTGCGTGTACGCAGCATTAGCCTATTTCTGACATTTGTTGCTTACAAGTTAAAATCCATACTTTTTGCTAGAAAATGACTAAGAACCCCCAAACTAATATATATATATATATATATATATATATATATATATATATAATTTTAGCAGAGACCCTGGAGAATGAAAGAGCGATTGTAAAAAATATATGTTGCTCGGTATTTGCGCAACGGTCTTTCAAACGCATTTTTTTTTGCGAAAAAGTACACTTTCATGAATTAAAAACAAAACGGTAAAGTTAGCTGGGGCTGCAACGATTAATCGATATTATCGATAATAATCGATAATGAAAATCGTTGTCAACGATTTTCATTATCGATTAGTTGGTCCGCACCTTGCGCCTGTCCGTCCGTTGCAAAAATCCTTCCCTCCTGTGTACTGTAATCCTGTGTCTCCTTCCTGTGTCCTCGGCGCTGTGACCAGGCACGTCCTTGCCGCTGCACGTCCGCGGCGCGCCTCTCCTCCTTGCTGACGTCATTCCCACAAAACTTCTCAGCCCCGCCTGCTGCTGCCTCGATGGAACAGAGAGGCGAGGGCGAGAAGCTGTGAGGAGACTGAGCCGAGCTGCAGTGTGAAAAAAGGTAGCGGCTAGCAGCTAAGTAAAAAAAGTACACAGCACCCACAAACAGTACACATTCAGTCAGTGCCCCAACTTATGTATTCCGGGGGGGGGGGGGGGAAGTGCCCCATCATTGGTTTTCCTGGGAGGGAGGGGGGAGAATAGTAATAGCCCCATTGGTGTTTCTGGGGGAGAGGGGAATAGTGCCCCATTGGTGTTTCTTGGGGGATGATAGTGATTCATTGGTGTTTCTGGGGGGATAGTGCCCCGTTGGTGTTTCTGGGGGGGGATAGTGCCCCATTGGTGTTTCTGGGGGGGGTAGTGCCCCATTGGTGTTTCTGGGGGGGGTAGTGCCCCATTGGTGTTTCTGGGGGGGGGGGGGTAGTGCCCCATTGGTGTTTCTGGGGGGGGGGGGTAGTGCCCCATTGGTGTTTCTGGGGGGGGGGTAGTGCCCCATTGGTGTTTCTGGGGGGGGTAGTGCCCCATTGGTGTTTCTGGGGGGGGTAGTGCCCCATTGGTGTTTTCTAGTGGGGATAGTGCCCTATTGGTGTTTCTGGGGGGGATAGTGCCCCATTGGTGTTTCTGGGGGGGGTAGTGCCCCATTGGTGTTTCTGGGGGGGGGTAGTGCCCCATTGGTGTTTCTGGGGGGGGGGATAGTGCCCCATTGGTGTTTATGGGGGGGATAGTGCCCCATTGGTGTTTATGGGGGGGATAGTGCCCCATTGGTGTTTATGGGGGGGATAGTGCCCCATTGGTGTTTATGGGGGGGATAGTGCCCCATTGGTGTTTATGGGGGGGAATAGTGCCCCATCATTGGTGTCCCCGGGAGGAATAACGCCCCGTCATTGGTGTCCCCGGGAGGAATAACGCCCCGTCATTGGTGTCCCCGGGAGGAATAACGCCCCGTCATTGGTGTCCCCGGGAGGAATAACGCCCCGTCATTGGTGTCCCCGGGAGGAATAACGCCCCGTCATTGGTGTCCCCGGGAGGAATAACGCCCCGTCATTGGTGTCCCCGGGAGGAATAACGCCCCGTCATTGGTGTCCCCGGGAGGAATAACGCCCCGTCATTGGTGTCCCCGGGAGGAATAACGCCCCGTCATTGGTGTCCCCGGGAGGAATAACGCCCCGTCATTGGTGTCCCCGGGAGGAATAACGCCCCGTCATTGGTGTCCCCGGGAGGAATAACGCCCCGTCATTGGTGTCCCCGGGAGGAATAACGCCCCGTCATTGGTGTCCCCGGGAGGAATAACGCCCCGTCATTGGTGTCCCCGGGAGGAATAACGCCCCGTCATTGGTGTCCCCGGGAGGAATAACGCCCCGTCATTGGTGTCCCCGGGAGGAATAACGCCCCATCATTGGTGTCCCCGGTAGGAATTCATTATTACTTTTAAATAAACGAATAAATGGCACATTCAGTTTTTTTTATGATTTTATCCGATTAATCGAAAAAATAATCGGCCGATTAATCGATTATGAAAATAATCGTTAGTTGCAGCCCTAAAGTTAGCCCAATTTTTCTGTATAATGTGAAAGATGTTACGCTGAGGAAATAGATGCCCAACCAAATTGCACGCACTCTTGGAATAGCGACAAACTACAGTACTTAAAAAATCTCCATAGGTGATGCTTTTAAAAAATGTAACGATTACCATTTTAGAGTTACAGAGGAGATCTTTTGCTAGAATGCCTCACTCTGACGATCGCAGCGATACCTCACATGTGTGATTTGAACACTGTTTACATTTGCGGGCGCGACTTGTGTTTCCTTTTTCTTTGCGGTGCGGGAACGGGGGATGCTTTAAAAATTTTATTATTTTGTTTTGTCCCTTTTAAAAAAATTAAAATCTGATCTGGAATGTAAACATCTCTTGTGACAGTAATAGGTGGTGACAGGTACTCTTTATGGAGGGATCGGGGGGGGGGGTCCAAATCCCTCCTTTGCACTTTAAGGCCCCATGCACACGAGACGCAGGTGCAAACTCTGCTGAACACACGTTTTTAAACGCTGAAACCGGCGTTTATAAACGCGCGTTTTGCGGCCGCGTTTAAGCGTTTCATCATAGACCCTCCCTAAGCTCAAAAAACAGTAAATTTCAGCCAGTTTGTGAGACCAGAGTGAGTAGCAGCTGAGAGAGCAGCAGTGTACTTGTATTTAGCGTATCACTTGCCACATCATCTGCCACAAGTTGTGGATTGTCCACTTGCCACGTCACCTGGCCACGTCACCTGCCACAAGTTGTGGATTGTCCACTTGCCACGTCACCTGGCCACATCACGTGCCACGTCACCTGCCACAAGTTGTGGATTGTCCACTTGCCACGTTACCTGGCCACGTCACCTGGCCATGTTACCTGCCACGTCAGCTGGCCACGTCACCTGCCACAAGTTGTGTATTGTCCACCTGCCACGTCACCTGGCCACGTCACCTGCCACAAGTTGTGGATTGTCCACTTGCCCTGTCACCTGGCCACGTCACCTGGCCACGTCACCTGCCACAAGTTGTGAATTGTCCACTTGCCACGTCACCTAGCCATGTTACCTGCCCACATTACCTGCCACGTCATCTAGCCACGTCACCTGCCACAAGTTGTGGATTGTCCACTTTCCACGTCACCTGGCCACATCACGTGCCACGTCACCTGCCACAAGTTCTGAATTGTCCACTTGCCACATCACCTGCCACGTCACCTGGCCACGTTACCGGCCACGTCACCTGGCCACGTCACCTGCCACAAGCTGTGGATTGTCCACTTGCCACGTCACCTGGCCACGTCACCTGGCCACATCACCTGACACAAGTTGTTGATTGTCCACTTGCCACGTTACCTGCCACAAGTTGTGGATTGTCCACAATGCAATGCAAGCAATTACAGTTTTCTTTTATATTTTTTAATAGTTTTTCATCATTTGCCATCATTTTTGAGATTTCTAATGTTAAAAAATAGGTCACCTTTAAAAACGCTTATAAACGCAAACGCGGCAAAACGCTGGTACCACATTTAGCCGCGTTTAGCAGCGTTTAGCGTCTGAAACGTGGAAAACTTTTGCGTCTGAACCCATTTTTTTGCTTCTGGAAAAACGAGGTTAAACGCAACTGCTTGTAAACGCCAAAAAACGAGAGTGTGTGCATGGACACATAGGATAACATTGAATGGGTTCAGGGGCAGTTGAAAAAAGCGTCCAACTGCCTCTGAACGCGCGTTCAACAGCAAATAACAGCGTCTCGTGTGCATGGGGCCTAAAAGTATTCAGATAGCCAAAATCTGCGTTTCTGAATACTGTCCTTTTTTTTCATTTTTTTTTAAATCCGTGGCATTGGCAGCCGAGTAAAGCGGAAGTGACGTCACTTCCAGGATTTTACATAGGAGCCAAATTCGGGTCTCAGCCTAGCTGGCAAATGCGTCGGATGGTGGCTCGGGTCTCCTGGTGGGACGGGAGGCCCGGGAAGAGCGGTGGGGGGGGGGGGGACATCCCCTCCCACTCTTTTAGGATAACAGCCGAGCGGCTTTTAGCCGCATCAGTTGTTATCACTAAAAAGCCAAACGCTGGCTCTAAAAAACAGCACTGGGGTGACGCCTGCAGCAGCTGCAGGCATATCACCCTGGTATTAACCCCTTCAAGCTGAAGAGGTTAAAGAAGACCTGCAGGTAATACACGCCATTCAGTCACTGTTGTGTAATGCACTTATCGTTGCTGTTTTTTACCGGTCCTTTTGAAAGAATTAGCAATGATCTGTATAATGCACCCTAGGGGGTCATTCCCCATTCTATGTCTAAGAAAGTTATAGAACATTGGAGGTAGATTCCTTCTTCAGTAGTCAATGACAGCAAAATCACAGTAAGGATTGCACCCAGTATGCTCAATAAACAAACAATACTGAGATGCAGAATCCTGTAAAACATCATTACCATGCTTTGTTGTTTTGTGCTCTAATAAAATCTATACGGCCAGGCCCCACACTTCTGTCCATACACAGAGGCAAATGGATTATATGTAGTGAGTACCAGTACTTTATTCCACCATAATAACCTAAATCCTCTTTGATGTCCTTTTTTAATACCAACTCACTATCCATACAATTCTAACCAGATTCTCCTGGGGATAAATTAGTTGTTGTCCAGTAATAACCACTAGATTTGCTGCATCTTGCCAGGCAGTAACTTAATATAGTTAAGTCAATATCCATATTTGACTCCAAGCTGGTCCCAGGAATGTAAAGCAGGTAAAAGGACCACTGGTGAGGGTCCTACTCTGAACCATGTGACTCATCTTTTATGTCTTTTAGATGTTCCAGCTGGTCTGCGATTCCATGCTCTCCTCCGTTCCCACAACAAGATGGACAGACTGAAATCCAGCAAAAAACTAAAGCAGCGTTCTTCGAATTCAGTCTCCACCACCGAGATTCCGCGCACAGACCGCACGCTTGGAGTTTTACATACTCATAGTGAGTAGGACAAAAATGGCAAATAAGCCCAGTTGTCGTCTGCTTTCAGAACAGTGTTCAGTAAATCATGGCATACGTGTGAGTGTGTGTGTGTGTGTGTGTGTGTGTGTGTGTGTATGTGTGTATATATACATATATATACACACACACACACACCCGTAAATGTATTTTATGTGATAGACCAACACAAAGTGGCACATAATTGTCAAGAGTAAGGATGAACTCCGGCGTGTTCGCAGAGTACACGTGCAGAGCCCGCCAGGAAGTCTGCGCTGCGCTAATCACAGCCAGGGAGACCTTTCCCGATGCTCGGCTGCAGAGATCGGGAAATGTCTCCCTGGCTGTGATTAGCACGGTGCCGACTTCCTGGCGGGCTCTGCACGTGTACTATGCGAACACGCCGGAGTTCATCCTTAGTCAAGAGGAAAGAAAACGATAAATGTTAAACTTTTTTACAAATATGTGAAAAGTGTGGTGTGCATTTGTATTCAGCCCCCTTTACTCTGATACCCCTAACTAAAATTTTGTGGAACCAATTGCCTTCAGGAGTCACCTAATTAGTAAATGGAGTCCACCTGTGTGTAATTTATTCTCAGTATAAGCCCTGGTTAACACTGATGCGATTTGACATGTCAAATCGCATGTCAAATTGGCGAAATTTGCCGCAAATGGCGGGCAATGGCACCGTCCTAATCGGTGCGACGCCTCATCTGCGGCGCTGCACCGATTACAAAAAGTAGTTTCTGTACTACTTTTTGCGATTTCAGCCGCGATTTACATTGACATCTGTTTCAGATGTCTTTGAAATCGGGACTGCCAGCGGGAGTGAAATCGTGCGAGTTCAGCTGAACTCGCAGGCTTCACTCCCGCAGCCCCAGTGTGAATGTGGGCTTAATACAGCTGTTCTGTGAAGCTCTCAGAGGTTTCTTGGAGAACCTTGGTGAACAAACTGCATCATAAAGGACAAGGAACACACCAGACAGGTCAGGGATAAAGTTGTGGAGAAGTATAAAGCAGGGTTAGGTTATAATAAAATATCCCAAGCTTTGAACATCTCACAGAGCACTGTTCAGTCCACCATCTAAAAAAGGAAAGAGTATGGCACAACTGCAAACCTACCAAGACATGGCCGTCCATCTAAACTGACAGGCCGGGCAAGGAGAGCATTAAGCAGAGAAGCAGCCAAGAGGCCCATGGTAACTCTGGAGGAGCTGCAGAGATCCACAGCTCAGGTGAGAGAATCTGTCCACAGGACAACTATTAGTCGTGCACTCCACAAATCTGTCCTTTATGGTAGAGTGGCACAAAGAAAACCATAAGAAGTCCCATTTGCGAGAAGCCATGTGGGGGACACAGCAAACGTAGAAGCATGTGCTCTGGTCAGATGAGACCAAAATTAAACTTTTTGGCTTAACGGTAAAACGCGGCGGAAAACGAACACTGCACATCACCCTCAACACACCATCCCCACCGTGAAACATGGTGGTGGCAGCATCATGTTGTGGGGATGTTTTTTTTTAGCAGTGATAGGAAAGCTGATCAGAGTTGATGGGAAGATGGATGGAGCCAAATACAGGGCAATCTTAGAAGAAAACCTGTTAGTCTGCAAAAGACTTGAGACTGGGGTGGAGGTTCACCTTCCAGCAGGATAACGACCCTAAACATACAGCCAGAGCTACAATGGAATGGTTTAAATCAAAGCATATTCCTGTGTTAGAATGGCCCAGTCAAAGTCCAGACCTAAATCCAATTGAGAATCTGTGGCAAGACTTTGCAAAATATCTCAAGCTCTGTCAGATTGGATGGAGAGCCACAAAGAATGGGCAAAAACGTCTCTCTAGATGTACAAAGCTGGTAGAGACATCCCCAAAAAGACTTGCAGCTCGAATTGGAGAGAAAGGCGGTTCTACAAATTATTGACTCTGGGGGGCTGAATACACATGCACCCCCCACACTTTTTACATATTTATTTGTAAACAATTTGGAAAACCATTCATTATTTTCCTTCCACTTCACAATTATGTGCCACTTTGTGTTGGTCTATCACATAAAATCCCAATAAAATACTTTTGCGTTTTTGGTTAGAACGTGACAAAATTTCAAGGAGTATGAATACTTTTTCAAGGCACTGTATGTATGTATATGTGTATATAATTACTCACCGGCCACTTTATTGGGTACAATTTGCTAGTACCGGGTTGGAGCCCCCTTTTGCCTTCAGAACTGTCACGATTCTTCTTGGCATAGATTCAAGAAGGTGTTGGAAACATTCCTCAGAGATTTTGGTCCATGATAACATCACGCAGTTGCTGCAGATTTGTCACCTGCACGCCCATGATGCGAATCGCCCATTCCACCACATCCCAAAGATGCTCTATTGGTTGGAGATCTGTCAACTGTGAAGGCCATTGGAGTACAGTGACCGCATTGTCCAGTGGTGAGATGATTTGAGCTTTGTGACATGGTGCTGGAAGGAGCCATCAGAAGATGGGGACACTGTAGTCATAAAGGGATGGACATGGTCAGCAACAAAACTCAGGCCGTGGCATTTAAACGATGCTCAATTGGTTTTAAAGGGCCCAAAGTCTGCCAAGAAAATATCCCCCACACCATTACACCACCAGCCTGAACCATTGATACAAGGCTGGATGGATATTTGCGCCAAATTCTGACCCCACCATCTGAATGTCGCAGCTGAAATCGAGACACATCAGACCAGGCAACGTTTTTCCCAATCTTCTATTGTCCACTTTTGGTGATCCTGTGCGAATTGTAGCCTAAAGCCTCATACACACGATTGGATTTTCCAACGGGAATTGTGTGATGACAGGCTGTTGGTGGAAAATCCTACCGTACGCTCCATCGGATAATTGTTGTTGGATTTTCCGACAACAAATGTTGGATAGCATACTTTAAAATTTTCCGACCCCAAATGTTGTAGTTTCGTGTTTGTTGGCCGACAATTCTTTGCCGTTTGTATGCAAGACAAGTTCATGTCCAACGCTCTTCGGACAAAAGTCCTACGCTTTGTCCGCAGAAAATTCGATCGTGTGTATGAGGCTTTAGTTTCCTGTTGGCTGGGAGGAGTGGCACCCGGTGTGGTCTTCTGCTGCTGTAGCCGATGTGCTCCAAGGTTTGATTTGATGTGTTGTGTTTTCAGAGATGGTGTTCTACATACTTTGGTTTAGGGTTGCACCGATACAATTTTTTTTAAGACCGAGTACAAATACCCATACTTTACTCACCGATGCTTTTTTTTAAATGTCATGTGACAAAGGCACTAATATGCAGCACTGTTAGTATTCTTAACCACTTCAATACCATGCACTTATACAGCTTCCTGCCCAAGCCAATTTTGAGCTTTCAGCGTTGTCGCAATTTGAATGACAATTGTGCGGTCATGCAACACTGTACCCAAACAATTTTTTTATCGTTTTGTTCCCACAAATAGAGCTCTCTTTCGGTGGTATTTGATCGCCTCTGCGATTTTTTTATTTTTTGCATAACAAATAAAAAAAGAGTGAAAATTTTGAAAAAAAATTAGTTTTTCTTTGTTTCTGTAAAAAAATTTTTTGTAAATAAGTACCTTTTCTACTTCAATGACGGGCACCGATAAGGTGGCACTAACGGGCACTGGTAGGCGGGCACGGACGGGCACTGGTAGGCGGGCACGGACGGGCACTGGTAGGCGGGCACGGACGGGCACTGGTAGGCGGGCACGGACGGGCACTGGTAGGCGGGCACGGACGGGCACTGGTAGGCGGGCACGGACGGGCACTGGTAGGCGGGCACTGGTAGGCGGGCACGGACGGGCACTGGTAGGCGGGCACTGGTGGCTGGCATTGCTGGGCATCATGCATTTTTTGTTGTGCCTTTATGGTGCCAATCAGTGCCCATTTGTGGGCACTGATTGACATATATATTTTTTATCTATTTGTGCATGTGGATGGCCATGGGGGACTTACCTGGCCATCCACATGCTTGGGGCTTCCCTGGTGGTCCTGGGGGGCTTCCCTGGTGGTCCAGTGTGGGTATCCGAGGGGGGGCTGCGCTGATGAACAATCAGCGCAAACCCCCCCTGTCAGGAGAGCCGCCGATCGGCTCTCCTCTACTCGCGTCTGTCAGACGCGAGTGAGGAAGAGCCGATCAACGGCTCTTCCTGTTTACATCCTGATCAGCCATGATTGAACACGGCTGATCACGTGGTAAAAAGCCTCGGCCGGAGGCTTTTTACCGAGATCAGTGTAGCGGTGGGTCAGACTGACACACCGCTCCACCGATCGCCGCATTGCGCGCCCCCCCCCGGGCACACGGCGGCTGTTATCCTGCAGGACGTCATATGACGTCCAGTGTGGATAACACAACCACTTCCCTGGACGTCAATATGCTATTGACTGGGCCGGAAGTGGTTAATTGTGTTTTCCTATTTTATTTTATATATAATATATCTCAGCCCTGTTGGGGGCTTTGGTGAGATATCGGGGGGGTCTAAACTGACCCCTGACATCTCCCTTTTGAGACAGGGAAAGGGATTGAGAACACAGGTTCCCCAGTCCCGTTCTCTGTATCCTCAGCTGCACTGAAGATGAATGGATGGGAGACAGAGGCTCCTCCCCATTCCTAAACTGAAGCATTGTTTACGATGTCAGTGATCAATGACTCTGTGCATTCAGAAAAGAAAGGGAGCCGATAAATGACATATTTACCGTCTTTCCTCCGCTCCCTATCCTGACAGATCTGGGACGAGGGGGGGACCGGAGGAGGACACAGGGGACAGTCAGGGATGATCGGTGTGGGGGCAGTTATAAGCACCGATCTCCCTGTATAGCTTTTAATAAAGGGATTTTTATAACAGCTTACCTGTAAAATCCTTTTCTTGGAGTACATCACGGGACACAGAGCGACTTAGTCATTACTAATGGGTTATATAGTTTACCCTCAGGTGTTGGCACTGGCCAATTCCAAACCGGAAGTACCCTCCCCTATATAAGCCCCTCCCACCCGGGAGCACCTCAGTTTTGTAGCCAAGCAATAAGTGTCCCAAAAAGAGGGGTGGGAGCTCTGTGTCCCGTGATGTACTCCAAGAAAAGGATTTTACAGGTAAGCTGTTATAAAAATCCCTTTTTCTTTTTCGTACATCACGGGACACAGAGCGACTTAGTCATTACTAATGGGACGTCCCAAAGCAATGCCAAATGAGGGGGGGGTACATAAGCTGGGCGCCATCAGGCATGAGGATCTTTTGCGGCCTGCAACACACTGCGCCCAAAGGCGACATCCTCCTGACTTCTAACGTCTACCTGATAGAATCTAGTAAACGTGTGTACCGAAGACCATGTTGCGGCCTTACATACTTGAGCCAGGGAGGCCTGGTGATGCACTGCCCATGAAGTTCCAACCGCTCTTGTGGAGTGCGCCCTAACTTTGAACGGAGGCGGTCTCTTTCTCAAGCCATAGGCTTGTATTATGACCTGTCGAATCCACTTGGCTAAAGTAGATTTTGATGCTGCCTGACCCCTTCTGGGGCCTTCCGGCAGAACAAACAAAGAATCCGTTCTGCGAATCTGAGCAGTGGCTTTTAGATAAGCTTTAACTGCTCTTACCACATCCAAAGAATGTAATAACTTTTCCTCTACTGAGCTAGGTTTGGGGAAAAAAGAAGGAAGAACCACATCTTGGTTCAAATGAAACCTCGATACCACCTTAGGAAGAAAGGCTGGATGAGGACGTAATACTACTCTGTCCTTATGGACAACCAGATATGGCTCCTTACAGGACATAGCTGCTAATTCCGACACTCTTTTAGCCGAACAAATGGCTACTAAGAAAACCAATTTCCTGGTGAGAAGAACCAAGGAAATGTGTTGTAATGGTTCAAACGGTTGTTTCTGTAGAACCGACAGAACCAGGTTTAAGTCCCAAGGACATATGGGAATACTAACCGGAGGGCTAATACGCATCACTCCTTGTATAAAGGCTTTGACTAGTGAATGCGAAGCCAAGGGCCTTTGAAAAAATATTGACAAGGCCGAAATCTGACCCTTGATAGTACTCAAGGCCAGCTTCCTATCTACAGCCCACTGTAGGAAGTCCAGAATCCTCCCTATCATGTACTTACGTGGATGCCATTTCTTGGTCTCACACCACGTAATGTACGCTTTCCAGATCCTATAATAGATCTGCCTGGATACCGGTTTCCTGGCATTGATCATGGTAGATACCACAGAATTAGAGAGCCCTCTCTTTTTCAGAATGTGGGCTTCAATAGCCAGGCCGTCAAACCTAGGGCTGGTAAGGAAGGGTGGTATATCGGTCCTTGCGACAGCAGGTCCGGACGAAGTGGGAGGGTCCAAGGACTCCTCACTGACATTTTTACAATCTCCGCGTACCATGCCCTTCGGGGCCACGCTGGAGCCACCAGAATCACTGGTTTCTTTTCTACCCTGATTCTGCGGAGTAATCGCGGTAACAATTGTGGCGGTGGGAATGCATATATCAGCTTGAACCGATCCCAAGGGAACACTAGGGCATCCGAGCCGCAAGCTAGGGGATCCCTTGTGCGAGACACAAACCTGTCCACCTTTGCGTTGAATCTGGATGCTAGCAGATCTACATCCGCTGGCATATTGCCTGGAAAACCTCGGGGTGAAGAGACCATTCCCCCGGGCATAATTGTTGGCGACTTAGAAAGTCCGCTCTCCAATTTTCCACTCCTGGGATGAAAACCGCGGATATGGCTGGGACATATCTTTCTGCCCACTCCAGGATGCAATTTGCTTCCTTCTGGGCTGCACGACTTTTGGTGCCACCCTGATGATTGATATATGCCACTGCCGTGGCATTGTCTGATTGAATTCTGACAGGGGACCCCTGGAGTTTGGATGTCCATGCTACTAGGGCATACCGGGCTGCTCGTATCTCTAAGAGATTGATGGGCAGGGCCTTTTCTGCTTCTGACCACCTGCCCTGGAGAGACCATTGCTCCAGCACTGCCCCCCAGCCGATGAGGCTGGCATCTGTAGTGACCACCTTCCAAGAAACCGGACTGAAGGGTTTCCCTCTTTCCAGATTCTGGGGCACCAACCACCAATGGAGGCTCTTGCGAACGGAAGGGGACAGGGACATTGGTAAGTCTAAAGCCTGAACTTTTTTGTTCCAGGCTGACAGTATGGCCCTTTGCAAATTCCTTGAATGGAATTGACCGTAGGGTACCGCTTCGAATGAAGCCACCATCTTTCCCAGCAGCCTCATGCAGAGACGTATGGATGGTTTTCTTTTTGTACCCACTAAGTGGGTCAAATTTCTTAAAGACGACACCTTCTCTGGAGGTAAGAAAATCTTTCTCTGATTTGAATCCAGCCTTAGCCCTAAGTATTCCAGACTTTTGACTGGTCTTAGAGCTGACTTGTCCCGGTTGATAATCCAACCGTGATATTCCAGATACTCGATTGTCTTGTGAATAGCTACTTCCAGCTTTTCCACTGAGTGGTCTATTAGTAGCAGGTCGTCTAGATATGCCATTATCGTTACACCCTGTGTTCTTAGATTGGCCAATAATGGGGCCAGAATTTTTGTGAACACTCGTGGTGCTGTGGCCAGACCGAAAGGTAAGGCTCTGAACTGAAAATGGCGCCCTTCTACTGCAAAGCGTAGAAATTTCTGATGGGCCGGAAAGATGGGAATATGCAGATAAGCATCCCTTATGTCGATCGAGGCTAGCCATTCCTGCCCTTGTAGGGCGGTGGCCATTGATCGGATCGACTCCATCCGAAAGGTCCTGATATTTAGGAACTTGTTTAGCCCTTTTAGATTTAATATGGGCCTCACGTCCCCATTTGGTTTGGGGACTGTGAAAAGGTTCGAGTAAAACCCGAATCCGCTTTCTTCCAGGGGAACCTTCATGATTACCCCTTGGAGCAATAGTTGTTCTAGTGCCAGAAGGAGGGATCCTCTCTTTTGGGGATCTCTTGGCACGTTTGACCTCATAAATTGGGCAGGAGGAGTGCCTTTTAACTCCAGCTTGTATCCCAGACTTACTGCGGAGAGCACCCATCTGTCTCTGATGGTGTCCCGCCAGGTCTCTGTGAACAACTGAAGTCTTCCCCCCACCCGATTGAGCGGGGGCAATACTTCATGCCTTAGGGGGAGGTTTTGTACCTCTCTTGATCCAGGGCTTCTTGTTACCCTGTGATTGTCCCTGATTTCTGCCCCCTGAATTTGACCGCGGAGGCCGTCGGAACTGCTTCACAGCCGATGTGCCCGGGACTGGAGAGGTAGGCCTCTTAAAAGAAGGACTTCTACCCTTGTTCTTAACCGGTAAGAGTGGACTTTTACCGGCAGAAATTTTTTGGATATATTTGTCCAGATCTTCTCCAAATAAGCGTTCTCCATGAAATGGGAAGCTAACCAGCAGTTTTTTACAGGGAGCTTCAGCAGACCAGTTTTTGAGCCACAGAAGCCTACGCATATGTACTATAGACAGCGTAAAGCGGGAGGCCTGTTGGATTGTATCCTTTATGGCGTCCACCGCAAAACACAAGGCTCTAGGCAGGTCAGCTAGGGCATGAGCCTGCTGATCTGGTAAGTCCCTTAAGACTTGTTTCAACTGATCTTTCACTGCTTGGCAGACTCCAATCGCTGCTACCGCAGGTTGTGTCACCATACTTGCTG
This sequence comes from Rana muscosa, assembly GCA_029206835.1. Taxonomy (NCBI): domain Eukaryota; kingdom Metazoa; phylum Chordata; class Amphibia; order Anura; family Ranidae; genus Rana; species Rana muscosa. The sequence continues at coordinate 277,699,207 of CM055128.1, forward strand.
TAGAGAAAGCAGATTTTAGTAAAGACTCCAATTTTTTATCTATTGGGTCTTTGAACATTGGAACATTATCTACTGGACATGTCAGTGATTTGTTAACAGAAGAGATGGCTGCGTCCACTATAGGGACCCTCCATTTTCTTATGAACTTATCCTCCATGGGATAGATCACCGGAAATCTCTTGGGGGGAGCAAATATTTTATCAGGATGCTCCCAATCCTGGTAAATAAGCCCTTCTAATAAAGGGTGGATTGGGAAGGAACAGACCGCCTGGGGAGCTTTTAGCGACCCCAGCGAGGAAACCGTAGTGGATGGTGGTTCCGCCAGAGGCATTTTAAATGCTGATCGGACCATGTTAGTCAGAGACTGAACCCATAATCTTTCAGCCTGAGAAGCTGAGAAAGGTTCTTCCACTGTTGATTCCTCTATAAGTGAATCAACCTCATCCTGATCCCCTTCAGGTAGGTCGATCTCTGTGTGGGGCTGTTCCTCCACTAACAGGCACTCTGAAGGAGGAGACGGAGATCGGACGCGCTTTTCCTGTGACAGGGAAGCAGCGATCAATGCTGTTAATCTCTCTTCCAATCCTCCCAGAGTTGAGGATAAAACCTCCTCTGTTATATATACAGGAGCAGGTGGACTGGGGACAGCCGCAGCACCAGGCATTCCTGCGGGGTTTCTACGGCTACTGACCTCTGCATTCTCAGGGGAGATTGGTGCAGTGCAAGCATGCCCAATATCCTCAGAGCCCGATGGAGACCCCTTTGGCTTCCTGGAAGATCTATTTCCGGAGCGTCTGGACGACATATCCTTTAAGCACAAAGCTGAGGTATTCCCGTCGTCATACACCAATTTTTGCTGGTAATAGTCTAACACAGGTGCTGCTATATACCAGCTGGTGTCCACTAAAGTGCCTTTCTATGGGGATGCCTGCATCAACCGCCTCTGTGTGCCACTGTTTGTTGCTAGCTCTGTTTGCATGCAGCTGACACTTGTACTGTGTCTTTTAACCATGCTGGGACGCCCGCACATGCGCAGAAGCGCCGCGGCGCGCATCGAGCGTCATCCACCCGCCCCGCCCCTTTTTTTCCATAGGAGGCGCGTGCACGCCCGTGCGCCAATGGCGCCCTTTTCGAAAACCAACAGAGGACTAGGAGCCAGGGCCCTTTTTGCCGGAGGGCCTGTGCGGTGGATGAACGCAGCAACAGGGCAGAGGAAGTGGATTCCCTCAGAGAAACTTACCAGCTGCCTGGATCTTTTGAGTTGAGAAAACCAAAGATCCACATTTACAAGAAAAATGGACTACAGCGGCCTCTAGTGGTTTAACACAGGTACCGCGGTCCCTGTTTTTTTTTTTTTTTTTTTCTTGACTACTATTAAAATTTTACATTTTCAGTAGTTATAGGCAAACACAGATATTTAGCGGGAATACCGTTAGGTAACAGACAGAAAGACAAATTAGGCTTGGGGGTCCCCCAATAGAACCAAGTTCCTGAGGGCCCCCACTTACCTGATCCCCGCCGCAGGACTTTGTTCGGTCCACAAAAGTCCAAACTTCACCTATCACGGCAGGCATTGTAATTAAACCTTCAGGGACCGGGTTCCCAAGGATTCCACTCCCCTGGACCTGTATAGCACCCTGCACAGACAGCGTCTTGGTCGTGGGTATGACCAGAGCTCTGGATCCCAGGGTCCAGCCCTCCTAAGAGAAGCATTACAGGCAAAACCTTGCTCTTCTGCTGCAAGGCCCGGGTACCGACCGTTTAGCTATGAAGCTTTTTTGGTGGGATCCGGAACAGCTTACTAAGGCCCAAAAGAACCTGTACGCAAGCCCAGTGAAAACACATGTTACTCTTTGGCCAACACCTTAGACACTGGCAAAAAACTGAGGTGCTCCCGGGTGGGAGGGGCTTATATAGGGGAGGGTACTTCCGGTTTGGAATTGGCCAGTGCCAACACCTGAGGGTAAACTATATAACCCATTAGTAATGACTAAGTCGCTCTGTGTCCCGTGATGTACGAAAAAGAAAAAGCAGCTGTCAGCCACGGGAGGGTGAGGAGAAAAAAAAACACCAACCGCCACTGGTGCAACCCTACTTTGGTTATAACGAGTGGTTATTTAAGTTACTGTTGCCTTTCTATCATCTCGAACCAGTCTGCCCGTTCTCCTCTGACCTTAACGATGCATTTTCCTCCACATAACTGCCGCTTGCTGAATATTTTCTTTTTCGGACCATTCTCTGTAAACCCGAGAGATTATTGTATATCAGAAGTTTTTGAAATGCTCAGACCATCCCGTCTGCCACCAACAACCATGCCATGTTCAAAGTCACTTAAATCCTCATTCTTCCCCATTTTGATGCTCGGTTTGAACTTCAAGTCATCTTAACCACTGCCAGATGCCTAAATGCATTGAGTTGCTGCCATGTGATTGGCTGATTAGCAATTTGTGTTACCAAGCATTTGAACAGGTGTACCTAATAAAGTGGCCAGTAAGTGTATATTTATAGGGGCTTCATAGATGACCTCAGTAGAATCCTTCAAGCAAGAAATTTGCAGATGACATAAGACGAAGTTTAGACTAGGGATAGAAGAGTAAGATTGTAATGCTGTCCTGTGCCACCAGTCTCCTGAAGCCTCTTCTCTTTGGCGCTCTGGCTGGTAGTCACACTCTGGCATTATTTTTGTCTAATACGTAATGAGCAGTCCTGCATTGTACGAGAGTGGCGAGGGCCCACCCACAATGCATAGCGAAGGGGAGAGCCTGTTGAGCAAAGAATAAAGTAGATCCCAATACATTTCATCTTCACAGTGTTGGTGGGAGGTGATGAAGGGGGTGAGGGAAATTATGTAGTAATTGCATCACAGGAAGTTCTCTGTAGGAACAACTCTTGTTGCATGCCAGGAACTGGGTTAGTCATGGGGTGTTTTTTTTACCCCCTACGCCCTTTCGTCCACTATTTTGCCAGCTGCTTTACAACCCATAAAACTGGATTGTGTTGTCAGGAGAGACAGTGTTCTGCACATTGATGGTCTCTAAGCTCCTACATTTGTATAATGATTAATGACCTACTAAGAGGGTGATGTGGAAAGGTTCAGCTGAAGTCAGCAGAGATCAAATCATGAGGTCATAGGGTCCTGTTCTATGCCGGCACAGCAGCTGGGAAGTCACAAGTATGCGTGGAAGCACTATTTTTAACTTTTTAAAGGATAGGTTCACCTTTAGTAATATGTTACACCAATATTTAGGGTTTAACATGCTACTAATGTGACAGTGTGGGTAGGGGCTCTCTTCTCTCTGCACCCACTGTCACATTTTGGAAATTCTGTGGCTGTGTGGGGCTCCACCCACACAGCTGCGTCATTCACTGGACTATGTGAATGAATAAACTACAAGTCCTGTCCGCCACTGTGGCAAACTGACTTGTATTGTCAATGAACTGCAAGAGTGCTGATCGGCACACTTGTAGTTCATTCACGTTGCTTGCTGCTCAGGAACTGTCTGCCCTTACAGAGGTACGGACAAGAGCTGTAATCGGTGTGCAGCAGCCTGAGATTGCACCCGTGATAGTGGGTGCGATGCTGTCAAAAAATAAATGCACTTTTTTTTTTTTTCTTCCTGCATGTGCTTTTTTATTCATTTATTTTTTTAAAGTGGACTTATCCTTTTAAAGTGTTTGCACTAAAAAAAACAAAAAAACGTTAGTTCTGCTTTAAAAGTACATTGAATCATGCAGTAACCTGCTGGATGGTGGTGTGTTGTATGTTTTCTCACCCATGTCCTTTTGTTGCAGAACTAACTCTACACAGGCCTTTTCCTGAGCTGTCTTCGAAGCAGCACTTGGAATCCCTGCAACGCACCTTAAAGTGTGACCGATCACAAGCTCTGAAACCTGAGCGCTCACTTATTCTCCCTCTACCCCATCAGAAGAAACGTCAGTTCAGTCCAATAGATAGAGATGGTAAATGAGATTCTGCAGAATGCCTGTTTTATGCAAGTGCCGACACCCCTGTGAGTGACCCATGGGCTAACCTTTCTTTCTTTTTTCTTTTCCCCTTTTCTCCTCTTTCTCTTAGGGCGACACGAGATGGACCCAGCAGGGCCCAGTCTTGCAGCAGATATTGCCCCATCTCCGTCTCACACCCCTCTCTCACGCCAGCTCTCCACACCATCGGATTCATCCTCACTCAGTGCTGCAGCTGCGGTATGTAGATAGTTTGATTTCACAAACAGCAATGATAGTTGCCAGCTCGTGTGTACTATGAGATTACCTGCAGGTTCTGCAGACTTGGCCTTCTCTCCTAAGGCTGGCCATACACGGGTCGAATTTTGAAAGAATTTTCTTTTGAACATCTGAAATTTGGTGCGTTTTGTGATCCGATGGTGCCACCATTGATTTCAAAATTCGACCGACCAAGCCTTCAATTTCACCTCATGTTGCTACAGAAAAGAATTTTCGTGGCTGGGAATTTTCTTTTCTTGTACATGCGCATTTCTTATTCGATTCAATTTCTCGCACGATTCTCCCATCATTGATTAGAAAATCGTTTAATTTAATTCCAACATGTCCAATTACTCAAATTCGATGTCCGCACGAAAATTGACTGTTGCTGCAGCCCACTAATGGTGCGAAATACGAACGAAAATTCTTAGATAAGATTTTCGAAAGAAAATTCTTTCAAAATTCGACCCACGTATTCGTCCTTAAGGGGTTGTAAAGGTTTGTTTTTTATTTTCTAAATAGGTTCCTTTTAAAGGAACACTACAGGTTCCCGTTTTTTTTTTTTTTTAAATAACAAACATGTTATACTTACCTCCACTGTGCAGCTCGTTTTGCACACAGTGGCCCTGATCCTCCGCTTCTGGGGTCCCTCGGCGGCTGTCTCGGCTGCTCCCCGCAAGGACTCCACACCATAATGCGAGCTCGCATGGTGTGGAGTTACTGCGGGCGCGCCCCCGTGGTACAGCGGCGGCCATAGCCGCCGACTGTATCACTCGGCCCCGCCCCCCGACGTGCCGCGTCATTGGATGTGATTGACAGCAGCACCAGCCAATGGCTGCGCTGCTTTCAATCCATCCACAGTAGCCAATCAACGGCCAGGCACAGGAACTCGGAGGATGACGGGAGCGAGCGCGGGACTTTCGAGGGGCCAGGTAAGTAAAACGGGGGCTCGGGGGGGGGGGCGGTATTGTCAAATGTTTTTTCACCTTAATGCATAGGATGCATTAAGGTAGAAAAACATGTACCTTTACTACTCCTTTAAGCTAGTGCATTGTTGGTTCACTTGGCTTTTCCTTCGATTTCCCTTCTAAATGTTTTTTTTTTTTTTTCTTTGTCTGAATTTCTCACTTCCTATTTCTCCTCAGTAAGCTTGCCCCCATCATCCGAGCGGGGGTTAGTCAGCCAGAACAGCTTACTGAGGAGGAACAGGAAGTGAGAAATTCTGACAAAGAAAAAGAACATTTAAAAGGGAAATCGAAGGAAAAGGTAGGTGAACCAACAATGCATAATGTGAAAGACGAAGTTGCGCCGAGTAACATGGGGACAGGGGCACTTTAAAAAAAAATATTGTTTTACGATTGTTAATTTTCCTTTTTTTTTGTTTTTTTTTTACACTTTAAAAAAAATATAAAATAAAAATTTTGATCATTTTTATGCCTATTACAAGGAATGTAAACATCCCTTGTAATAGGAATAAGCATGACAGGACCTCTTTACAATGAGATATGGGGTCAATAAGACCCCACATCTCACCACTAGGCTGGGAAGCCTAAAAAAAAACTCACGGCTTCCCAGCCGAGGTGACGCCGTTTTTTTTTAATGCAGAGGCCGGGCGTGACGTTCTAACATCGCGCTCGGCCTCCGATGATCTCAGAGACTCCGGCGACCATCTGGTCTGCCGGAAATCTCTATGATCAGCATCCGGGGCCAGCGGATCCTGTCACCGATCGCACAGGTGAGACGGTAGAAGCGCGGGAGGGGGGGGGGACGTCCCCTTTCGCCGCTCGTATGAATGTTCAAGCGGCGGAAAAGCCACTATGATCGTTCCTATGGTGTTGGGAATCGCCGGCTGAAAATGCTGCCATCTGAATGATGCCTGTAGCTGCTCCCATCATTCAGCTATAGCCCCACAAATCCCAGGACGTCATATGGAACCTATTTAGAAAATAAAAAACGAACCTTTACAACCCCTTTAACCTTTTTCAGGGAATCCTGTTTAAATACATCTGGCAATCAACGGTCAGTTTAAATCTGAAATTTCTGCTCAATTAATCACCCATTTATCTTTGGAGGACATAGGAAATTGGAGTGTTATTACAGTAATGCCTTTTCAGGTGGATGACTTTTAGCTATTTAAAAAAGGATTACTTTTCTGTTTGAGTTATTATACAACTAATAAGATGATTTCCTTTAAAATGTGTTATGTGGGTGATCATCCCTAACATTGGACAAGACATCACTATCTTTCACACTGACTGTGTGGTCCACCAGTATAGCTTCTCTGTTGTCTTTTTGTTTACATGAGGGACATAGAGAGTGCACTTTATCCACTTACCGCCAAGTCACGTACCTGGTACATCATTTAAATTCAGGTGGTTGTACCGGGGCAGCTGCAGAGATCACCCGGTACCATTTTTTAGATTCGACAGTTGGCTCTCTTGTAATAACAACCAGTCGCTCGGTTGTTATTACAATCAGTGGGGGGGAAGCCTTCCATGGCTTGCTCGGGTTCTCTCGTCCCACTGGGAGACCCGAGCTACTAGCCGGCATGTGGGCAAAAACCTGGATCGGCTTTCATTGGTCTCCGCTATGGTAAACCTGAAGAGATGACATGACATCACTTCTGGTTTACCGGCAACTTAACCGTGCCATTCTTTGAAAATCAAAAGTATTCAAAAACTCAGATCTTGCCGTTTTTGAATGCTTTCAAGTGCAAAGGAGGGATTTGGGGTCTTATAGACCATAGAGCAGGGTTCGAAGAAATCCGGGCGCCTGGGGAAGGAAGCATAGGCCTGCAGAAGGCCGCAAAGCCATGGCCTTAATTGCCGGCGCGGCGGGGGAGGTGGGGGTGCACGGAGACACAAGGATACCCCATCCTGTGTCTCCGTGCGCTCCCGCGTCGGGCCGCGTCGCCCGGTAATTGAGGCCGCGGCTTTGCGGCCTTCTGCAGGCCTATGCTTCCTTCTGTGATCTGGCGCCATCTTGTGGTGGCCGTTGGTATGACACAACCAGCAATGCTAATGGAGCTTCCCCTGTGTTTTCACTGCCATCTCCTTCCCTCTAATTAGAACCCCCAAACATTATATATATATATATATATATATATATATATATATTATTTTTTTTTATTACAACACCCTAGAGAATAAAATGATGGTCGTTGCAATGCTTTCTGTCACAATGTATTTGCGCAGCGGTCTTACAAATGCACTTTTTGGGGAAAAAATACACTTTTTTTAATTAAAAAAATAAGACAATAGCCCAATTTTATATTGTGAAAGTTAGTGTTACACTGAGTAAATTGATACCCAACATGTCACACTTCAAACTTTTACCCTTTAAAATCTCCATAGGCGACGCTAAAAAAAAATTCTACAGGTTGCATGTTTTGAGTTAGAGGAGGTCTAAGGCTAGAATTATTTCTCTCGCTCTACCAATAGCGGCGATACCTCACATGTGTGGTTTGAACACCGCTTTCATATGCGGGCGCTACTCACGTATGCGTTCGCTTCTGCGCGCGAGCTCGGCGGGACAGGGCGCGTTTCTGGCTCCTAACTTTTTTAGCTGGCTCCTAGATTCCAAGCAAATTTGTCAAACCCTGCCATAGAGTACCTGTCACATGGCTATTGCTATCACAAGGATGTTTACATTCCTTGTGACCGCAATGACGGTAAGAAAAAAAGAAAATGTAAAGCAACAGTGTAAAAATAAATTGATAATTAAAGTGGAGTTCCACCCAAAAATGGAACTTCCGCTTTTTGGGGACCCTCCCCCCCCCCCCCCCTCCGGTGTCACGTTTGGCACCTTTCAGGGGGAGGGGGGTGCAGATACCTGTATACCACTTCTGGGTATTTTGCCCCTTTGCGTCACCCCCCTTCGCTTCACCCCCCCCCCCCCCCCCCCCCCCCCGCATACTAGCTTTTAATTGGCAGGCTTTGCAGGGAGCTAAAGAGGAAGTAAAACCCATCAATGATTGCATTACTGCACCCGGGAGTCGCAGGTTGAGTACAGCTGCCTGTACAAATCAATGACAGTTTTGCATCCAAGGCTGTACATCTGTCCCTGTACACATGTAAACCCCCAGATGCATAGTTACCAGTGTACAGCCGCAGCCTGTCATTATTTTACTTAAAATATCTGAAGCAGTGCTTATCATTTTTGAATGAACGTTTACAAAATTTATTGAAAATGCTCTGTATAGAATGTTGTATAACGCTCGTCATCAAGTATGTCAGGTTTTGTTCTTAACATAATGGTTTTAAAAATTCTCACTTTTCACAGCAGAAGCGACCCACCGGCGGGGCACGTACCCCCTGCAGGCGGAAGTGCAGGATCACGTATATATACACACGTGATCCTGCGCAGAGCAGTAAAAGTTCTGTAGGGTGGTCAGTAAGTGGTTACACAACGGTGGTTGTTATATCCTGCTTTGATTGAACTGAGGCTCCGATGGTATCACAGATGCATTCCTAATTCACACACTTCATGTTGCAGAGACTTATGTTATTGCTTTCTGTCATCTGACAGGCTGCCAGGAAGAGGCGGTTGGAGACGTCATATGACATTGACAATATTGTGATACCTATGTCGGTAGCAGCCACCACCAGGGTGGAGAGACTGCAGTACAAGGAGATCCTCACTCCCAGGTAACATCCCACACAGATTGTCCTGCATATCAGGGGCTTCTTAAGGGGCACTTACTGTGTAGGCAAAGGAGGGTAGGTAGGGAAAGTAATTGCTGCTCTTCTCTTTCGGGCAAATGCACTTTATAGGGACACTGTTATTTTAAAGGGCGAGTTCAGCATAGCAGCCCAGAGGAGCTCCACTGCAAACAGTTAGGCTTTAAATGGGCGACGTGGTGCTCCTGCTGTTATAGAGAAAGCAGTGAAGCTTTAGAACACTCATCAAGTTTTTATTGCTGTCTTTGTCCCTGCTGGGGAGATTTGCTCTCTATTTGTCCTGGTGATCATTGTAACTGAAATAAAGCAAGGGAAAATACAACATTTTGAGTTTTCGCTAGAACAGGAAAAGAATGGAAATCTTCCAATAGGGATACAGTTTTCAATCCAGGTAAACTACTCAAATTCCGGATCTGGGGACAGCCAGTAGCCTCCACCAGACAGCAGGGAGTTTAAATTTGTTTTGGGTGGTGTTTCCTCTTTAAACGGAACTTGTCATTAACGGTTACTTGCTCTGTTGAGATTCCTATTCATTGCTGCAGGCTGCTGGGGTCACAGAAATAAGCATAGGCTCTCTGATGGACTACGGATTCCAACACACTCTTCCCAACACACACATTCCTGTAGAGATGGCAGTGTATATATAATTGGGCGCTGAAGCAACCACCGGCTGTAATCGTAAATAGAGCGAGAAAAAGTCACCAGCACACCATGGATCTCCAAAATGGGTCCAAAGCTTTATTGAGCGATCACTTCATTACAGAAAATAACATGTCACATGCCTGAAGAATGGGCTTCTACGTGGTTTCCGAAACATTGCTATTTGTTGTAACAATGTGCTCGCTGAATAAAGTTTTGAACCCATTTTGGAGATCCACGGTGTTCTGGTGACATTTCTCGCTCTGATGGACTACAGGTTACTCTCTGCAGTCTCCTGGATGAGAAGACACAGTGATAGTGTAGAGAACCTTTCTGCATCGGTGTCCACCCGCACAAATTTTCCTGCAGGTTAGAGAACCTGTGTGCCTTGACGAACCACTGTGGTGCTTAATAAAACCTCTAGTCAGCCCCTCTCACATTGCTAGCAGTTTCCAGTTCTTTATAACTCATGTTTGTCTGTCTGGCCTGCATCTGTACTCATATACTCCTCTGTGTTCAGGAACATATGTGGGTCACAAGGTTCCAGTGTAACAACAATACAGGTCTGGGAATCCTAATTTATTTAGCTTTTTCCTCCCTACAGCTGGCGTGTTGTTAAAATCGCTCCTCTGACTCCAAATTCAGAAAAGGACATAGACGAGGTGAGTGACATCTGATACAATTAAAAGAAGAGTATGGGGTTTATTTGTTTTGTTTTTTAAATCTTACTTACCTAGGTGGATGCAGCATCGGTCCCCCGCCGGCTCTAACACTGAGAACCGAGCGATCAAACACCACCGATTGCTCGGTTCTCAGGGCTCCCTTAGCAGAGAGCTGGTGTCTCAGTCAACAGCTCTGTCCTGCCCCCCCCCCCCGCACTCACTGTAGCGCTGGGCTGTGGAGGGGGCAGGAGGGCCCAGTTCAGCCTCTCAGCGGCTCGCTGAGAGGATGAGGCAGGTGCTGTCCAGGCATGTGGGCTAATCCTGACCCTATGGTCGCGATCCTTCCCAATCCTGGACCGGCTCTGTGACGACAGCGGGCTTCAGCCTACTGTCTGAAAACAGGTCACAGGAGTGCAAAACAAACTGCACACATGTGATCCACAGAAGTACAGCCAAATGAGCTTTAGCTGTACTTCTCCTTTAATACTCATTAGATTATCAGACTTGATACCGGTAGTAGGTGATCAGTAATGTCTTTTGAGTTACACACACACACACAAAAAAAAGGGGTGGGGGGAGATGAATAACGTCTAAACTCCTGCAAGTCTGTCAATGAAAATTCTCAAAAATGGTTCCCATGCCAACCATTTTTTTTTGGTTTTTTTTTGTCGAAAAAATATACTTTTATTTTTACAAAATATAGAAAAAAAAATATTATTGGGGTATATTCTCTGTGCTGTGCAAAAATACACCACTCAACTATACAGTCCAATCACATAGTAAATTACATTGACACAGCGGTATGATGCCTAACATGTGTGAAGTTCCCAGAACCATTACATCATGCAGGACACCTCTTTACATCGTAAGCATTGTGGACACTACGGAACCACCAAAATGCTTAGCGGTGCAATGTCAGACAAGATTTTGAACCCCTGTGTGACATGTCATTCATGGCAACGCAGAAACAAACCGGCTGTACCACTTGCCGATTGCCTAACTGTAAATGTACGTCATGACTTTACAGTTAAATACCAGGATTATGGCAGAAGCTAGCCGCCGCCATAACCACGGCATCCTTCTTTTTTTTTTTTTTTTTTTTTTTCATATGAAAGTGGTCCCAGCGGCATATTCACCACGAGATCACTTTTATATGCAGTGAGAGACGTAAGTCACACCCGCATTTAGAGGTCGACCGATATATCGGCTGGCCGATATATCGGCCGATATTTGGCCATTTTTGATAAATCGGCATCGGCCGATTTATTATCAAGATTAGGCCGATATTTCAGACTGACCTCCGCTCATTCTTCCTTCTCCACACTCAGCGGCTCTGGCTGCATCAAGCGCCGCGCTGAGTGTGTGAGCAGAGAGGAGAGAGAGACAGAGAGGAGCTGTCAGCTTGATGTCGGAGGTGGGCGGGACCCGGCCGGGGTGGGCGGGACCCGGCCGGGGTGGGCGGGACCCGGCCGGGGTGGGCGGGACCCGGCAGCTAAATTACACCAGCCAATGATTGGGCTGCTTTAGAAAGGGGGCGGGGCCACATACACGTAGCGACCCGCCCAGATACCATCCCATTAGCTGGTGTAATATAGCTGCTGGGTCCCGCCCACCCCGGCCCGGGTCCCGCCCACCCCGACATCGAGCTGACAGCTCCTCTCTGTCTCTCTCTCCTCTCTGCTCACACACTCAGCGCGGCGCTTGATGCAGCCAGAGCCGCTGAGTGTGTGAGCAGAAAGGAGAGAGAGAGAGGAGCTGTCAGCTCGATGTCGGGGTGGGCGGGACCCGGCCGGGGTGGGCGGGACCCAGCAGCTATATTACACCAGCTAATGGGATGGTATCTGGGCGGGTCGCAATGTGTATGTAGCCCCGCCCCCTGTCTAAAGCAGCCCAATCATTGGCTGATGTAATTTAGCTGCTGGGTCTGCAAAATCAGTGCAATCTGTCAGTGCCGCCAGCCAGTGCCACCAGCCACCGTCAGCACCACCCGCCACCGCCAGCCAGTGCCACCCGCCACCGCCAGCCAGTGCCACCCGCCACCTCCAGCCAGTGCCACCTCCAGCCAGCGCCAGTCAACGCCACCGCCACCGCCAGCCAGCACCACCCACCGCCAGCCAGCGCCGCCCGCCACCGCCAGCCAGCGCCACCTGCCACCGCCAGCCAGCGCCAGCCACCGCCACCGCCAGCCAGCGCCACCCGCCACCGCCAGCCAGCGCCACCGCCAGCCAGCGCCACTGCCAATCAGTGCCATCTGTCCCAAACTAGTGCCATCTGTCAGTTCCAAACAAGTGCCACCTGCTAGTGCCAATCAGTGCCAGTCAGTGCCAATAGTGCCATCTGTCAGTTCCAAACCAGTGCCACCTGCCAGTGCCATCTGTCAGTTCCAAACCAGTGCCACCTGCTAGTGCCAATCAGTGCCACCTGCCAGTGCCAATAGTGCCATCTGTCAGTTCCAAACCAGCGCCATCTGCTAGTGCCAATCAGTGCCACCTGCCAGTGCTAATCAGTGCCTCCTGCCAGTTCCACACCAGTGCCACCTGCCAGTGCCACCTGCCAGTTCCAAACCAGTGCCACCTGCCAGTGCCAACTGTCAGTTCCAAACCAGCGCCATCTGCTAGTGCCAATCAGTGCCACCTGCCAGTTCCACACCAGTGCTACCTGCCAGTTCCAAACCAACGCCATCTGCTAGTGCCAATCAGTGCCACCTGCCAGTGCTAATCAGTGCCTCCTGCCAGTGCTAATCAGTGCCTCCTGCCAGTTCTACACCAGTGCCACCTGCCAGTTCCAAACCAGTGCCACCTGCCAGTGCCAACTGTCAGTTCCAAACCAGCGCCATCTGCTAGTGCCAATCAGTGCCACCTGCCAGTTCCACACCAGCGCCACCTGCCAGTTCCAAACCAGTGCCACCTGCCAGTGCCATCTGTACTGAGGACATCAAGTGTGTGCTAGAGTGACGGGAGTAAGCAGGAAGGAGTGGAGTGGGTGAGGGTTTTTTTTTTTTTTTTTTTAATCGGCCACACAAAAATCGGCCACAAAAATCGGCCACAAAAATCGGCCATCGGCCGCCCAAATTTCTAAATATCGGCATCGGCATCGGCCAGCGAAAAACCCATATCGGTCGACCTCTACCCGCATTTGTAAACGGTGTTCAAACCGCACGCGAGGTATCGTTGGAGCGAGAGCAATCATTCTAGCGCAAGACCTTCTCTAACTCTAAACAGGTACCTTGTAAAAATGTTTAAAGCGTCGGCATAATGTCTCTTACACTATACACAAAATTGGAGTAACTTTACGATAACTTTCCCAGTCAGGCAGTGACAGCCAATCATTACATGAGGTTTCTTTACTAACAAATCTGCTGGCTGCAGCTGCCACAGCCCAATACAGTGTGTCCTAAGTTTTTCAATATAGGAATCAGAAAGCCCTTCACTGAGCCAGTACAAAGCACAGAAGAATATTATTAGTTTGCATCTGTGCTGTAAGCCAGCAGATCTGGGTACACAGTTGACCATAAGGGCAGACAGAAATGATTTGCATGGCCACACCCGCTATTAAAAATTAGAAATAAACCCCCCTTGGCTTTGAGCTTTGTTATTGAACTGCTTTAGTAAACCTCTTTCAAAGAAAATCTGTGTTTTTAATATATTGAATTTATTAAATGTATACATTTTTTGTTCATTCCAGTTGGAGGATCTTTCAGATTCATCTTTTGCGGCTTTGCATGCAAAGTGTGAAGAGTCGGAACGAGCGAGGTGGGTCAGCACCAGCCTCCCACCTCAACGTCGGGGCAGCAGGTAATGTGACGCCAGCCTTACTATGTGTACAGGAAGCACACTGCTTCATACTGGTGTTATGAGGACTGAATTAAGGTATAATCGCCGTCTATCTGTTTTCCAGGACTCATCGGACATCTGAAGGCTCTATGACCCCTCAGTCTTTCTCAATGCAGCCACCCTCTCCTGACACCAGTAGCTGGCAGGCTGTGTCTGACTTCTCTCCGCTCAGCCCCGACGTCTTGTCTGCTCCTCCCACACCCACTTCAAGGGACACTCCGCGTCTGATCTCTGAGGAGACACAGAGCTCCGTGTCAGACTCAGGTTATGAAGAGACGGTAAGTGATGTAACTGGTATTATTTTACAGTGGAGAGAGGGAGGAGGTGTTTTGTTCTGAAAACCCTCCCTGTCCTAAAGTGACAACTCTGCTTTTCATAAATATAGTACAGGGAGTAATCGTTGTCACCCTAAATCCGGGAAGTGATAGACAGGATCACCAAGTGCAAATAAAGGGAATAAAGCCTGACCGAACAAAATGAATGCAGCCACCACATCTGCTGTACTTCTTTCTTCTTCTTTCTTTTTTCTTTTTTTTTTTTTTTTTTGTTTCGATACCCTTTGAAGAATAAGGTTTTTTTTTTTTTTTGTTTTTTTTTATGTTTTTTTAAATATGAGTGGATCAACTGACCTTAGCACTTAGATATTCATTGAGATTTGCCAATCTTAAAGTAGAACTATAAGCCAAACTTATTTTTTGGTTTTTGAGTAAGGGAGGGTTATAACCCATGTAAGGTTTATTTTGTACATCTGTGTCCCACTGAGGAGATTTCCTTTCACCTCCTGTCCCATAGCCAAACAGGAAGTTTGAGGAAATCCCTACAAATTATGAAAATCTCTTCGGAATCACCAGAACTAGTGTCCCCTTTAGAAGATTTCCCTGCTATTACTTTTCTGGGGACAACCCAAAATTTAGGATTTTCTTTTACTTTCACTTTTAATGATGATGGTAAGCAGGACAAATAGTGGGTGAATCTCCCTAAAGGGGACACAGACAGCAAAAAACAGATGCTCCAATCAATCTCCTCTCTATCAAAAAAAAAAAGTTGTTACTTTAATTTACCCATTGAACTTTAGATTTGTTGATTTTTTTTTGTAGAATGTGTAGTACCAGGTGTGTACAACCATTCATAAACTCAGACTAGTAAAAGGCAGCATTTGTTATGGGAACAATTTATAGTGCCACCTGCTGGCAACTTTGTAAACTTATCCAGGCTTTGTGGTTTAAATTTTGATAAAGTCTTTGTTTTTTGTTTTTGTTTTTTGTAAAGATGGTGTTTAGGGCTGTCATTGACACAGTTGAAGGTATTGTTACATTTACCAGGCAGGTAGAAGTGAGTTAAATACACCGAAGTATGTGATAGTTGTTGGTAACACAGTTAGCAAATATTTTACTTAATGGGGGAATCGTCTATAACCAATATTTGTTTTGGTTGGATGACGGTTTAATTTGTCACTCATTTTTTATATTTTTGAAAATCTATAGATCCCATCTCCTGAGTCCTTCTGCTGTGATGCTTATGTCCATGACACCCTGACTTTTTTATTTTGCTTCCCACCTTCATGTATTCCTTCCTAGTGACATATGGGCATTGAATGGCCCTGAAAGTCATAGCAAAGTGAACAATCCTCAAAAAAGAAAATGTAATCTTCAGAATAGTATTTAGCAGGAAAAAATATGAAGCGGGGGTTTGTTATTTTGGCTTTTAGTAAACTGATATGCATGAAGTTTTATTTTCCCCCTCTCTGTCTTTTTCAGACTGTACACCCCTGGGAGAAGCGACACTTTCCCCTTACCTATACCCCCAAACCAGAAATTGCGGGAACCAGCGAACCTACAGACTGGGGAGGTCCGCGCCCCTCGCGCCGATTATCCTGCAGCTCCCGAACTGCCAAAGACACAGAGGGACCCCCTTCCTCTCCGCCCTGCCCTTCCTCCAGACCGCGGCCCCTCCACAGATAAAGAACAATGGCGGGTGAAAAACTTGCAAAGGAAAATAAAAAAATCTATATAAATATATATAAATCCGACAAGACAATTTGGCTTCAGAAGAATCCTCTGTTTGATATTCAAACTTTATCCCCGGAGCAGAGCGCCAGTTTCACAGTTTTTAGTGAATTTAAGAACTTTAGAGATCTGTTACCTTCTCCTCGTTATCTTTGTTTCTCGTTTTTGTTCTTCTTTTTTTTTTTTTTTCTTTTTCTTTTAATCAAGCTATGTTGTATGTGTGACACCGTGTACTTAACCTGCTGCCGTCCCTCCGGCTCTCTGTGTGCAGCTCAGGAGTCGGAGGTGAAGTTGCTGCAGTTTGTGGCTCCCCATTTTCCCTAACGCCTGAACAGTGTGTGCTTGTAACAGTTTGTTCCTACTAGCTCAAGTGCGGCTGCAGCTGAGGTATCAGAGACGAGGGGGAAGGGCTTATGTCATCTCAGATACCACCCATATGAGGTACCTCTATGTTCTGGTAATCTTAAGCATGCACTTATTTCCACGGCAGGATGATCTAGGGTTTGGTTCAGATGCCAAGTGGGTATGTTAAGGCCTGTACTGATCACTTGAACAGGCAACATTTCATAGTCATGATCATAGTTCAGAAAGTTTAAAAAAAAAAAATCATTTTCTAGAAAGTTTTCATTTTCTGTTGTAGCTTTATGGTGTTCCACGTGAGCAATGTCTGCTCGCTGTTTATTAGTCCTATGATGACCATGCTTGACATGCCAAATGCTGATTATTTGAAGGATAATCAAAGGCTACTATTTAACTATGATGTGGTTACAGGGTATAAAAAAAAATTAGCAGAATCTGTAAAAAATGCCCATTTCAAGCTAAAATGTTTAACCAAACGATTTTGTTTTTGTTTTATTAGTGCCTAAAGCTGACCATACACAAAGGAAAGGTACCTGATAGTTTGTTTCAAAATAATCCAAATCCTTAAAAGAGAACCGGTGAGGATAGGAATATAGGATAGCTGCCACTGCTGACATGTTTTTAAAGGTGCAGCTTCCAGGGCTGTCATCCTGATCCTGCCTGAACTGGAACAAGCCAGGACTGCAATTCCATCCTCATAGCTGTATTCTTGTTGTAGGTCAGTATGTGCATTTGGAGCCAGGATAAAGAGAACACAACCCTGGAGCCTTCCCTTTTAAAAAATAAGTCGGCAATACATCCCCCCTGTATTTCTACCTTAACCTCTTGCCTTTAAAGTCTGTATAAAACCAAAAGCCTATTTTTCAGTATGTTTGTCATCGTGCCTCATTGGCCTTTCAATTCCTTCAGTCTTCTGATGAGATTTTTCACTGTGACAGCAAAATGTGGTTGTTGCAGATCAGCTAGCTACAGTTGTAATGCAAGTACCAGATAGCAACAGCCTTATTTACCCACAATACCAACCTTCCTTCTGCGATTGGCCATTTTTTATCTGTGCCCGGTTGCAACGTTTCTTACCGTAAGATCCTGCCGGTACCAGCGCAATTTGTAAAAGCAAATTGTTTTTTGTGAATCTTTTGCAACGTTTTTTTTTTTTTTCTTTTTTCCCTTGAGATCCTGCCAGTAACGGCACTTCTGTTGCAGGCTGATAACCCCAAGCCGCCGCTGTTTTTTACTTGGCAGCAGCCTGCTGTGTGCACCCCTTCAGTTGGCCGATGGGCTGGCAATCAAATCTGCAAGAGGCATATGCAGTAGATATGATGGACAGCCCCAATGCATAACTGAAGGCTGACAATGCAATTATTAAATCGAAGGCAATGGCTTCGCATTGGCAAAAGGAAGCGCTGGTACCAGCAGGATCTTCAGGTAAGAAACGTTGCAACCGGGCCCAGATAAAAATGTCCAGTCAAAGAAGTAAGGTTGGCATTGTGGGTAAATAAGGCTGTTGGAATCTGGTGCTTGCATTACAACTGTAGCTAGCTGACCTGCAACAACCACCACAGTGAAAAATCTCATCAGAAGACTGAAGGAATTGTAAGACCAATATAGATCAACCATTCAATTCTGCTTCTTGTCTGCTTTTTCAGACTGTCCTTTAATAATGACGACATACTGGAAATAGATTCTGGCTTTGCATACACTTCAAGGCTCTGCACTAGATTCCACCTCCATTACAAGTCGCTCCTGACATTGTCCCTTTTCTAATTTGCATCATGTGACAGTCTCATTGCATGTAAGGTCAGCTTTATGAGACCTGGTTGACTGCAGCAAGCAATCCTTATTGGGCTTTAGTACTTCTATAATCTTTGTAGGCTACAGCATCTTTACAGAAGAAATTGTTTCCAGTTTTGGTTTTGAATCATTGTGTTTTCCATTTAGACACGTTCCTTATTTTAATTTGGTGATATCAAAGTAAATACTTGCTACGTAACTGCCTGCTTGTATTAAAAATGTTGTTGCATATCCATCTTGCAACTTGTCTTCTCTTAATTCAACAAGGGTGTGTTAGTGCAGCCTGCGGGGACAGTAAATATAACCTGCAATTTGACTCAAATGAGATGATTTTCTTTTGGAAGGAAGCAGGAATGGGACGAATGTGCAGGCTGCCATTGCTGATCTCTTCCTTGAAAAAAAAATGCTACCTGTCTGGCTCACCTGCTGCCAGTTTTTGTCATTACCGAAAGATATGTCAGCTTTGGGTCCTGGTTTCACTGTCTTCACTTGTAGCATACTTGCTCTTGGCAGTGGCTCAGGAATTTGTGAAGCCAGGCAACTAGTATTTTAAAGTGGAAGTCTGGGCTAGAACTAAAATCCCTGCATCTATAGCCACCAACATTCTAACACTAATCTATCTATCCCTGAAAAGAAAAAAGTGAGCATACCTTTTCTACAGTCGATACAACCCGGTCTCCAGTGGCGGAAGCTCTGCGGAGGACACGGCCAACAAAGGCTGTGAAATTGGGAAGTGACATCACCCATAGACTTACTATGGGGCTTCCATTGACGGACGTGTCCTCAGCACCCGCGTCTGACGGCTCAGCGTGAGATCCAAGCTTCCGCCGCTGGAGATCGGGTCGGAATGCCTGCAGAAAAGGTATGTATACTGATTTTTATTTTTTTTTCTTCAGGGCTAGATAGGTTAGTGTTAGAATGTTGGTGGCCATAGATGCAGGGATTTTAGCTTTAGCATGGACTTCCACTTTAATGTCAGCACAGTTTTCCTTTAAAGTGAGCCATATCTCAATGGAAAGTCCCTGTACTGGAAGAGGAATATTAAAGCGGTTGTATTTTCCGCTTGGTCATCTTTACCTACAGGTAAGCCTATGATAAGACTCACCTGTAGGTAAAATTAATATCTCCTAAACCTGTGCGGTTTAGGAGATATTCACTGCGCATGCGCCACCGACTGCATGCATGGTGAAGGTTCGGCACATCGTGCCAAAATGGAGTGACGTCATCGCAGCTCCGGGCACTCCTGGAGCCGCAAACCCAGAAGAAAGGCAGAGGGAACATGTCGGCTCCCTCAGCGGTGACAGGGAGGTGATGCCGGCACTTTGTTCTAAGGTAAGTATTTCATAATGAGCTAGTATGCGTTGCATACTAGCTCATTATGCCTTTGCCTTACAGGCGTGTTTTTTTTTCTTTTTGTGGGCATACAACCGCTTTAATGCCCTCTACAGCAGCCCATGTCTCCCACCCCCCATCCAGTCCATCACTGCAGCCTCTATCAGCCTCTACAGCTTTCAACTCCACCAGGAGTGTCTGATGCCTGTGCCCCCTACTGTGCATTATGGTTTCATCCTCTGACTCCCACGTCACCACAGCAGTAATGTAGGGGGCAGAAGATGGAATCACAACAGCAGTAGAGGGGGGATACAGAGATCTAACTCTCCCAGAGGTGATAAATGTCGAAGAGTCTTGCAGAGGGAACTACCATTGAGAACTTTGACAGGGTCACTTTAAAGGACCACAGTACTCTTTTGTGTTTTGAAAGAGCTGCTGTTTATACCCACACCTGTACAGAAACTTGAGATATTTGTCACTTTGCATCACAGTCTATTTCTCTTATGTAAGCTGCCATGTTGGGCAAAAGATAGGAGGAATACATTGCTAGTTGACAGTAAGGCCGGGTTCACATGTGCGGGTTTGTCCCTGGGGTCCGGTGCATTCCTGTACACGGGTATAGGTCTGGATTTTAGCCCGATTTCACACCTGAACCAGACCTAAAGACGAGCCGACCCGTTTCCAATCTTGACCATGGCCACCAACGGACATATGTGAAAAGGCTCCATTGAGAGCGGTCACACTCTCCTGTCATGCGAATTGGATGCGGAGAAACCCATATCCAATTTACGTATGTGTGAACCCAGCCTTAAATTCCTGAGGATCACTGAACAGGAAATCGGATGTGTTTGTTAAAGTCCCCCTTTTGCTCCCCAAATATAGTACCGTTTAAAAATTGAATTGTCATAATATACTGAAACCGTTTAATATCTATGCAAGATACAAGCTAAAGTCTTTGAAAAAAACATAACTTTGGTGTAGTAGTCCGTAAATATGAAAACCTGTGCTTAAAAATAAAAGCCCAACTTTGTGAATCTAAAAAATGATCCCTCACAGTGGGGCTGCTCCACACTGCAAGGTTTAATCGCTCATTTAGGTCTAGGATGCATAGAGAAGGGCTACTTACCTGATCTTAGGCGCTGCTAGACCAGTCCCTGCAGTGTCTTTTCCCCATATTCCAGCGGTCCAAGTTCTGACACCATCAAGACCAATGCAGGAACCCTGCACTGGATGAGATGTCTGCCAGAGAATGGAGGAGTGCCATCTCCTGGGAGAGCAGAGGATCAGATGAAGTGTAAAGAACTCTCCCCTCGTCTAAACAAGCGCAGCCCCCACTGTAAAGGATTGTTTTATGTTTGTGGCCTTAAGAGTCGGATGCTATAAGTAACAAGAACACCTAAACCATCAGCCGAACAGACTGGTGTTGGGAAACCTCTGTGGTGTGAATTAGACTTGCCTATGCCAGAATGTTTAAAAATTTACCAGGGCTTGCTTCCCCTGTGGCCCAGGTGGTTGGCGAATAAACGTCTTATGCACCTGAGGGCCATAGAATTGGATGTAAAATTTGGCCATATTTGCCTAACCCAGCAGTCAGACTTTACAAACAGCTGCCCATAAGGCTGAGCTCACAGCAGGGGTCCGGAGCATCCCCGTTCACCATTTCGGGCCCAAATTTTTGGCTGAATTCGGACCTGAAACCGAACAAAAGACGCACAGGCCTCCTGTTCAAATTCGCATTGGAGCCGCAGCAGAGATATGTGAACCCGCTCAATAGAGAGCCGGTCAAAATATCCTGCTGTTGCGAATTGGATGCGCAGAATTCGGGCAATAGTGTGAACCCGACCTTAGTCACTAACAGGAGGCAGCTTTACATGAGTCTGCACTGCTAGATATAAGTTTGTGCATGGGCATACACCCCTAGGTGCAGACAGACTTGCACCCAGGGGCATAGTACCAGCATATCGCCCACGTATAGCCACATCCTGTGATTGATTTTTATGGGCGACTCTCTTCCAAATTTACATCATGTGGCCCCAGGTGCCCATGTGCATGGAGACTTCAAGAGCAACCATTTTGATTTGATCCACTCCCCATCCCTAGCAGCATAGATTTGCTTTCCTTTGCTTCTCCACTGTCCTGTTCAGCACCCGGAGCAGAAGGGAATACCTGCTACTTTTGGGTATGGGGTAGCATGAGACTCGCTCCGCTGGGAAGGCTTGCATGAAAGTGAACCTGGTTGAAGCTCAGGTTTGCTTGGTGGCTATTGCTGGGTGCACACCATGAAATAGACCTTCAATTACCTACCTAGGTTTTTATTTATTTTTTATTTTTTTACCATGTTAGCAAATGTTGGGCATCAAAATCTAACACTTTGAGCTTTCCTAAATCCCCGTTCTCCAAAGCCAGTACTAAAGTATGTCTTGCCGCTTCTGTCTGTGCATGGTGACCCCCATGCTAATATCTCCTATTCTGTCAAGGTGGGGGGGGGGGGCATTGTGTGCACCGATAATGTGATCTCTAGCTTTAGCCAAATGTGTATTTTTGTATTTACTGTACTTTTCACAACTGGTCACTTCATACTGGATCGTCATTTTATATGTTCTAAATTCGCTGTCGTTCTTCCTGACAGTCTATAATCACTCACGGCTATTGAAATAAGACCTCCTCCTTGTCAAAGTAACTAAAAGTCTCTCCTTCCATGCAAAGGGTTAAACTCAGTCTGTATTTATCTTCCCCCGTTCCCATTTTAGTTGTATATATCGTTTTTCTTGTCCCATTTGAAAAAAAAAAAAAGGCAAAAAAAAATGTAATATATCATTTTTTTTTTTTTAACTCTGTGCAGACACGGACAGTCCTCAGCACTGAAAACGTTGATGTTGTTTTAAACCTTGTCCAGTTCTAAGCATTAATAATGGCTTCAGTTCTCCAGCAAGAAATTGTTGAAAATTTTGAGAACATTTAGCATTGTATAAAGGTAAAAAAAAAACAATAATGAAACACAATAGTTGTATTTTGTAAATAACTTTTATTAGCTTTTCTGTTTATTTCCACCCTCCTTCCTTTTTCCCAGGCATTGTAATGATGGTTGGATCTCCATCTTATGGGCTGTATAGAGTGTATTTTTTTTTTTTTTTTTTTTTTATGTTTAACATCTTTATCCTGTTGGAGAAAAATTCCAGAAAAAAAACAGTGCTTGAGAAAAAAATAAAGAAAAATAAACACGTTAAACATGGCTGTATTAGACTTAATTTTCTTTTTCTTTTTTTTTTTCCAGTAGTGTTGGGTTCAGTTGCACGCTGTGTACCATAGGGGGGTTTGCAGGAACTTTTGCAATACCTGGTGACTGGGTTTACGTCTACTTTAAAAACACAAAAATTTCATAGAAGCGTTCTGTCATTTCAGAAATCATTTTTAACACTTCAAATCCAGACACTTCCACCCCTGTTCAATCCAGAACAATTTTCAACTTTCAGGGCAGTCACACGTTGACAATTACGCGGTCATGCAACACTGTACCCAAATGGATTTTTTTATCCTTTTTTTTTTTTTTTTTTACACAAATAGAGCCTTCGTTTGGTGATATTTAATCACCTCAGAGTTTATTTTTGCTATAACCTAAAAAAGGCTGAACAGTTTTGAAAAAAATTAAACCATTATTCTTACGTTATTTTTCTGTTCTAAAAGTTTGCAAACAATTTTTCTTCAGAAATTTAGGCCAAAATGTATTCTGCTACATTTCTTTGGTAAAAAAATAACCCAAATCAGTGTTTATTATTTAGTCTGTGTGAAAGTTAGAATCTATAATCTATGGTTTTATACAGTGGCTGTTAAAAGGTCAGGTTTCTGTGATGTAAAAAATGAGACAAAGCTAAATCATTTCAGGACTTTTTCCACCTTTTTAATGTGACCTATAAACTGTAAAACTCAGTTGACCAACAAACTGAAATATTTTAGGTGGAGTGAAGTAAAAAAATATGGTTACATAATTGGGCACACCCTTAGGGGGCCAGTTCAAACCATAGAAACAGTCCGGATGCGTTCCAGATGCTTTTCTGTATGCATGTTTTTAACACGCTTTTGATGCGTTTTACATGCAGTCCAGTGCACCCCCCCCCCCCCCTTTTTCTTAACCTTAAGTAAGGATATGTTCATTCCAGTGTATTTTTTATGTGTTTTACAGGGTTCTAGTACAGTCCAGTGCAGGAAAAATGCAGCATGTTTTACTGAAACGCACTGGAACTGCAAGGACTGGTGTGAACTATGCCATTGAAAACCATATAACCTACTTTTCCATGTGGTTTGAACTGGCCCTTAAAGGAATACTTTGTTAAAGCACCTTTTGATTTTATTACAGCACTCTCTTTTATGGGTATGAGTATCAGCATGGCACATCTTTACTTGCCAACATTTGCCCACTCTTCTTCGCAAAAACACTCCAAAGCTGTCAGATTGCGAGGCCATCACCTGTGCACAGCCCTCTTCAGATCGCCCCACAGATTTTCAATTGGATTCAGGTCTGGGCTCTGGCTGGGCCATTCCAAAACTTTAATCTTCTTCTGGTGAAGCCATTCCTTTGTTTATTTGGATGTATGCTTTGGGTCATTGTCATGCTGAAAGATGACGTTCCTCTTCATGTTCAGCTTTCTAGCAGAAGCCTGAAGGTTTTGTGCCAATATTGACTGGTATTTGGAACTGTTCATAATTCTCTCTACCTTGACTAAGGCTCCTGTTCCAGCTGAAGAACAACAGCCCCAAAACCCGATGCTGCCACCACCATGCTTCACTGTGGGGATGGTATTCTTTTGGTGATGTGCAGTGTTGTTTTTGCGCCAAACATATCTTTTGAAATTATTGCCAAAATGTTCAACCTTCATTTATTCCGACCATAACACATTTTCCCACATGCTTTTGGGAGACTTCAGATGTGTGTTTGCACAATTGTCAGGCTTGGATGTTTTTCTTCATAAGAAAGGGCCACTCTACCCCATAGTCCAGATATATGAAGAACATGAGAGATTGCTGTCACATGTACCACACAGCCAGTACTTGCCAGATATTTCTGCAGCTCCTTTATACCCCTTTCACACTGGGTCGTTTTGCAGGCGCGATTGCGCTAAAAATAGCGCCTGCAAACCGACCTGAAACAGCCGCTGCTGTGTCTCCAGTGTGAAAGCCCCGAAGGCTTTCACACTGGAGTGGTGCGCTAGCAGGACGGTAAAAAAAGTCCTGCTAGCCGCATCTTTGGAGCGGTGAAGGAGCGTTGTGTATACCATTCCTCCACCGCTGCTGCCCATTGAAATCAATGGGGCACTGCGGCTAATACCGCCTCTGCAGAGCCGCTTGTCGGTGTTTTTTACCACTTTCTCTGTAAAACCGCCCGATAGCGGGTGAATAGCCGCAAATACGATGGTAAAGCGCCGCTTTACCGCCGACGCACCTCCCGCCCCAGTTTGAAAGGGGCCTTAATGTTGCTGTAGGTCTCCTGGCAGCCTCTCTGACAAGTTTTCATCTCGTCTTTTCATCAATTTTGGAGGGACGTCCAGTTCTTGGTAATGTCACTGTTGTGTCATATTTTCTCCACTTGATGACTGTCTTCACTGTGTTCCATGGTATATCTAATGCCTTGGAAATTATTTTTTGCCCTTCTCCTGACTGATGAATGCAATTAAGAAAATGTCAGGAAGGACCTACTAGAACAGCTGGAGTTAATCAGAGGCACTTTAAATGATGGCAGGTGTGTGAGTTTGAATGTGATGGACACAGCTACATCCCCAGTTATAAGAGGATGTGCACACTTAGGCCCCTTTCACACTGAGGCGTTTTTACAGTGTTTTCGCGGTAAAAATAGCGCTGTAAAAATGCCTGAAATAATCCTGCCCCATCATTCTCAATGTGAAAGCCCTGAGGGCTTTCACACTGAGGCGTTTTGCTGGCTGTGCGTTGGAAAAAATCCTGCAAACAGCTTTTTTTGGAGCATCTTTAGGGCGCTAAAAATAGCGCTGTAAAAACGCCTATCTTCATTGAAATTAATGAGTAACGCGGTAAAAACGCATAGGCGTTCGCGCTATTTTTACCACGAACGCGAGAAAAAATCGCATAACTTTTTTGCGTTTTTTTCAACGCCTCAGTGTAAAAGGGGCCAAATGCAACCACATTATTTTCGATTTTTATTTTAAAAGATTTAATTTTATCAACAATTTATAGGTCACATTTAGGCCCGGTTCACATAGGGGCGACTCCTCAGGCGACTCGGTCGCCTGAGGAGTCGCGTCCCAGTCTGTGCTATGGAACCGTTCTAATAGGAGCGACCTGAGTCGCTCCGACTTAGAAAAAGGTCCCTGTACTACTTTTGGGGGCGACGCAGGGTGACTTGCATTGACTTCTATACAGAAGTCATTATGCAAATCACCTCGGCGGGCGTCTCAAGTCGTCTTGAGATCGCGTCGTCGTGCCGCCCCTGTGAGAACCGGGCCTAAAGGTGGAAAAAGTTCTGAAATGATTTATCTTGTCTTTTTTTTTTTTTCACATCCCAGAAACCTGACATTTTAACCACTTAAGGACCGCCTCACGCCGATATACGTCGGCAGAATGGCACGGCTGGGCACATCAACGTACAGGTACGTTGCCCTTTAAGAGCCCAGCCGTGGGTCGCGCGCTGCAGTCCTGAGCTCCGTGACCGCGCCCATGGACCCGTTTGCTGCCGGTGTCCCGCGATCGAGTCACAGAGCTGAAGAATGGGGAGAGGTGAGTGTAAACAAACCTTTCCCTGTTCTTCTCCGTGGCAAGTCAATGATCTTCTGTTCCCTGTCATCGGAAACAGACGATCAGTGACGTGTAATGTGTAGCCACCCCCCCCACAGTAAGAATCACTTCTTAGGGTGAGGTTAACCCCTTCACTGCCAGTGTAATTTTCACAGTAACCAGCGCATTTTTATAGCACTGATCACTGTAAAAATGACAATGGTCCCAAAAATGTGTCAAGTGTCCGATGTGTACGCCATAAAGTCGCAGTCACGAAAAAAATCGCTGATCACTGCCATTACTAGTAAAAAAAAACTAATTAATAAAAATGCCTAAAACTACCCCCTTTTGCGCAAACCAAACAAAAAAAACTAAAATGTAGAAGAATACGTATCGGCCTAAACTGAGGAAATTTTTTTTTATATATATATATATTTTTGGGGGATATTTATTATAGCAAAAAGTAAAAAATATTGCATTTTTTTTTTCAAAATTGTCGCTCTATTTTTGTTTATAACGCAAAAAATAAAAACCGCAGAGGTGATCAAATACCACCAAAAGAAAGCTCTCTTTGTGGGAAAAAAACTACGCCAATTTTGTTTGGGAGCCACGTCGCACCACCGCGTAATTGTCAGTTGAAGCGACGCAGTGCCGAATCGCAAAAAGGGGCCTGGTCTTTTAGCTGCATATTGACTTAAGTGGTTATTAACAGGGGTGTGTAGATTTTTTATATCCATTGTATATTTGAAAGTAGATTAGTCCTGATGTACTGATTGTCTAATTTCTTGAGGGTGCTTAAATGCCAGGACAGTACAACTGCCCCCCAAATGGCCCCTTTGTTTGGAAAGTAGACAGTCCAAGGTATTTAGTAAGGGCATGGTGAGTTTTTTGAACTTGTAATTGGGTCACGAATTTTTGGAAATTACTTTTTTCACAAAGGTGTCATTTTAATATATAATGTTCATATCTTTTTACCTACTGTCACCAGAGCAGTGCAGTGTTACCATAGTGGCACGCTATATCTTTTCGGGTCGTCTGGATTTTTATTTATTTTTTCTACACACTTTCCTTGCTTATTGCATTGATCACTGTAAGTCCCCTTTCACACGAGCCCAATCCGTTTTTCTCTACAGAGCGGGAGGATGACCGGTCCGTGTTCGCTCCGCTAATGCAGAGTGGACACAGACACAGCCTTCTCTTTATGGGCAGCTGGATGTGAACGGGACTGGCTGTTCATTTACACACGACTGCCCTCTGATCCGATCCGGCCAGAAGAAGGAACAACAATCGGTGATCGGCTATGTCCGGTGGACACAGTGGTTCACTGATCCTGCCGCTGCACTCTCTAGAGAACGCACAAACGGGCGATGCGGGAGGATGTAAGGGTACGTCCACTCGCATTGGCACTGCTCCCTTCTAGCTGTATATTTACTGTATACTGACAGGAAGCAGTTAAATATTGCAATTTTCAATTATTTCTACTAAACCTGCCATGAAGGTCTTTGTTAAGCCACTTCCTGTAATAGGGTGACAACGATGTGACCTGTTTCCCAATTGTGCTCCTTTGCTGTTGCCCTGTTACATGTTCTCCCAATGGAGACTACAAGTGGCTGTGCCAGAGCACATTGCACAAACATGGTCCGCTGTTGTCACCAACAGGAAACCTTCCCTGGGAATTGTGCAGCAATTGTTGGAACAAGTACATGGAGTGGATGCAGGAGACTGCCAACACTGCGATGGATCCAACTAAGGATAAAAAAAAGAGTACGGTGCATGCTGCTTTAAAAAAACAAACATTCAATGAAGATTCTCATCTATATAAGACAGCATTCTGATGATTTGTTTATTTATCT
The DNA here is from genome assembly GCA_029206835.1 of Rana muscosa. Classification (NCBI taxonomy): domain Eukaryota; kingdom Metazoa; phylum Chordata; class Amphibia; order Anura; family Ranidae; genus Rana; species Rana muscosa. Next base: position 277,727,324 of record CM055128.1, read on the forward strand.
GGGAAATGGCTGTTCTTGGAAAGTTTGATAATGCACAGGTATTCCTGAAAAATTGGTAGAGCAGGGAATTTTTTAGGCGTTCTTCCTCACGTCTATCCTGTGATGACCTGTCGTGCTCCATAAACTTGCGTTTCCTGAAATTTGCAGTGGTGTCAGATGACCTCAGGATCGTGTGTGTATTGTGAGTGAACAGTCCTTTTGGTAAATTGGGTCATTTTTTCCATGAGAGAATGTCACATAGCAAGGAGCATAGCCTATTGTCTCTGGGATGCTCAGGGACGTATGAACGTCACAATCTCCATTCTCAAATCTCAGAACAGTGTGCAGTCAGTGAAGAGAATACAGGGCCTTTTCTGAATGGAGGAGGTGACAAGCAAACCTTCAACCTGTGATTTGGCCATTAGTCAGAACTACAAATCTCTGTGCTGGACAGGAAGCTGTGGTAGGGTTGCCACCTTTTCTTCAAGCCAAACCCGAACACTTTAGAGGTGCATGGGAAAAAAAGCTGCATGGCAAATATTAGCACAACACATTTTGGAATGGATTTACACCTCTATTCATACATTATATGTGTATGGCGATTGCACAGTATATGTTTAAATAAGATTGGAGTGTATTAATACTTGGATTATCCTTTGTGGTTTCCACCATTATTCACAATAGTTGTTTCACGTTTAAATTAATATACACTATAGGATTGTAAAGACCTGGGACACCTTTGGGTCCACTAAGGAGAGTAATAATGCGGGATGCTTTATTGGTCAGTGTTACCCCCCATAATACAGGGGTCAGTGTTCCCCCTCCATAATTTAGGGGCCCACCATAGAGGACCTCCATTAGATCAGAGTCCCCTTATATCAGTGCTCCTCTTGGAGACCCAAAAGAAATTAAAATGCAGCACAACCTCCCCCTATAATTATATCTATATGTGAAAAAATTCTTGTGAATGATGGTGAAAACCCCCAAGGATAATCCAAGTACTAATACACTCCAATCTTATTTAAACATACCGTATATACTTGAGTATAAGCCGAGTTTTTCAGCACATTTTTTTAAGCCCCCCTCGGCTTGTACTCGAGTCACCTTTTTGCGCCTGATCTCCCGGACTTTGGGGACCCGGTACTGGCCGGCTGTAGTCGGCCTGGACCCCAAACTCGGCACACATGTAGCCCCACTCTTCCTGTGCAAAGTTTATTTGCCTACGGCCAAGGAGCACCGATTTTTTTTTTTTTTTTTTGTGTTTTTTAAAGCCGGGCACTCCTTCCATAGACTCCCATGTTAAACATCAGTCTAGTCATGGACACAGTGAGGCATGCAGATGCACACCCTAGGCTTATACTCGAGTCAATACGTTTTCCCAGTTTTTTGTGGTAAAATTAGGTGCCTCGGCTTATATGCGGGTCGGCTTATACTCTCGTATATACGGTAAACTGTACAGTCTCCATACACATATAATAATGTATAAATAGTGGCGTAAACCTCCAATCCATTCCAAAATGTGCTAATATCCAATTTCCTTTTGTTGGATATTAGCACAACACATTTTGGAATGGATTTACAGCACTATACATTATCATATGTGTATGGAGATTGCACAGCATATGTTTAAATAAGATTGGAGTTTATTAGTACTTGGATTACCCTTCGGGGTTTCCACTATCATTCAGAATAATTTTTTCACATTTAAAGTAATATAATTATAGGGGGAGGTTGCACTGCATTTTAATTTATTTTTAGGTAATATAAGGACGCACTGATCTAATGTGGGTGCGGATATAAGGAGAGTTTCCCTTATTTAATAGAGGTCTCTAGGGAAAGGGGGGGGGGGCTGATCTAATGGGTCACCCACCAGCAGCCCCTCTACATTAGCTCAGAGTCCCCTCATATCGGCACCCCCCTTAGAGCTCTCTATTAGATCAGGGACCCCCCCATCAGTGTCCCCTGCCCCATTAGACCCCCATTAGACTGCCTTACCAAGTGCCGTTTAGAGACCGGAAGTGTGGGAGCCGGAGTTTGGGGGCGGAGCGAAGCTGCTCTTCTGTAGTACCATTTTCCTTCCTTCCATTGTGTGTGTGGGGGGGGGGGCTTGGGGATAACGCAAAGTAGAGGCAGATGCTGCCTCACTGTGTCCAGTGTGTCGGCAAGACATATCTGAACTGGTACACTCACAGGGCCGCTGTTAGGAATCATGGGGCCTCCACCACCTGAGGGGGGAAAAGAGGTGGGGGGAGGGAGGAGGAGGTAAGGGGGTGAGAGAAAGGGGGGGAGGCAGGAGAGAGAGGGGGGTGCTGACAAAGTGGGGGGTGATGACAGAGAAGGGGTGGGCTGACACAGAGGTGGGGGTGCTGTCACGGGGGGGTGCTAAAAGAGGAGAGGGATGAAAGAGGGGTGGGCTGACAAAGGGGTGGTGGGCGCTGACAGAGGGTGGGCTGACAGAGGGGGGGTGCGCAGACAGAAGGGTGTGCTAACAGGGGGTTGCTTACAGAGAGGGGCGAGATTAGATGATGGTGGTTTGCTTACAGAGAGGGGTGGGCTGACAGAGCGGCACACTGACAGGCTGGTGGAAGGGCAGATGACAGAGAGCTCAGGAGAAGACACACCGCGCGTGCCAGGCAGGGAGGCGGGACTCCGGGCGGTCGCGATCACCCCACAGTCCAGCCCCGCCCCCACGTGACCAGTCACCAGCTCCACTGGTCCAATCAGTCATATGTCCACCGCCTGCACATAACTCATTCAGCCAATCACAGGGCGCCCGCTGCCCAGTGCTCGCACAGGCTGTATGTGACAGTGTAACACTGATGGCAGCGGGCACGGAAATCGGGATGCAACGCTCTAGATGTTGCGGCCGGGGCCACTGGTCACAGGACGGCTGACCAGTTATGTGCCTGGGTTTCAGGCGGCTTGCAAACCGGGCACATGTGTCCAAACCCGGACTGTCCGGGTCAAAACCGGACAGGTGGCAACCCTAGGCTGTGGGCTGAATAAACGTAAAGATTTGGCAAAAGCTGCAGTAGCCAGAGATGGGGCACACGTCATTGGAGATGACCTTTTGCATATTTGCACAGTAGAAATAACGAATACACCTTTGAATGAAAGTTTTGAATTGGTATATTTATTGCCATTACAGAATTAGGTAGGTCTGTTTTTGGCTCAGATCACACAACCTGCAATGGCTATAATATGCTCCTGACAATTTAGAAACTCCATTGTTTTAAGCAGGCATGTGGATCCATAGCAGGCATAGGCGTGCGCACAGGGTGTGCCAGGTGTGCCCAGGTACACCCTAATCACCCCATGCAGCACAGATTCCCTCTACTGCCCTGGCTCCCATCTTTCCCCCTGCAGCGCTGCCAGCTTCCCTCCTGTCCTATCGGCTGTTGCTGCTGGGATGTTTTAGGAGTGGGGAAGGGGTCAGTAAATATGTAATTACCGGCCCCTTCCCTTTCTGAATGAACACTGTGAGTGATCGGTAGTGTGTGTTTGGGCTTTGGGGTGCACACCCTAATGCAATAGGCTGTGCACACCTATGATAGCAGGCCAGTATGTTGTGGATGATTGAATTATCTGCTGGGAGGTATATCATCCACATCCATAATACAGACACAGGTAAGTAGCTCTTGCTCTGCTTTCTTTGTAAATGGGGTCTGTAGTTTGTTAGTAAATGAGCCTGCTCAATCTATACAGGGATTCTTGAGCAGAATTTGTGGTGGGTCATTTGTCATCACAAACCTGACAAAGGGTTTTCGAAACATTGCACTTGTGATCTTTCTGCAATAAAAGCTTTGGACGACATTTGACAATCCATGGTGTGCGGGCAAATATATATGTGGCTCATTTGTACAGGTACCTCTGGCTAGATTTGGAGTTTGTGAACTAGGCATGTGCTGTTCCTCAGGGTAGGGGGGTTCAGTTCTGTGTTTGTTCCCCTCTGTCCAGATTTGTGGTTGTATAGTTTTGTGCATGTCACGTCATATACAAACTCCCCAGCGTGTGGTTAAAAGTTTATAATGGTCTTGTACTGTACAAAGGATCTGTAATCATAGACCATGGGTTAGGTGCTGCTACCTTCAGGTGATTGGACACAAGCAAAAGCTTTGTTGGGAATGTCCCCCTGTGCACCCTTGTGTAACCCCCACCTTCTCTGTGGGGCTTCAGTTTTTTTTTTGCTTGTGTCTTCAGGTGATGGACCTCTTCTCTGCTGGAGAAGCTTCTACACCCATACCTTCTCAAAATTTTACTGGGTGGATGGACCTTCCGGCCTCTGCTGATGCACACTTCAGTTTCTTTTCTTGAAGGCCTGTTTGCCGTTTAATTGTTCAGGGTTCGCACTGTCATTAAATTCTTGGAGAAGTCATGGGATTTTGACATGGCACTTTCCAGGCCTGGGAAAGTTTTGGAAAATGACTGAACCCCACTAAGTTTTGGAAAAGTCATGGAATTTTGAGTAGTAGTGCCAACGGATCGTAAGCGATCCGTGACTCGAATGGGTCATCCTGTTCGGATCGGCACACGGCGCGCTCCGGAGCCTCGGCCATTAGGAAAGGCTGCGGCTTCGGCCTAGCTCCAGAGCTGTGGCCATCTTGGTACACCCGGCGGCGGCCTATTAGCGGTAAGCAGCATACGGAACGAAGCCGCCTCCCCCTCCTCTCTGTTTACATCCACAGAGGAGGAGGCCGCGCTCGAGGGACATACACCGCGCCGTGTATTGCTGTTCTGGGGGGTGTCTGAATGCACTACTGGGGGGGGGGGGTGTCTGCCTGCACTACTGGGGTGTCTGTACTGGGAGGTCTGCACTACTGGGGTGTCTGTACTGGGAGGTCTGCACTGGGGGTGTCTGTACTGTACTTACATCAGTGCCACAGTTTGAATTTAGTTGTGTGAACTGTGAAGTTAAGTCATGGATTGTGGAAACTAGTGTCGGGTGATTGTATATAGTGTTTATACCACATTTTACCACTGACTAATACAGAGTTGCAATGCAAGGAGATCAGCTAAAAGTAGTTGAATCTGTATGTGCGTTTATAATTAATCAAAATTAGTCGATTAATCGATAAAAAAAAAAAAAACGATTAATCAAACACAAAAATTTTAATCAGTAACAGCCCTAATTTATATTAGTAAAAATATGCTGGGTGTGACATGGATTTTCTTCATGAAACATTAGGTCATAAATATTTACGTGGAGTCATGAAATTTTATTGGTACAAATGTGTATGAACCCCGATTATTGCCCACCTCTGTTTATTGCTTAGAGGCATCTCATGTGCTTTTATTACAGATCCTGTGTCCTTTACTGTATGGCCTACCATTGTGAGTGTTATTTTTATTTTTTTCCTCAATTAGGACTTCTAAAGGCCTGGCTTTCCATGGCAAACTATTATTGTTACTTTTTCAGTAAAGGGCACAAGACTATTTGCTGGGCAATCCCAAAATTTGTTAATTTTGTTAATTTTAATTAATAAAAATACATTTTGTGGGTAAAGCAACACCTAATTTTCATTTGTAGGTGGAATGCGGAACATAAAGGCAACTCCCAGCCTCATATTGGGTTGGGTTGGGGAGTGATACCACTGAGATTTGTCTGACTGTCTTGGCCATCCCATGTAATCTAAAAATCCTTTTCTACAAAGCAGAACTCCTGACCAATAATATTCAGCTCCTTTCAGTATGGGCATTAATTAAAAAATTATAATAATGTGGTGTTTGGGCTACCTGAAAATGCAGTCTTGAAGTGCTTGCAAGGCATACAACCTACCTATTCAGCAGGACTCCATGGTAATCCTGGGCCCAGGGCTGAAGGTAACAGGTTTAGACCACTGAGCCATGGTTTACAAATTGTGATGAAGGCCGTTTCTCACTCCTGTCTGAATTCACAAAGCATGGGAAGGAGGTGCAGAGAATGTTTAGAGGGGTCCTAAGACACTCTACAGTTGAAAAAAAAAAACACCAAACCACTTTTTTTTTGGTGGCCTGTATAGCTGAAATGTCATATTGTATATAAAGCAGAATGTCGGTCTTCTGTGCATTGCTGCAGCATGCCAGTCACTCCCTTGATCTGTGAATCGCTGTTGCTTACCTGTTAGATGAGCAGGAAAGGGTGAGTTCCTTATGTGAGCCTGGATGGTGTACAGCCAATCAGACACAGCTACTGCACATACTGTATGTTCTGGGACTTGCAGCAGGCATGTTTAGCTCCAAGGCCTCAATCACATGGGACTTTTATTTTTTCCTATGCTGCCTATGCCCCAGGGGAGGAAAAAGCAGTGCTAAAAACGCATGTAGCGACCTCACCCCTTCTCATTCATGGCTTGTCTGTCTAGTCTAGGGGTTAACACTAGGGGGAGGGATGAGATACACCACGGCCCATGTCCTCCCAGGTGTAGAGGTGAAGGCCAGAACTATCGGGTTTTGTGTGTGTGTCCCAGAGTCAAATCCGCTCCTCGGATTGACTCCCCTTTGCTCCTAGTAACCAGAGTTCCACACTCTGAAAAGGTCCAACTCGTATTTATTCTTCTCAAGAAATAGTCATACAGCACAGACCGGTTGAGACCCATATATTTGTGGGGAGTAGGTCATGGCACAATTCTTCTAGATAGAGCTAACCACTGTAGTGTCACCAGTGGCGAATAGTCATTACCACTGACTATATTGAACAGAATATGGATTACCTTCGCTATCGTAGCCCCTATCAGGGGGAAGACATCCGTCCAAGACAGTTACCGGAGGCCTCTCCGTCACCAGCAATGCTGCGCTGGACTCTCCGGAGAAGTTCCGCTCACCGGCCTCCTCGTCTCAGACATGGGCACCCAAGGAGTTAGGGCCCCCTCAGATTCCTCCACCCTCGCGGAACTCAGTCAAAGGTACTGAGCTCCAGGCTTCCGCCATAGTACCTCACCCCAGGCTAAAGGTGCCTGAGATGGACTCCATCTCTCGCTCCGGCCAGGTCAAGGGCACCTGGGCCCGGAACTTTGGAACGCCAGCACCCAAGCTATGGGTGCGGCTGCATCCTCCGACTCTACACTCTCCACCTCAAGGTCAGGGCATCCGCCCCTTTTATCTCCTCTCCCTTTGTGTCACAGCCGGTTCCCCGCCCCGCTGTACCAGCGCCAGGAAAGGACAAAAAGGGAAGCAGTCTTGCGGTGAGTGTTCAGCTCCGGCCCAGGGCGACAGCGCCACCTGCAGGCCACAGGGAACCTCACACCACCAGAGTCCTCCAAGAACCATAAAAGGGTCTCCGATTCCCTGACAATCAATGCATCTGGGTTACACTACCACCCAGATGCCTCCCCTAAAATCAAACACCCGCTACACGTGCCTAAAGACGCATTTTGCAAACTCGTTTAGGCGCATTGGGCACTTTTTTTTTATTCAAATGGCCAGAATATTTATTCTGGCCATTGGAATGAATGAACACCCAAGCGTTAAATGTGCCTAGCGCTAAAAGCATGTTTATGTGAGTCTGGCTTCTTTTGTTAAATGCGCTGGCCCTGGGGTTTTTTTTTTTTTCCTCCTACCTCTAAACACCCAAGCGTGCAAGGATAACATAGAAGGGCATTTAAAAGCAGGGGAAAAAAAACCACAAAAACTCCCCTAAGGCTGCATTGACACCTGAGCGTTTTCAGCTCGTAAAATGCCCAGCAAGCAAAATCCCATTCATTTAAATGGCCCCTAAACAGTGAAATTCTTGCGAGCTACGATATGATGCCTATTAATCAAGTCAGCTGCTTGCACTGATCACGTCTCATATGATCATGCACAACAAATTGAAATATAGAGGAGACTGCCGCGCTGTCTTAACCTAAAATTGTGATACCTTATTAAATAAAAAATGCTCTTATTGCAAATCGTACAACTATTGCCTCATCTATTATTTAAAGTGTCCACGTGATAAGTGCTAAAGTGCAAAAATATATTGCAATGTGTATATTTGTAAACAGTCATTATAAAAAGGGCTTCAATGATATCACAAAAAATGTGTTCCAGTGCACTAAAGTGCTGCATGCGATTTTCTTCATGCGATACCATGCGTTAATGTATAAAGTCCATTTCAATTCCATAAATTCAGGTAATAAAAATCAAACGTGCATATGTGTCCACTCTGGTGCTCCCCCTTCAGTTATGCGCTCACCTTAGAGCGTGCGACCTTGCGGCTAAGCTTGGTCAAAACACGCTTCTGAACCACCTCTGGGATCAATGTGTACGCTGGGATCCATGGTACGTTTTTCCACATATGGGTATAATAGACGAAACTCGATAGTGTATTATCGTTTAAAAATGTTTAATAATATGCAACAACAATTCCTATATTGGGGTACTCACATTTAATGGGTGCTATAGTGCACCAATCTATACAGGTAACGAAAGCCGTTTTTAGCCGCTGAAGGTGTGTGTCCTCTCCATGCTGAGAACGCTCTGCCGCCTCCTACACCGTCCTGTCCACTCCCCTACATGTGTCCATACCGGAACTTTTGTCGTAACTTCCTCAGGGGGAATTTAAATGGCCCCTGTTCACATCTGAGCGTTTTGTAGCCCGAAGCTCATAAGCTTCTTTTTGGGCAGATTACAGGTGTTTTTCTGCTTTTTACATTGGTGACCTTTTGACCTGTACAAAATCGTGGCAAAAAACGCTCAGGTGTGAATCCATATTTAATTCCCTGTTATGCCTCGTACACACGTTCCGATTATCATACGACGTATCGTTCGCCTTTTGTTGTATAAAACGAATATCGAATACAACATTGCAAAATGTGCTCTACGAAAATTACGATTTTTGTCGTACGATTCTGGAAAAACCTTCCGGTGTGCGTAGCTACGTATCTGAAATGATTTCAAATACGTGTGACCCCTGTGTCCTTCTGGTTTATTTTCGTGTTTCCGATCATGCGTGCTGTTTGTCTATCAATTTTTAGCAGACGCATACTGTACTGATTAAACGATTGTCGTACGATGGGCTGTCGTCCGAGCAAGGTTTTTGTCCCTTCGGATTTTGTTGGACGGACTGTCGTGATCGGCTGTCGAAAGCTGTGTACTAACGATCAGATTATCGAACGATCTATCCGAAAGGGATTTTTATCATCCGATAATCGGAACGTGTGTACGAGGCATATAGATGGGGTCTTACATTCACAAACTCTTAGCGTATCCATTTGCTTTCTAACCTTTGACCTTTTACATGCATTGTTTGTGGAAGAATTGTGGTGGATCAGATGACGGCAATCGGTGACCTCATCGATACCCGAGATGAACTGTGGATGCTCTCAAATGTGGATGGCTCTCCTGTGGTTTTTACTCATTTAATATTCATGATACACTAGTTCAGACAGCCTACATTTTCTACAGAACTACAAGGCCCAGCATTCCCTGCCATCCAATGGGATAGGAACATTTGTGTGACTTTTTTTTTATATGTGGAATTGATTGGCATCAAATGGTCCAGGCAGTCCCTGAATCCCAAGTCACTGTAGCAGTCAGTTTTTTTTTTATTATGTTATGAAGGAGTGTGGTGGTAATTCCCATCACAGTATAGACATTATGGGAGTTATGGAAAAAAAACTGTCAGGGAGGGTCTTCTATACTGTGATGGGAACTGTTAGGAAGGCTGACAAGTGTGTGTTTATTATCAGTTTGAAAGTTACATACCGTAAATACTGTACACAGCAACCTGACTAATATATATATAATTTTAATTTTTTTATTTTATTTATTTATTTTTATTTTTTTAGTCCATTCTTGCTCTCTGTATTCTGGTCATCTGGGTCAATTACTCAGTCATGATTTTACAGGCCAGGAAAGGTCACGTCCATTTTAAACACCAGTGTTAATTTCGTCGACTAAAACATTTTAGTCAACTAACTTAATACCATTTTAGTTGACTAAAATACAACTAAAACGGCATTTTAGTCAAAAGACTAAATTGAAATTTTGACGTCAAAACTAACACTGGTCTGTAGTGAATGTTCATACCTCAATACCATAAATAATAACATATTAGATTTTTCACTCCAGCAGTATACAATGAGTTTGGAAATAGTAGAGAAATGCCTAAATAATGTATTACAATTTAACTACACCTATTCGATTTTAGAAGACTAAAATTAGTTTTAGTCGACTGAAATGTACTGGAGATTTTAGTCGACTTAAATGGGACTAAAACGCCATTTTAGTTCTAAGACTAAAACTAAATCTGCTGCCAAAATTAACACTGGTAAGCACTGTATGTGCAAATCTTACATAATAATGCAACAAGATTTTAGATTACTTTTTTCAGATTGTCTCGAGCATGAACACTTTGGAAAATGCCTCCCTCCAGTGGTATGGTGAGGAACTGCAAGGCAGTGTGAAGTACTGAGCATGTCTCTGTCCCCACCAGTCCTGCTATAGGCTGTACTGTGTCCGCAAGATATTACACTGCATTCATAAAGTATTCAGACATTTTTAAAATTCTTGTTATGAGTACTGAGTGTAGATTAAGGAGAGAAAAAGGGGTACTGAGTGTAGATTGAAAAGAAAAAAAAAAAAAAAAAAAAAAGTGAAGGCTGGTCTGAATACTTTAGGCTGGGTTCACACCAGAGCACGGAGCGGACCCCAGCAGGGGGTTCAGTGCGTCTCCATTCACCTGTTCAGGTCTGATTTCAGCCCAAAAGACGCACATGGCTCCTGTGCAATTCGCAACAGAGCCACTCTGGAGATGTGTGAACCAGCTTCGTAGATGGTCACAATCTTCTGCTATGCGAATTGGATGCGGAGAAAAGTCGCATCCAATTTGCAATAATGTGAACTTAGCCTTATGAAGGAAAAAGGGCAGTGGTCCACCCATAAAGGAGAAGCATGGACTTAAAAAACAAAAAAAAACAAAACACACACCTATACTGCTCAGTTCTGCAGCATCTACCAATGTGATGCTGTAGCTGTCCCATGTTGGCTCTAAGACTGAAAACCACATGGCCGCTGATCACTCAGTTTTCTGTCTTCTCAGAGTGGAGACCAGTGACTGTCAGTCACCGCTCTCTAGATTAGAGTGCCGGGCTGGAGAGGGGGCATGCTGAGAGCCAGAGACACCTGGGTGGATACTGACAACATGGTTGGGATCCTTCCAGTGCCTGGAGCGTCTGTGACGTCGGGTGAATGCAGGCTTTAGGGTTTATTCTGGGTTACAGTAAAGCAAAAGTACACTCCTGTGACCAACAAGAGAAGCTTTAAACATGCTGGGAATATATGTAGTTCTATTCCCAGCATGTTTAACGTTATTTAAGACTAAAAGGTTCAGATCATTTGGTAAAGCCAGTCAGGACTGGTTCTCCTGTAAAGGGCTACATTTGACAAGATGATATTTCCATTATTTTTCTAACGTTGTTTCTATCTGATCTGAATACAATTTTGGGTGAGTTGCTGGTGGCGACTTCTGTTACTGCCAATGTATCATTTCCCACAGAGACTTGAGTGGGGAAGGTTTTCCCACCGCAGTCCAGCTCTGCCCCGTCCAACAAGGTTATAACAAAGTTGTCACACTGCCCCCTGGTGTTACTGGGTGGTATAACTGGGTGTCAGCACTGTAGCCCACCACCCCCAAGCCATATAAAGCCGCCAGCAGGTGCTTTAGTGGTTCTCAACCTCAGTCCTCAAGTACCCACAGCGGGTCATGTTTTGGGAACTTCCCTTTAGATAAGAGATATTTTATTGATACCATGTCATTGATTATACATTTAAAGCAGCTGTGCAAAGTAAAGGAAAACTTTGCCCATTGGGGGTACTTGAAGACTGCTGTTGAGAACCACTGCTTTAGTTCACCCACCTACCCTGTGCCCTTGTAGGTTTGGTGTATCATACCTGTATGCCGGTAGTTGATAAATTAGCCCCCCCCCCCCCATAGGTAACAGACTAAATACCAGAGACCCTGATATTTTGTATTAATAACTTTATTTCCAAATCCACTTTTACAGCAACAGACCGTGTAAACCAGCTGGTCAGACACGACACAGAGTATGGACAGCCACAGACACAGAGAAAAGGGTGGGGTTGGGGGGAAATTGATTATCAATGACGTTAACAGAGGGGAGAAAGGAAGGCAATACTGAAAATTAGGGAGGGGCTTGCTGAGATCAGACGACCTGCTTCATTGAAAACTAGCAGCCGCTGCAACTTCTTCAATCCCGTATTTTTTGTTAACGCAGCGAGGTCAGAGATAGAGGAAAGCTTGGCAGACTTTTGAAGAGATCCTTAGCTTATTAAAAGGCAAAACGGGGTAGATGTGTGGTTAATCATTGGCAGGATACAATGAAAATGATCAACATGCTTCTACAATGGACTTAACCTGCTCACTGCCAATGCAAAGGCCTTATCCTTCCAGGAACGAGCTGCAGAGGGTGCTGGGTGTGAAGTGTTAGATTAGAAATCTCCTGCAATAGACTATTTTGGCCATACCATGTTTGTAACAGGTTTTTTACTTTTTTTTTTGGTTTGTCCCTAACTACAGCTAGGAAGGGTGGGGAGGGTTTGAGAGAAGAAACTTGGCAAGAGGAAGTGCCAGGCAGCCCCAAACAATTATTTTGTGCCTCCGTCTGAAGAACATGCAACAGCTTTCAGATCAATCCATTACAATCTTAATTCTAGAAGATAGAAAAAAAAAAATAAAGAAACAAAAAAAGGTGTTAAACTGAGCAGATGCTGACAAGCCCTCTTAGCCTGCAAGGTGCAAATGACCACCTAGGTAGGAAACAGACACTGGTGCAGGACATATGTCATACCTTGCTCCCTCTAGTGGTGAGCTTCAGGTACTGTCAAAGGTTGTATGTAGTAATGGGGTAGTCACTGGTATGCTCTAGAACAGGGGGTCTCCAAACTGTGGCCCTGAGGCCGGATGCAGCCCTTTGCTTGCCTTAATGCAGCCCATCCAACTCCAATGGGGCATAATTCCTCCTACTGACACCATCAATTCTTTCCATTGACACCAACGATGGGGCACTAGTCCTCCCACTGTCACCAAAGATATGGTATTATTTACTCCCACTGGACACTTTCTACTCCCAATGGCCCTAGTCTGGCCCCCTAAAGTCTGAAGGACCGTAAACTGGCCCTTTGTTTAGAAAGTTTGGAGACCCCTGCTCTAGAACCTAACCCTGTGTTCTGTTTCAGCCTATTGGGTACCAATGCAAGTGGGCACTTAGGAACAACACTCTCCTTCAACACCCATTTTAATAACACAAACCAAAATATACATAAACCTTGTTTAATACCATCTTTGCCTCTGGAGCAATGAAAAGAATATACACCTAAGATTTTCTCCCCTCTGCTACTAAGTGGGTGGAGATGGTCTTCCAAGGATGGGAAGTGTAATAAATAAGTTTACAAGAGGCCCAGTTTAATTATGCATTTGAGTGTGGGATTTTCTTTTTGTTACTTTTTCCCTTTATTTTACGTTGAATGTGTCCCTCACACCCTCCAGCTCCCATCATCCTTCTTCCTTTGGGAAGGGACATATCACAAGCCTTGTTTGGCGAGGGAGGCGGAGACTTGGTCGGCCAGTGTGGACAATTGCGGAGAATCGGACATGTTTATGCTGCCAGAAGAGGAGACGTTGCTGAGACGGCGGGGGGAGGTGTCCCCGGATGGGTTGGGAGACTTGTACACGATCTCTGCTCCGTGGTCCGTCTTGGCTTTTGCGTTCTCCCGGAAAGATAGTTTGTGGGACTCAATCTGGGGGGGCAGGAACCAAAAGAAATTAGAGAGGGACTGTAATGTACCAGTGACCCCACCAAAAACAGCATGTACATAGGGCGACCCTGTGCTACAGCCTATAGTGACCACTAGGAAATGGCTGAACTGGTTTGCTGTGCGTTTACAGAGCATGGCTCTTGGTTTGGGTTTGTTAGGAAGTTTGGTATGAGTCTTTTTTTCACTTCAGCTATTATAGATCATTCATTTTCATCATCTATGACAGTGATGGCGAACTACACTGCAGAGTACATGAGCATCATGGGAAATGTAGTTACAAAACATCTGGGGTGCCAAGGTTCGCCATCACTGATCTATGAGAATCACAGGAACATTTAATAAGCCACTGAAAATAACTGTTCAGCAATATGTTTTACTACTTTCCTAATCTTAGTGCAAATATATTGACAGAGCTAATAAACTCCAGTGATGAAGGATTAGGACCTCTATTGCTTGTATGGGTCAGGAATTGAGTATAATTCTCCACTTTTTAGATGTACAGATGTGAATGTAACTCAATATCATACATTTTAAGGTGAATTTTTAACAGCCCTATACAAAAACCTTATTTCTCTGGTTCATTGATGGCGACAAAAATTCAGATACTGTAATGTTCCATTTCTACCTCTGGGCAAACCAGGCCCTTCGGTGTTACCAGGTGCCCTCAGTGTATACTCTCTTTCCAGAGGAACCCTCTATCCTGCTAGGTCAGCTGGGACCAGCTTTGACTGTCCTTCACCCTGATAGGTGTGCATAGCTTGATGGAGTGATACTGAGGATTCAGATCCCTGTTACTTCAGAGCATTGATTCCTGTGTCTGGCATTCCCTGTGTGGGACACAGCGACAAGCTAAAGAGAGTAGGCATCATGGATTCTAATGGACTATATATGCCTCCACGAGCAGCTTCAGGTTTCAGCACTGGCAATGGTACAAATGGTAACTAACAATGATCCCTCGCTAGAAAGGTTCACAGCATGTTCATCTCCAGGCCCACACCATCATTAGATGGGTATTTACCCCTCTCAAATGCTTTGCAGGAGCCTTGGCGTTTGACGGAACCTACCATTCTTGGTCTACCTTAGCCCCCTTCTCCGCTGTTGAAGGTCTAGTTCTGTGCAGTCTAACGTGTCTGCCTCTTTGGACCAGGTATTACCTGGTGTGATCACTCAGCCTCTCCATCAGGCGACTGATAGGATCCTTCTTTCCTCTTCTTGGAGAATCTTTAGTTTTGGGGTTGCACTCTGGTCTTCCAGGACAGGTGATTCCTTCTAAATCGTGGGGTCCTGCTTTGGGCAGGTCTCCTAATTTCGTATCTGTTGGTCGTATCATCTAGGTACTGCTACGTCTTCACCTCTGAAAACAAATGTGTGTCCTTTTTATCATTGGGAGAGATAGTCTGGTTTCTGTGCTGGTCAATGCCATGAGTCTTCGTATCACCTATAAAGGACAGTCCCCTTGAGAACTTGTTTCTCTTAACTAGTAGCCTCTGGCTGTGGAGGAGAGGGTCACACATCTAGGTGCATCTCAGACCTCTGCATTGCAGGTGAAGGTCATCTGTGTCTGCTTGGGCTGATAGGTGGATATCCCTCTGACAAGAACAGGGAATGCTCTAGAATTCCAGGAATTTTAATACATTTTACTCACTTTGGGCCAAATTTGCTCTTACAAATGATCCTGAAGTAACCTCCATGTGGGAGATGGTTAATCTTTAATTTAGTGTTGTAGGGTATGCTGTACACAGGAAACAGTGTCCTCTTTCAGCAGATGCTCCTATTGCTTCCATCTTTGTACTAAATATAGAGCATCACCTGTTCTGGCACCTTCACGATTCAGGAGAAGTCTTGTATTTTTTAAATGAATACAATGCTTCTCTCATTGGCTGAGAATCAGAGATAACGAGATGTCATCTGCCCACCTCAGCCAATCAGAGGAAGCCTTGTATTCATTGATTAAAAAAAAAAATGCAAGGCTTCTCCTAAGTAGCAGAGGTACCAGAACAAACAATGCTATATTTAGTGTGTAGAGAAGTCCCAGGAGTACTCACAGCAAGAGGATGCCACTTCCTATGGTTAGCATAGTCTACAACACTAAATTCAAATTGGCATCAGGATTT
This sequence comes from Rana muscosa, assembly GCA_029206835.1. NCBI lineage: Eukaryota > Metazoa > Chordata > Amphibia > Anura > Ranidae > Rana > Rana muscosa. The sequence continues at coordinate 277,743,148 of CM055128.1, forward strand.
TGTTGGAGCCAAGCTGGCCCCCAAAGCAAGTTTTATAATGTATTGCCATTCCTGGAGTTGAATGGTTTTCAGGACCTGTCCATCTGTGGTTAGGTACTTACCCCCCAGCCAGTTGTCAGACTTTTGACCAAAGGTCCTTCTTCAGGCACCTTCCCCATATTGTGCTTTCACTCAAGTGAAAGTTCTCCCTATAGTGATGACATTCCTGTTCTTTGCTCTACGAATGCCAATACTTTGCTGGATGGGGGCAGGAGCCTACTTCAACCAATAATTTGAGGTCATGAGAGGGGGGCAGGATTTGTTCAGATCTCTCTTGGGTTTGCAGCAGTGGTATCTTGTATACTAGTGCAGGTGTTTCATCCCCATGCCTCTCCCTGTTTTCTTCCCATCTCAGCAATCTGTGGTTGGGTTCTAGTTTACGTCACCTGTCTTGTGGGCGTGTTTCCCATGGATTACCCTAATCATGGTGACTTTTTAGGCTGTTCTAGCTAAATTTAGTCTTTTCTTTGGCACGCTTAAAGCGGAGTTCCGCTAAAAAAATTTTTTTGGAAAGTTAGCAGCTACAAATACTGCAGCTGCTGACTTTTAAAATATGGACACTTACCTTTCCAGGCTGCCTGCCATGTCGGCACCCGAAGCCAATCTGTCTCTCGGGTGCTGCCGCCACCATCTTCGGTAAGGGAATCAAAGTGAAGCCTTGCGGCTTCACCTCCTGGTTCCCTACTGCGCGAGTCGCACTGCATGATCTGAATGGTTCCTGCTGTCTTCTGGGACCTGTGTATCTCAAAGAAAACTGCGGGGGAGGGGAACGGAGGAGGCGCCAGATATGACCTAGAGATATCTGTGGATACTGCGGCTATCTATGCCTGGAAGTGGGAGCAAATACCTGCATTATACAGGTATCTGCTTCCCCTCCCCCCCCTGAAAGGTGCCAAATGTGACACTGGAGAGGGAGGATTCCGAAAAGCGGGACTTCCATTTTAGGGTGGAACTCCGCTTTAACTTTAGTTGTCTGGCTAGACCATCCCTATGACACGAAGTTCCTTCTCATCTCTTAATCCTAGCGGGTCAGAGGTGTAAAGGCTTAGTCGGGACTTCCTTCTTAAACAGAGTAGTCATATGGGGTCAACTCCTTTGTGATGACTTTTGTTCTTGGTCTTCAGCATCAGGTTGATTCTCAGTGTCCTCCATCTGGTCATAGGTTGGCTTGGGAATTTTGCCTCATTTGGGTCAGATTCAGGCATTTGTCTCCTATAGGCTCTTGGGCTGCAGGTAGTCTCCATTTTTGTATGGCCTGTTAGCAGTTGCTGTTTGCCCACCTCTCAGCTAGACTTTTAGGCATCCCAACAGTATCAGAATTCTATGTCCTTTCATGGGCCCCCTCTATTTGTTTTAGTACTGCTTGCTACAAACTGAGGTAGAGGTGGGATCAAAAATAAATCATCTTCTAGGTATAACCTAACAATATCTGAATTCTGTATGCCTCAATGAACTCATTAAAAAAAAAAAAAAATCTATATAGACTGGACTGACTTATTAACCCCACCAATGCCCCCTAGCCCTTTAAGATGATTTAAGTGTCAGGAAGCAGAGGTGGGCATTCTGATCATGTGACTGCTGTGATTGGCTGTCACATGACCGAAAGCTCCAAATTGTAAGTATGTATCGGGAGCTTTCTGTGACCCTTTAGGGAAATGGTTTGCTATGCTGTGAGTGTGCTCTCAGCACAATAGGACAGTTTCCCTATATAGGCACATATATGCGGCCACTTGGAGTTAAAGCCCACCGACCCACAGGCCATATATTTTGCAGCCAGCGGGAAGTGATTATGCCTCTATCACATAGGCAAAGGTTCTCATTTAGTTGTACTTGTTCTGTAATGTTAAATGCATTTCATCTCTTATCATTCAAGTAGCTTTCTGTACCTTAATGTCTCTCTGTTGGTGACTATCAATCTTAGTCTGTGATGGGAGTCTAAAAGCAGACTGTGTGGTTGGTTTCATGTTGACTTCAGTGTCCCCCCCCAACACGCAATACAGTCTGGAAAGGGTAATTTGTTCTGTGTACCAAATTACCCCATTTAGACTGTGTGTTGTATGGTAGGGGGGGTGACTTGGACACTGAAGTCTACAGGAAACCTACTCACACAGACCCAGGATCTGCTTTTTGATTTCACTTCCCAATGGAACAGAAACGGGAGATTATTAAACTCTGAAAGCACTCAGTCTTTTGGTTGTCCAGTGTTGCAAAGTTTGTGTCTACCCATATTGGGAGTGAATACCAATTCTGTATTGGGTAGATCAATCTCATTCTATAGATGTCATTGTATAGACAATTTTAACATAGGAAGGTTGTCATATCTATATGACAGAGGTGGGGATTTTTTTTTTACATGCCTGCAACATTCATGTGTACAGTATTATAATACAGAAGAGCGCTTTAAAAACAAAAACAAAAAAAAAAACTTTTAGCCCCTAAGCTAACCTCATTTTATGATTGTCCCAGTAGGTTTCCAGAAGTAATTGCTGCATGCTGTAGCTTGGGGGTCCGCAACCTGTAGATCGCTGTCTGGGCTTGCTGACCCACCATTCCAAAGCATCAAACAGAGTGCAATGCAGAGGGACTACTTGTAAAGTTGGAGCTGTAGTAGAGGGAGCAAGAATCGCAGAAAATCATGCCACCTCTGTAGTGCCGGCTCCTGTCCCATGCAGAGTGATACCAACTGCACTCCATCTCTTATCCTGGCTAGCAGTCTCCAGAGTGGTGCCAGCAGCAGGAAAGAAGAGATCTTCAGGTCAGTGTGAAGCAATACACTGGGCATAATAGTATAGGGCTGTTTACCCACACCGCACAGGTGCAGTTTACCTGCGGGTTTGCTGCGCTTAGCCATAGACTTCTATTATATCCTGCCTGAATGTTGGAGTTTTGGTGTTCTTTCAGAAAGTTCACCACACCTGCAGGATATAATAGAAGTCTACGGCAAAGTGCAGCTAACCCAGAAGTCTCAGATGTATTGTGGTGCAGGTAAACCGCAGCTTATAGCAGGCTCAGAACAGTAAGGGTTCAATTACATTTGCAGTTAGGGGAGTTGTAATCCCCATAGTTGAGGTGTATTTTTACACCTACCCCAACAGCACCCCCTTTAGCTGCAGTGGCCAGGGTTGTACACGTCGCAACAGGAGTTATAGGCCCTGTCATGGTTGGTGGGTGTAGCAAATGCCCTACAACCCTGTGAAGTACAGCCGACAAGGGGTTAAAGCAGCAGCATTATGTTGCTTTCTCACCACCTGTTTTAACCCCTTAGTTGTGGGGTGCTTGCAGAGTGGTAGCACCCACCAAAAGCAACACAGGGTTAAAGTCCTGCTGCGGTATTTGTACACCTTTTGGCTGCTGCCTCAGCAGCTAAAGGGTGTATGGATTGGGGGCAGTAAACTCAACCGCAGAGTTTTAACAGCCCCCAACTTTGTGTGAATGAGCTCTAAGGGTGCTGTTGTGGAATGCAACCAGGGGCTCATTCACAAGGGCAGCATGCACTGCTGCTCCTCTTAAAAGCATCCGAGTGTGTTTGGATTTAAAGCGGAGGTGCAGCCAGTTAAAAAAAGAAAAAAAAAAGTCAGCAGCTACTAACAGTGTAGCTGCTGACTTTTAATAAGGACACTTACCTATCCTACTCGCCCGCGATGTCAGTTCCGCCACGGCGATCGTTCACTGCTGGCAGGTAACGGCTCCTCCATCCTGACTAAGGGAAACAGGCAGTGAAGCCTTACAGCTTCACTGCCCGTTTCCTACTGCGCATGCGCCACTCGCACTGCGCTTTGTGAATGGGCGGCTTGCCTCCTGGGATACACACAGTTCCCAGAAGGCAGTGCGCCCCATTCACAAGAAGAGGAAACGGAAGTTCTCAATTTTTAGGATTTTTAAAGTAAAACTTTTTTCTGGGTGGACCTCCGCTTTAATATTATGATTGCGGTGCAAACCAGGCAATTGCGACACGGTAGTACGGCAATTAGAGGTTTAAACCAGGTGGGAGGAGGCGATACTGCCTGGTGACTTCTCCCATATTGTTCAGGTAGATCTCCACCTCTTTAAGGTTGCCTACCCCTGCTGTAGCTAGTCATATTTAGCTGGATATGTTCTGGAATACTTACTATACCATGACCTGGATCCTTCAGTCACCGCTCTGCACGTTGCGATTTCAGTCCAGGTACCTTTTCATGCATTCTGTATCTTTTTATAAACAAATTGAACTGGAGTTAGTTTATGGGGACTACTCATGTACAGAAAAGTCATAGCTGGCAGATTTCTGACATCTTTTGCCATTAGATTTGTTTAATAGAGTTCTATAAACGTATCCCATGACCTCCCTTAACCCCTGGGCACTTTCACCCCCTTCCTGCCCAGGCCAATTTTCAGCGCTGTCACACTTTGCGAGGTCATGTAACACTGTACCCAAACTACATTTTTATCATTTTCTTTTTTAAACTGAAAGAGCTTTCTTTTGGTGGTATTTTATCACCACTTGTTTTTTTGCTAAACAAAAAAGGCCAAACATTTTGAAAAAATAAATAAAAGGTTTTCTTAGCTTGTTATAAAATTTTGTAAATAAGTAATTTTTCTCCTTCACTGATGAGACGCCACTGGTAGGGCTACACTGAGTATCAGTGTAGATGTCCCCTGTGTGGATTTGCTGGTTATTGTCTCACCTCACACTGATAACCAGCAAATCCTGTTTACACTGTCATTGGACACAGCTGTGATTGCCTCTTTACCCTGATTTGTGGTCAGCTGTGTCCTAAAGACAAAGCGATCACTGCCTAGGCACTCCGGAAGCACGATCACGGGAGGATGTCCTAAATTCCTTCCACTGCACCAATGATGGGGCACTATTCCACCCCCCCACCAAAGATGGGGCACTATCCCCCCCCTCCCCACTGACACCAAAAATGGGGCACTATTACTCCTCCTAATACCAGTCATAGGGCATTATTTCCCCCCTCTGATGCCAGGACATTTCTACTTCCTTTGAAGGACAGTAAACTGGCCCTTTGTTTAGAAAGTTTGGAGATCCCTGCTCTATTGTATTATGACAGGGAGGGGGACACCCTATTGTTTAGTTGAAGGGAAAAAAACAATACATGTATACCCATGGGATACATTTATACAACTCCATTAAACAAATCTAATCAGAAATTTGCCAGATATAATTTTTTTTTTTTTTTGAGGACAACCCCTTTTACCTATGCACGCCAAACTAACTAGTTCAATTTATTTAGAAAAGAGAATGCATGAAATTGTGCACTGTGATTTCAGTCCAGGCGCTGAGAGTATGTCTAAAGGTCCTTGTTGATCCAGGTCATTGATAAATGGCTCGTATTCCAGAGAGCTAGTACGTCTTCCAGAACATTTCCAGCTAAATATGACTAGCTACAGCATGAGCACATACTGGAAACATACTAGATCAGTCATAAAATGTCAACATTGTTAGCACTCGTCTGAATACTGTATGCATGTAAAAAGCCAATTGGCTGCAGGCACTGATTTGAATGCTGGTTTAATATATATAGGGCAGGGATATGCAATTAGCGGACCTCCAGCTGTTGCCAAACTACAAGTCCCATGAGGCATAGCGAGATTCTGACAGCAGCAAGCATGACACCCGGAGGCAGAGGCATGATGGGACTTGTAGTTTTGCAACAGCTGGAGGTCCGCTAATTGCATATCCCTGATATAGGGCGTCAAGCCGAAAAGCAGCAATAGCTTTCCCTGAACAGTACTCATAAGCCTATGAAAAGCGATTATCCACCACAGATTGCTTTTCAGGATGTGGGGCAGCAAGGCCTTAGCCAGTAGTAATAAGAATTGATACCAAGCATGTGCAACAATCTCCTATTGAAGGACACTTCTTGGACTATAGTCCCAATTCTTCAGCAAATTGATCTGCCCCGAGGGTTTGTACAGCATCGGATTTAACTGACATCGCCTTATTTACAGGCAAGGCCTTGCAGTACATGTGTTTTGGCTTGACAAAAGGGGCCATATTTTTGTTGGAGCATTTAACATTTTATGGCAAACGCATGGTAGTACAAAAGAATTCAAGAGCTATTGGTTGAAATGGATACTGTACAAATGCCACATCACTTGAAAATGCCATAAACAAGGGTAGTTAAAGCGCTGTTTAAACTGTTGGCGCTATATAATAATATAGTTGCTCTCTCTGATTTACTCTTTGTAACGGTTATGTGCTAAACCTTCCATTTTCAGCCAAGTGATTATTTTCTGGTGTTGTGCTGCAAAGACCGATACCTGATGATTGTTGCTGAAAATAAACAGTCTACCTTCTAAAACAACGGGATCTTAGTGCTTGGTTATAACATATTTGCAACTGGATGCTTGACGACAAACAGTCCTGTACTTACCCCTTTCCAAAGCTAGTAATTCAGGTATATCTGGATCCTCAGGTGGGGGGGGTGGTAAATCTGGCTCCGCGGGCAGGGGGGGTGGAGCAATGTTGGGGAACCCGTTTGGGGAAAGGCTCCCCCTTGGCTTGTCTTCGTTCCCTTTCTCTCTCTGGGGGGGGGGGTGAAAAGATGAGTTGGGATGGATGAAGGGGATGGAATGTACACAGAGGAGGATGGAGAAAGTAAAGTAGGAGCTGGCTAAGGGAGAGGGGAGCATCAGTGCCACCAGGGTTCAGATGTTTCTAATTGCCGCTACGCCTTTGTGTCCGGTTTACAATCCCTTAAGCTGGCCTTACACCATATCATTTTCTTACAATTTATGTAGTGCAAGGACCTGCCTGATTGTATACAAATTTAAAGTGTTTAGATTTGACCTCTTCTTATATGGTTTTGGTAAATCCTAAAAGGAAAATTATATAATGTATGGCCAGCCTAAGGAAGTTAAATTCTGGATATGTCAGTAGTAGTAGAGCACACAAATGTACACATGCTCCACTGTGGACAGGAGATACTATGCTGGATTTTGAGTATGTATGGGCAAAATGAAACACGATTTTAGTACATTTCTGCAGTTCATGCACCCCTTGCATACGTGGGTCAGGGAAAGCCTCTGGCATAGCTCAGGCTCTTGTCCAAACATCTTCTGCTGAATCCTGAGTATACTGCACTCATCCCCACTGGTCCTCCTCCTCTCCGATCCATCCAAGGTGCTTATGGAATGGTCAAGAGTGGAGGGCTGGCAGGGATCAGTGCCAGAACATGTAGATAGCCCACAGCAGCTTCCTTGCGCCACTCTGTATCTGGTTAACAACTTCTGTATCCTCCTGACCCCACCCCCGCCCATTACCTCCTGAACCCTCAGTACTGTGCCCTACTGCCACTTACACACTGCTCTTCGTACTACTGACCTCTGTACTGTACAGTGCCCTACATACTACTTACACTAGCCAGAACTCAGAGCTGATAGCCAGGCCTGTAACTAATCAAGCAAATCAGCCCGAAGTAGCAGATGTTCTGCTTTTATGATGCACTCCAGCATCAGCTTAGTTTTATCTTCATGCCATCTTTACTCACTATTGAGGACTGGCAGTAGTTAATTTCTTTATTGGTGCTGCTCCATGTTGTACAAGTAGATCGCTACCTCTCAAAGGTTGCCTACCCCTGGACCTTACAGAGTAGAGAAAGTTATGGTATAAAGAGGTTATAGGTGCCAAAATTTATTGTGGGTGTCGGCTGCTACTCCAAGATGTGTAAATCAAACCACCTGACCTGGCTTGGACTATGTGTGACGTTCCAATTGTATGCTTACATTGTTCCTGCTAAACCTTTTACTATTATTGAACCCTGTAGATGGCTCTATTATGGTCTGTGTCAACCTTATACTGAATTATAGAGAAGTAAAGGATTGTACATGAGAAATGCTAATTTTTCTGCTGGCACTGATGGCTGGTGGGATAGGATAGACCAGGAATAATAGATGTGAGAAGGCAACAGTACAAAGATGAGGAAATATGGAAAAATAAAAAACTGAATATGCAAAGAGTGGCTGTGTCCTAGAAGGAATTAATTGGCATTTCATATGAAGAGGATTTATGCCTAAAGACATAAAAGGCCTACTTTGAGTCAGGCCAATGAATTCTGGAGTGCAGCTCCTAAGGTCCTGCAGTCTGCACTTTATCCCCTTTATGTAGCATAGTCCATATAAAATGCCATGATTTCCCTCTCGCATTACAGCTTAAGAAAGAAGAAAACAAACATAGAATTTGGTGAGAGAGAAAGGCAACATTTCTGTGAAGCTGGCTGGGCAGAGTGGAGCCCGGGAATTGCTTTGCAGATGGAAGAAAAGGTGCACAGACTAGAGGGAAACCAAACAACAGTGCTGCATAGTAAGGGGGGAAAAAGTGATTCCAGAGAGATCAGAGGCCCGGCAATGAGGCCTACCCTACAGAGTAAAGCGGTTCTACACACAGAATGAAGAGTATGCAGAGTAGACCAGTATTTGTGGCGAAGAGTGGAATAGATACAGCTTTGGTTCTGCAGAAATAGTGTGAAGTAAAGCCAGGTTCTGCTCAACACAGCTAGAGAGTGTTATTAGAAGCGTCAGCACACACAAAATTCATAGAGATATGTTAGTCATACATTAGAAGAACACTGCAGGGAGATGTCCACGGCTGCTGCCCTAAGAAATCAGCTTCTACTTCCAGATCCAGGATAATAAGTCCTTTTGGCTGTAGTAACTCAGGGGAGACATCTTAAGCATCAGGTTTCTTACCATCATGTTAACGTTATTGCATACTTTGAACCCAAGGATCAAAGTACAGTAAAGAATGGAATATTTCTCCTAATATCTTAGTCCGGCCACCTGCAAACTTCTTTCCTGCAACCATGGGTTGCAGGAAAAAATTTGACCAGTTCCCCTCCCCAATCAACAGACAGTGCTGACAGGGGAACCCCTACTGCCTGGACATTGGGGGTTATTTACTAAAGGCAAATCCACTTTGCACTACAAGTGCAGTTGCTGTAGATCTGAGGGGGTCATGCAAGGAAAATAAAAAGAAACGGCATTTTTGCTGCTACATGATTGGATGATAAAGTCAGCAAAATTTCCCCTCATTTCAGATCTTTCCCTCGGATCTACGACTGTACTTCCAAGTGCACTTGTAGTGCAGAGTGGATTTGCCTTTAGTAAATAACCCCCAATGTCTGCTCCTGGCGGGGACAGTGAAGACAGCGATTATTGCTTGCGGCTATAGCAGCCACTAGCGATAATCGTAAAAGAATCCAGCAGGCTGGTTGTACCCAAGTTGATTGGTCGTTTCCTGCTGAACTGGCCAAAATTCAAACCATGTATGGCCAGCCTTCGTGTAACCTCCATATATTACAGTTCTAGCTTTCACTTCAAGTAAAGAGCTTACATTAAGGGTAGCAATTGCTACTATTTTTTTTTAATTATTATTGCAAGATACCAGCTTGGCACACACCAGGTCTATACTCGGAATGAGGAAGTGGATGCCCCCTGCTGTGACTATACATCCCTTTTAATTTTGAAAAACGTGCCTAAAGGGGGTTAGGACAAAAAATAAAAAGAATACTACCCTAATTGCCCTGAAATCACCATCTTCTACACTAGTGATGAGTTGTAGACTATGAATAATTCACCAGCCGTGTTTCCATTCAATAGAAAAGCCTTGTAATGGTAATTTACTATTTAGGAACTGCAACTACAAGAAAATAATCTCCTTTTATACCATCAATTAGTGACTTGGTGATACAGGCGGGCTTTAATTTATTTCTTGACGTCCGCTTTACAGAAACTAAGCCTCCACCACATTATTTTTGGGTTCAAACTATAGCTTTATTTAAGTAGACTGTCCACACTACACATCTTTCAGGTACTGGTGTGGAAGAGATTAGTAGCTGGATATTGGGATTGCTGCAGGTGGGTATGGAAGGGTAAATTTTTGCTCCACAAGAAAGAAAGAAAAAAAAAAACACCTCCTGCTAAAAAGCATGGGTATTGATATAGCATAGATAGACGATTCCTGACCGCCTAAATTAGAACATGGATGCTCAATCTGTGGCCCTCCAGCTGTTGCTGAACTAAAAGTCCCATGAGGCATTACAAGCATGACTACCAAAGGCTTCAGAGGCATGATGGGACTTGTAATTCTGCATCAGCTGGAGGGCCACAGGTTGAGCAAGCATGACCTGGAAAATGGAGATTAAAGTGCAACATCTCAGTAATGCTCGGGGCTTTACAAGGTACCAAACACCTTGGTAAATGGTTGCCATAACCCTTACAACAGCATTACAGCCTGGAAGGGGGAATCACATCATAGGACAGTGATGGCGAACCTTGGCACCCCAGATGTTTTGGAACTACATTTCCCATGATGCTCTACTACACTGCAGAGTGCATGAGCATCATGGGAAATGTAGTTCCAAAACATCTGGGGTGCCAAGGTTCGCCATCACTGTCATAGGATCTCTGCCTACGTTCACGTGATAAAGGGAGCAGCAGTGGACAATCTCATTCTGCTGGTGGGAAGGGGGATACACATTACCTTTCTGGTCCCTCCGCCTGGTGTATGAGTAATATTGTCCAGTGAGCCAATCTTAGACTGGACCTTCTCCTTAAAATCCAGCTTCTCTGATTTCACCTCTATGTTGCCTCCACCTGTAACAGCGGAGAAGGACAAGTGATGAGTAAACTGGGACATACTTCTGAAGGGTCTAGCTCAGTGATGGCGAACCTCGGCACCCCAGATGTTGTGGAACTACATTTCCCATGATGCTCATGCACTCTGCAGTGTAGTTAAGCATCATGAGAAGTGCAGTTCTAAAACATCTGGGGTGCCAAGGTTCGTCATCACTGGTCTAGCTTATCAACAATATCACTTCTATTGTGACACCTACAACAGAAATGTTAGTTTATGTCTAGCAGACTGTAAGAAAAACCAAAACCGCCCAGCCTTCCAATCAACACAATAACCAAATACCGCCTACCCCCATTCTAAGCTAAACTTTCCCTAAGGACCTACCTACTCAGACGGTGGCAAGAGCCTGCAGTGTTTACCAACCCGATGCTCAGATCTTGTTGCCTACACAGTAACTTTCCATAGATCATTGTGGGGATTTTATTCCAATGCTGCAAGCATGGCCCATTTTAGGTCTATAAGATGAGCAGGCAGCATAGACAAGACTTCTGCACCAGTTTTTCTACAGTTAGTTCTATATGCAGAATATATGAGTTTGGCTAAGCCTGTGCAGTTGGCCTTGCCAGGGCAAAATTATCTTGCTAGTTTTGAGGTAATTAGACCCAATACAAATATATTGTAACCTGTAGGAGAGGCTAAAAAATATAAGTGAGAGTTTAGAAGATTTTTCTAGCTGGCTGCGCCCCTATAAAAGGACAGTTTTGCCCCAACTACCTATGTAGTCAGGGAGTGAAATGTCACTAAACACAACTTCTACCAGGTTTTTGTGTTCTAACCCTTCCTCCTCCGATTCCAATCTAAAATAATAAAAAAAAAGGTTTTGGGCTGGCATTCAACTTTTACTAGTGTTTTCCAGTTATGAAAAGGAGGGCTGTACCTGGCCTGTGATGAATATTGCCCATAGATCCGCACTTGGATGTAACACGTGAGATATCAACTGGTTTGTGTGTGATCTGCACCTGAGGATTGCAAAGAGGCAATATTAGAAATAAACACCAAACAAATGCCAGCGGTTATTCAAGAATTTAGTGTCCGATCCAGCACCCAAGTGCATCTGCCACCTAAACACAGAAAGCAGCCATTCTGAACACCGTAGACATGGTGGAACTACAGCATCATCAATCCCCTCCAGACATTTCGTCATGGATCCAGCCCATATAATGGCAACATGCATAAAAGTGTGTAGGTCAAAAGTCAAAAGAGTTATATTTACAGGATAAGATTAAGAATGCATTCGGAAAGTCCATTAAATGCTAGCTTGGTTAGAGAAAGCAGCTGTAAAATCTAACGGGTGTTATTATTAGGTGGAAATCTCCTCTTGACTTGGATGCTGGTCCCTGTATTGCAGGCGCATACTCTGAGATCCTTTAATCTTATTCACACTGCAAACGTTCATATAAAATACAGTATTTAAGAGCGCCTTTGTGTAAATTATGCTGCAATACCAGATTTTATCAGCAGATGTCACTGCAGCCTAAATCTATAATGGCAGCTTCTGCTCTAGGCAAAACCTGAGAAGTTGGGTAACTGTCCTGTATTACTGATGCCTTATGGCAGTGATGACGAACCTTCGCACCCCAGATGTTTTGGAACTATATTTCCCATAATGCTCACCTACACTGCAGAGAGCATGAGCATCATGGGAAATGTAGTTCCAAAATATCTTGGGTGCCAAGGTTCCCCATCATTGCCTTAGGGTCTCCTAAAAGTATATAGAAATCCATCAAAACTGGTTTTCTTTTGAGGACAAAAAGTCCCCCCAAAAGGCTGTGAAGCTTTTCCAAAAATTTGTGAGGGATTCTTCAATAGAGGAATGAGCCTATAACTGTCAACGGGGGAAACCAGAACAGGCTTTTCTAGAAACAGTGGACTTCACTACTGGCCTACAAACAGAATAAAGAAGAGAGCCCATTAAGGGATTTTAGAAAAAGGGGAACAGCTGCCACCTCCTGACAACTAAAGGGATGGCCAAAATTTGTCTACATCAGGAGTTTTAAACTGGCGGCCCTCCAGCTGTTGCGAAACTACAAGTCCCATGAGGCATTACAAGGCTGACGATACAAGCATGACTCCCACTGGCAGAGGCATGATGGGACTTGTAGTTTTGCAACAGCTGGAGGGAGGGCTGCCACTTTGGAGACTCCTGCTCTACATAGAAGGGTATGTGAGACAGTCACCCCAACAACCTCTCTATAGATTGTCTTACACCAAAGCTTGCAAATGATAAAATCAGAACTAGGTAATATTACTCTTTAATACAATGCAGAATACAGCCGCATCTCATGCAGAGAGAGCAGTTTTGCACTCTAAAGACAGCACCATTCTATTCATAGTTTTGTGAAAATGTGCTGCGCACATAGACAATGATTTTAAATGTTATTAGATTGTATTATAATAAATGGTGTTCGTTTTTTTTTTTTTTCATGTTTTGTTTTTTATTGTGCGCTCTCTCTACACTGTAAACCATATGTGAAATTTCATGCAATGCAGCATACAGAACCAGTACCTGTAGTATATATATATACACATATACATATATATATATATATATATATATATATATATATACACACACACACACACACACACACACACACACACACACACACACACACACACACACACACACACACACACACGTGAAACTCAAAAAATTTGAATATCGTGCAAAGGTTCATTTATTTCACTAATGCAACCTAAAAGGTGAAACGAATATATGAGAGAGACTCATTACATGCAAAGCAAGATAGTTCAAGCCGTGATTTGTCATAATTGTGATGAATATGGCTTACAGCTCATGAAAATCTACAATCTCAGAAAATTAGAATATTGTGAAAAGGCTATTCTAGGCTCAAAGTGTCCCACTCTAATCAGCTAATTAAGACATAACACCTATAAAGAGTCCCTGAGCCTTTAAATTGTCTCTCAGTCTAGTTCAATAGGAATCACAATCATGGGAAAGACTGCTGACCTGACAGTTGTGCAGAAAACCAACATTGACACCCTCCATAAGGGGGGGAAGCCTCAAAAGGCAATTGCAAAAGAAGTTGGATGTTCCCAAAGTGCTGTATCAAAGCACATTAATAGAAAGTTATGTGGAAGGGAAAAGTGTGGAAGAAAAAAGGTGCACAAGCAGCAGGGATGACCGCAGCCTGGAGAGGATTGTCAGGAAAAGGCCATTGTTGGGGACTTTCACAAGGAGTGAATAAAAAAGAAAATCGCGCTAAGGAATCACAAATTATTGAATAAAGTCCAATTTGGCAGGCTGGTGTGAAAGGAACACAAAAATCCCAATTACTGAATAAACCTGGAAGAATTCATGCTTACCAGATAAGTAAGCCAATAGAACATATGGCTTTTACCCAGCCAGGGCCTTTCAATTCCCACAAGGTTGATTCGTCAGAGAATTATTGGGTATGGTCGCTTGAACTATGACTCCATATTATGTATTACATTCGACCCAAAAAGGAGAGAGAAAAAAAAAAAAAAAAACATAGCGTGATCCTGTCTCGATAATTAGTCAATAGAAATCAGCATTGTGAACAACACTCGATGTGGGAAGTATGCAAAAAGTGAACCACCACCTCACAGTCAATCTCCTTACCAGATTGCACTACATAAGGAGCTTTAAGCTCCTGACGTCAGGACGTCAAACGTACCTGAGAGGATCCGATCAGCAAGAGGAGTGGGGAGAATCTGATTTCACCCCCTTATCATTCGAGCCTGCAGCTATCTATAGGATTTCGGTTACGGATCGTCACCTACATACATCAGGCTGTATTACACTAGCTATCTGGTAAGAAGATTGCATGAGAGGTGGTGGATCACAACCTTCTGTGTTTGGGGTGTTTTTTTGGCTTAAAGCTCCTTATGTAGTGCAATCTGGTAAGGAGATTGACTGTGAGGTGGTGGTTCACTTTTTGCATACTTCCCACATCGAGTGTTGTTCACAATGCTGATTTCTATTGACTAATTATCGAGACAGGATCACGCTATGTTTTTTTTTTTTCTCTCTCCTTTTTGGGTCGAATGTAATACATAATATGGAGTCATAGTTCAAGCGACCATACCCAATAATTCTCTGACGAATCAACCTTGTGGGAATTGAAAGGCCCTGGCTGGGTAAAAGCCATATGTTCTATTGGCTTACTTATCTGGTAAGCATGAATTCTTCCAGGTTTATTCAGTAATTGGGATTTTTGTGTTCCTTTCACACCAGCCTGCCAAATTGGACTTTATTCAATAATTTGTGATTCCTTAGCGCGATTTTCTTTTTTATTTCTATTTGTGTTTATCCCACTTTTATTGCTGCTGTAAGGACTTTATTATTGTATTATTAATTTAATTTAATTAATTATTTTTCGTAGTAAGCGCGGTTTTTTTTCCCTTTGTTTCACAAGGAGTGGTCTGAGGCTGGAGTCAGTGCATCAAGAGCCACCACACACAGACGGATCCTGGACATGGGATTCAAATGTCGTATTCCTCTTGTCAAGCCACTCCTGAACAACAAACAACGTCAGAAGCGTCTTACATGGGCTAAAGAAAAACAGACCTGGTCTGTTGCTCAGTGGTCCAAAGTCCTCTTTTCTGATGAGAGCAAATTTTTCATCTCATTTGGAAACCAAGGAGCTGGAGTATGGAGGAAGAATGGAGAGGCACACCCTGCAAGATGTTTGAAGTCCAGTGTGAAGTCTCCACAATCTGTGTTGATTTGGGGAGCCATGTCATCTGCTGGTGTTGGTCCACTGTGCTTCATTAAGTCCGGGGTCACCGCAGCCGTCTACCAGGAGATTTGGGAGCACTTCATGCTTCCTTCCACAGACGAGCTCTATGGGGATGCCGACTTCATTTTCCAGCAGGACTTGGCACCTGCCCACACTGCCAAAAGCACCAAAACCTGGTTCAATAACCGTGAGATTACTGTGCTTGATTGGCCAGCAAACTCGCCTGACCTGAACCCCATGGAGAATCTATGATAGAGAATCTATGGGGCATTGCCAAGAGAAAGATGAGAGACATGAGACCGAACAATGCAGAAGAGCTGAAGGCCGCTATTGAAGCATCCTGGTCTTCCATAACACCTCAGCAGTGCCACAGGCTGATGGCTTCCATGCCATGCCGCATTGAGGCAGTAATTGCTGCAAAAAGGGCCCAAACCAAGTACTGAGGGGTGTGGACGCTTGACCCTGGGTCCAGTGTATGCTCCATCCACAGCTCCCACTTTTGTACTCCGTTTGCATCTCGACTGTTCGGTGCATCGACCCATCCTGGTGTTCCATCCACCACAGATACAGCCCTTTCTCTGCTCTCTCTAACCCACTGGTATCGTTTTTCTCTCTCTCTTTTTTTCTGTTTTTTCTGTTTTTGGTCTTTTTGCAACTTTGATGTTAGATACCTAAATGTCTGCCCTCTGCTGTGTCAGCTGGCAGATAATGTACATATTTTATGTTACACTGGCTGTCTATGAATTTATTTTGTCTGTTTCCATTCATGTATGCCTATACTATATATTTATATTTACCTTTATAAATTATAGATCATAAACAATTCAACACCACATTTACCTGACGAAGAGGATATACCTTCAAAACCTCGAAATCGCATAGAGCTGCACTGTGTATATTCATACAAGAGTGTTATAACTAGTGGTTGTTTTATGGTATTTTATTCGGTTTTGTCAATTGGAATTTAGACTTTCTTTACAAAGACCCTTCCACATTGATGTTTCAAAGATTATGTAATTTCTTGATAAATCTACAGTTTCGCATGCTCATATGGGTGGAGTTATTGCCTTTAAAGTCCCATTAGAGGGTTCCTCTTGCATTTTTTTTTGAAGTACTGAGTACATATGCATGCTTATACTTTTCAGAGGTCCCATATTATTCTACGTACAATCCTTATTTTATTGATTGCATGTAATATTCTAATTTTCTGAGATTGTGGATTTGGGGTTTTCATGAGCTGTAAGCCATAATCATCACAATTATGACAAATCACGGCTTGACCTATCTTGCTTTGCATGTAATGAGTCTATCTCATATTAGTGTCACCTTATAAGTTGCATTAGTGAAATAAATGAACTTTTGCTCGATATTCTAATTTTTTGAGTTTCACCTGTATAATATGAATTATTTGTTATTCCAAGACACTTGTTAATCTTGTAAAAAGTATAATCTCTACTTTCAGTAGGACGTTATTACAGTGTGTCAGTGTTGGGTGCAAGCAGCAAGAATGAGAAATCAAAGTGCAGCAAACAAGCAGAAAGGACGCCATGATGGCAGCTGATTGGTTGGTGGTCAGTGTATCTGTACGGAGAGAGTGTGTCACTCACTGCTCCTCCCCCAGGGACATGCTTCAAGTTGTCCTTGGATCCACACTTGGACTGAACAGTACTGACATCAATTTTCTTGTGGACAATCTGCACCTGCGGGAGGGAACCAGGTAGGCGCAGGTGGTAAAACAGAGCAGAAAAAGAAACTGGCAGCAGATGGCATGAAGCGGGCGGGCGTGAGTGAGTGAAGTGGCGTGATGCAGAGAGAGATGTGGAAATGTAGCAATCAGATGAGATGACAGGACGAGAAGGTGGATAACAAAAAATATGGCAATCAGCATGTCTTTTACAAAGTTCCTTCCCTCCTCCCTAGTTGTCTGTTATAGCTTTTCATTTTCATCATCTTCTATAGTAATAAACTGACAGCTGGATGAGTACTATTACCATTGTCCTAGTTCATACTATAAGGGTAGCCAACGCTACCGAAGTCTCATTGGGCATGGGCCCATGTGGCCTGACCACCAATCCAGGTGGAGGACACTTTTAATTAGTGTATCTGCAAAAGAAAAGCATGTAAACAGAAAGCAAATCTGCTTTGATAAAGAAAATGTCTAAAATTCCTAACAGTAAGCCTTTCCTGAAAGAATGATGGATGCTGCCATTGCTGAACTTTCTGAAATTGCCAGTATCCCAGGGTATTACACCGACTTAAAGTAAATTCCTATATTTTATATATATATATATATATATATATATATATATATATATATATACACACACATACACATACATACATACATACATACATACATACATACACACTATATCTAACTAATCTTCAAACTGCTCCCTCCTACCACCTATACAGACTACCAGGGGAAGGAAGATCTGTATACTTACCTTATTTTCAGACCACTGCGGTCCGGCCACCTAATCTCTCCCCTGTGTCAGACCGTGCCGGCTACTGGGAAGAAGAAGGAGCACGCCACAATGGCTGGAGTTTCTGGAAGCGGTGACATCATCCCTAGGCTTACTATGGCGCATCCATTGTCGGCGCTCCCTCCTCTCCCCTGAAGCTGCGGCTAGCGGACACAGGTGAGGCGATCACGTGATCGTACCCAGAGCAGCCTGAAAATAGGTTAGTATACAGATTTTTCTTACACAATTTAGGTGTTAGGAAGGGGAGGAAGCAGTTTTAAGATTTGTTAGGTATATCTCGGAATACTACTTTAAGGCATTGAACTGAAAAAAGTGGGTAGACCAGGAAAGTCAAGACAGCCTTATCTGCATACTTGTTCCGGGTCAGTGACTCTAAAGTATGGAAGCATGACGATGGCCAGAGAAAAAAAGGAATTTAAAGAAGAAGAAGAAGTCAACAATGGCAGCCTCCATTTCAAACAGCAAAGGTTTCCTTTTCAGGGTAGCAATCTCTGCACATTTCTTTATCTGCAAGGGATGCTCTCCTAGAAATCCAGCAAGCTCCTAACTTCCTGTATTGAGCTGACAAAGCTTCCTCTGCTGCGCTGACATCCCAAGCAGTGTTGTCAGCCTTACTCAAGTTCTCCCCTGCTGGACTACTCCCCCTCCAGCAAAAGACAACTAGACAGGGCTGACAACACATCTTGGGATTTCATTAGAGAGAGAATTGGATTATTTTTTTTTACCTTAATGCAAGCAATGCGCTGGGGTAAAAAACATTTTAGGCTTTAGTATCACTTTAATACCTAATGGCCTCAATTATCTCCTTGATACAGCCCTTTCTACCCAACCCCTCTGTATTCTGCATCCTTCAACCTGCATGAAATGTTCACCAACAGACCCCTGACAATGCTCAGATACCTTGCCTCCTCCTGGCGTGTGCCGGATGTTATCAATAGAGCCAATCTTGGATCGGACGTTCTTCAGGTCTGGTATTGGCGCTGTGCTTGGGACCGGCTGAAGACGGCTTTTGGCAGAAGCAGGAGATTTAGGAGGAGTACGCACAATGGCAACCTTTTTGGGTTCCCGGCTGGATGCCATCTGTGATGATGTGCGGGAACGACCTGTGGGAGTGCTAGGGGATCCGGGGCTGCTATATCCACTTCTGTCGCCAGACTTCGGGGATTCAGCTGGAGCAAAATAAAAATTGGAAGTTTTTTTTATTTTTTACAGCTTCTAAATATTATTTTGAAATAACTACATTTTGGAATATTATAGCACTGTCCTGTCACATTCCCTAGCCATGTAGAAGTGACCAGGGTGGCTTTATGGCTGCCTGAATCATTTATACTATGTAGCTGGGAGTAAACAGGTTAACCAATTCCCAGCTGTTATAATGGGCAGGAGTTTGTTGAAATGCCCATGCAGTGAAAGGTTAAGGTAACCATGTTTCTTCCAAAATTAAAGCAGTGCATCTAAAAGAATACAGTTAAAATGTTACTAAACCCACAACAGTAAAATCAGTCTGTATATGCAGTAAAGCATGCTGGTTATACTCACTGTGGAACCGAAGGGGTTAATCCTTTGCATTGTGTATAAAGGCTGTTTGATCCTGTCTCTCTGATCCTCCTTCTTCCACTGTCTCCAAAAAATAACCCAATATTTACAGAGCCAGGGGACGGGCTGAACATGCTCAGTTTGGTGTGTATTGCTAGAGAGGTTTTTTTCTTTTTCTTGGGAGGGTGCATGTGATCAGCACAGGGCCAATCAGCACTGCCCAGACAGAGGATCAGGGGAGAATGAAAACTCCTCCTACAAGCTTTACTAGAAACTGATAGAAGTCACAAGACTGCTATATACTGCTGATGAGAAAAGGTATTTTATCAGTTTACATTTATTAAAATAATTGCATTTCCATGTTCTGTGTACTGTGGGAGACCAGATATAGTGAATGCAGGCTCCTGGGTTTAGTAACACTTTAATACTTGGCTGTCTTGCTACCCACCCCTCTGATTTTTACCTACGCCACTATAGGACAGATCATAATATAAGGCCAGTGAAAGGAGCCCCAGGTCTCAGTAGGGGATCTGGTATCAGACACGCCTCACCTGGAAGTACAGTCAGGTCCATAAATATTGGGACATCAACACAATTCTAATCTTTTTGGCTCTATACACCACCACAATGGATTTGAAATGAAAGGAACAAGATGTACTTTAACTGCAGACTTTCCGCTTTAATTTGAGGGTATTTACATCGAAATCAGGTGAACGGTGTAGGAATTACAACAGTTTGTATTAGTGCCTCCCACTTTTTAAGGGACCAAAAGTAATGGGACAGATAATCATAAATCAAACTTTCACTTTTTAAATACTTGGTTGCAAATCCTTTGCAGTCAATTACAGCCTGAAGTCTGGAACGCATAGACATCACCAGACGCTGGGTTTCATCCCTGGTGATGCTCTGCCAGGCCTCTACTGCAACTGTCTTCAGTTCCTGCTTGTTCTTGGGGCATTTTCCCTTCAGTTTTGTCTTCAGCAAGTGAAATGCATGTTCAATCGGATTCAGGTCAGGTGATTGACTTGGCCATTGCATAACATTCCGCTTCTTTCCCTTAAAAAACTCTTTGAGGACTTCCGGTCCTGGCGCCGCATGAGGTAACTGCGCCTCCTCGCGGCTCCCGCAACAGACGCAGAAACCGGCTTATAAAGCCAGCCTGAGCGGCCCCTCACAGCCATCCTCCACACCCGGGCTCCCCCCCCTCACTCGGATGGACCGCTTCCTCGAAAAAAACAGCGCTCGGTCGTACGCGGCCGCATCGGCGGCGCCGGGCAGGCCGCAAATTGAGGCCCCGGCTTCGGCCTACTCCCACGCCGCGGCGGAATCTCAGGCGGCCGACATGGAGGTGAGCACCCAACCCTCCCAGCAGGTCACTACACCCCCTGCCAATACTTCTGGGGGTCCCTCTATGTTGCCTACCCAGCCAGCCACACCAGGGGACATCTACAGCTCCCCTCCCCCTGGGGATGCTGGGGATAGCACGCACCGAATTGCTGCTGCTGTAGCAGCTCTTCTCTCCCCCATGATATCTGCCTCGGTGGAAAAGGCAGTCAACGCAGGCATGATACAAATTAAAGCCCAAATAACTGAGCACGCCACCAGACTCAATGAGTTGGAACACCGCATCTCGGAGGTCGAAGATGAACTCTATCAGGCGCAGGCCACAGAACAGTCGCAAGATAAAACAAACCAATACATCATTCAAAAATTGGAAGATTTGGAAAATAGGTCCAGAAGGAGTAACCTGCGATTTGTAGGCGTCCCCGAGTCGCTACCCTCGGCAGTTACGGCAGAATTCTGCTCAAAACGCATCCCTGAGGCCTTGGGCCTCTCAGGCCTGTTCACTGTGGAACGCGCACACAGAATGGGGTCCTTCAACGCCGAACGCAAAACACCCCGTCCCAATATTGCCAAGTACCTCAACTATGCCGACAAATCTCTGATTCTACAGACATTCAGACAGTCCCCATCTCTCCAAATAGACGGGGTTAAAATCCTAATTTTTGCAGACTACTCGATTGAAGTCACCAAGAAAAGAAAAGCTTTTCAACCAATATGCTCTGAGCTCTTCAAGCAACACATAAAATTTACCCTGGCATTCCCTGCAACTCTTCGCCTCAAATCACCTAAAGGGGAACAACTTTCTTTCCAGGATCCTGTGGAAGCAGAATCTTTTCTCCGCTCCCTGAGGGGTGATGCAAACCCTCACACGCCTTCCAAGTCTAATTCCAGCCCCCGAGCCCTGGAACAGAGCAGCCCTCGCAAGGACTCTCCAAAACGCTTCAAGCATTCTGCTCCGGATCAGCGTTACCAATACTCCCGTTGACGAACTTCCATACACCGCCATGGACTTCCTTACTCGCCATCACAGGTCGTATGATCTTCCACACAAAGGCTTTGAATATGTGTGTCGCTCCAGTCTATTTTATTTACTTATTACATTGTTTCGTATGATACGCCTGAAACCATTCTCCTTTTTTTTTTTTTCCTCTTGTTCCCCCCCCACCAGGATGGATGCGTGCGCGCATACGTACAGGTCGCACTTTACATACGGTCATTTGCATTGAAATTCCCCCCACTTGACTCCGCTGTGTGGCTTTTCAGGCTCCCAGCCATGACTACAATCCGGGGGTCCCTCGCACCTTTTCGAGGTCCCTGGGGCGCTTAGGCAGCATAACTGACATTCCTTTTTCCTGAAGGGTCATGTTTGGTGAGCCACCATGCGCAGCGAACTCATGCGGAAAAAAGCGAAGTTCTTTAAGATGTTTACTTTAATTTGTTGTTTTGTTATACCTTGTTTTCTTATCTTTTACCCCCCCCTCATCACTCCTCTCCTCACTTCACACTCCGACATACATTCCTTACCCGAGGACTCCTTACACGAACGCTCACATCACTAATGTGCATAAACTATACCTCTTGATCCCAGCCTATAATCCTTTAGCTACTAAATCGCCACTTTTACACCCTATCATCCGCACTATCTTAAGGTAATCTCTTGGAATGTGAGGGGTCTCCGTTCTCCTAACAAGCGAATGAAGATCCTTCGCCATCTCAAAAGGCTAAAAGCAGACATAGCACTAATTCAGGAATCCCATCTTTCGGCATCTGACTTCAGTCGTATGCAGAGACTTTGGGTTGGAGCGGTCTTGGGGTCAGAATCGGTTGGACGGAAGGCCGGTGTCCTCCTTTTCAACAAAAACCTCCCTTACACTATTCTATCCACACACACACACAGACGACCAGGGACGCTTCATCTCCTCCAGGGTTAAAATTGGCACAAAAGAACTAGTAATTTACAATGTATATGCCCCCAATAGTCCCACAAAGTCATTTTACTCTCAGCTCTCCACTTGGCTCCTCAACACTTCTCACTTACCTCATCTAGTTGGGGGAGATTTTAATGATCTCATGCATCCCCCAGAAGATAGGTCCTCCCCAAAACGATCCACTCCAGCACCTGCTACACCAACTCCCACCCTGTTTGCCTCAACCATGGACTCCCTCCATCTCACAGACATCTGGCGCTTAACACACCCGGTGGATAGAGAATTCACCTTCTACTCCAATCCTCACGGGATCCTTACCAGGATCGACTATTTTTTTGGGACCGATAATATTATTCCCCTTGTCTCAGACGCAGAGATCGGAGACATAGCCATTTCAGACCATGCCCCAATACTCCTTACCCTAGACAAACTAGATCTTCCCCCCCACCCTAATATCTGGCGCTTCCCATCCTTCCTCCACAATAATGCTGATTTTCGCGCATACATGGAACGAGCATGGGCGGAGTTCTCCTCCGCGAATGCCCCACATGCAGGGGACCCGAACCTTCTCTGGGATGCTGGAAAAGCTTACATGAGGGGTCGGATCATCTCATATGCCTCTTCCTTTAAAAGAAACGCGCTTTCGAAATTCAAATTGGCCAGCGACAGACTCCACCTCGCACAACGCATTCTGGCCACCTCGACTTCTCCGGCTAACAAGGCGGAGTGGTCTGCGGCTAAAAATGCTTTCGACACCTGGGCGGACACCCTGGAACTTACAAAAAAATCTCATCTGGATGCCTCCCTTCATAAATATGGGAATAAAGCAGGCAAACTGCTATCCAGACTCTGCAAGGGCGCCTACCGCCCGACGCACATCACCTCACTGCGGGACCGCACGGGAACTACACATTCTACGCCACTTCATATAAATAAAACCATGCTCGAATATTACACAGCCCTTCATGCACCCGATCCCATTGACCATAAAATAGCCCAAGCCTTTCTTGAAAAAATGAATCTACCAAGTATATCCAGTGCCCATCTAGAATCCCTGAATGCCCCTATCTCCCTCGCTGAAATAGAAGGCACTATACATGCTCTCCGCCCCTCTAAAGCCCCCGGCCCAGACGGATTTACAAGTGAATTTTACAAGACCCTCCAAAATGTCACTGCACCCATGCTCCACTCGGTCTATTCCAACATCTGGGAGGGCGGTCCCTATCTACCGACAGGCAACCAGGCCATCATTAAACTTCTTTCAAAAAAGGGCAAGGATCCTCTGGAACCGGGCTCATATAGGCCTATTTCATTACTCAACCTGGATGTCAAGATTCTCTCGAAGATTGTGGCTTCCAGACTAGCGATCACCCTCCCGGACCTCATTCACCCGGCCCAGTCAGGATTCGTGAAAGGGCGGACAGCCACCCTGAACATTCGAAAGGTTCTCTTGGCCCTTGAACGAGCCAAACAAGACCCAAAGGGAGATTATGCCATCATAACGTTAGACGCTGAAAAAGCCTTTGACAATGTAAGTTTCGACTGGCTTTCCCTTACTTTGTCTAAAAGGGGATTCTCAGGCCCCTTCTGCCACCTTATCAATGCCATGTATACAGCGCCCTCCGCTAGACTTGTTGCCGCTGGAATCCTCTCAGAGGATTTCCGCCTCCATAAAGGGACCAGACAGGGTTGCCCTCTCTCCCCCCTCCTGTTCAATTTAGCCTTAGAACCTTTATCTAGATACCTTTCCGAGATAGCCCCTTTACGAGGCATCAAAATAGGCAAAACGGAACTTCGCACTTCACTTTTCGCTGACGACGTCCTCATATTCACGGGTAACCCCAGTGACGACATTTTAACCATTAAAACCACCTTCGATGAATTTTGACGGTGCTCCGGCCTCCGGATAAATTATTCCAAGAGCGAAATTCTCCCCATCGGGACACACTCCACACGCCCTTGGACGCAACACTCTCTGTTTAAGGTTGCACCTTCACACATCACCTATCTAGGTATACAGATTGGGAAATTACCCTCCTCCATCTATCATCTCAATTATCCTCCCCTCTTTACAAAACTCTATCAAGAACTGTCAAACTGGATGGATCTTCCCCTCTCGCTCCTAGGGAGGTGTCACCTTGTCAAAATGGTTAGCTTTGCCAGACTGCTTTACCCTTTGCAAACCATTCCTCTACTTTTGAAGCATAAAGATATCAAACTCCTTAACACCAAAATTTCACAGTTCATCTGGCATGGCAAAAGACCTCGGATAGCCTCTAAAAAACTACACCTTCCTAGGAGTGACGGGGGCATCGGTCTACCTCATATTAGATTGTATAATTTAGCATGTCTGTTCAGGACTAGCTTAGATTGGATAGCTCAATCATCCCAATACTCTAATTACGTCTTGGAATCCGAAATGGCCCACCCGCACTCTCTGGTGGCCCTTCTACACTGCAGATGGAAAACGGTTCCCCCCTCTTTTCAACACAATCTCCTGCTCAGGGATACAGCTATAGCGTGGAGAGAAATCAGAAAAACACTCAAGCTATCTCCCTTTATCTCTCCACATCTGCCACTCCAAGGCAATCCTAATTTCATCCCTGGTCTCCATTATAAAGCCTTTTCGGTCTGGCGGAATCAAGGTCTGTCAAACTTCTCCTCATTGTGCGATGGCACCACTGGAAAACCACTTCCCTTCTCCTCAATATCCTTGGCATTTTCTCTCCCCCCATCTCACGTATTTCATTACAACCAATGTATTAGCTTCCTATCTAACACTTGTAAAGACACTCTCCGGAGATTCGAAAACAGCTTTGCTGAACGTCTACTACACAGTGGACGTTATAAAATCTCGGACATCTACAAACCTCTCCTGCAAGAATCTTCCCCATCCTTATCCACCTCCTCTATGGCTAACTGGGCTAGGGATTTCCCAGATCCGGACATAACTGAAAAAATCCTATCTGGTTTGCGAAAGACCCTTCGACTGACACCCAACGAAATCTGGAGAGAAACTCAACTCAAGATAGCACACCGGGCTTACATCCCATTTCTCTCTCCCAACTCCAATAAAGATGGCGCCTCCTGTCCTTTATGCAAGGTACCCAGACCCTCTCTCTCCCACCGCTTCTGGTCCTGCTCCTTCATCTCCTCATTCTGGGATCAAGTCCTTTCTTATATATTCAAAACCACTTTGTTGAAAATCCCCAAAGACCCTTTGCTTCTCATATTTGGATATTGGGACCCTCTGTTGCTGCCCTGGTCTATGTCTCCGGCTGCCTCGAACCCTTCCGGGACTACCAAATGCCCCTCCTCTAAAGACTGGATCCTGCTATGTTTGCTTGTTGCCAGGAGACTCATTCTCAGGCACTGGATCTCTCCCCAAGGCCCTTCTCTCACCCAACTCGAAAAGGACTGCCTCCACCTCTTTTATGAAGAAAGACTTCTTACGGACTTCAAAGAACCCAGATCTAGAGCCCACTTCTACCACAGATGGGAATCCTTCATCACCACAACCCTCTCGACAGCCGATCAAGCGGCTCTGGACCTACTTTCCTTCTCATACGTTGAACCTATCCCTAAGGGGCTGTAATTCTTGCTGACTTTGCTCAGTCTTTACATACCGGAGGGCCCTCCGGGGCTGTTTCTTCTCGGGACCATACATGTTTTGGAATGAACAGCACGCTATAGTCTATGGAGCTCCCTCCCCCTCCCCCCCCCCCTTTCTACTTACTAGTTTTTTTTTCTTTTTTTTTGAACTTTTGTACCATTGTACTTATCTTTTCACCTGTACAAGTGTCTTGTTAAAAAAAAAAAAAAAAAAAATAGGATTTTTTACTCACCGTAAAATCCTTTTCTCTGAGTCCATGGACCGACACAGCTTCTCTATTGACAAAGTGGGTATTATCCGTTAATTAGGAGTGACTAGGCAGAAAAACTTGTAAAAAGTGTTGCATCACACCTTCTACAGTACCGCCCAGGGGGCGGACCCTCTGGGTATACCCTCTCAGTCTGCATTTTCGCAGATCAGTTCGTCAAAAAGCAGTACAAACTTAAAAAGGAGGGGTGGGTGCTGTGTCGGTCCATGGACTCAGAGAAAAGGATTTTACGGTGAGTAAAAAATCCTATTTACTCTTTCGTCCATGGACCGACACAGCTTCTCTATTGACAAAGTGGGACGTCCCAAAGCAGTGTCAGAGAAAAAACGAGGGGTGGTAACAGCATAAAAATAAACTTCACCCCAAACAGCAACTCTAAACAGCCGCTTGCAAAACCTTGCGGCCGAAAGAGGCATCCGAAGATGCACCTACATCAATTTTGTAGAATTTTGTGAAAGTGTGTGCGGACGACCAAGTCGCCGCTTTACATAATTGGGAAACAGACGCTTGATGTCGGAAAGCCCAAGAGGCACCTATTGCCCTGGTCGAATGCGCCGTGACAGGAAAGAGGGGCGCCTGACCCTTTAAGGCGTAAGCCTGGATTACTATCTGTCGGATCCACCTAGAGATGGTGGCCGATGAGACTGCTTGGCCCTTCTTGGGACCAGCCACCGAAACAAACAGTGAGTCTGACTTCCGGAACAGGGAAGTAGCAGATAGGTATACTCTCAAAGCTCGGACAACGTCCAAGGAATGCAACGCCGACTCCTTAGGATTCGACGGCTGAGGACACAAGGATGGAAGTACAATGTCTTCATTGAGATGAAAAGCCGAAACGACTTTCGGAAGAAAGGAAGGCTGCGGCCGCAGCACCACCCTATCCTTGTGGAAAATCAAATAGGGAGCCTTGCAGGACAAGGCTGCCAGCTCAGAGACTCGTCTAACTGACAAAACAGCCACCAAAAAGACCACTTTCTGAGAAAGTGTCAACAGGGGAATATCTCTAATATTCTCAAACGGTGCCTTCTGAAGCACCGAGAGGACCAGGTTCAAGTCCCACGGAGGTAACGGGGGATGGACCAGAGGGGCCACATGTCGGACCCCCTGCACAAATGTACTCACGAGAGAGTGAGTCGCCAGGGGTCGCTGAAAAAAGACAGCCAGGGCAGATATCTGTCCCTTAAATCGTACTTAGGGCAAGCCCTCGGTCCACCCTATGCTGTAAAAAACAGCAGGATTCTGGAAACCAAATAGGTACGCGGATGCCATTTCATTTCCTCACACATGGAGATGTAGGCCCTCCAAGTGCGGTGATAGACCTTCCTAGAGGACGGTTTTCGAGCACTTCTCATAGTAGAGATTACTGAGTCTGACAGGCCCCGGTCTCTCAGTACCTGGTTCTCAACAGCCATGCCGTTAAAGCCAATGACTGTAAAGCAGGATGGAATATGGGACCTTGCGATAGCAGGTCCTTCCGTAGTGGTAGGCACCAGGGGACGTCTGCTACCAGACGTACTAGATCGGCGTACCAAGGACGCTGAGGCCAATCTGGAGCGATTAGGATCATTGGAATTCCCTCTGCCTCCACTCTGCGGAGCAGAAGAGGAAGAAGCCTTAAGGGAGGGAAGGCATAGATTAGCCGATACTGACCCCACGATGCTACCAACGCGTCCGTTGCGTCTGCCCATGGGTCTCTTGACCGGGCCACAAATCTCAATACCTTCCGATTGAGTCGGGAAGCCAGAAGATCTACGTCTGGTGTGCCCCATCTTTGGCAGAGGAGTTGGAACACCTCCGGGTGTAAGGACCCTTCTCCCTGGTCCAGCATCTGGCGGCTCAGGTAGTCCGCCTGCCAGTTTTCCACACCCGGAATGTACACGGCCGACAGTGCCGGTACGCTCCTCTCTGCCCACTTCAGGATGCGAGCGATCTCCGATGTTGCAGCTGAGCTTCTTGTTCCTCCTTGATGATTGACATATGCCACTGCTGTGGCGTTGTCTGACTGGATCCTGACTGGACGCCCTTGCAGCCTCTGAGACCATTTGAAGAGGCACAGCCTGATCGCCCGGATTACCAGGACATTGATCGGCAGGAGGGCTTCCTCTGGGGTCCAGCGACCTTGCGCCGACTGAACACCCCAGACTCCCCCCCAACCTGTAAGGCTGGCGTCCGTCGTGATCACTATCCAGTAAACCGGAAGAAATGACTTCCCGGCCATTAGAGCCGGTGCTGTCAGCCACCATACCAGGGATCTCCTGACTATGTGGCTCACTCGGATTTGATAATCCAGAGATGATGGACATCTGTTCCATCTGGACAGAACTTCCTTCTGTAACACTCGAGTGTGGTATTGAGCATATGGAACCGCCTCGAAGGAGGCTACCCTGAGGCCCAACACTCGCATGCAAAAAACGGAGTGACGACCAATTCCTGGAAGTCAGCTGCCGTACTGCAGCCCGGAGGGTCTGCAACTTCTCCACAGGGAGGAATACCTTTGCCTCTGAAGAATCCAGAATCAACCCCAGGTACACTAGGCGTTGAGTGGGCACCAATACTGACTTTTGCGTGTTTAGTATCCAACCACAGTCTCGAAGAGTCTGACAGGTTAAGGACACGCTTACCTCTAATTCTGAGCTTGAAGGGGCCTTCAGCAGAAGGTCGTCTAAGTAGCCTGTGATAGCGATACCCCGCTGTCTTAGAAGTGCCAGAATCGGAGCGAGCACCTTGGTGAACGTCCTGGGTGCTGAGGCAAGGCCCAACGGGAGGGCCACAAACTGGTAGTGGTCCTTCCCGATAGCAAATCGCAGAAACCTCTGGTGTCTGGAGTATATGGGGACATGCAGGTATGCGTCCTTGATGTCCAAGGAGGCCAGAAAGTCCCCCGGATGGAGAGCCGTGACTACAGATCGAACCGACTCCATCCGAAAACTTTGTACCTTCACAAAGCAATTGAGGGCTCTGAGATCCAAGCTTGGACGAACCCCCTCCTTCTTCGGCACAATGAACAGATTTGAGTGAAAACCCCGTTCCAGTTCTGGAACTGGAATAACTACCCCGCGTTCCAGTAGACCCTGGACCGCCCCATACAGGGCCTCCCGACGGGTCGGTAGTAGCTGGAGATTGGAGGTGTTGAATCTGTCCGGTGGACAAGAGAGAAACTCTATCTTGTAGCCTGAGGAGATTACTTTGCAAACCCACCTGTCGGAGATTAGTGCTGTCCACCGAGTCGCGAATTTGCGAAGACGTCTCCCCACCCGAGAGCTGGGTGGGGGTGGACCTTCATGCGGACGCAAATTTGTCCGCAGGCTTATTGGGTATGCGGGACCAGGGACGCTTTTGTCCTTGGGCAGGCGCTTTATCGGCCTGGGGTCTTTTCCCTGTCGCCCTAGGGGGACGAAAAAACCACTTGCGTGCAGTAAAGGAGGGCCCTTGCCCTTGGCGTGGCCCCTTACCCTTGCTAATTTGGGGAAGCAAAGTGCTTTTACTTCCTGTGGCATCCTTGATGATGTCATCCAGAGAAGCCCCAAAAAGTCTGTCGCCCTTAAAAGGCAGATCCAACAGGGCTTTCTTGGAAGTCTGGTCCGCAGACCAGCCTTTTAGCCAGATCAGGCGGCGTATTGCTACTGCATAAACCGAAGTTTTAGACAGCAGGGGAATAGTATTCATGTCTGACTCGCAGACAAACCTAAGGCCCTGGACCAACAGGTCGGCCAATGTTATCTCATCAGGAGGAGCATCTCGCTCCTTAACCCCTGGAGTAGCAATCTTGCCCATTCAGTAAGTGTGTGAGACACTAGGGCCCCCGCCAATGCCGGGCGTACTGCCGAGCCTACCACTGAGTATAGGTAGCAAGCGAGTGCTTCAGCCTTCTTATCCACAGGGTCCTTGAAAACAGGAGCCCCTTCTACAGGAATTGTGGTGGCTCTATCAAGTCTGGACACCGGAGGGTCCACTATAGGGGGGAGCGGTCCATTTCTTCAGAAAACTCTCCTCAAACGGGGTACCGTACCGCAAACCTCTTTGGGGCTGTAAAGACCCTCAGTGGGTTCTCCCATTCCTTGTATAAGAGTTTATCAAAAGACACACAAGGGAACACCTTAGCAGTGCGGGCAGGTCTATGAAACCCAAGTGGACCGGAGTCTCTGCTGCTTCTGCAGTATTTTCCAATTTTAGCATATCCCGCACTGCAGTAATAAGGTCAGATACCAAAGCCGTCTCGCGTACTGACCTGGACTTTGAGTCATTCTCACTGTCCGGTCACGGTCTGCAGTCTCTGATGCGTCAGAATCTGGGCCCCGAGCCGTAGCTGGACCTGGTTCTGCACCAGAATTATCCCCAGAAGCTTGCAGGGGATGGGGTGTTTACTACCCCCTGTATTCCCGTGTGCTGCTTCCACCCTGGCAGCAAACGCCTCTAGGATTGCAGTCATAGCGTTCATAGACACCTCAGGGGCACCAGCTGCTAAATCTGGTGTTTCAGGGGAGAAGACATCTGGCTCAGATGCCATGCTGACCACACGCTGACATTCACAGGGCTCCAGGCAAGATATCAATAGGCCACCCTCCTGTGCTGCAGAGAGGCCGGGTCACCCAGAGGACTCACCACCCTGGATAGGTACTGCTATGCTGCGCCTGTGATGCTGTCCCCCCTGCTGCTGTGTCAGTCTGCTTCTTTTATCAGCACTTCCTGTGTGAATTTTCGCGCCAGTGTAATGCACCCTAGAGGCCGGAGGCTCTCGAAAAATGGTTGCCAAAAACGTCTGTATGGAAGATAATGTGGGCTCTAAGAAAATGGCCGCCGACAGAAGATAGAGGTCAAGCAGCCATAGCCCACAAAAAGATGGCCGCCGAACGGCAATATCTGCATACAGGGTGGACAAACATGGCCGCCGATCAGCTGATAGGGGCCAGTGGGTGTGGCCGAACCACAGGAAGATGGCCGCCGGGCAGTCACAAGAGGCCAAACTTGGCATGGACCACCTCAAAATGGCCACCGACAGCATGGAGGAGGAAGGACACAAACACAGGTAAGAAAAAATGACATTTCTTTTAAATGTTAGTTACAGCCAGCCCCGCTCCAGTGGGACCCCCTAGGTGACCCCCAGCACCCAGCAACCTTTAGCTAGAAGCCCAGGGAGGAGGGAAAGGCAGGGAGAGAGGGAAGAAAGGGGCCACAACCACTTACTTGATCTCTCCAGGAATGTCCAGCTAAATCACCCAGCCGAGGCAGGGGAGTTTTACTTACCTATCCTGCATGTATTCTGCTGGAAGACATTCCAAACAGATCATCGTCCGCGCACGGAAAGTGACTGTTGGCCAGGCATGCTGTGATTGGACCCAGAAGGGACGATCATATGTATGCCCTGGAGCATGACGCTCACCGGACAGGCTGCTGCGACTCGGCCGTAAGGTCAGCCGAAGCTGAGCGGTCCGATGCAAGCCTTGGAGCGTAAGCTCACCGGCCAGGCTGCTGCGACTCGGCCGTAAGGTCAGCCGAAGCTGAGCGGTCCGATGCAGGCCCTGGAGCGTAAGCTCACCGGCCACCCGTGGAGCGACGGGCATGTCGTGGAAAACCCAGCGCGTAGCTAGGGTCGGCACACGCTCGATGGCCGAAACTGGGGAGACTACAAGGATCGAGGATCCAGCCTGTCACCCAGTCGGCAGTTGATCGAAGATCGCAGGAAACAACAAATGTAGCAAAAAAAATAAAAATATATATATCTTTTTTCCCCGGACCAATGGGCCCGAAGGGAGCCATGTCCTACTCCTTGCTAGACAGAAAAAAACTGATCTGCGAAAATGCAGACTGAGAGGGTATACCCAGAGGGTCCGCCCCCTGGGCAGTACTGTAGAAGGTGTGATGCAACACTTTTTACAAGTTTTTCTGCCTAGTCACTCCTAATTAACGGATAATACCCACTTTGTCAATAGAGAAGCTGTGTCGGTCCATGGACGAAAGAGTAAAACTCTTTGGTTGCTTTCACAGTATGCTTCGGGTCATTGTCCATCTGCACTGTGAAGCGCCGTCCAATGAGTTCTGAAGCATTTGGCTGAATATGAGCAGATAATAATATTGCCCGAAACAGAATTCATCCTGCTGCTTTTGTCAGCAGTCACATCATCAATAAATAGAAGAGAACCAGTTCCATTGGCAGCCATACATGCCCACGCCATGACACTACCACCACCATGCTTCACTGATGAGGTGGTATGCTTTGGATCATGAGCAGTTCCTTTCCTTCTCCATACTCTACTCTTCTCTTCCCATCGCTCTGGTACAAGTTGATCTTGGTCTCATCTGTCCATAGGATGTTGTTCCAGAACTGTGAAGGCTTTTTTAGATGTTGTTTGGCAAACTCTAATCTGGCCTTCCTGTTTTTTGAGGCTCACCAATGGTTTCCATCTTGTGATGAACCCTCTGTATTCACTCTGGTGAAGTCTTCTCTTGATTGTTGACTTTGACACACATACACCTACCTCCTGGAGAGTGGTCTTGATCTGGCCAACTGTTGTGAAGAGGGTTTTCTTCACCAGGGAAAGAACTCTTTGGTCATCCACCACAGTTGTTTTCCGTGGTCTTCCGGGTCTTTTGGTGTTCCTGAGCTCACCGGTGCGTTCTTTCTTTTTAAGGATGTTCCAAACAGTTGATTTGGCCACACCTAATGTTTTTACTATCTCTCTGATGGGTTTGTTTTGTTTTTTCAGCCTAATGATGGCTTGCTTACACCGGAGGTAGGGTTGCTGGGAGTGCTAAATGAATTTGTACCCACTGTTCATGCTCGGACCCTGGTACGCACAATATTATTTTATGCTAGGAAAATGGTATTGTTACAATGGAAAAGTGCCTCTGCTCCGGATATCCAAATGCTATACCGGACGGTGAATAAGGTTATACCCATTTTTAAATGCATATACAAGGGAAGGGCCTGCTCGAAGAAATTTACTAAAATCTGGCAACCCTGGCTAGATATTGAGGATTCCTTTTGGAGGGACATCCCACTGTCCCATTCTTCGGAGGAGAGTCGTTATGGGATACTTGGATATGTCTGGGGACTGATGGGGGGTTCGGCTTGGCGGATGCTTGGGGTTGGGGGTGGGGGGAGGCAGGGGGTGAGAGTGCGTGGGTTATTTGTGTGTGTACGATTGTGAATGCTGCGAGTTGGTTCACAACTGTTGACTGAGAGGATATTGTCAACCACTAAGGGGAGTGTTTGTGGGTACTATGGGTGTTTTGACTGGCTCACCCGGTACTAAGTTTAGGTTGTTATTTTCTTCCGTTGAGGAAACGGGGTTAACAATGTGCTCAGGTTTTATGCATACCTCAGAAGTGATATTTTTATCTGCTATATGTTATATGTGTAATGTAACCGTTCATGTGCCTTCCTGGATGATGTATTGGCAAAAAACAAATAAAAAGAATAAAAAATAAAAATAAAAAAAATGATGGCTTGCTTCACTGATAGTGACAGCTCTTTGGATCTCAGATTGAGAGTTGACAGCAACAGATTCCAAATGCAAATAGCACGCTTGAAATGAACTCTGGACCTTTTATCTGCTCCTTGTAAATGGGATAATGATGGAATAACACACCCCTGGCCATGGAACAGCTGAGCAGCCAATTGTCCCATTACGTTTGGTCCCTTAAAAAGTGGAAGGCACATATACAAACTGTAATTCCTACACCGTTCACCTGATTTGGATGTAAATACCCTCAAATTAAAGCTGAAAGTCTTGTTTGTTTCATTTCAAATCCATTGTGGTGGTGTATAGAGCCAAAAAAGACTAGAATTGTGTTGATGTCCCAATATTTATGGACCTGACTGTATGTTAAATGCAGAATTTTTTTTCGCACTGGTAGAGAGTGAAGATCAGCAGTTGGGCATCGGGACAATTTATTTATCACAGGTACTTAGATAGCACTGTAAGTTTTTACAGCTCTTTACACATACTGTATATATTGTACATTTACATCAGTCCCTGCCCTCACAAGAAGTTTACAATCTAAGGTCCCTAACACACATTCATACATACACATACTAGGGACAATTTAGATAGGATCCAATTAACCTCCCAGCATGTCTTTGGCGTGTGGGAGGAAACTGGAGTACCCGGAAGAAACCCACACAGGCACAGAGAGAACATGCAAACTCCAGACAGGTAGGGCTGTGGTTGGGATTCGAACCGACGACCCTAGTGCTGCTAGGCGGCAGCGCTAACCACTTAGCCACTGTGCTGACAATTGCCAGTTAGGAATTAAATGTTGTTTTACAGGCACTGCATTCATTTTTTTTTTCAAGCTTTAAGCAGTAGAATTTTATTACCAATATCAGGGGTGGAGTGAGTTGGGTAAGATATTGTCCATTACAGTTTATGAATGGGAATGGACCAATATACTAATAATCTCCACAATCTGGTCTTTAGGTAACTGCACAATGGCCAGACTTTAGACTCAGAAGTTCCAACGGACATGGCATGCAAGACAGCCTAAAGGTGACAGTCATACACGTAGCAATTATTTATCAAGATCCGAGCATTTGCAAACAAGCAATTAATCAATAAAAATATCAAATGATGCAAAGTACTGGGGGAGATATAATTCTGCATTTCACAATCAAATGCATATCAGTTGAATGTAAACAATCTATGAAACATCATTTAAATCGATCTGAATTACAATTGGTTCTCTTCCACACATGCAAATTGACAACATTTCACCACGGCCAATCAACTTGGCAGAGTCCAAATTGATTGAGAGCTCACTAGATTCGAGGGTCTTTAACCACTTGCCGACCGAATAACGTACATGTACTGCGGCAAAGTGTCTCTATTGCGTGAAATCACGTACCTGTACATCATTTCATGCAATAGCCTCTAGGGGGCGTGCGCGCGCCATCGGAGACAATGTCGCGTGCTGATTGGAAAGAGGGGGAGCCAATCAGCAGGTCCGGCCAACCGCGATCATTACCAAGAGAGGCAGATCGCCGTTATGACAGGGGAAAAGTTGGAGATCTTGTGTTTCTTCTAAGCAGGAACATGGATCTCTGTTTTCCCCCCAGTCAGAGCACCTCCTCCACACAGATAGCAAGCACTCACAGGGAACACATTTAACGCTTTGATCGCCCCTGATTAGAGGTCGACCGATATGGGTTTTTCTGGTCGATGCCGATATTTAGAAATCGGGGCGGCCGATGGCCGATATATGATGCAGATTTTAGCGGCCGATATGTTAGGCCGATTTTTTATTTTTTTGGCAGGTGGCACTGGTTGGCACTGGCTCGTGGCACTTACAGGTGACACTGACAAGTGGCACTGATTGGCAGGTGGCACTAATTGTCACTGGCAGGTGGCACTGGATGGCACTAATTGGCACTGGCAGGTGGCACTGGATGGCAATAGTT
The DNA here is from genome assembly GCA_029206835.1 of Rana muscosa. Taxonomy (NCBI): domain Eukaryota; kingdom Metazoa; phylum Chordata; class Amphibia; order Anura; family Ranidae; genus Rana; species Rana muscosa. Next base: position 277,779,119 of record CM055128.1, read on the forward strand.
GGCACTGGCAGGTTTCACAGCTGATAATGTAACTGTGTGAAACTGCTCTCTGCAGCGCCGCGTGAAACTGTATGGAGAGAGCGCGAGAGAGAGAGCGCGAGAGAGAGAGCGCGAGAGAGAGAGCGCGAGAGAGAGAGAGCGCGAGAGAGAGAGAGCGCGAGAGAGAGAGAGCGCGAGAGAGAGAGCGCGAGAGAGCGCGCGCGAGAGAGAGCGCGCGAGAGAGAGCGCGAGAGAGCGAGAGAGAGAGAGCGAGAGAGAGAGAGCGAGAGAGCGCGAGAGAGAGAGCGAGAGAGCGCGAGAGAGAGAGAGCGCGAGAGAGAGAGAGCGCGAGAGAGAGAGAGCGCGAGAGAGAGATTGAGAGCTCACAGATTCAGCGTGATGTCGGAGGTGGGCGGGCGCAGCTATCCAGCTAATGATCGGGCCGTTAAAGAAAGGGGTGGGCCACATACGTGCAGCGGTCCGTCCAGATCCCATCCCATTGGCTGGTGTTGGATCACTGGGTCCCGCCCACCCCGACATCCAACCTCACTAATGACAGCTCGCTTCTCTCTCTCTCTCTCCATAACGTTTCACACACAGCGGCGCTGCTCTGCAGACAGAGTGTGGAGAAGGGAGGAGGAACCCCACGTTTCTCCTCCCTTCTCCACACTCTGGTGGCACAGGTGCGGGCACTGTTAAATATCGGCCTAATTTGGATAATAATCGATTTCTCCAAAATGGCCGAATATCGGCCGATATATCGTCGACCTCTACCCCTGATGTTAACCCCTTCCCTGCCAGTGTCAGTACAGTGACAGTGCATTTTAATAGCACTGATCACTGTATTAGGGTCACTGGTCCCCAAAAAGTGTTACTTGGTGTCAGATTTGTCCGCCGCAATGTCGCTGTCCCGCTAAAAATCGCTGATCGCCACCATTACTAGTAAAAAAAAAAAAAAAACATATATCTATCCCATACTTTGTAGATGCAATAACCTTTGTGCAAACTAATCAATATATGCTTATTGTTTTTTTTTATCAAAAATATGTAGCAGAATATATATTGGCCTAAATTGATGAAGAAATTCAATTTTTTTAATGGATGTGTTTTATAGCAGAAATATATATTTTTTTCAAAATTGTCACTCTTTTGTTGTTTATAGCGCAAAAAATAAAAACCGCAGATCAAATACCACCAAAAGAAAGCTCTATTTGTGGGGAAAAAAGGACGTCAATTTTATTTGAGTACAGTGCCACACGACCGCGCAATTGTCAGTTAAAAGTAACAGTGCCATTTCACAAAAAATGGACTGGTCATTAAGGGGGTAAAACCTCCCGGGGCTGAAGTGGTTAAGCTTGTGATTTTTATTAAGTTTCATCGGTTTATTAGCACTGAATGATCAAGGATCATATCAACGTGTGTGTGTGTGTGTGCGCGCGTGTGCGTGCGTGTGCGCGTGTGGTCACCAAAGGTATGCTAAAGGAGTGTCAATTGATGAGGACCAGTACAATAAAATAAAAGGTGACGGCACTACTTCATCACAAAGACACCCATTCTATTAACCGCTCACCTTTTCCCAGGCCGGATGGCACCTTTCTCTGATCTTTTCCCATACCTGTAATCAGGAAACCATTTTCAAATTAATGTACAATCTATTGAACGCCTGCCACCAGGGTGCAGGCCAAGTCTGATGTGAGATACAAAATGATAACCAAACAAATGTCTGACACCGTACAACAGATATGTGGTCATAAAAGCCTCTTCTAGCTCATAGGACACATTTAGTGACACCGTTATTGATGAAATTGTGATAGGGAAAGAAACATAAAACATCATGTACAATTATATTGTTCTAATACAATAAGTGAAAATAGACACCAACTTAATAACCCTTTCACGCCTAAGCCTATTTCTGACATGTTGCTTACAAGTTAAAATACATATTTTTTGATAGAAAATTACTTAGCACCCCCAAACATTATATTACCGTATTTATCGGCCTATAACACGCACCCAAACTTTAAGAGGGAAGTTTCAGGAAAAAAACTTTCCACAGCCCCCTGCGTATAACACGCAGGCACAGTTTACCCTCTATTTTCAGGGTAAAAAAGTGAGTGTTATACGCCAATAAATACAGTATATATTTTTTAGCAGAGGCCCTAGAGAATAAAATGGCGATTGTTGCAAAACAACTTATGTCACACGGTAGTTGCACAGCAGTCTTTCAAATGCAATTTTTGGGGAATGAATAAAAAAAAAAAAAAAACAGTAAAGTTAGCCCAATTTTTTTGTATAATGTGAAAGATGATGTTATGCCGAGTAAATCGATACCCAACAAGTCATGCTTTTAAATTGCTCAAATTCGTGGAATGGCAACAAACTACAGTACCTAAAAATCTCCATAGGCGACGCTTTAAAAAAAAAAAAATTAACGGTTACCAAGTTAGAGTTACAGAGGTCTAGTACTAGAATTATTTCTCTCGCTCTGACAATACCTCACATGTGTGATTTGAACACCGTTTACATATGCAGGCGCATATGATCCCGGTATAACCCCTTAAAGCTGTACGGTCGGCGCCAAGGGGTTGAAATAAGGCATCGTTTTTTTTCCCTGCCATGGTGACAGAAGGTGCTTCAAGGCTGCCAGGGCACTCTCCACCCCTGGGGAGGGGGATGGAGCACACTAGATCTAGGCAGTAAAGATATGCAGTCTTCAACATCTAGACATATTATTGTGCCTAAGCTGTGCCCTGAACAATCTAAGTTTTGTTTTGAATTACTTCTGATATATTTTGCAGTGAACCTCAACCAGTTGCCCACTGCCTCCCAGCTGTATATCTGCTGTGTGAGATCATCTAAGGCACTGCGCATCCGATTGCTAGTCTTGTGAGATTTGGTAATGTCACTACTGTGCTGCTCACTGTTTGCAGTGCAAGCATCTCCCAGCATCTGCTACCCCTTGATCACTACCCAAGCAGTCATCAGATCACCAGTCATCACAGGGAAGCTCTGACATGAGGCAGCAAAGCCTTGCCTCTACCAAGATGGCAGCCTCCACACAGACACTGTGCAGAACAAGGCATGGCGAGTCAATCACTGGGAAAAGATCAACAGCAGGGAATACTACTGGATTAGTCCTTTGTCCTATACCTATATTTTGGGCGCAGCCTCCATAGTACAGGCCCTCTATTACACAATACTGACATTTCCATACTGTAATCCATCTATTCCCATATTCATATATATCCCCCCTTCCCTTTTTCTCCTGTCATTTGTTTCTCAGGAGGCAGCACTTGCTGCATGCAGGTGAGCCTATAAACAACATAGGTTTCAGAGGAACCCAATTATACAAACCTTGACGTCTAACCGGTCTCTTCTACAAATGTCCAATACTGACCAATGGTCACCAATCCCAGACATATTTTCTTACTATCACTGTTTCGTGCAGATTGGTGGCTCTAACGAAACACAGACAGTTCCCATACGAGGCACCTTGCTAAATAAGGCCCAGTCTGCATATACATTGACCATAACCAACAAAGCACCCATACCAAACTGGATATGCAAATCCCACAGAAAAGTTCAGACAATCAAACATCCTTTGAAGAAATCTCCAGTTTTACAGTGCCTTGAAAAAGTATTCATACCCCTTGAAATTTTCCACATTTTGTCATGTTACAACCAAAAATGTAAATGTGTTTTATTGGGATTTTATGTGACAGACCAACACAAAGTGGCACATAATTGTGAAGGAAAATGATAAATGGTTTTCAATTTTTTTTACAAATAAATATGTGAAAAGTGTGGTGTGCATTTGTATTCAGCCCCCTTTACTCTGATGCCCCTAACAAAAATCTAGTGGAACCAATCGCCTTCAGAAGTCACCTAATTAGTAAATAGAGTCCACCTGTGTGTAATTTAATCTCAGTATAAATACAGCTGTTCTGTGAAGCCCTCAGAGGTTTGTTAAAGAACCTTAGTGAACAAACAGCATCATGAAGGCCAAGGAACACACCAGACAGGTCAGGCATTAAGTTGTGGAGAAGTTTAAAGCAGGGTTAGGTTATAAAAAAAAATATCCCAAGCTTTGAACATCTCACAGAACACTGTTCAATCAATCATCCAAAAATGGAAAGAGTATTTCACAACTGCAAACCTACCAAGACATGGCCGTCCACCTAAACTGGCAGGCCGGGCAAGGAGAGCATTAATCAGAGAAGCAGCCAAGAGGCCCATGGTAACTCTGAAGGAGCAGCAGAGTTCCGCAGCTCAGGTGGGAGAATCTGTCCACAGGACAACTATTAGTCGTGCTCTCCACAAATCTGGCCTTTATGGAAGAGTGTCAAGAAGAAAGCCATTGTTGGAAGAAAGCCATAAGAAGTCCTGTTTGCAGTTTGTGAGAAGCCATGTGGGGGACACAGAAAACATGTGGAAGAAGGTGCTCTGGTCAGATGAGATCAAAATGTAACTTTTTAGTCTAAAAGCAAAACACTATGTGTGGCAGAACACCAACACTGCACATCACTCTGAACACACCATCCCCACTGTGTAACATGGTGGTGGCAGCATCATGTTGTGGGGATGCTTTTCTTCAACAGGGAAGCTGGTCAGAGTTGATGGGAAGATGGATGGAGCCAAATACAGGGCAATCTTAGAAGAAAACCTGCTAGAGTCTGCATAAGCCTTGAGACTGGGGCAGAGGTTCACCTTCCAGCAGGAAAACAACCCTAAACATACAGCCAGAGCTACAATGGAATGGTTTAGATCAAGGATCTCCAAACTATGGCCCTCCAGTTTCTCAGGAACTACAATTCCCATCATGCCTAATCATGTCTGTGAGTTTTAAGAGTTTTACAATGCCTCATGGGACGTGTAGTTCCACAACAACTGGAGGGCCATAGTTTGGAGATTCTTGGTTTAGATCAAATCATATTCATGTGTTAGAGTGGCCCAGTCAAAGTCCAGACCTAAATCCAATTGAGAATCTGTAACAAGACTTGAAAATTGTAAAATAGCTCAAGCTCTGTCAGATTGGATGGAGAGCGTCTGTGAACAGCAAAGAAGAATGGGCAAAATTGTCACTCTCTAGATGTGAAAAGCTGGTAGAGACATCCCCAAAAAGACTTGCAGCTGTAATTGCAGTGAAAGGTGGTTCTACAAAGTATTGACTCGGGGGGGGGGGGGGGGGCATACAAATGTACACCACACTTTTTACATATTTACTTGAAAAAATTTGGAAAACCATTTATCATTTTCATTCCACTTCACAATTATGTGCCACTTTGTGTTGGTCTATCACATAAAATCCCAATAAAATACATTTACGTTTCTGGTTGCAACATGACAAAATGTGAAAAATGTCAAGGGGTATGAATACTTTTTCAAGGCACTGTAAGTATCTATAGGCATACAGATAAACAAAATGACTTTACTACTGGAATATATTCAGAGCTTCTACTGTAGATCTTTCAATTTATGAGAAGCCCTCTTTGAATGAGAACAATGCGCAGAAATCTGTAGCAACCAATCGGAACTGACTTTACTGAAGCCAAATCCAAAATTGATTTTAATTAGTTGTTAGGGGTGTGTGATTTTGCACAATTTTGTTTTGGGTGTACCGTATATACATTTGTAGGCACTAACAAGTTGACTTACCGCCAGGGGGGGTCTTTGGGACCGCTGTGGGTGTCTTTGAAGGGATTCTGGATGTGTTGGTGGGTCCTCTGGGAGCAGGCTTACCCCCTGCATTCTCAACTCCATCCTGTTATTTGTAAAATGCAGAAATTAGTAATCAATAGCAATAGAGAATGTTCATAGAAAAGGGACACTCAAAACTGCTGTACGAGATCTGCTTGCCATCTACATCCAATGTCCTAGTGTGAAGTAGTTTGTTCACACAGGGCAAGTAAGTGGGGTAGACATACCCCAGGCTATTCTTGTATGATACTGGGCACTCTGGATGGGTGAGGGTCTCTCTCAGTGCAGCCATTTCAAGTGTATATACAGGCTATACAACCAATCATTTTACCTATGTCACTTCAGATTGGCTGGAGAGGAAAGAATCGCATCCATGACTGCCCAGGAGGAGGATACAATACTCAACCATAATGACTTCTACCCCTACATGCCTTCCCATAATTCCTTTTATGGTGACCATTCAATGAACACTGACCTTTCAATGGTCTTCCTGGATGATGCCAACCTGTCTAGGCCCCTTATATTTGTACAAGCTCTTGAAAACCTCGAAAGTTGATATTTCAGTTATGAATGGGAACCAACAGACTAAAACCATTTGTTAGCTTATTATATCTTTTGGAGACTCCAACAACGACAGTTCCAGTCTTGTCCAGTGTTCTAGCCACAACAATGGGGTCATACACTACAGCTGGACTCTCCCACAATTATGTAGGATCCATCCAGGGAGCCCAACACTAATCATCTGGTTTTGTACTGGCTGCAGCAAGTTGGACGGGACAAGAAATACTGATGCGGATCATTCACCATTGAAGCCTCTGGGAAATAAGCCAACATCTGACTCAACCTGCCAGAAATCATGGATGGGAACCCGTGGGCAAGTAGCTATAGTGTCATCTGGAATTCTACCCCAAGGTTCCAGTGAAAACCATATTTTCCCGTTTTATAGGCGTAAACTGTACTCCCAAATTTACACTTGTTTAGAAGAATTAGGTCTCCTCACATGTCGATGATTACTGCACAAGAGTATTTCAGTGATCAAACAAAAAAGTCAAAAATGAAAGTAAAAGAATGAAAGAAATATGACAGAATGAATGAGAGTTAGCAGTGGAGTTAATAGAATGAAGAGGATAGCCCTAGGCAAATCAAGCAGTTGTTATCAGATCTGCCACTAGCTCACGCTGGATCATTCCTTACCTTTGCCCGTGAAGGGGTGCTCAGCGGGCGGTACGAGACTGGGGATGCCCTCTGGGTAAGGCTCCTCGTGGGAGGGACTGTGGGGCTGGAAGGTTTTTTCTGGGTGGCTGTGCTAGCGGAAGGGGATCGTTTGGGGATGGTGGAGCTTCGGGTTGCAGAGTGTTTGGCAAGGGATGGAGTTGAGGATGTCTTCAGAATGTAAAACATAACATTACATGAACAGAAAAATAAAATGGTGAAAATAAAAAGGCAAAAACAAACCAAACCAAAGCTTTATATGAAGTATGAGAATGTCGATCAGGAACTAAAAGCATGAATGTCAATACTTTAATAAGAGCATTTGGCTGCTCCCCTACTTACTGGTGACTGGAAGACACTTGGGGCAATTTGTAAGGAGAGCAAAGAGTACTTGTGCTGTCCCAAAAACAGATTGCAGGGGTCATTTTGTAACCCGCACAACAAATCTAACTGGATAACATTTTCTGGCAGTCCACTATACACAGCCCAACCTTTGCATGCAATTCAATTGACCTTACAGCAACCAGGTCGGGAAAAGATAAACTTGTGAGCAGTGATATAACCATAGTTACCATGTTACAAAACTTGATTCTTGGCCAGGCCAGATTTATCTTTAGGCATACAATACAAGGACTCCAATCTCTCCCACCTCTGATTTACTATTACTAGTAAGGCTAGTTGGTTTACACCAAGCCAGTTGACTTGCATTTATCAACAATGATCAACACAAGGGCACATAGAAAGCAATTGTTCTCCATGTGCGGTTGCGTGTTCTAGTGCAGTGGTTCTCAACCTTAGTCCTCAAGTACCCCCAACGGGCCATGTTTTCAGGTTTTCCTTTACTTTGCACAGCTGCTTTAAATTAATATCAATGACATGGTATTGATAAGAGATATTTTATCTAAGGGAAGTTCCTAAAACATGGCCCGTTGGGGGCACTTGAGGACGGAGGTTGAGAACCACTGTTGTAGTGCAGTCACTGTTTATATTTTGGGATCATAAGAGACCTGAGGGAAGAGTTTAAGCTTTAAAGCTTTTTTTCTAAAAATTCTGAAGAAACCCTTTGCACACTACTACACCTATACATAAGGGTGTAAAGTAGTATGCAAAGGGTTAAGTAAGAATTTTCGTTGTAATGTGGTCATACCCCTTTAGCACCTGATGGGTTATATATTACATATTAAAAACAAAGAGTTGGGCGACTTTCTGACAACTGATGACGTACAAGGTAGCAATTACCAAGGCCGGCCATACACGGTTCGAATCTTGGCTGGAAGTGGGTCGAGATTCGAACCGTTAATAGTCAGGCTGAATGTACCAAGTTGATTGATCGATCAACTTGGGTACAACCAGCATGCTGGATTCTCTTGCAATTATCGCTAGTGGCTGCTGTAGCCGCTAGCAATAATCACTGTCTTGTCCTAGTGGGGATGGCTTCCCCCACCGGGAGAAGACTATGAGCCAGCAGGAGGGATTCTTGCATCAACACTTTATTGTGTTGATGGGGAAATCTAGTGAATCTCTTACCTGCATCCCGTGGTGCATTTATATGTGTTGATGAGCATTTTGCAGTCCTGTTACCCCCAAACTCCACCTAAGACCCTTAGGGTTCCTTTACACTAGGTGTGGTACTGGGGTTTCCTGCATTTTATCAACACCAGTCACCGCAAGGGCTCCCTGGGCATTGTGCAGTGCGAAATAAATGCATACTGTATACATTTTTACAACAGACCAGAGCTAAACTGAAGGTGCGTGCCTTTCTATATCCTTTTTTTTTTTTTTTTCAGATGCGCTGTCTTGCATTTACATATGAATATGTGCGTTGCATTCAAGTCATGTTGCGCTACACATGTACACAGCATTATGGAGTGAATGAGGCACCTTACAGGGTTTTGATCCAGGAAGCATATTCGATTTTCCCTTCCTTGGCAAAGGATGCTCCCTAGGCAGTTATAGGAGGTTCAACTTGATGGCCATTGGTCTGTTTCATCCTTTTTAACAATGCAACTATGTCAGCATTGTAGCAAGGATCAGGATGACTGCCCTACAACTTGAGCTAGACAAAGCAGAACCCCCCCCCCCCCCCAATGCGTCACAGTGCACTTTAATTCATGTTCGACAAATTAAACAGGAAACCGCCAACAAAATAAAATACGAGCAAAAAAAATAAGGTATGACATCAAGAAGAAAAGAGGAGCCCTGTATTTCTGGTATGGTTCTGGGTGGAGACGGCTTCACTGACAGCAGCAGATGTAATAGGCATCAATCTGTGTCTGGCAATTTTCAGCACTCCGGCTGTTGACGAGCCCCCGGGATGCTCTGTTATAAACAGGAAGCTCTGCTTTTTGTAGGAGAGATTCATTTCAGGAGGGAGATGTAATGACACTAGAATGTGAACGCTGGTCATACTAATTATACATACGTGGCAAGTAGAAGGGATGGGGGGGGGGGCAATGTGAAATTTATTTCTGCAATTCAAAACAAATACAGTTTATTTTCTATTCACTACCGAATTGGGCAAAACCAAGTGCATGATGGTTATGCCCACCCCATCTTGGCACTATGACCCCCTTCATAGGGCCGGAAGACACTCTGATAATTGATAGCTGAATGACAGGGGATGGGAAGTGCAAGGAGATAAGGGGCTTAAAATTTATTATTATTATTATTATTATTATTATATGTATGCATGTGCAAATCTTTCCTTGGTTTTAGATCTAGAGTGGAAAAGGGTTAGAACCCCTATCTGCTTTTCATTGCCATCTCTTTGCTCTCTATTTGCCCTGATGACCACCGTCACCAAGACAGAAATTCAAAATGTTACAGTTGTCTCCATAACAAAAAGGTGACACATGCTTCACTGGGGAATAATTTTCACTTCGCAGAGATGTCAGTTCCCGGTCGATCTCTGGGACAGGAGGGGAATTAAAAACCTCAATGGGGCACAGACAGGGAAAAATAAATAAATAAACGAATTGGCAAGGTTTTAACCCTTCCTTGCTCTATTGCATGGGTGGTCAACTTGTGGCCCTCCAGCTGTTGGGGAACTACAAGTCCCTTAAGGCATTGCAAGGCTGACAGTTACAAGCATGACTCCCAAGGGTAGAGGCATGATGGGAATTGTAGTTCTGCAACAGCTGGAGGGCCACAGGTTGAGCACCCATGCTCTATTCCAGGGATATGCAATTAGTGGACATCCAGCTGTTGCAAAACTACAAGTCCCATCATGCCTCTGCCTCTGGGTGTCATGCTTGTGGCTGTAATGTGGGTGAGGTCCTCTATGGGACTTTGAGGGTGGAAAGTCTTGAGATCCAAAGCATATCAAAAATATATTTATTGTAATAATTTAAACAATCTCAAAGAGGTATAAGAACATTGGAAAATAGGATGTACATTAAACACAGACCATAGTAAAACAACAAGGGTTACAGTGTCACATAAGCCAAAAAAACACTATCAAGGTCCTGATATGTGCAACAGGATGTGGTATGTCCGACGCGTTTCAAGGCTGTAGGTATTTTGAAAAAACCTCTTCTTCAGGGGCTAGTGGTGGTATGTGCTGTGATCATTGTTGTTTGAAAGGTTCAGTGAGAGACATCCATTTAAAAGACAGAAGTTAAAACTCGCTGCATGTGGACGAAGAGACACAGGAAAGTTGCACAGAGGGGACCATGCCTGGACCGCACCCGGGTCAGAACACAAAGGGCGCCTGTGACCAAACGGCAGATAGGTTATACGGTCGGCCCCAATATTCCCTAAACCATCTGTTTAGGTGGTAGTGTGGTTTGAGTCTCAGCGAAAAGTTAGGAGTGGAAAGGTGTCAAAAAGATATACTGCATTGGTATACGAGCCAAGAACTTAATCTTGTTGGTAGTGCAGATAGATACGTCCACTCCTAAGAAAAGCAGCATACTGATTGTGGCTGTCAGAGTCTTGCTATGCCTCATGGGACTTGTAGTTCTGCAACAGCTGGAGGTCCGCTAAGTGCATATCCCTGCTCTATTCCAAACAAAAGTTTTGACATATTTTTTAATCTCAACTTGGAGAGACGTTGCGGTCCTGTGTGTCCAAGGGACTCCATAGGCCCATAAGAATGTACCCACTGCAGAATTATTTTCACTTTAGGCACTTTTTACACGTAAAAGTCTCTTAGCACGTGAGACACATTTAAATAAACAAATTCAAGTCTATATCCCCAAAACATTTTAATAAAATCATGTATATCACATATGTTCTGAATAACTTCCTGCTTATGGTTTATAATGAAGCAGGTGACACATAGGCCATGAAAAGGACTAAGAGCCACGTCTCAGGAGCTATACGTGGCCCGCTATGGATCTGAATGGTCAGGTGCCCCCGCCTACCTTTCACATTAGAAATTCTCTTACCTGTCCTGCTTTTTCCTGGGAATCAAGTTCGTGCTTTTCTTGATCGTGAGCTGCAAGAATCAAAATATATAAAAAGTCATTGAAGGATCTCACAATGTAGGAAGCCCGGGAGAGACAATAAAAGGTACCCTGCACCCTGGAGCACAAAGCCATTTTGTGGGCAGTTCAAAAAATAAAACGGAATCCTTTTGTGGTGAAATAGTATTACCACTAGCAATGATGCTTCCAAGACAGATCTAGCTACAAACAGTAAAGGAACTCCAGCATTGTTATGTTCTTGATCAATTCAGTAAAACACAGGTAATGGTATAAGTAAATGTGGTGAGTGCATCACACACACAGCATGGGCTCCATGCAACCTTTACCATAGTTACCATCTCATCTACAAAAGGAGGACCCTTACTGTTTATGGTGGATGGAAAAAATCGATACGATTTCTCTCGTTAAGCCCATGCACCTATAGCTAACCGATGGCAGGTCATACACGGTTCAAAACTTGGCCGGTTCAGCAGGAACTAGCTGAGATTCAGACCGTGTATGGGCAGGCTGAATGTACCAAGTTGATCGATCAACTTGGGTACAACCAGCCTGCCGGTTTCTCTTGCAATTATCGCTAGTGGCTGCTATAGTCGCTAGCAATAACCACTGTCTTCTCCCGGTGAGGATGGCTGCCCCCCGCCGGGAGAAGACAATGGCCCGGCAGGAGGGATCCCTGCATCAACACGGTCTGTGTTGATGGGGGAATTGAGCGAATTTGTTTTCTGCAACCCAAGGTTGCAGGAAACAAATTTTCTCTGTGTATGGCCGGCCTTACTCATTTGTTTTAGGTTTCCCGGTCATTTATAACACTGATAAATGAGGTCCAATACGATCAGAAAGTCCTTGTTGGCCAGTCTTTTCAATGTTGCCCAGTGGGGTTCGCATTGACAACTCATGTCATTGATCAGCGTTTGCTCCTTAAAGCAGAGTTCCACCCATTTAAAAGTCAGCAGCTACAAAAAGCATAGCTGCTGACTTTTAATAATCAGAAACTCACCTGTCCAACGGTCCAGCGATGCGGGCGCACAGAGCCTTGCTCCTCTCCACGGCGCTGGCATTGTAACTGTGGGCGCCCAGCTGTGGCTTCACAGCCGGCGCGCACTGCAGATGTGTAAGCCGCGCTGCACGCTGTGAATGGTTGGGCAATCTTCTGGGACCTGTGACGTGTCTCAGAAGATTGAAGGGAGGGAGGGGGGGAGAGGTGAACTTCCTACCGGCGCAGCGGAGCCAGAGGAGGAAGTGGGAGCTAGGTGCCCGTAAAAACTGGGTGCCCGTAAAAACTGGGTACCCGTAAAAACTGGGTACCCCCCCAAAAAAATGACATGGCATGTCAGGGGGTCACCATCACTTAAAGCGGAAGTTCCATTTTTGGGTGGAACTCTGTATTTAAAGTGGAAGTAAACCCTCCTATCATTTTCAGGCAAGGAAGCTGCCATCTTGGCCTCTGTTTAATCTTCAACTGCCATGATGCTGCACCTGTGATCAGTTATGACACCAGCCATTGGATGGTGTGACAGTTTGGTTGAGAGCACAGCCAATGTGACAGTTAGCATTTCCGGCATGCCGGGAATGCAACTGTTTTTTGAAACGATTAAATCGTTGGGTTTACTTCCGCTTTAAGCTGGCTACACACTATACAACTTTTTTACAATATTCTTGTACAACTTTCCTTTAGAGATTTACCAAAACCATATAATATGAGGCCAAACCTAAACACTTTCAAATTTCATGCAATCAGGCAGGCCCTTGCACTACATAGTTAAAGGTAAATCTAAAGGAAATTGAACAACAAAAGTTGTATAGTGTGTATCCAGCTTTAGTTATTTAATCAAAGGGTGGGGAGGCGACCAAGTTGAACATGTAACTGTAGTAAAAGTTAAATTAAATTACTGTCCTAGCTGGATCTTCTGACACCGCTTTATAAACCTCAGGATTGGACGGACAAAAATACAAATTCTTTGGCAACTCTAACAACTTCCACGTATGTGTTTTAATTGTGTATTTAGCAGTTAACTCAACTTTAAATGTCATCTCCTCCTTACCCTGACTGTGAGGACAAAGCTGCATTGTTGCCGGTTCCTAACTTAATGGAGTTGGCTCCAGGCCTGACTCACAGTAAGGCAAGTAAAAGATTTACATCTAACCTACCATGCTTTAATAAACAAGCCCTAGAATGTGTTGTGGTGTCACTGCTTTCTAGTAAACTAAATCGGATGCACATTCAGGCTGCCCACAAAATGGCTCTCAATTCAAGCATATTTAGTAAGGCATAGGGGCAATGTGTGAAGTGTGCGAACCCCTTATAACCAATCAGAATACAGCTTCAATGTCACCTGCATGAATGTAAATGTATTAATTTATGGTCTTTCATTCACCATGGTTACGCTACGTATAGCCTTATTAAATAAGTTCAGAAAACTACAATTATCATCTACAAGGGTGTTCTATTCCAATGCTCCACAAATACAATGCCATTTTATAATGATCAGAAACGCACACTTTCTTCCATATTATTAGTACTGTGCTTTGTTTACTAGGAAGCCAAAGTGTCTGAAGCCCGGGAACATTCAGTCATGCAAATAATTGTTAGTCACAGGAAGATCGGAGACAAACAATGGTCTACAGTTTAATGTTCTGCTTTACACCAAACCAGAATCATAATCCATATTTAAAAAGGAAAACTCAACTAAGCACTATGTACACCTAAACTTACTACGTAACACAATGCCGTTCAATCTTAAGGAACCTGAAAAAAAAAAAAAAAAAACACAGCCATTTTGCTGAAAATAAATAAATCCACTAATCAGGTCAGCCGTTCTCAATCTTTTTACCCCCAGATGAACTCTTGAAATCAATTTCAGGTCTTTGGGAACCCCTGCTAAAACTAATTCATAGGAGGCAAGTTGAAAAAGGCCTCTTCCACTGGTGGCCATAGGGAAGTATGTCCTCCCTTACACTGGTGGCCAATGGAAAAAAAGCCTACCTTACACTGGGGGCCAATAGAAAAAAAAAGCCTCCCTTACACTGGGGGCCAATGGAAAAAAAAGCCTCCCTTACACTGGGGGCCAATGGAAAAAAAAGCCTCCCTTACACTGGGGGGCAATGGAAAAAATGTCCTCCCTTACACCGGGGGCCAATGGAAAAAATGTCCTCCCTTACACTGGTGGCCATTGGGAAGAATGTACTCCCTTATAGTGGTTGCCTTTGGGAAGAATGTCCTACTTTATATTGGAGGCCATTGGGAAGAATGTCCTACTTTATATTGGAGGCCATTGGGAAGAATGTCCTGCCTTACATTGGTGGCCAGTGGGAAGAATATGCTCCCTTACAGTACATGGGCGGTCAGTGGGAAGAAGGTCTTCCCTTGCATTGGCGGTCAGTGGGAAGAAGGTCTTCCCTTGCATTGGCGGTCAGTGGGAAGAAGGTCTTCCCTTGCATTGGCGGTCAGTGGGAAGAATGTCCTCCCTTACATTGGTGGCAAGTGGGAAGAATGTCCTCCCTTACACTGGTGACCAGTGGTGGTCACAATGCCCCCCTTTCAGACAGAAATAAAGATCAAAGGTGTCATACCACCAGCTCTGCCAAGTACCCGGGAACTATGCAGGCACCATCAAATGGGAGGTCATCCAGCCACAGCTCAAGGAACCCTAAGAGAACCCCAGGGAACCTTTGGAAGAATCCTAGTTGGGAAATAATGGTTTAGGTGCTCCCTATAGCCATAACAGACACATATTAAAGAGGTAAAGCCCAACTAAACTTTCAATTTAAATTTCAGGTGCATCAAAATCAAAAAAGGTGTGCAGAGTCTTACAATTTATATTCTTTAGAAAGCAGTCACAGGGTAGTTATTTAAAAAAATGATCGTTATTTTTCAGCTGCATCCATTAATTAAATTATAGATCTTTATCCAAGCGTTAAATCTTTGTGATTTAAACCTATTGTTTATTAAATGTGTTTATTACCAAGATAAGCCAATCAGGACAAAAACATACATTATAGGACTCTGCAGTGTCATTTTGTCCTATGAAAAAAATCTCCAAATCAGTTATTAAATTCTCAAATGCAATGGCTGAAGTTAAAGCAATAACCATACTGATGTTGTTGTATGCCCGTCTCCCCTCGAGTATATATCCGGTAACCAGACAGAGGAACAGCAGCATAAATAGCAGAATGCTCACTGGTGGGTCGATGTATTAGCACGATTAAGCTGGTGTGTATTTTTGGATTATGCTAGTGCTATTTTATTTGTCCATCCAGTCATCGTGTTTTATATAATGTATGCCTCATGTTTAGAACCAGTGGAATGTTTATTTTCCATCCCGCTAGGATATACACTGCTTCAAATATAGTTTAAAGGCCAAGGCCCCCATACAGTAGAAGTTTAACTGGTGACATCATGGCAGATGTCAAGATTAACCCATTTCTTGACTTTCACTGCTGGCTGGACATTTACTGCAGAAATACACAATTGTACATTTTATTTACATCCCGTTTTTGTTATTGTTTTTATTGACTTTAAATTGAAGATAGTCTACCCAAAATGTTCCTTTTTATTTATACGGCCATTGCATTATTTTTTGAGGACCCCCAGAGGTGAGATCTTGAGCTGTGGTGGACACATCGGACACTTTTGACACATTTTTGGGACCATTGTCATTTTCACAGCGATCAGTGCTATAATTGAAAAAAAGGGGGGGGGGAAGGAATGGAAGTGCTATAAAAATGCACAGATTACTGTGAAAATGACACTGGCAGTGAAGGGGTTAACCACTAGGTGGCGCTGTAGGGGTTAAGTGTTCCCTGCATAGTATTTCTTACTGTAGGGGGGTTGGGCTCTGTGTGACATGACACCGATCTCCGCTGTGAGTACACGGAGCCGAGATCCGTGTCATTGTCACTAGTCAGAGCGGGGAGATGTGTTTACACAAGCATCTCCCCGCTCTATACCTCCGTGAGACGATCGCGGGGATCCCCGCGGCAATCGAGTCTGCGGGACCCGCAGTCCGACTCACGGGGATGGCGGCAGGGTCGCGCGCGCGACCACACGGACAGGCATTTAAAGGGGACGTACAGGTACATTGATATGCCTGTCCGTGCCATTCTGCCGACGTATATCTACATGGGCCGGTCCTTAAGTGGTTAAAAAATATATATTTTTTAACCACTTAACACTTCAAAAATGCAAACGCGGCAAGTAAATGCCGCAAAACGTGGTTTACCATCTGTCAAGTTAAATCGTTCAGGAGAGGTTGTAAAAATGTCCCGTGTACATGAAGCATTACAGTCTTTTTATTTCAGAAAGCAGCTATAGCTTGAGAAAAAAAAGCCTGTCTACTACCATCATACTGCAGAGAATGACCCTTGCTCCCCGAGTGAAAGCAGGACCTCTAACAGAGAGCAAGGGTCCTTCTCTGCAGCATGCTGTCATGGAATAGGCTTTTATACTCAGGCTGTGGCTGCTTTCTTAAGAAAATTAAACATAAGACAAACACCCTTTGTTTTGATGTACCTGGAATGTATTTAGAAAATTTTAACTGAAAGTTCAAATGGGCTTTAACCACTTCCCACCCAACCTATTGTTGAATGACTGCTGGGCGGGACATTAGTCGTACCGGGTGGACGTCATATGACGTTCTCCCAGAACAGGCCGCGCTGCAGCGTGATCTGTCACCGGCTGTGTCCACCGGTCAGTGTAGCGGCCCACTGCCGGTATCATGTGACCACTCACAGCAGATCACATCGCACTTGTAAACAATGAGTCACTTTCTTTCATGCCATCCAATGTGTACAATTGTGTTGCTAGCTGTGATTGGTCATAGTGATCACATGGTACAGACAGGGTCTATCGCAGCCTATCTGTACCATGTGATTAGCTTTGGCCGATCAGCTAATCACAACAAAACACACTGAATGAATCAGTTTCATTCAGTAAAAATGCTTGCTTATAACAGTGAAATTCAATGGTAAACAATCACAATGTGTAAAAAACAAACAAATCATGATCACTTCCCCAGAGTAGTAGTGTGTTACTATGGTAACACTATATTGCTCTAGTCACAGTGTGTTAAAAGAAAAAAAAAGTAAAAACACATTTTTTTTTTTAAAGTTGTTACTTTTTAACTTTTATTTTGTACATATGGTCACCAGTCATTGTCCCTGATCACCACCACACCCTTATATGATAAAGTTGCACTGCACAAAGAAATGCAGCAGAATACATTTTGGCCTAAATTTATGAAGAAAGATTATTTATTTGCAAAATATTATGACAGAAACTAAGATAAACGCGTTTTTTTTTTTTTCAAAAGTTTCGGTTTATTCAGCAATAAATAAAAAAAACAGTGGCGAGTAAATACCACCAAAAGAAATCTCTATTTGTATGAAAAAAAAATTGATAAAAATGTGTAGTGTTGCACGACCGTGCAATTGTCATTCAAAGTGCGACAGCGCTGAAAGTTGGCCTGGGCAGGAAGAGGGTGAGAGTGGGCGGTATTGAAGCAGTTAAAGTGAACATGACATGGCCCAAAACATTTAAAACCAACATATTCCTCTAAGAGCAGGCACTGAAAGTCTGAACATACGTTTATTAGTCACCAAAATGCCTTCTATGTATTCATGAAACCACCAGAATTGTATACAGGCCTCAACTCCAGCTTCAAGTCAAGAATCGGGCTTTCCTCTCATATGGCATCTTAGAAACCAATGTGGGCTCCTTTCTATTGGCTGTTGAGGTCACTGCAATAAATTCTGGGCTGCCAATGGGTGAGCAGGAGCTTGGGAATACACAAGCACCAAGCCAGGTATTTGTTGGATGGTATAATGCACCACCGAGTAGGGTGACCACTAGTGTTGGTCATCTTACTTTAAAAAAGTAATTAGTTAAGTTACAAATTACTTCTCCCAAAAAGTTATTGCGTTAGTAACTCCGTTACTACATTGCAAAAAATAACTAGTTACTCAGCAAAGTAACTGTGACTTTTTTATATATATTCTAAAGGCAGTGGTGGCGTACTTGGGGGTGTGGCAGCGGTGCTACTTGGGGGGATGGCAGCGGTGGTACTTGGGGGGATGGCAGCGGTGGTGCCATCCTCTCTCACCACCACGTCTGCCTCTTACTGATCCCATCCCCCACCACTGATCTCATCCCTATCCCCCCCCCCCCCATCACCTCCATTGTAGAAGTGATGGTGGGTGGGGAGGGATGGGATCAGTAAGAAGCAGAGGTGGTGGAGGTTGGGATGGATCGATTGTACTGAAATTCGAATCGTCACTTACTTCTGTGCCTCCAGGGATGCCTTTCCTCATGGAGAGAGACCCTCCCCTTCACTCGATTGGTGTCAGCTGACTTCATTTTTCAGTGTCCGCCCCGCCTCCTTACATTCTCTCTCTCTCTGGATAGGCGGGGTGGGATGGGGCGGTCCAGAGTCACCTGTCTTCTCAGCTCAGCGGGCGAAAGCCCCCCTCCCCGCGGCGGAACGAACAGCCAGGCAGCGCGGCCACGGCGGGCCTCCCGGTACCACACAGCACAGCCATAATGGCCGGCCCCTCACACTGGCAGACGGGCGGGCCCCCCTGATTCCGAAGTGGCGAAACTGCTATTCTACAGACTACAGTACCGCGGACAGCGCCGGAATTACACTACTGCCATCTAGTGGCGGTAGATGGAATTGCGGTAACGCCGCCCAAGTAATGGGAATTGCGTTACCATGAGGGGAAGAGTAATCAGTTAGATTACTCGTTACCCTCTAAATTAACTGCGTTACGTAACTCTGTTTATTTTAACTCAGTTACTTACATCACTGGCGACCACATTTCCAAACTACCATTCAGGGACACCCTCTCTTCCCAAAAATCAGCTTGTGCTGTAACGAATCACAGCACAGTGATTGGACACAAGAGGCGGGATTTATGATTTCTCCAATCACAAGCAGGGGGCGGGATTGTGCTCCTCCAGGCATTCCCGACCAGGACAAGTACTGTCAGTGAGTAAAGCGGTGATGTGGCGGCCTTTTTTGGGGGCATCAGATTGGCCCGGGGGGTGGCTGTGTCAGTTTCATTCCGGGACACTGTATTGTCCTGGAATGAATGTGCCCGGGACAGACCTGCAAAATGCGGGACTGTCCCGGGCAATCCGGGACACGTGGTCACCCTACCACCGAGTGCAGGTTACAGTATCAGGCAACACGGTCAATGTAATGCCTTTTCAATGGCTCTCCCAGATGGAGCAAAAATATAAAAGGGTGAAACCTCTGTGTGATCTTCTGATTCATTGGAAGTGCATAACTTAGACCAACCAGCCTTTCTCAACTGGGGTGCCAGGACATCCTGGTAGAGAAAAGCTGTCAGGTGAGACCGAGCTCCCGATCCCCAGCCGAGCTGTACATTGGCACTGGGAGCTCGGTCAGACTGTTGAATACACTCAGCAAAGAGAGGGGTAGTGTGTGCTGTACTCTCTGCCTCCCCCTACAGTGAAGTACCCGGCTGTGTAAGGGAAGGTGCTGTACTGCAACGTTTTTAAAGGATGTATACATTGTCTGTATGTGTATACACGTGTTTCTATGTGCGTGTGTACACGTGTTTCTATGTGCGTGTGTACACGTGTTTGCATGTGTGTGTGTTTAAAGGCCCATACACACGATCGGACTTTGACAACAACGGTCCGACGGACCTGTTTTAAAATCGGACAATCCGACTGTCTGTACGCTCCATCGGACAATTGTTTTCAGTTTTTCAACAGACAAATGTTCGCTGTGCATGCTCTCAAACTTTCCGGCAACAAATGTCCGATGGAGGATAATCCGATCATGTGTACACAAGTCCATTGGACTAAAGTCCAAAGTACAAACACGCATGCTTAGAACCAATGCTAAACATCAGACAACAATAGCAGAAGTTGCCCAAAGGGTGGCGGTAAAGAGCTGAAAAACCATACATTCAATTTATAACTTTTTTGAAATGCGTTTTTCTGGATATTTTTATTGTTATTCTGTCTCTCACTGTTAAAATAAATCTACCATTAAAAATTATAGACTGATCATTTCTTTATCAGTGGGGCAAACGTAAAAAATCAGCAGGGGATCAAATACTTTTTTCCCCTCACGGTATGTGTGTATGAATGTATCTTATGTTTAATTCTGACCCCCTATTCCTATACTGTCAGAACTGCTTTTTTAGGACATGTTTGCTATAGCAGCAAGGACTGCCACTCCTCTGAAAAGCAATTCATGCTCAGATTGCTTTTCAGAGGCATTTGACAGGCGTTAAAGAGGCAATACGTTGCCTCGTCACCACCCGTTTTAACCCCGTAAAATGCAGCATCACCGCACCACAATCGCGTGCAATGCACACAGTTGGGTATGCTTCCAGCTGCTTCCCCTGCAGCTAAAGTGGGAGCAGCTGGGGGTTGTAAAAACAACTCAACCACGTGGTTTTAACGCTCCCTAACCTCACATGTGAACAAGCCCTTGGTTCACATCTGTGTGGCTGCGTGTAGGGCAGCCCATTCATTTCGGTGAGCTACCCTACCCACAGAAATGCAGAGAAAGAAGTCCACGACACTTTTTTTTTATTGCGTCGCACCAAAAACAACCCGCGTTTGCCAATGTGTGGGGTACCAATAAGAATTAATGGCACCCCTAAAGAGCAGAGCGTTCCGTGACATGCAGTAATGTGAACCAAGCCTTGGACAGGGGTACCCCGAAACTGAAAATACTTTTCAAAGGCGCCCCAACTGGAAAAAGGTTGAGAAACACTGACTTAGACCAACAGGTATTGAACAATTGCCGAGAGGCAGCAGATGGTCACATTGAAGATAGCCCTGAGCTGAGCCGCATGGCACAGGGAACATTGCTTAAACTGACGTTTTTCCTTCACATGGTATATCTGTAGAAAACGTTAACATACCACTGACAACAAAATCATATAAATGATCTAGAACGTACACTACAGCAAAAACACAGTTAATCTAAATGAAAAGGCAGCTAATCTAGATTAAAAGGATTTGTCAATTTCTATAGATCAAATAATCAGCTTCAAGCAATGAGGATCTAACTCAAACACCAAGTGATTCATCATCGAACGGAGAGGGCACCAAGGTCAATATGAAAACCAGAGAAGGCGAGATAAAAAAAAAAATTCCCAAAGTTCTTTGTTATAGCAGAGCCGTGGTAACCCAATGTCTAAGTGCCTCTCAGTGTTAGATGAGCACACATGATGTGCACAGTGGGCAGACATGCAGTGAGAGGTAGGTGGGGGTAGACAGAGACCATGCAATTATGTCATGCTCTATGGGTGACACAAAAACCAACCATCTAGAACAATACTGGGGAAGGGGGAAAAGGAAAGGTACAGGATGTGCACACCTGCATGTGCGTCCTTCAAGCAAGTTAGAAAAGCGAAAGGCAGCCATGGGAGGTCAGAGAAGGCTTTAGTAGACCAGCCATATTAGAAGTCAACTGGAAACACACCTCTGAAAACAGGAACACGGCTGACAGGTATTCCAGACCCATGTGGAGAGATTCTTTTTCTGGGGGCCACCACAGTCTCACTGCTAACTGGAGAAAGCTGTCCTGAGATTTCTTCGCTAGGTGTGCCTGCAGCTTCACATGGTTCTATTTTGTTCTCACCGTCTATAGTTCTGTTGGCATCGACCTCCACTTGGTAAACAGACACAGAGGGCCGTGGGCGAGGGAGGACCAACTGGTCTTCTGCAGAGAAAGTACCAGCTGCTAAGTCAACATATGTCTTCTCTCCTCCATCCTCCCGTTTATCGTTCAGTTCAGTGAAAACAGAACCATCAAGCAGCTTGTTGGCATCCACTGCCGTAAATCTTTCAACCACTAGACCATTTGTCTTAGGCTTTAGAACAAGAGGTGACTCTTTCCCAATGCCTCCAGAACAAACGACGTCCTGCTCCAACTCTCCACCTTCATCGCTGCGTTCCTCCCATGAGATGTGGTTGCCTTCATAACCATCTTGATCATATTCTTTGCCGTTCGTTCCCTTGGATAAGTCATGCAGTTTATCCGGTCTTTCTGAAGGTTCTGTAACCTCACCACTTATGGCAGTCCACCCTGAACTGATATCTTCGTATGTGTCTCCAGTAACAGGGCAATAGTCTTGTGGGTGCGTTTCCTTCTCGGTCCAATCTGAAGTTTCTGAAGTGTCCGCCACTTCCTGTTGCGATTCTGTTTCTGGAGTGCTGCCAGAAAGCTCCTGTGCCTCTGTCTCACCTGTGGCTGCTGAGGGTTTAATTTCTGGGGTTCGGGTAAAAAGGGCAAGTTTGATGCAGTAAAATGAAACATGTAATAATGGGTGTCAATGACTGCTATACAAAAATCAAAAAAACGGCTAACTCAGGGCTGGCTGAGATCCAAGAATTATACAGCAAACGTGCATAAATTATACATGGCACCAGTATGTCCAACCTTAATCTATCAAACCCAAATATGAAGGTGAAAATGAAAGGGATCAAACTTTAGATATTGTGTTACAGTATGCAAAAGATTATACATTTACACTTTACATCTACAGCATGACGGCCAACTATAAAGTTGCAGAATATCATCATAGTCCATGCATTGATGATTAAAGTGTTTATAAACCTATGAAGGACAACGTAATATATTGCAGCTTACCAAGTCCTACATTTTGGTGGTTGCATTCATTTTAATTTTTCCTTTTTATTTTCACTTGGAAATCCTGCCAGTAATGCTGCGTACACACAACCGTTTTTTCATGACGAGAAAAATGCAATTTTTTTATTTGGTCATTAAAAACGATCGTGTGTGGGCTCCAGAGCATTTTTCTCGACGAGAAAAATGGGTATTAAAAATTTAGAACATGCTCTATTTTTTCTCGTCGTTTTTCTCGTCGTGAAAAACGGCCGTGTGTACGCTTTAATGACGGGGAAAAAAATGTGCATGCTCAGAAGCAAGCGATGAGACATGAGCGCTCATTCTGGTAAAACTAGCGTTCAGAATGGAGATAGCACATTCGTCACGCTGTAACGGACTGAAGAGCACGAGGCTGAAAAGCGCGAATCGTCTCTCAAACTTTACTAACACGAGGGTGGCGCCATCCGAATGTAACTTCCTATAGTGCCATCGTACGTGTTGTGGAATGTGTTGTACGTCACCGCGCTTAGCTCAAGCATTTTTTTCACGATAGTGTGTAGGCAAGGCAGGCTTAAGAAAAATCACGTCAAGAAAAACTTTTTTTTTTCCAACGACATTAAAAACGGCCGTGTGTACGCGGCATAACACGCTTCTTGTCTTAGGGTGGCAACGCTCATTCCCTGTACTGTATATGGGGAGAAGAAGCTTTGACACCCAAGAGAGGAAGTATGTAACACCTTCCACATGTTCCCAAAGGTGAACGTGGCACGGCTCATAAGACTCTTGGGAATTCAGTGTAGCAGAGGCACGATGCTTTTGGGTCTCTACAGGTTTTCACTCATCAACTGGAATTTTTTGCACGTATTGAACAGATACAACAAAGCACTTTTAATAGTATACAGTATTTATTAGAACAAAATGGAGAAAATAAGGGGGTTTACATAAACTTTAGGTTCATGTCTGCATAATAGACATATTACTCTGGCCTTTGAGGAAAGTTTTGGACTAAGTGACACTCCCCAATCGGAGACCCCCATTCAAGAAACACAGAGGGGTCCTCACTTGCTCCAGTCAACCTCTCGGCATCAGAACCCCTTTTCTGTTTACAATGCATCCTATTCTGAGTACACATAAGAGATGCAAGAGGGACAGGACTTGTCTGTTTTCCTGTCACCAATTACAGATGCCCATTAATGACCGGTTCTCTTTAAACAGTCTTTGCTGAATATTTTGTAAGCTCTCAGGAGAATGGCCCTCCTAAGTTTCCTGTATTGAATTGCAGTGTAATTGTACGGTCTCCATTTATACTGTAAAGCGCTGCACAAACTGTTGGTGCTATATAAACCCTGAATAATATTAAAATGAAAGCAGCCATAAACAAGATGAGTGCTCATAGTGACTGCAGCAGATGGTGCCATGCAGGGCTTTTTTTCAGCTGGAACTTGGTGGAACTGTGCACATCCTTTCATGTGTTCCTTGCTGTGAAGGCCAGTTATAGGTGGGGGGCAGGGGCCATTTGTTTGTTACTGGTGTAAATATGGTGCACCTTTGCTGCCATTGTGCTACGTGCTGGGTGTCCACTGTGCTCCTGTTCCTTTAAAGGGGGATCGGGCTACCTCCAGGCCCACCTGCCCCTCATCTATCCATTATAATGCATGTGCTCCCACTGTGGAGACGCTCATAAATTCAGTAGCGTTAGGACTGTAAGCATACACAGGGTGCCGTGAAGAGGCCTTGCAGCTTACGCATGTGTTTGCAAATGCGTGCCAACTAAACCCCTGTTTTCAACGCATACTGTTGGACAGGTCAATTCGGTTGATCAGCAGACTGGTTGGTGAGTTAAGCTATGGAATGTTCTGTTTTTGTCTTCCACCATCTCTGGCTCAGGCCCTCTGCTCCCTGCTCACCACTAAACACAGAAGTCCGGCTTCTGTGTTTACAAGTAGGGATGAGCTCCCGCGTGTTCGCATTGAACACGTGCAAAGCCCGCCAGGAAGTCGGCACGGCACTGCGCTAATTACAGCCAGGGAGACATTTCCCGATCTCTGCAGCCGAGCATCGGGAAATGTCTCCCTGCCTGTCATTAGCGCAGCGCGGTGCCGACATCCTGGCGGGCTCTGCACGTGTTCAATGCGAACACGCCGGAGCTCATCCCTATTTACAAGTAACAGCTTGACTCTCAATGGCTCCTGTAGATCTGATCTCCTGAATGGCTCCCACTGAGTACAGGATGGGGACAAGGGAGATGCAGGTGCCTGGGGTGCAATGAGGATGCCGCCACCCCCAATAGATTATCTCCCTGCAAGCGAGAGAGGTGGAGCCACATACAGTGTGTGGGGAGGTACTAGAGCCAGCTGGGTGCTTCAACTTAATACAGCAACAAAAGAAAGGTGGAAGATGGTGGAGCTTTTAAGGAAGGGGGGAGAATATGGGGGATGTAGAGGGGGTTGCATGTAGAGGTCAGAGCTAAAAAGGGGTGAAAGTGAGATGTGGATGGGGAATGCAGAGGTTAGCAGCTGTGGAAGAAGGCTGAATCCTGCACTCTGTGTAGCACACCCCTGAACTCTACACTCTGTATTCAGTGCAACCTTGAACTCTGCATCCTGTGTTACACCTCCCCAACGCTACAAGTTATGCACTCCTGGTATTTAATGCCCCTTTAAGACCCTCCCACTGTTAAAGGAATTTGACCACACCCACTATTGGATGCAGTTTGGAGGGGGGAGGGCTTGTGGTTGAGTTCCTGCACCTGTTTTCTGAGAAAAAAAAGCCCTGGTGCCATGCAGATCACAGTGAAAAGAGGAGACATCACCAGCACTCCATTGCAAACATTTACACTCTCTACACAAGTCGCCTTAAGGAAGGGACCATGCATGGCCCTGAAACTTTGGCTTACTTGACTGATACGACATTGCACTAAAAAAATGTGTATATAGGTTTGCAATGGAGTGCTTGCGACATCTTATTTCACAGCAGTAAACAAATGGTTATAACCACAGACACATATCGCTTTTGTGGGCTGCGATTCCTAGCAACCAATCAGAAATTAGAGTTTATCAATCTGCTTACTAATTGATAAACAAAACTGATACCCATTTAAAACCAGTCACATTTTGGTAAAATATAGCCATATTACATAATATTCAGCAACATATGAATTACCACTGCAGAGAGTGCTATCAAAATTCACTTTACTCAGGTTACCAGTACCAAGTGGATTCTGATTTGTTATGGACCTGGTTACAGATCCTGTCCTTGTTTTATTATAAATTGTGGGCGGCAACCAATCGGCCTTCAGCTTACCGATGAGATGAACAGCGGTTGGTAGAAGTTCTGTGCTTTGCACGCTCTCTCCACCATCCTATATAACTAGGTTACACAATTGCATCTGCACAGCCTGTTGACTGGGTTTGTCTCCAACAAAGTCATCCTTGGATGCTCTCCGTTGGTGAGAAAAAGTAAAGATGCCAATTATTACCTAGATGCCAAACTCTTTTCAGCATAATCAGACCATTTAATAATCCTCCATACTTAGCTGTATAATGAACACGCACCAGTGACTGTACCTTTGGCTGCATCCCCTGCAGCCTGGTCCTCTTGGCTGAGGGGGTCTCCAACACCAGCTTCCTCTGCTAAAGGACATAAACAGAACATCAAGTAAATGGCTCTAGGTGCCCATAAGCTGGCCACACACACACCAAGCTAAAACTAGGCTCTGCCGTTAAGGGTTGAACATGCTGGAGAATGCAGGCTGAAGAGCGCCTTGAAAGCGAGATACTCATAATGAAAGATTTTAGCACAAAGCCAACTGCTGAGTGCCATACATAGCTGGGGCAAGTCTGGTGACACAACACAGTCGTGTGATCAGATCTCAGCAGGAATAGAAATAAAAGTATAACAGGGTACCAGAAAAATGCTGTGAGAATCAGTGCAAGCACACAGAAGAAAGGGGGTTAGAATATTAAAGGAGGAATCAAAGAGACAGCAGAGATGCCCATCCCAGAAAGAGGAAAGCGGTTATGCACAGTGTGCAGAAGAAGCAAGATCAGGCTAAAGGACCAGAGTGGGTAGAAAGGACAACTTATCTGCAAAGGCAATAGAAGGTGGCAAAGTGAAGCAGTTCAGGGCTGCAGTAAAAGAGGGCTAAGGATCAAGAAGAATGTATTTTTAATATAGTTTTAAATAAGTGCTGCTAAGGAGAGACTGTTATAAGTTTGAAAATCTGTATTATATTCCCCCAAAAAAGTATATCTAAAGTCAACACCTTCTTTTTTAGTTTTGGATAGAGTAGGGAAGCGTTCAGGCGGAAATTTTCTTTCAGTTCCTGTCCCAGAGACAGGATGTAAGAGGAAATCCTTTTAGGCAGGCCATACACGACTCATTTTCCTTTGTTCAACCAGCAGGTTGAATGAAAGAAAATTAATCAATTCTCCCATTCACACTCTCAAGGTGGATGGGGGAATCCCTCCCACAGTGCTATTGTATTCTGACAGCGGGGAGAGTGCCGGTGGCACTGATCGAGCAAAAAATTTCCAACATGCTGGTTGTACTGAAGTCGATCAAGAGATAGTCTTCTGTACAACCAGCCTGCCCACAGATGGATCAAATTTGGCCAGTCCCTGCCGAACCGGCCAAATTTCCATCCATCTATGGCGTTGGGAGACATTTATTCTATTTCTGTTCTGGTTTTTTTAATTTTGGATTTACTCATCACTTTCGGTCCCCTTGACAGGTTCTACCAAGACAAATAGAGGTGGAATCTCCCCAGCAAGGAGCAATAAAACCTGACAAGTTTGCCATCCTTTTATACTCTATCCAAAAAAAAAATTTAACAAAAGTTTTTCGCCTTTTGGATATGCTTTAAACTGTACCTATACCGAAATAGACTAAACTGATCCACGAATGTAAACACAGGCACCTAGACATACTTGCTCATACCTCAACCTATGTTCAAAAAACACCCAGGTGCATTAATATGCAAATACCGACTTTTATGTGGAAGTCATCACTTAGACCTGTTATCTTCTGTGCCTCACTATTGCTGCTCAGTAAGGTCATCCATGAAATCGCTAACTGGTAGCTAGGCGCCAAAGAGTCAAAAATAGGATTTTTATAAGAGCTTACCTGTAAAATCCTTTTCTTGGAGTACACCACGGGACATAGAGCTAGTCATTACATAATGGGTTAAGGGTCACCAGCGGTGATTGGACACTGGCACAACCAATGGAAGACAGTTCCCCTCCATATAACCCCTCCCATCAGGGAAGTACCTCAGTTTTGTAGCAAAGCAGTAAGGTTCCCATAAGAAGGGGGGGACCTCTGTGTCCCGTGGTGTACTCCAAGAAAAGGATTTTACAGGTAAGCTGTTATAAAAATCCTATTTTCTTTATCGTACACCACGGGACACAGAGCTAGTCATTACATAATGGGACGTCCCAGAGCAATGCTCATATGAAGGGGGGGAGACACAGATCAAAACAGGCCGCTTGCGGACCAGAAGCCCTATACTGCTGCCTGCAGCACACTTCGCCCAAAGGCGGAATCCTCATGTCCTTTCACATCTATTTGATAGAATTTGGAAAATGTATGGACTGAAGACCAAGTTGCAGCTTTACAGATCTGAGCCATCGAAGCCTGGTGGTGCACTGCCCATGAAGCACTTATCGCCCTGGTAGAGTGCGCCTTAACAGGAAAAGGAGGAGTCCTGTTCTTTAAACCATAAGCTTGAACAATTACTTGTCTAATCCACCTGGAAATGGTGGATTTTGATACCGCTTGGCCCTTCTTGGGCCCATCTGGTAAAATAAACAAAACATCTGTTTTACGTATCTGAGCGGTTGCTTGCAGATACACCTTTACCGCTCTCACTGGATCTAGAGAGTGTAATAATTTTCCCCCGCCGTCCGCGGGTTTGGAAAAAAGGAAGGCAGAACAATGTCTTGATTCAAGTGAAAAGCCGACACCACCTTAGGTAGAAAAGCCGGATGGGGTCGTAGTACGATTTTGTCCTTGTGACAAATTAGATAAGGCTCTTTACAAGAAAGAGCTGCTAGCTCTGATACTCTCCTAGCAGAAGCTATAGCAATCAGAAAGGCCAACTTCCTACTTAATATAATTAAAGGAATATGGCGAATAGGTTCAAAAGGTTGCTTTGCAACACTGACAATACCAAATTCAAATCCCATGGACACAAGGGAGTCCTAACTGGAGGATTTATCCTCAGTACCCCCTTAATGAATGTCCGAACTAGGGAGTGAGATGCCAATGGTCTCTGAAAGAAGACTGATAGAACCGATATTTGCCCTTTGATGGTGCTAAGGGCTAAATTCATATCCACTCCTAACTGGCAAAAAGCAAGAATCCTACTTATTTCATACTTCTGAGGATTCCAACATCTGGATTCACACCAGGAAACGTATGCTCTCCAGACTCTCTGATAGATGAGTCTGGAGGCTGGCTTTCTAGCATTAATGAGCGTAGAAAGAGCCGGACCAGAGACCCCTCTCTTTTTAAAAATGTGGGTCTCAGCAGCCAGGCCGTCAACTTTAGCCTTTGTAAGGAAGGGTGGAATACTGGACCCTGTGACAGCAGGTCGTGTCGAAGTGGAAACTTCCAGGGCCTTCCTATCGCCGTTTTTACAATCTCGGCGTACCAAGGTCTCCTGGGCCAGTTTGGGGCCACTAGGATTACTGGTATTCCCTCCTCCTTGATCCTGCGAAGCAGTCTTTGTAGAAGAGGGATCGGAGGGAATGCCTAGATCAGTGAGAACTGATTCCATGGAGTTATTAGAGCGTCTGTATTATTAGAGCGTCTGTCCCGTAGGCTAGAGGATCTCTCGTTCTGGACACAAAGTTGTCCAATTTCTTGTTGAACCTGGCAGCTAGCAGGTCTACATCTGGGTTTCCCCATCTCAGACATATGGCCTGAAAGATCTCGGGGTGAAGAGACCACTCCCTGGTAGCAGCTGCTGACGACTCAGTTAGTCTGCTTGCCAATTTTCCATCCCTGGAATGAAGATTGCAGAAAGGCAAGGTACATGCTCTTCTGCCCATGCCAGGATCCGGTTCACCTCTCTTTGGGCTGCCCGACTGCGGGTGCCTCCTTGGTGATTGATGTAAGCTACTGCAGTAGCATTGTCGGATTGAACCCAAACTGGGTAGCCCTGTAACCTGTATGTCCAGGTTTTGAGGGCTAGATATACCGCCCGGATCTCTAGCACATTGATGGGCAGGATCCCCTGAGTCTTGGCCCAGGTTCCCTGGGTAGAAGCCTCCTCGAATACTGCACCCCAGTCCGATAGGCTGGCATCCCTAGATACCACCTTCCAGGCCACTGGGAGGAAGGACTTTCCCTTCCGTAAATTCCTGGCTTCTAGCCACCAATCGAAGCTGTGGCGTACTTGTGAGGACAGGCGCATGGGTATATCCAGAGCTTGGCTCTTCCTGTTCCAGGAAGCTAAAATATTGCCTTGAAGTAGTCTCGAATGAAACTGGGCGTAAGGGACCGCCTCGAAGGAGGCTACCATCTTTCCCAATAGTCTCATGCAAAGGCGAATAGACGGCCTCTTGTTTGCTTTGACCTTGTGGATCAGGTCTTTCAGAGACTGTATCTTCGGTTCTGGCAGGTATACCCCGTTTTGGGCTGTATCTATGATCATGCCCAGGTGCCCTATCCTTCTTTGGGCCTGGAGAGAGGATTTTTGTAAATTTATAATCCATCCTAAATGCTCCAGGTATCCTACTGTAGTGTGCACAGCGTGACCCAATCCGTCCTTTGACTGATCTATTACTAGTAGATCGTCCAGATAGGCTGTTACCGCAATGCCCCGTGTTCTTAGGTTTGCTAACAGAGGAGCTAGCACCTTTGTGAATACTATGGGCGCGGTGGCTACACCAAACGGCAGAGCCACAAATTGAAAGTGGCGATCTTCTACCGCAAACCTTAGGAATCTTTGGTGAGCGGGGAGGATGGGTATGTGTAAATGTGCGTCCTTGATATCTATGGGCGCCATGAATTTTCCGCCCTTTAAAGTGGCGGCCACGGATCGGATCGTTTCCATTCGAAAATGGCGATCGTTCAGGAACCGATTTAGGGATTTTAGATCCAGGATGGGTCTGACATCTCCATTTGGCTTTGGAATCACAAAGAGGTTTGAGTAAAAACCTGAACCTCGCTCTTTTTGGGGTACGTCTGTAACTACCCCTTGAGCCATTAAGTGATTCAAACCTTTGAAAAAGGATTCTCTTTTTTGTGGATCCTTGGAGAGTCTTGAACCTCGGAATTGAGAAGGTGGGATCTCTCGAAATTCCAGTTTGTACCCTGAGGATATTGTGGATACTACCCAATTGTCCTGGATTTCTGACCACCAAGTCGCTCAGAACTGACAAAGCCTTCCTCCCACTCGGCCGAGCGGGGGCGCCCCTTCACTGAGAGGCTTTGGGGGCTTGCTTATTAGCTCTTGCACCCCCCGGCTTCTTGTTCTTCTGAGCTTGCCCCTTGGCTTTTGTGGGCGGCTAAAACAGGCCGCCGCCACTGGTTGGAGTCAGATTTCCCGGGAGCTGGGGAGAGAGAGCGTTTAAAACAAGATCTCTTGTTTTTCTTTCTCTCAGGTAAAAGTCGTTTTACCACTTGATATCTTCTGTATATATTTTTCTAAATCTTCCCCAAATAGGCGTTCGCCATGGAACGGGAACTTGCCAACAGCTTTTTGCATGGGGTCTCCGCTGACCAATGCTTAAGCCAAAGTACTCTGCGCATCTGTACCAGCTGGAGTGTAAGGCGCGATGCCTGTATGATAGAATCTCTCATGGCATCCACTGTGAAGCATAAGGCTTTAGGCAAATTTTCCCAATTTCTAGCCTGCTCTGAAGGCAGTTCCTTCAGCCCCTGCTTTACCTGTTGGCTGATGACCTGACACATACCGACTTCTGCTACTGCAGGTTGGGTAATTGAGCCGGCCAAAAGGAAGGAGGATTTCAACTTCCTCTCAGAAGGATCTTTTAAACCCTTGTACATTATCCACCGGACATGTCAGGTTTTTATTTACACAAGAAATAGCCGCAACTACCGCAGGCAGGCTCCATTTCTTTAAAAAAAATTCCCCCATAGGATAAAGAATGTTAAACCTTTTTGGAGGTGAGAAACGCTTATCTGGATGTTGCCAGTTTGCGTATATTAGATCCTCTAGTAACGGATGAACCGGGAAGGAGCATGCACCTTGCAGGGATCTTAATGACCCTAGGGAGGAGACAGGTAATTCCGTTACCTCCGCAGAGGTTAACTTAAATGCACTGCTATAGCATTGTACCTGTGACCTTAAAATCTGGCTCCTCATCCTCTGCTGATGTAGCCTCCTCCTCCTCATCCTCCTCCCTCAGGTACTTCTGAAGGGAGGTCCAATACTGGAAGAGACCTGCTTCTCTTATTGTCCTTTTTAGAGGACTTAGCGATTAAGGTAGCAATTTTTTCCTCCAGATTATTTAGGGCAGCTGATAAAGTGTCCTCAGTGACATATACAGGCCCAGGCTTCACTGGGGAAGCCGCCATACCTGACAGAGGTAATGGCTCATCCTGAACAGGTGCATTTAGCAACACAGGAGAGAAAGGTACCGAGTCAGCACAGCTAGAGCCTCCTCTCAGGCGGTGGTGCTTTCTTATCTCTTTTTGTCCGTATTACTTCCCCTGGAAGGCTTACTGTTTAGACAAAATACAAGGTACCTAAATGCATATACTACCGTGTTCAGTTTAGCAAATACATTAAGTATGCAACTTTTAACACATAACTATGCATAACATGGATGTCTTCTAGGAAGTACCCAATCCAACCACATGGAGTCTTACGTCCCTGTATAGCTGCTGTGTTTCTCTGCCAGGAACAAGAGAACTAACGAGCTTGCTTGCTGCTGCAGTGCTTCTCACACTGACAGTCTTTTAAATTTGGCGCCGTTTCTGTGCCTGCGCGCGCCACGTGCCCGCGCACGCCTTCGCCCCCCCCTCCGATAAAGCGCGCTCGCGCGCGCGCGGCCCTTAGCGCTATGGCGGTGGCCATAGTGAGAGAGGACTCTCATCAGCCCTTGTTCCCACTTACCTGCATCTGCAGGTGTCTGGTCGGCCACCGAAAGGAGGATCGGGGTGCCCCAGCAAGCTCAGCAGCGGAGGTGACGAGCAGTGTACTTCGCCGAAGCCGACACTGAACAGAGTGAGGTGAGTATATTCAGCTCTTTACTCCCCCCAGTGGTGGAAAAAAAGAAGACATCCATTTTTTGAAAAAGGTCCCAACCTAGTTATGGACCTTCTAATCTCACCTTATCCACGCCACAGGTTTTTCTGCTGAAAGATTTCAGACAGATACCAAACTTCACCCTTCACGGTGGGCTATGTGTGCCAACCTTCAGGGATATGGGTTCCTATTTAAAGGATACCTCTCCCCTGGGCCTTGTACAAGACTATTACCAGGACTTTATAGCGAAATAGCGAAAGTGCTGGATCTTAGAGCCCAGTCCTCCGAAGAGAGACATTACAGGCGACGCCTCATGGATGAGGCCCGGATCCCATCCAGATTCAGCTCATTTGTAGGCGTCTTGGATGGATCCGAAAGCATAGCTCTTTTACCCCCAGAGGGTCTCTTTGGTAGAGCTTTCCTTTAGCACCTCCTAACGCGTCCAACACCTTTCGACACTGGCGAAAAAACTGAGGTACTTCCCTGATGGGAGGGGTTATATGGAGGGGAACTGTCTTCCATTGGTTGTGCCAGTGTCCAATCACCGCTGGTGACCCTTAACCCATTATGTAATGACTAGCTCTGTGTCCCGTGGTATACGATAAAGAAATACCTACAGATGTCATTATTTGCATAAAGGTGCAGAGTTTTCACTATCAGCATGGCACCTCTGCCTGCGTTTCAGCTCAGGGATCAGTTTAGTACTTAAATTGTAAAAAATATCTAAAACTTGATAGTCATGTTCATTATTAAAAAATATTGAAATACTAATAAAAAAAATGTTTTTATAATAGAGCTATATATATATATATATATATATATATATATATATATATATATATATACACACACAGAGAGAGAGAGGCGGGAGAGAGAGAGAGAGAGGCGGGAGAGAGAGAGAGAGAGGCGGGAGAGAGAGAGGCGGGAGAGAGAGGCGGGAGAGAGAGAGGCGGGAGAGAGAGAGGGAGAGAGAGAGGCGGGAGAGAGAGAGGGAGAGAGGCGGGAGAGAGAGGCGGAGAGAGAGGGGGAGAGAGGCGGAGAGAGAGGGGGAGAGAGGCGGAGAGAGAGAGGGAGAGGCGGAGAGAGAGGCGGAGAGAGGCGGAGAGAGAGAGAGGCGGAGAGAGAGAGAGAGGCGGAGAGAGAGAGAGAGAGGCGGAGAGAGAGAGAGAGGCGGAGAGAGAGAGAGAGGCGGAGAGAGAGGCGGAGAGAGAGAGGCGGAGAGAGAGAGAGGCGGAGAGAGAGAGAGGCGGAGAGAGAGAGAGGCGGAGAGAGAGAGGCGGAGAGAGAGAGGCGGAGAGAGAGAGAGAGCGCGAGGGGGATGAGAGAGGGGGGACGAGAGAGCAAGAGGGGATAAGAGAGGGGGGACGAGAGAGAGGGGGGGTGAGAGAAAGGATGAAAGAGAACGAACTTCAGAGGGTTGGTACTGAATTAGGCCGAATGGCTCACTAGTAGTTGCTGCTCAGGGAGATATCGGCTTTGTCTTGCACCATAAGGTAAGAGAGAGAGGCGGAGAGAGAGAGAGAGAGAGGGGGGCGGAGAGAGGCGGAGAGAGAGAGAGAGAGAGGCGGAGAGAGAGAGAGAGGCGGAGAGAGAGAGAGAGAGAGAGGGGCGGAGAGAGAGGCAGAGAGAGGGAGGGAGAGAGAGAGAGAGATTATATATACTGTATTCATTGGCGTATAACACTCACTTTTTTACCCTGAAAATAGAGGGTAATATGTACCTGTGTGTTATACGCAGGGGGCTGTGGAAAGTTTTTTTTCCTGAAACCTCCCTCTTAAAGTTAGGGTGCGTGTTATACGCCGATAAATACGGTATATATAGAGAGATTATATATATATATATATATATATATATATATATATATATATAAAAAATGATATTTTTTTTATTTAAAAATGGAAAAATATTAAAGAAGCGAGTCATTTTCAATATTTAAAAAGCTGAAAATATTCAGGCGACCGATTAAAAAAATAAATAAAAATGTAAACATAAAAAAAATAAAAACCTAATGACATAATTTAAATAAAAAAAAAGATCTAAGAATATTTTTTTTTTTTTAAAAATGGATAGTCATTTCTAATCTTTTTAAAATGGCAGCTTTTCATAAAATAATATCTGGTAATCCTGCTATGAAGGATCTTGTTCAGGCGCTTCCTGTGATAGGGTGACAATGTTCGGTCTTAGTCTCCCCACTGTGTCGTCACCCTCTTATATGTGCTTCTGGTGGAGACTATAAACGTCTTTTCCAATGTTTATACCGCAAGCATGTTCCACCACTGACAGCATCAGGAAGCCCATCGTGAGTGATAACATGCAGCTGCTGCTGGAGCAGATGTATGTAGACAGGAAATGGCTGCGGAGTGCCTGACATAGATCAGCAGCATGACTCTACAAAAAAATTATGAAATAAAAGATTAAAAAAAAGTATTCATGCAGGGTTGCCAACTTTCAGTAAATTTATGAGCAGTTTGTAAAATCTGTACTTTTTGCATCTGTCCTTGAACGTCCATTACGGACATGTAGGTTGCACGTCCGTAACTGACATTCATGGACAGATGCAACAATTATGGATTTTACAAACTGTTTGTAAATTTACTGAAAGTTGGCAACCCTGTATTAATGAATGTGGTAATTGTGAGTGTTAAATAGAGGTTCACTTGTAAGAGGAATTTCTAAGCAGGAAAAATTGTGTCATTGTAATTGAGTTTTTTGTTCAATAAATTAATATTCTGCTTTTTAACAAATAATTGATCCAAAACCAGCTTTTAATGCATGAATTGGAAGCATGCCCTTTGCAAGGATTTAGAGCAGCAGAGCAGAGCACAGCCACACAAGCCAAAGTCAGAGGGACATGGTGCTTCCCAAGCACAACCTTGGCAAATTAGCGGTTAACTTGGCCAACTTCTGCCTTACCGGTGGTAGCCTCAGGGATCTCAGTGGGACCCTGTTCTTTTAGTGCTTTTCCATTGGCTAGATCCTCCTCTAGCACTGTGGCCCCGTCTGTAAGAGGATGATAAGACAGCAGGCGTTAAATGTTAGCCGAGCAATAATCCTAAAATATGCGGAATGTCCCGTTATAAGCCCTTGCAAGTCGGCACCGTTATCTTGTCGCCAGCTTTCATGGACTGTCAGACAAGGTTCTAATTTGACAGGATTTGTTCCCAACAATGGGGATTACTTAATACAAAGTGTAAAAGTGACAATACTCACAGTCCTGTAGCACATGACACGATAAAGCCTCTTTTTTGATATGTATTATCTGTTAGGCAAGGCATGGGCCATATACGGTGGTTTGATGTCAGGAGATGACCTTACCTTTTTTTTTTTTTTTTTGAGAAAAAAGTTTTTTATTGAACAATTTACATTTGGAACATAATTCTGCAAGTTACAAGGCAATACTGGAGAAATGCATAAAACAAGAAATGTGGCTTATACATATATAGGCACAGTAGATCAAAAAACTTGTTCAGATTGAACACTGGATTCAGTGACTATCAATAAGTGGAAAACCCTATGTCCACGCTATTCATGGAATTGCACGCTAGAAGGATGTATAGTATTACGGACCATCAGTGCATGTGTCTGCGGACTCAAGCCATCGATCCCAGATTTTGTAGTACTTATCTGGACAACCTCTGTTGATGTATATGAACTTTTTGTAGGGAAGAGTGTTATTTATATCTAGTTTCCAATCGTTGAAGCTGGGGGGAGTGGGTCTCATCCACTGTCTGGCTATAATTTTTCTAGCATTAAACAATGTTTCATGCAAGAATGTTTTAGTGAATTTGTCCATCTCAGAGTCGGGGAATATCCCCAGTAAGCATTGTTTGGGGTCCAGGGTCAATGGGGATCCCATGTCATCATGGAGGAAGTCAACAATCTGCTTCCACAGACCCTGAAGGACCGGGCACGCCCAGAGTAGATGGAAGAATGTGCCCGTCGTTTGGTTACACATTGTGCACAAGGTAGAAAACTGTCGTCTAAAGCGGGCGATTCTTAGGGGGGTGAGATACGCTCGGTGCACCACGTATAACTGGGTCAGCCTGTCAGAGAGCTTGGGGGATACAGTCTTGCACGAGTCTAGTGCTTCACTCCACTCCTCATCCTCCAGTGGGCCCACCTCTCTTTCCCATCTTGGTTTAAGGCTGTAAGCTAGCGTGGTAGATGATGGGGTGAGAAGCATGACATAAAAATCAGAGATCAGCTTTCGCGGGTCCACACCCTTAACCACAGCCATAATAACATTAGGCGTAGATTGTGGCAAAGGCTGGGGAAACTGAGCTTGGGCTGCGTGACGCACCTGGAAAAATCTAAAAAGCATAGAATTGGGCAGCAGGAACTCATTTTGGAGGTCCTCAAAGTTTTTAAGTGTGCCATCGGAAATTATGTGGTGCAAATAAT
Source organism: Rana muscosa (assembly GCA_029206835.1). Lineage (NCBI taxonomy): Eukaryota > Metazoa > Chordata > Amphibia > Anura > Ranidae > Rana > Rana muscosa. Next base: position 277,816,669 of record CM055128.1, read on the forward strand.
ATATTCCATATTCGCACCATATCTCTGTGTCAGGGATCAAGAGAAACTCTGAGAGTAGTCTATTGTGCCATAAGGGGGTATAGTTGTTGTGTTTAGGGGTCGTTAATGTTTTAGTGGTGATGTCCCATACGCGCCTATATTGGTATAATAGGGACCCACGGTCTCTATTGGAGTTATTCCCACTATGTCCCACTGCAATTGCAGTGAGTGGGTCAGTGGTCAGTTGTGCCCACCGTGGACAGAGGAGGGTGAGGAATCTGAGTCTGTCGGTTTTATCTATGTGGTATAGTTGAGACAGTTGGGACGCAAGGTAATAAAGATTTAAGTCAGGGAGGGCTGTTCCACCTAGGTCAGTAGGGTTCTTAAGGACTCTCCAGGCCAGCTTGTGTCTGTTGTTACCCCAAATAAATGTCTTGAGTATGGCCTCCATTGACTTGAAAAATTTCAAGGGTAAGTATACGGGTGTGTGCCAGAGTATATACAATATTTTCGGAAATAATATCATTTTAACAATGTTAATACGGCCCCACACGCCGAGCGGCAGTCTCGCCCATACCTGGGTTCTAGACTTGATGAGATCGAAAAGGGGTTCTATGTTCAGGGATATATAGTCAGCCGGTGTTCTATTCACCAATACTCCAAGATATTTGATAGTGTTCACTCGCTGGAGTGGTAACTGTGCCTGTAGCTTGGGAGAGGGGAAACTATCCATAGGCAGTATTTGAGATTTCTCCCAATTAATTTTAAGGCCAGAGAACTGACCAAAGTGTTCAATTGTATGCAACGCCTTCTGAAGCGATGTGGCAGAGTCGGCCAGGTATAGTAGCGTGTCGTCTGCGTATAAGCTAATTTTTTCAGTCAGGGAACCAAGGCAGAGACCCTGAATCTCGGGGTCCCCTCTAATGGAGATTGCAAGGGGCTCCGCCGCCAAGGCATAGAGGAGCGGAGACAGTGGGCAGCCCTGTCTAGTGCCCCTGGATAAGTCAAATGTCTGGGAGGCCCTCCCGTTGGCCACTACTTTACCCCTGGGTGCCAGATATAATAATTGAACCCACTTAATAAATTTAGGTCCAAAACCAAAGCCACGGAGGCATCCCCAAAGGTACCGCCACTCCACTGAGTCAAAGGCCTTGGCAGTATCCAAAGCCACCACCACCCGGGACCCAACATTAGTATGTGTCGCTTGTAAGTTAATATACAATTTTCTGAGGTTGAAGGAGGTGTTACGCCCCGGCATAAATCCAGCTTGGTCAGCATGGATCAGGGTTAGAATCACTTGGTTAAGGCGTAGGGCAAGTACTTTAGCCAGAATCTTTATGTCTACCTGGAGTAGCGATATTGGTCTATAAGATTCCGGGAGGCCTGGGTCCTTGCCTGGCTTAGGTATGAGGATAATTACCGCCTCGCCCATCGATGGGGGTAAGGTGAAATTGTCAAATAGATGGTTGAAGAGGGACAATAACTTGGGGGCAAGTATCTCGATGTATTGGGCGTAAAATTCTATGGGCAACCCATCTGAACCCGGGGCCTTGGATCTGGCGAAGCTCCCAATCGCTGTGGTTATTTCGTCGAGTGTAAGAGGTGCGTCTAGCATAGCCATTTGGGCATCGTCTAGCTGTGGAAAGATGATTTCCGCCAGTAGATCTTCCAATTGAGAGTCAGTGGTAGAAACCTGGGACGTATATAGTTGAGAAAAGAAGTCCCTAAATTCAGAAGTGACAGCCTGGGGTTCCGTAATCTTTTCCCCATTAGGACCAGTGAGGGAAATGACAGTAGGGGGTCTATCCTCACTATGTGCCAAGTAGGCCAACAGTTTACCCGCTCTCTCCCCATGTTCATATAATTTTTGTCTGGCAAAGAAAAGTTTTTTCCTGGCCGTCTCGTGTTGTAGCTGATTAACCACCCTGGTTTGTAACCTGAGTCGGGCAGCTCCGTCAGGAGAGGGGTTCGACATGTACCCCTGTTCAGAGGAGGACAGATCCCGCATTGCCCCGTCCAGTATGGCTGATGAATTAGCCTTCAGCCTGTTGATAAAGGAGGTCAGAGTCATACGTGCATGCAGTTTGAAGGCTTCCCATACTACGTCTGGGGATGCAGATCCGTCATTCTCTAAAAAGTAAGTTCTCCAACTGTTACCAAGCTCGTCATCCTCCGACAACAGGGTGAGCCAAAACGGATTCAGGCGCCACGTACGGGGCGGTTTGTCTAATGGGATGGAGAGGCTAATGAAATATGGGCTATGGTCTGAAAGTAATCTGGGGGCAAATTCAGCTTCCAGTAATCTTGGGGCAAGGGTACTAGAAATGAATATAAAATCTATACGGGACATGGTGTTATGGGTAGTTGAGAAACAGGAGTAAGCTCGAGTGAGCGGGAATTTAAAACGCCAGGTGTCAGTGAGATTAAAGGAAGAGATAAGTCGGGAGAATCTAGTGTGGGTTGGAGCTGTAGTAGATAATGGCGAGGGCGACAGTTTGTCTAATGTAGGGTTCAACGTAGCGTTAAAATCCCCCAGCCACACCGCCTGAATCGAAGGATGACGAGTCATATATAGCAGGCCCTCTGTGACTATAGTAGAATTAAATGGTGGAGGTACATAGAATGCCATCAGTAGGAAAGGTTCACCATACAATTTAACCGAAAGAAAGACATAGCGCCCCTGTGGGTCAGACTGAACATCACACAGCTCAAAATGTACCGTCTTGGCAATCAAAACTGAGACTCCGCGGGCGTGGGACGAGTGGGATGAATGATATGCCCACCCAATCCATGGCCGGCGGAGTGCCATCTGGAGCCGACCCTCAACGTGTGTCTCCACTAACACCACAATGTCGGCTCGTTGTTTTTTGAGAAATGAGAAAACTGCAGATCTCTTTACCTTGTCCCCAAGCCCACGCACATTCCAAGTGAGCAGTTTTATCGATGCCATAATTCAAACATTAAAACATATCGTGGGACAGTAGCATTACATGAATACAAGGTTTGCCATCTATGCAGTATCAATGTTAGCATGCACTTCGTTGTATTGCAGTCCATCAAGAAAAAACGAACCTCCCCCTCCCCCCTCCCCACCCTGCATCTTCCCCAACTGATGCGGGTATGTTCCCAAAACCAAAAGAAAGTAACAACCGGTAGCAGATAAAACCAAAATATCTTGCTGTTACGTAAAAGATCTGCAGCGATCTCCTCACATGGGAGGTGTGGAAGATCCAATGCCCGCAAATAAAGAGCAACAGGCTCTTCTTGTACTGTGAACCAGAAGTACAGTGCGGGGTCGGTGGTATAGAAAGTTCTGCAGTCACATAATAAAGAGATGCGTGTTCCGGTTGCTGGGGGGCGAAAATTCGCTGTGTTAGGCATGTGGAGTGTAGGACTGATTGTGCTCCGCAATTACAGTCTCCAGGGTAGTTACATGGATCAACCAGTCAGTGGGGGCCCTAAGTATGGGAGACCCCCTCTGCAGGTTACAATTGAAAGAGGATTATAGCAGGGGAAGGCAAAAGGGGGTCCCAGGGGTAAGGAGCAATAGGGTATGTGCCGCGGGCAGTAAAGGGGAGACAAAAAAAAAAAAAGGGGGGTAACATACCAGGATTTGCAGACTCCCGCTGCGGCGTATAATGTGCTGGTGATGATGACAGGCAATCAATAGTGCTGATGAACATGCTCGGTCAGGTCACTCCGCCGCCCCTCTGGCGGGCCCCGGACGCTCCAACCAGGCAATGACTTCCTGAGGATCCTCAAAAAAGAACACACGGCCGTCCCTTTCGACTCTAAGACGAGCTGGAAATAGCATAGAGTATTTAAGATGTTGTATCCGGAGCCTCCTCTTCGCCTCCATGAAGCCTTGGCGGCGGCGCTGCACCTCGGCAGAAAAGTCGGGGAAGATAGCGATCTTGGAGTTTCCAAGGTGGATGTTACCTTTTTCCCTGGCCATGCGCAGCGCCGCATCTCTATCTTTGTAATTCAAGAATTTTGCTATAAACGTGCGGGGGGGAGCCCCCTGAGGAGGAGATCTGGCAGGCATACGATGAGCCCTCTCCACCGCCAGGGTGGGGGAGAAGGCCTCGCGGCCATAGGTGTCAACAAGGAGTTTCTCCAAGAAGGTGGTAGGATCTTTGCCCTCAGCTCCCTCGGGGAGCCCGATGAAACGGAGGTTGCACCTCCGGAGCCTATTTTCCATATCATCTTGCTTGCTTAGAATCTGATTGATTTGGAGCTGCATTCGATCGGAGCTGACTTGGAGCGGCGTAACGGTGTCCTCCACCTCTCCAATGCGGGTTTCGGCAGTCGTGACACGCTCACGAAGTTTCTGGAAGTCTTGTCGCATGAGTGAAAGGTCCACCTTGACCCCCTCTATTTGCGCCGTCAGGGACGTCCGGCAGTATGTGATCGCCTCGAGCAGTTTAGCTGTGTCGCCTCCCGTAGCGTCCTGCTCACCGCCTGCGGCACCGCCATCTCTTTCCTCCTCCTGGCGGCGGTACTGGTCCAATTTCGCCAGGGTGGCCTTTGGCGTTTTTGGCGGAGTCATGGCAGGTATCCGCTGTGATCCCTCCCCCCTCCAAAGCAGGCAGCTCAGTCTATACCGAATGGTAGGGAGCTGTAGGGCTGGTGGGCCAGGAAGAGTCACTAGTCAGCAGGCCGGGTGAAGCAAGATGGCCACCGACCAGCACTAGGCCGAAGCCGGGGCCTTTCCCGAACGCGGCGGCCGCGCAGTCAGAAGCTGATGTATCTGCCTCTGTGGGTGTGAGGGGTCCTCAGGGGGACTCGGTGGGCCCCTGCAGGCTGTTACCTGAGAGCAGGAGGGCCAGGAAGCAGCACAGGCGGCAGGTCGGGTGGAGCAAGATGGCCGCCGACTTCCAGGGCTAGGCCGAAGCCGCGGACTTTCCTAAATGCGGCACCCGCGATCGGGATCGCGGCCCTGCGGAGGCCGCCGTACGAGCGGAGGATGGTGGATTTGCGGCCACGGATGTTCAGGGTCCCCAGGGGGTCCCGCTGGGCTGGTGCAGGATGACGCTGAAGGTCAGGATGGGCTGTACAGGAGTAATGGACGGAGCTCAAATCATGCACGTCCTACTCCATGCTATGTCAGGCCACGCCCCCGGAGATGACCTTACCTTTAAACCATTTCCTTTTCTGCCAAGTTCTCTATACTCTGATCTGTTTTATCATGGAGAAGGATGGGGGTGGCAAGAGGACACTAGCAGAAAAATTCCAACACAGCTTTGTTGATGGAACCTGCTCTAGTCTTGGGCACCTCAAAATCGGTCTGAATATGGCCTGATCCTGCTAGCTAATGTTTATGACCCCGATATTTATTCTGTGGGTGCAATTTCCCAACAACCCTTTGCATATCATGCCCTTCATTGGATTTGAACCCAGGACTGAAAGCTGTAAGCATGGCAATTTTTGTACCTGGTTTGTGTATTGATGCCGCACTGCACTGCCCAAGCTGTACAGTGTTTATTCTCAGTACTATACATGGGTACCCATTTGGAGCCAAAAACATGGCAGCAAGGTCTGTGATAGGCTGGCCATTTTTACAAGCCAGTTTGACTCCGACCTTGTGCCCGCCAATGATTTTCTCCTTTATTTGTACTTTTACAAACATTACTGCAAATCTGTAACTCAGAGTGGTCCACTAAGTTGTGTCCAGCACCCATCTGACCTAACATCCAGGAAATGAAGAGCTTCCTCTACAAGGATAGGCGGTTTTATAACTTTTTTATTTTATTTAGACACTATTACTATTAGAAGTGATCATGACTTGGCCTTAAAACAGCACTGAAGACCTGGTTCCTTCTGGTGCCTAAAAGTACCCTTATTAGCCTTTAAACTGATCCCTGTGGACCCATGTAGACCCAGGCTGTAGTTGGGGGTCACGTCATCTTCCAAATTGACACCAAGCCCCTCCTCCTCCCAATGCTAATCCCACTCCCAGTCACTTGACAAGTGTTAGGACTTCAGTGGGCATTAGTGTCAAGGCACCATTTTTAAACTTGGGCCTAGGCTCCATGGGCTCCAACAGGGAGATAGAGATAGATATGAAGGCCAACACAGATTAGTACCTTAGAAGAACCTTGAGGTTAGGTCAGGTTCACTTTATTTAATTTTGTGGACATTTCAAGCACTAATATAGGAGTGGAAAATGACTAGACAGTGAAATTTAGCAATACAGCTGAATGTTAAACTGTAAACATGGTCTCCCCAAGTCTGAGCCCAAGTGGTCTTGGCTGCCCATTTCTTATCACACGTTCTACTTTAGCCTGAAACGTGCAATATGGCAGACAACTATGAAACACAATGCTAGATACAATGTCAAAACCATCTCTTTATATATATCTGAGAACATTTACAAACATATTTACTTATGCTTTGGTGGCACTCAAGTACAGTAACCTAAATTTAAGCCACCTTGGGTCATTAAAGTGGTTGTAAACCCTTGCATATACCCAGTAAAGTGACTAGCCTCAAGTGATACAAAGAGGTTAAACACATCCTCCCATGTAAGTTGCACCTGTTTATCTGCAGTCTTCCATTTTCTACATCTGTTCAAGGTGCAGAGTGTACAGTTGGGAAAATACCTATTTGATCTCCTGCAGATTTTGTAAGTTTGCCCACTTACAAATAAATAAAGGGTCTATAAATGTTTATCATAGGTGTATTTTAAATGATAGAGACAGAATATGAAGCAAAAATCCACAAAAAACAAACAAACACTATACAAAGGTTATAAATGGAGTTGCAGTTCAGTGAGTGATAAGTGTTCGATCCCCAAGCAAAACATGACTTAGTATTTGTTGGAGAAACCCTTGTTGGCAAGCACAGAGGTAAGACGTTTCTTGTAGTTGGTAATCCAGGTATGCACATATCTCAGGAGGGATTTTGGTCCACTTTTCTTTACCGAACCTTCTCTAAATCCTTAAGGCAGTGGTTCTCAACCTGGGGGTCGAATGACAATTTGCCAGCGGTCACCGAATCCTGGGCTGTTCCTCAAGCCCGCACCACTCTCCCAGCCTTTTCGCATCCATCCAGCAGGGTTGTCTCCCTGGAGCTTGTAGAAGCCCAGCTGGGCTGTTCCTGGAGCCCGCGGCCGCCCACTCAGCCTCTTTGCATTCTGTTCACGACATGGCTGGGGGCAGAGACTAGAGGTCAGCTGACTGGTGAGGAATGTGATGTGGGAAGGGCTGGAGGAGACCCTATGTTCTGATTTTGGCATAGGTGTCACTGCTGCGAGACACAACAGAGCTGGGAACACAGTGAGTAACACTACCTGCGATTATAGTTGCCATAAAAAGTCGCCACTACAGTTCTCAGATGACCTTGATCAAGAGCACCTAAGTTGGCTGATCAGACCTCCCCGCCAGCACTGCCACTCATCCCAACTCCCCGCCAGCACTGCCACTCATCCCAACTCCCTGCCAAGGAGTAAGAGAAGGAATAAAATGGAGAATAAATGGAAGGGAAAGAAAAAAAGGAGTGGGAGGAACAAATAAAAAGGGAGAGAAAGAATTAAAGAAAGAGCAAGAAAGACGGCTAGAGAGAGGGATGAGGGAAAAAAACGAGCGGGCGGCATGAGAAAGCCGGCGGCCGGTATGAGACAGCCGGGCGGCCGGGATATTAGCGCCGGGTGGAAGAGATAAGCGAGCAAGCGGGCAGGCAAGCAGAGATGACATCATCTCTCTCCACCCCCCCACGCATCACTGCTCTTCTGCCGACACGCTCAGGGCACCCACGGATTCTGCATTATGGTGAGTTGAACTATTACATTTATTACTACAATGTGATAATAAAAATAATGCGCTGACAAATTGCCCGCGAAAAATCGCTTACCCCCCGTGTGCCAACCCCAAACCCCCGTCCCGAGCCTTGGCACAATTTTCGTCCACGCAGCTGGTCCCCGGTGCCAAAAAGGTTGGGGGCCACTGTTCTATAGGATTAAGGTCTGGAGACTCGCTAGGCCACTTTATGACCTTAATGTGCTTCTTTTTACGCACTGAACTGCAACTCAATTTATAACATTTGTATCATGTGTTTTTTCAGTTTTTTTGCTCGATATTCTGTCTCTATCATTTAAAATACACCTATGATAAAAATTCTATAGACCCTTAATTTCTCTGTAAAGCGGGCAAACTTACAAAACCTGCAGGGGATCAAATTATTTTTTTCCCCACTGTATATAGCTTGTCTAAGCTTTCAGAAAACAGGGGAATGAGAGCTGAAGTTACACACTGCAGAGCTCAGTGAGGAGAGCTCCGACAGCTGATTGGAAGGAACAAACACACCCCTTCACACAGCACACAGGAACAGAGCTAAGGCTGTCAATCACAGGCTGTGTGCTGGAGCTCCCTCCTGTTTCACCTTTTTTCTCTTGGTGTCAGGAAAACGTCTCAGAAGTGACTCAGGGAGTCATGAGGGATGAAGCAGCAGACAGAAATGACACCTAGTTCTCTTAATTGGGACAAGTACACACTACAGAGGGATATGCTTTGTTCAAATTTCATGTCTGAGGTTTACAACCACTTTAAAGTTGAACTGTAGAAATTCAGCCATTTTGTAAAATGTGCAGGTATACAATGCATTAAGTCCAATTTACATCTGACAGTTTTATGGCATGCCGGGAGGGAGCTATCACACTATAGGAGCTCTTTGTATTATGTAAACTCCATCACAGAATACAAAGGCTTCTGTGAATGGGCAGCAGAAGGGAGGGCGGGCAGAGATGCTGTATGTGAGAAGATAGAGTCTCTCCTGTGAGAGCGCCAGAGTGTAGTGAAGGTTATCTTCCCAGAGCTCCATAAAACTATCAGATGTAAACTAAGGAGATAAGGCCCCTTGTTGGACTTTAACTCATATTATGTAAGCACATTTTACAAAGTGGTCCAACTGAAGTTTTTTTCCCTATTTAGAGTACTGTATAGTATGTTTTTGCTTGGATATGCCTTAAATACCCTTTTAATTTACTAGAAATGTGCTTTCTACTATGCTGACAGAGCCCCAACCTTTATCACAAGTGTCCTAAGAAAGACAGTAGTACAGAGGAAGAGGCGGGCCTAGTCTGACCGGGCCTGTTAGATTATGGAGTGCACTCGGGCAGGGTGGTTACACTCTGGTGCTTTCTGGACAGGGAATGCCAAGAAAAAGCGCAAGAAACATTTCTTGGGATGCCAATACCAGATGAAAAGTTGTAAGGTCGGCAGGAAACATTTGTGGAATCTCCTCTGTTCTCTAGCTTTTGGTTTGCTACCATGATATACAATACATGGTACATGTTGGGAGAAGAAGATCTTTAAGGGTCGGATATTTTACAATTGAATAAATGTGTAATGATTTTCATACAAAAGCTGGTTTGTTGAGTTATCCTAATGTTCCTGCAATGAACTGAAGAATATGAGCTTGTTACCTTCTCTCTTCTGGATTTGGCTCAGCCCTAGTAACCGAGAGGGTGAGAATTGCACGGAATGTCAGTGCGTCCGGTCCTGCTCTGAAATGCGACCCCGATTCCCAGGAAGGTTCATGAAACACATTATTGGGGTATAAAAACTAGCAGACTATCTCACTCCACGCTGATCTGAGGAACGACATGAGAACCTCTTTCCCTATCGAATATAATACCTTGTATATCACTAGGTGCACACCATTCAAGTTGACTATGGACACCTAGTTCCAACTACATAGGAACTAACGGTTATCTTGGATAATGTGGAGGATCGTCCTGTTGTATTATATGGGTGACAATGACCATTTGTAGGAGGACCATTCAATGTGTCTCCATTTTGATGTTTTTGATTATTAACCGTGAGTGTTCTTGCTGAAACTTTGCCGGCGTATAAGACGACCCCCTAATTTTCCAGCTAAAAGGTTGGTTTTGGGATATACTCACCATATAAGACGACCCCCCTTCCGACACACCTCACTGTGCCCATTGCATACCTCACTGTGCCCATTGCATACCTCACTGTGCCCATTGCATACCTCACTGTGCCGATCTCCAGATCCCTGTATGCAGAGTCAGACTTCGGGCGTCCATTGTTCAAAAGCCGCGCCTCCTCCTCGTCCTGTTCCGTGATAGGCAGAACACTCAGTTTCCCAGAAGAGCCTGTGTTCGGTGCTCCGCCTATCACGGAGGTCCTCTCGTTCGAGGATGAGAGGATCTCCATCATAGGCGGAGTGTTCCGCCTATCACGGAACAGGACAAGGAGGAGGCGCGGCTTTTGAACAATGGACGTCCGCAGTCTGACTTACTCTGCATCTGGTGTATAAGACGACCCCCGACTTTTGGGGGATATTTTTAAGTACAAAGGGTCGTCTTATACGCCGGAAAATACGGTATCTCCTGCGAAACACAAACTGCGTTGAAATTACAACTCACTGTGCTATACTATAGGGGAGGCACCAATAATCTGTATTCAATGAGTACTAGATGGTTTTAGTTAGGTTTTTTTGATATTTATACATGTGTAATTTTTATCATATAATAAATATTTTTTGATACTTTTTACATAAATTAGGTACCATTATAGTCCTTATACTTAGTTTGTTAGGGTCCATTATTTTGTGTATAGAGCGACATGACCGAAAAAGCAGGCAAGCTTTAATGTTGTGCTTGATCTAATAAAGAAGATCATTTTAGACAATTCGTAGGCTGTATTTTTTAAGGAAGAGCCCCAGACATGTAGTCTAATTGTGCCCAGATATGCAGTCTAATTGTGCCCAGATATGCAGTCTAATTGTGCCCAGATATGCAGTCTAATTGTGCACACAGTCAGCAGTAAAACAGCGTGTCTGTCGCTATGTAATCCATATGCAGCCGTACCTTTTCATTAGTAAAACAGCGTGTGTCTGCCGCTGTATAATCCAGTCTGTTCCCGTCCATTGTAAGAAAGCCCCGCCTCCTCCTCCTTGTCCGTCCGTGATAGAGGAACACCGATACGATGCTGGGAAACTGTATCAGTGTTCCGCCTATCACAGACGAGGAGGAGGAGGTCTTACAATGGACGGCCGAACAGACCGGATTATACAGCGGCAGACACGCTGTTTTACTAATGAAAAAGGTACGGCTGCATATGGATTACACAGCGGCAAACCCGCTGTTTTACTGCTGACTCGAGTATATACGGTACTTGTTTTCTGTTCAATTTGGTGTATTGGGCAGCCCATAGATGGATCAGTTGTTTTTTTTTGTTAAACCATTGGGGTGAATGGAAAAAATAAATAAAAAAATTACCCGACCCCCCCCCCCCCCCATCTACACATTCAAGGTGAATGAGGGAACCCTTCCCGCTGAGCTATTGTATTCTGACAGCGAGGAGACTTCCAGAATGCATGGATTAGTGTAGCAGGCTATAGCCTACAGCACTGATCGAGCGGGCAAAATCCGACAGGGCGGTAGTTATACAGAAATCCTCTCATAGGAAGTGAGAGGAAATCCCTGCTAATTTAGGGAATACTTTGGGGCCTCTCAGGTCACCGGAACTTGTGTCCCCATTGGAAGATTTCCCCTCTATTACTGATCTGGGGACAACCCAAAATGTGGGATTTTCTTTTACTTTCAGTTTCAATGATAATGGTAAACAGGACAAAGAGAGGGTGAATCTCCCTAATGGGGACGCAAACAGTAATAAAACATTAAATTAGGTGTTCTAACCCCTCTCCTCTCTATCTAAAACTAAAATAAAACGTTATATTTTAAATTTAACATCGGAATCAGTTTAAACATTGGTATGCTTAACCATTCCCAATCTTCCAGCAACAAAAGTTAATAAGACAGTTTCATACTTATGTGATGCCAGACATCGCATGTGATTCACACCGCATTCCTGTGCACATCACATGCGATGAAAATTCAGCCAGTTTGTATGGCTGAAATAGAATCATATTTGCATAAAAAAAAGGTGCAGGACCCCTTTTTTTGTCCGCACTGGAATTGGATCGCATGGGTTTTCATCCGATTTCACCTCTCCCATTGCGATTCCGGGGTGTCATTAACTTTATATGGACACCTGTAGTGGTTCGCAGAAAGCAGAGCGAACTGCCTGTGAGTCAGATGCGATGCAGGAACCCGCACAGGAATCACTGTGGTTCCTGCATTGCACCAGTGTGAACCCAGCCTTAAAGTGATTGTAATTTTCTCCTCTCAGGCCCACGTCAGCGCTCCTGGCTCCTCCCCCTGCTGAGTGCTGTATGGCACGTGCGTGCTCGCTCCTGAGCACTCATACACAGCGCTGGATTGAGATCGGGTTCAGCTAAGAATAAAGGGGGGCTGAGGGGAGGCTGCACACTGAAGGTCTTTACCTTAAAGCGATTGTAAAGGTTCCTTTTCTTTTCTGAGGTCCCCCGGCAGCGCTCCTGGCTCCTCCTCTTCATTGGGTGCACCCTCGGAGAGCCGCTTTCCATGGGGGCACCCATGCAGGCGTGCTCCCGCCGCGTCCTGATGCTGGGTCCATTGACACAGACAACAGGACTCGGCTCCGCCCCTGGCTCCCGTGTCACTGGATTTGATTGACAGCAGCGGGAGCCAATGATAAAAATATATAATTGTTATTACCTGCTGCAATTGTAAGAATGACCATTGATTTATGTATATGATCTTATCACTAGAGCTATATGAAAACTGGTCTGTAGAAATCCCCTGAAGAAGCCAATGTTGGCGAAACATGTTGGGATACAACATCAAGTATTGATCACTTCCCATATATGGATACCAGTGATTATTAATACGATCTGTATTATGCTTTGCCAATAGTATTTTTTGAACCCATCATTTGTTGTTGTTTTATGTAATACATTTCTAATTTTATATAAACTATGTATATTACTTGGTCGTGGGCACTGTTATAATCCCAATCATCCTATTACTGCCAATCACCATTTTCTCTACTATATTAAAGGATTACAGCAGTGCCACCTCCCTGCCCCTAGGATGCCAACTGGTCAAGTAAGGAGCAACAGCACCCAGACATGATCATGCCTGTACAATCTCCTGCATCAGTCTACTGTGTTAGACTGATAGCACCGGGCAGTGCAAAAAAGCCCAATTGCAGCTTTACAGGCTGCATCCAGCTTTACCTTTGTTGATTGCAAAAAAAATAAAAATAAATAGGTTTACTTCCTCTTTAAGCCAACCATTATTTTCATACTTAAAATATCAGGTTTTGTTTAACATTCTTGTGGTTTCTGTATAACCGTGTACCCTCTTGAATTAAACTTATTTATCTATCTATCTATATCGCTATATATCTCTATATAGCTCTATATATCTCTATATATCTCTATATATCTCTGGTTTTGTTTTTTTAGGAATATTCAAATGGATGTCATTCTAACCCGCACGTTTCACTGCTGTGTTTTAGCACACATACGTAGGATGAACCGCGATGCATTGCAGCAATGAAAGATGCAATGTCACTAAACCTGAATCATGCTGACACGCAAACTTCAAGCTGTCTGTCACACCCAGAAAACCATCAGCAATAAAACTGTGCTGTACCATTTACCTCCCAGGATGCACACAACCTAGAAGCAAACTATAAAAACCCTCTGGTCAATCACGGAGGCTCAAAATTAAATACAGATGGTAAGAATAAACAGTATGAAAAGCTGCTGAAATGGCTTCATGTTCCTGTAAAGAAAGAAAATGGTTTAATTCTGTGAATAATGGGAAAAGGATTCTACGTACTAGAAGAACGCCAGGCAAAGCAAAAAACACCCCTTACCCTCCGTTCACATCGGGGCAATTTGACATTAAAATCGCATGGCCAATCACAGCCTATTGCCGGCAACGGCACTGTCCAAATTGGTGCAACGCCAATTTTGCGGCGCCGCACCGATATCCAAAAGTACTACTTTTGTTGACTTCAGCGGCAATTTAAATAGACATCTGGGCAGTGAAGCTGCCCAGATGTCTTTCAAATCGCCCCCAAACTTGCACTGAAATGTGGGTTTGAAATCGTGCGAGTTCAACTGAACTCGCACGATTTCAACCCCGCCTCCAATGTGAACGTAGGCTTAATCCAGTTTTGAAATCCAGTAATTAAAAAAGATTAACAGGTGCTTTTGCGAGCAATCCAAATTGCCGCTAAAGTCTATCACCAGCTCGACACAATGATCAAAGAAATGGCGTCCTCAATCCTGGTCCAATAAGCATGCTGGGGTGGGGAGATTCTGGCAGATTGGCGAGTACCATAACTAGGATTTTGGGAAAGCCGAGAAGAGGGTGTTGAACAGTGATCATGGAGGAGGCCGGTAGCTGCAATAGAAGGCAGGCCAGATACTTGGGCCGGAACTTATTTATTTTGCCTGGAGTCCCACAAGTACACACTAGGTCTATCATTGATTCTATTACATACGGGTTCTTTACCACGGCTCTCGTCTACTTTTATACTGAATACTTTACCTGGAAAACTACAGTCATAGGGCTCCAAAAGGCTCACACAATCATACAGTTCCTCAATGCCAGCGAGAGGGGCCATTGGGATTCGGTTATGTCTAGGGGGAGGTTGTGAGCAACAAAGCAGTGCTGCCACACAAACAACAGAGGGCGCCAGCAAAATGGAAATGAAACAAGACAGGTTTAGGTATAGAAAATATATCAAAACAGAGAGGGTGAAAAGGGATATAAATGTTAAAAAGTAGCACCTTAAAAGTAGCATGGAACAAGTACAAAAAAGACAATCCCACCCCCCAAACACATTTTAGGAGTCTCAGCAGGAAGCAGGATAGATAGATAAGATTAGATACATTTTTATCTCCAAAAATCTATCAATCTATGTTTTGTGATTCATGCACCCCTGCTACACTGCAGAGCCAGGTGGGTGACACCATTGTATTTTTATAGCCTGGTCCATGTATATTCCCTGTGATCGCACAGAGCCTCCCCTCCATACTCCTGTGGACCTACCTGGTGATTTCCTCTGCTGTCTCTTTGGTGAGATCGATGGGCGATTTGGACAGAATGAATCATAATATATAATTGTTATTACCTGCTGCAATTGTAAGAATGACCATTGATTTATGTATATGATCTTATCACTAGAGCTATATGAAAACTGGTCTGTAGAAATCCCCTGAAGAAGCCAATGTTGGCGAAACATGTTGGGATACAACATCAAGTATTGATCACTTCCCATATATGGATACCAGTGATTATTAATACGATTTGTATTATGCTTTGCCAATAGTATTTATTGAACTCATCATTTGTTGTTGTTTTATGTAATAGTAATTTCTAATTTTATATAAACTATGTATATTACTTGGTCGTGGGCACTGTTATAATCCCAATCATCCTATTACTGCCAATCAACATTTTCTCTACTACATTGAAGGATTACAGCAGTGTCACCTCCCTGCCCCTAGGATGCCAACTGGTCAAGTAAGGAGCAACAGCACCCAGATATGATCATGCCTGTACAATCTCCTGCATCAGTCTACTGTGTTGGACTGATAGCACCGGGCAGTACAAAAAAGCCCAATTGCAGCTTTACAGGCCGCATCCAGCTTTACCTTTGTTGATTGCAAAAAAAAAAAAAAAATAGGTTTACTTCCTCTTTAAGCCAACCATTATCTTCATACTCAAAATATCAGGTTTTGTTCAACATTCTTGTGGTTTCTGTATAACCGTGTACCCTCTTGAATTAAATAATTTATATATATATATATATATATATATATATATATATATATATATATATATATGCAAAAAAGCCCAATTGCAGCTTTACAGGCCACATCCAGCTTTACCTTTGTTGATTGCAAAAAAAAAACAAAGGGACGACCTACAAATAAAATATATATTGTCTGATAGCTTCTACAAGTGTGGACAGTTACAATTAATGTGCCTTGGCCACAAGATCTCAACTCACCATCTCCATGTTGTAGTGCAGATGGCAGCCGGATGACACCCTCCTGGCCATGGGTAGCATCGTCTATGGCAGACCCTCCGGAGCCGAACTCATGAGGGGACCCATCAGCAGCAACATGATCCCCCACTGCATCGTAGTCCTGGTAATGATCAGACATCCTGGAGTAAGGTCAACCTGTGAGAAAAATATTTTTATTAATGTAGAGCCACACAACATCAAGCAAAACAGTGACAGCCATCCAAGCAGTGGCGCACTACCAGCACAGTCAACCAGGAGGCACTGTGATCATAAACAATATTTAGAATTTACTTTGCTTGACAGAAGCTGGCATCAGGAAAAGCTCAAAGATGCTAATGTACTTTTATGAGCAATGGTTCCTTTCCCCGCAGGGGAACGTCAATTATGGTGCACTGCCAAGGAGCAGAAGGAGTACAATGACTGTGCTAGGATAGACAGCGCAGACAGGAAACACTCGCAGCGTCTGCAAAACGTAACACAGACATCAGATTTATTAATGTGGACACTCCTGTTATAATTGGTTTATAAACTGCAGATTCGTTCCACAACTCTGATCAAGGTTAACGAGTCCTGGAACTGACCTAACAACTAAGAAGAGGGTCACACCTTTAGAGAAAATCAATAACCTGGACCTCATGGGAGGAACTGTCAGGGGGGTGCATGTCATCCATTCATGCATGGCAAGCATAAACCATCTGACTGAATGCTTTACAGACAGGTAATCTTTTATAATCAAACTCAATTTAATCACAGGCCGCACAAGCAGTATGTACAGAGTTCATGAGTGCATTACGTACAGAGTGCAGGGTTCAGGAATACACTACATAAAGAGTGCAGAGAGATATGCTGTGTGCAGAGTGCAGAGTCTAGATGTGCACTACGTACAGAGTACAGTTCCAGGGGTGCCGTATTCACAGAGTGCAGAGTTCAGGATTAAGCTACGTACAGAGAGCAAAGTTTAGGATTACGCCACATACAGAAAGCGGAGTTCATTAGTGCATTACGTACAGAGTGCAGAGTTCAGGAGTACACTATATAAAGAGTGCAGAGGGGTGTGCTGTGTACAGAGTCCAGGTGTGCATTATGTACAGAGTGCAGTACCAGGGGTGTTGTATGCACAGAGTGCAGAGTTCAGGGCTGCGACACCTATAGAGTGCAGGGTTCAGGAGTACGCTACATAAAAGTGTTCAGAGTTCAGGGATGCGCTGTTTACAGAGTGTAGGGTTTAGGGCTGCTCTATGCACAGTGTGCAACTCCCCCTCCCCCCCCACCGCCACAAAGCTTCCTTGCATCTCTACTCTCTCCTACCTGGCCCAGCTCTAGTACCTCCCTGTGTAGGCATGATCTCCCTGCCTTGCAGGGAGATCATTCTCTCTCTCCCTCTGATTCTGGAGATCTGTCCCTGCCGTACCCCACCGTGAGTGTGTGCAGGGATCTGTTAAATCCAGGAGCTGCTGAGACCAAAGCTGTCCCTTGTAAAAACACAAAAAGCTTCTGTGTTTACAGGTGACGGCAGGGAGCGAAAGTGGAAGGCGAGAGCCAGAGGTGTCAGAAAGGAGGAGTTCCACCACGTTCTGGCTGCGAGGACCACAGGACAAGGCCTGGGGGCCGTATTAGGACCCCGGGCCTTGTGTTTGGCATATGTGCTAGACTAAAAGGATCAATGTTGTATTCTGATCAAGAGCTCCATCCTCAAAGAGGGCATTAAATACCATAAAGACACTAGGGGCATATTTTAAAAAACAGGAAAATGTACACTGGTGATGAATCACTAACAAAGCAGAGGTCCCCCCTAAAAAATAATTTTTTTTTTTTATACTTACCAGAAATGGCTGTTACTAGGCAGATCGTCCTAATCTGCCTCTTCCTCGTCCGCGGTGAGGTTCTGTGTTCTCCTCCTCACGTTGCCTCCTGGGAAATGGAGGCGCGCTGCCTCCTTGAACACACAGGACGGTGTGCCCATTCACAAAGACCCGCGAGACTCGCACATGCGCAGTAGGAAATGGGCAGTGAAGCCACAAGGTGAAGCCACAAAGGCCGACATCGCGGGCAACCTGGACAGGTAAGTGTGCTTTTAAAAGTCAGCAGCTACAGTGTTTGTAGCTGCTGACTTTTAAATATTTTTTTTTTACCGCCGGACCTCCGCTTTAAAAACACATGCACCTGGGAGATTCACCCTAAATGTGAATCACTACAGGTGCATCTGTGCTTTGTCCACACAAATCAAAATCAGCAGGTTCACTTTAATGTATCCCTCACCAGCAGCATATACAATTAGGTACATATAAATTTGGACACAGGCACAATTTTAGATTTTTTCAGGCATTTACCAAAACATATCCAAGCTATAGTTATATAAATGGATATGGGCTGAAAGTGCATACTTTCAGGTTTAATTTGAGGGTATGTACATTCATATCGGAAGAAGGGTTTGGGAATTAAAGCTCTTAAGAATAACCATCCCCCCCTTCAAGGGACCAAAATTAATTGGACAATTGAATCAAAAGCCTTTTCATGGCCAAGTGTGGGCTACTCCTTCGTTATTTCTTCATCAATTAAAGCGGAGGTCCACACAAAAATGGAACCTCCGCTTTTCGGAACCCTCCCCCCCTCCGGTGTCACATTTGGCACCTTTCAGGGGGGAGGGGGTGCAAAAACCTGTATAATACAGGTATCTGCACCCACTTCAAGGGATAGACTCTGCGGGAGTCACGCCCCCTTCCTGTCCCCCCCACACTGTCTTCTGGGAAACACACAGGTCCCAGAAGATAGCATGGGACCAGTTAGGACATGCAGCGCGACTCGCACATACGCAGTGGGGAACCGGGAAGTAAAGTCGCAACGCTTCACTTCCTGATTCCCTCACCGAGGATGGCGGCAGGGGCAGCCGAGAGCCGAGCGATTGATCAGCTTCGGCTGCTGACATCGCGGGCACCTTGGACAGGCAAGTGTCCATTTATTAAAAGTCAGCAGCTGCGGTATTTCTAGCTGCTTGCTTTTAATAAAAATTTTTTAGGCGGATCTCCGCTTTAAGCAGGTAAAAGGTTTGGAGTTGATTCTGGTATTGAAGTGTGGTATTTGCATTTGGAATCTATTGCTGTGAACCTACATCCTGCGTTCAAAGGAGCTGTCCATCCAAGTGAAACAGGCCATTGTAAGGCTTCAAAAACAAAACAAAACCACCAGAGAACAAACAGAGTGGCCAAATCAACAGTTTGGTATATTTTGAGGAAAGACTGGTGAGCTCAGCAACATAAAAAGGCCTTGACGTCCACGGAAGACAACAGTGGTGGATGATCGCAGGATCCGCTCTATGGTAAAGAAAAACCCATTCACAACATCCAGAAAGGGTAGGACACTCTCCGACAAGTGAAGGACACTCTCCAGGAGGTAGGCGGATCGTTGTCAAAGTCTACAATCAAGAGAAGACTTCACGAGAGCAAATACAGAGGATTCACCACAAGGTGCAAACCATTTAAAGTGGTTGTAAACCCACTTTTTCAACTTGCACCTACAGGTAAGCCTAGATTAAGGCTTAACTGTAGGTGCAAGAAATATCTCCTAAACCTACACGGTTTAGGAGATATTTACTAAAAATGGCAGGCGCGCCGTAGACAACGGCACATTCATGGGGTTAATCCCATTCACAAAATCGGCTACTTCCCAGCAATCGCTGGGCGTAGCCGAATGTGCCGGCTCTCGCGCGCATGCGCAGAGTGACGTCTCCGCCGCTCCAGGCCAATCACAGCGCCGGAGCGGCGCTGTGATTGGCTGGTGCGGCGATACCCGGAAGTAACCTTCCGGCTATCGCCGCAGCGATGGATGCGGCTGAAGAGGGAGACCAGGACGGCTTCGGGGGCCCCGATCTAAGGTAAGTGATGCATAATGAGCTATTATGCTAGTCATATTAGCTCATTATGCCTTGCTCTTACAGGTGGTTGTGAAAAAAATAAATAAAAAATTATCGGGTTTACAACCACTTTAAGCCTGAAGAATAGAAAAATATGATTAGACGTTGCCAAAAAACATCTAAAAAGACCAGACCTGTTCTGGAAATTCTTTGGACGGATGAAACTAAGATCAAAGCGGTGTTCCGTAGAAAAAAAAATATTAAAAGTCAGCAGCTACAAATACTGCAGATGCTGACTTTTAATATATGGACACTTACCTGTCGAGGGCGCCCGCGATGTCAGCAGCCGAAGTCGATCTGTCCGTCGGCTCTCGGGTGCTGCCGCCGCCATCTTCGGTAAGGGAAAAATAGGATTTTTATAACAGCTTACCTGTAAAATCCTTTTCTTGGAGTACATCACGGGACACAGAGCGACATAGTCATTACTAATGGGTTATATAGTTACCGTCAGGTGCTGGCACTGGCAACTTCCAAAACCGGAAGTACCCTCCCCTATATAAGCCCCTCCCATCCGGGAGCACCTCAGTTTTGTAGCAAAGCAATAAGTGTCCCCAAAGAGGGGTGGGAGCTCTGTGTCCCGTGATGTACTCCAAGAAAAGGATTTTACAGGTAAGCTGTTATAAAAATCCTATTTTCTTTTTCGTACATCACGGGACACAGAGCGACATAGTCATTACTAATGGGATGTCCTAAAGCAATGCCAAATGAGGGGGGGGATACACCATATATAAGCTGAGCGCTATCAGACATGAGGATCTTTTGCGGCCTGCAACACACTGCGCCCAAAGGCGACATCCTCCTGACTTCTAACGTCCACCTGGTAGAACCTAGTAAACGTGTGTACTGAAGACCATGTTGCGGCCTTACAGATTTGAGCCAGGGAGGCCTGGTGATGCACTGCCCATGAAGTTCCAACTGCTCTCGTGGAGTGCGCCCTAACTTTGAACGGAGGCGGTCTACTTCTCAAGCTATAGGCTTGTATTATGACCTGTCGAATCCACTTGGCTAAAGTAGATTTTGACGCTGCCTGACCCTTTCTGGGGCCTTCCGGCAGAATAAACAAAGTATCCGTTCTGCGAATCTGAGCAGTGGCTTTTAGATAAGCTTTAACTGCTCTTACTACATCCAAAGAATGCAATAACTTTTCCTCTACCGAAGTAGGCTTGGGGAAAAAAGAAGGAAGAACCACATCTTGGTTCAAATGAAAACTCGATACCACCTTAGGAAGAAAGGCTGGATGAGGACGTAACACTACTCTGTCCTTATGGAGAACCAGATATGGCTCCTTACAGGACATAGCTGCTAATTCCGATACTCTTTTAGCCGAACAAATGGCTACTAGAAAAATCAATTTCCTGGTGAGAAGCACCAAGGAAATATGCTGTAATGGTTCAAATGGTTGTTTCTGTAGAACCGACAGAACCAAGTTTAGATCCCATGGACATATGGGAATATTAACCGGAGGACTAATACGCATCACTCCTTGTATAAAGGCTTTGACTAGTGAATGCGAAGCCAAGGGCCTTTGAAAAAATATTGACAAGGCCGAAATCTGACCCTTGATAGTACTCAAGGCAAGCTTCCTATCTACAGCCCACTGTAGGAAGTCCAGAAACCTACCTATTACGTACTTATGTGGATGCCATTTCTTGGCCTCACACCACGCGATGTACGCCTTCCAGATTCTATAGTAGATCTGCCTGGATACCGGCTTCCTGGCATTGATCATGGTAGATACCACAGCATTAGAGAGCCCTCTCTTTTTTAGAATGTGGGCTTCAATAGCCAGGCCGTCAAACCTAGGGCTGGTAAGGAAGGGTGGTATATCGGTCCTTGCGAAAGCCGGACGACGTGGGAGAGTCCAAGGACTCCCCACTGAAATTTTACAATCTCCGCGTACCACGCTCTTCGGGGCCACGCTGGAGCCACCGGAATCACTGGTTTCTTTTCTACCCTGATTCTGCGGAGTAATCGAGGTAACCATTGTGGCGGTGTGAATGCATATATCAGCTTGAACTGATCCCCAGGGAACACTAGGGCATCCGAGCCGCAAGCTAGGGGATCCCTTGTCCGAGAGACAAACCTATCCCCCTTTGCGTTGAATCTGGATGCTAGAAGATCTACATCCGATGTTCCCCACCGCTGACATATTGTCCAGAAAACCTCGGGGTGAAGGGACCCTTCCTCTGGGCCTAATTGCTGGCGACTTAGAAAGTCCGCCTTCCAATTCTCCACTCCTGGAATGAATACCGCAGATATGGCTGGGACATATTTTTCCTGCCCATTTCAGGATGTAATTTACTTCCCTCTGGGCTGCACGACTCCTGGTGCCCCCCTGATGATTGAATTCTGACAGGGGACCCTTGGAGTTTGGATGTCCATGCTACTAGGGCATACCGGGCTGCTCGTATCTCTAAGAGATTGATGGGCAGGGCCTTTTCTGCATCCGACCATCTGCCCTGGAGAGACTATTGCTCCAGTACTGCTCCCCAGCCTATAAGGCTGGCATCTGTAGTGACCACCTTCCAAGAAATCGGACTGAAGGATTTCCTTTTTTCCAGATTCTGGGGAACCCACCACCAACGGAGGCTCTTGCGAACGGAAGGGGACAAGGACATTGTAAGTCTAGGGCCTGAACTTTTTTGTTCCAGGCTGACAGTATGACCCCTTGCAAATTCCTTGAATGGAATTGACCGTAGGGTACTGCTTCGAATGATGCCACCATTTTTCCCAGCAGCCTCATATACAGGCGTATGGACGGCTGTCTTTTTTGTACCCACTAAGTGGATCAAATCTTTCAAAGACAACACCTTTCCTCGAGGCAAGAATATTTTTCTCTGGCCTGAATCCAACCTTAGCCCCAAGTATTCCAGACTTTTGACTGGTTTTTAGGGCTGACTTGTCTCGGTTGATAATCCAACCGTGAGATTCCAGATACTTGATCGTCTTGTGAACGACCACGTCTAGTTTTTTCACTGAGTGGTCTATCAGCAACAAGTCATCCAGATATGCCATTATCATTACACCTTGTGTTCTTAGATTGGCCAATAAAGGGCCAGAATTTTTGTAAACACTCGTGGTGCTGTGGCCAAACCGAAGGGTAAGGCTCTGAACTGAAAATGGCGCCCTTCTACTGCAAAGCGTAGAAATTTTTGGTGGACTGGAAAGATGGGAATGTGCAAATAAGCATCTTTGATGTCGATCGTGGCTAACCAATCCTCCCCTTGTAGGGCAGTGGCCACCGATCGGATCGACTCCATCGGAAAGTCCTGATATACAGGAATTTGTATAGCCCTTTTTGAATTAATATGGGCCTCCCGTCCGCGTTTGCTTCGGGACTGTAAAGAGGTTTGAGTAAAACCCGAACCCTCATTCTTCCAGGGGAACTTCCATAATTACTCCTTGGAGCAATAGTTGTTCTAGTGCCAACAGGAGGGACTCTCTCTTCCGGGGATCCCTTGGCACGTTTGACCTTAAAAATGGGAAGGAGGAGAGTCTTTTAACTCCAAACTGTATCCCAAACCTACTGCGGAGAGCACCTATCTGTCTTGATCGTGTCCCGCCAGGTCTCCTTGCGAACAATTGGAGTCCTCCCCCCACCCGACTGAGTGGGGGCTTCAATGAATTTAACTTTGGGGGAGGTTTTGTACCTCCCCTGACCCAGGGTTTCTCATTACCCTGCTACTGTCCCTGTTTTTTACCCCCGGGATTTGACCGAGGAGGCCGTCGGAACTGTTACACAGCCGATGCCCCAGGGACTGGAGAAGCAGGCCCCTTAAAGAGGGACCTCTAACTCTGCTTTTAACCGGCAAGAGCGTATTTTTACCGCTGGAAATTTTCTGGATATATTTGTCCAGGTTTTCCCTGAATAAGCGTTCACCATGAAATGGGACGCTAACCAGCCATTCTTTACAGGGAGCTTCAGCAGACCAGTTTCTGAGCCATAGGAGCCTACGCATATGTCTATAGACAGCGTAAGGCGGGAGGCCTGATGGACTGAATCCTCTATGGCGTCAACCGCAAAGCCTAAGGCTCTAGGTAGATCAGCTAGGGCAAAGCCTGCTGATCTGTCAAGTCCCTCAAGACCTGTTTCAACTGATCCTTCACTGCTTAGCAGACCCCAATAGCTGCTACTGCTGGTTGTATCACCAAGCAGATTTTCATAAGGACTCCAATCTTTTATCTATTGGGTTCTTGAACATTTGGACATTATCCACTGGACATGTCAGTGATTTATACATACAAGAGATGGCTGCGTCCACTGTAGGGACCTTCCATTTTTTTTTTTTTTTTTTTGATGAACTTATCCTCCATGGGATAGACCACCGGAAATCTCTTGGGGGAATAAATATTTTCTCAGGACGTTCCCAATCCTGGTAAATGAGCCCTTTCAGTAAAGGGTGAAGTGGAAAAGAACAAACAGTCTGGGGGCTTCTAGCGACCCCAACGAGGATACAGTAGTGGTTGATGGTTCCGCAAGGTGCATTTTTAAATGCTGATCGGACCATGTTAGTCAGAGACTGAACCCATAATCTTTCAGCTTGAGATGCTGAGAAAAGGTTCCCCCACTGTTGATTCCTCTATAACAGAATCAACCTTATCCTGATCCCCTTCAGGCAGGTCGATCCCTGTATGGGACTGTTGCTCTGCTAACAGGCACTCTGAAGGAGGAGACGGAGATCGGGCGTGCTTTCCCTGACAGGGAGGCAGCGATACATTTTGACAATCTCTCTCTAATCCTCCCAGAGCTGAGGAAAAAACCTCCTCTGTTACATACACAGGAGCAGGTGAACTGAGGACAGCCACAGTACCAAGTACCCCTGCGGGGTCTCTACGGTCACTTACCTCTGAACTTCAGGGGAGACTGGTGCAGCAAGAGTATGCCCAAGATCCTCAGAGCCCGATGAGACCCCCTTCGCTTCCTGGAAGATTCAGTTCCGGAGCTACTGGACCGCATATTCCTAAGCCTAAAGCTGAGGTATTCCAGCCGTAATACACCACTTTTACTGAGAATAGTCTAGCACAATTGCTGCTATATCACAGTTGGTGTCTACTAATGTGCCCTTCTAGGGGATGCCTGTATCAACCGCTTGCTGTATGCCTTTAAATGTTGCCAGCTCTGTCTCTGTACTTCATAGCCAGCTTACTGCAATAATGTGGCTTTTTAAAAAACCTGCTGGGACGCCCGCACATGCGCAGAAGCGCTGCGGCGCGCACAGAGCGTCATCCCCCAGGCCCCGCCCCTTTTTCCGGCCACCTCTATATATAGAGGCGCGTGCACGCGCACGCGCGCGGCCACGTGCGCCTCGGCGCTAATTTTCAAACATGGAAACCAGGGACAGGAGCCAGGGCCCCCTTTGCCGCAGGCCGGGGGATAGACGAACACTGCAACATGGCAGAGGAAACAGTTTCCTGTAGGAGAACTCACCAGCTGCCTGGACTTTGCTCTCTGAGAAGAAACTAGTCCATATGACAAGAAAAACATTCCACAGCGGCCTCTAGTGGACAAACACAGGTACCGCAGTTTAATATACTAAACATATATAAAAAAACATTCCTTTTTTTTTTTTTTTTTCTTGACCACCATTAAAAATTATTACATTTTTTTAGTAGTTACAGGCATGCACAGATATTAGCGGGAATACCGTTAGGTAACAGACAGAAAGACAAATTAGGCTTGGGGGTCCCCCAATAGAACCAAGTTCCTGGGGGCCCCCACTTACCTGTTCCCCGCCGCAGGACTTTGTTTGGTCCACAAAAGCCCAAACTTCACCTATCACGGCAGGCATTGTAATCAAACCTTCAGGGACCGGGTTCCCAAGGATTCCACTCCCCTGGACCTGTATAGCACCCTGCACAGAAAACATCTTGGTCGTGGGTATGACCAGAGCTCTGGATCCCAGGGTCCAGCTCTCCTAAGAGAAGCATTACAGGCAGAACCTTGCTCTTCTCTGCAAGGCCCGGGTACCGACCGTTTAGCTATGAAGCTTTTTTGGTCGGATCCGGAATAGCTTACTGAGGCCCAAAAGAACCTGTACGCAAGCTCAGTGAAAAACACATGTTTCTTCTTGGCCAACACCTTAGACACTGGCAAAAAACTGAGGTGCTCCCGGATGGGAGGGGCTTATATAGGGGAGGGTACTTCCGGTTTTGGAAGTTGCCAGTGCCAGCACCTGACGGTAACTATATAACCCATTAGTAATGACTATGTCGCTCTGTGTCCCGTGATGTACGAAAAAGAAATGGGTCCCAAACCTCAATCCGGATGGGCCCAGAGATATATGCAAAAAGTAATTATTCCAATGTCCTCAGTACTTGGGTTAGCCACCAGAATATCAGTCTTCTCAAAGAACTTCCAATAAACACATGACTGTTTTGGTCAAATGTCCTTGCTTATACATTACACAAACTGTGCTGGAACCAAGAGGGAAACGTCTCCAATGGGGATAAATATGTGAAGTGAGGGGCGTGATAAAACACACTGGGGTGGAGGTACGCAACGTCGTCATGCTATGGCCGGAAACCGAAGGTATCAGTGTTTTTTCTTGTGATGTGATGCCAAGGATGCAATGTATTAAGGTAGCAAGTTATTCCCAGTGCACGGGATTGAAGTGCACTTTCATTGTGAGAGTAATTTCACGGGTTTTAATAGGTGTTGATATAAAGAGAGCATTAGCTTAAAAAAAATGCTGCATGATGATGTTTTTTTAATTAAGCTATATGGATTGAGAAAGAGGTTTACTGGTGTCCTTTGGAGACTAGAGTCGGATTCATCAAGGATAGTTTTTAATACATCTGGGAGAACCCCATGGAGCTGTAAAGCCCTAATGAAAGGGCAAGGCGCGTGTTGACCTATTCATACTATAGGTCAATACTTTAAGGAGCAGGTGGTGTGATTGGTTACGGAGCACTTTAGAGGTGACATTTGGACCAGAAATTACACAGACACTGCTTTGTTGTTTGTTTTTTTTAGCACTTTATGAAAACGTGTTTTTTTTTTTTTTTTAATAATCTAAAAACACATTTGATGTATTTGGTGATAAACATACGCACTTTTGAGCAATATATATAAAAAAAATAACTGAAAATACAAAATATTGTTTTTATGTTATCTTTTTGATATACGACATATAATGATTTATAATATTTATTGAACAATTGTAGAGCACGTCATTATCATATGGTAGTTGGAGTATATATGCAATTTATAAATCTTGGGTTTAGCTGGCATATTTGAACATGGATCATCACATTTAGGTTATTGCGCTGCATTATAAAGCAGACATGTTTTGAAATGACGTGGGAACAGTCTATAGCAGCAATAATGAAATTTTTTTTTTGATATTAGATAAACTGAGTGTTAGCGATGGGAATTTTTTCTTTTTCGTTTTTACTTTGTAAATGTCAGAAATTGCATATTTGGGGGCCCTGGACTGCCAATATATAGAACTTATAATCTATAGTGACACTCCATGGTGCCGCCATACTTTAAAACAGAAGGATAGCGATTTTATAACACAATTAATAGACAAAATTACAGTAAAAAACAAACAAAAAAGGACATGATGATGAGCGTATCTCATAACAGCAGATACATTCCTCTTCAGTCTAGTATTTATAGAGCCCAGAGGATGATATTCATGAGTCATGTCTGTGCTGTAAATAAGATGCCACTTCTCCGTGTGATTCTATTTATTATCCTCCGTTTTATTATTGTCGTCATGTGCTTCAATTAGATGCCACTCGCCCATAAAAACCTGATTTGTGATCTGTTTGGAATCAGAGTTAAAGATTTTACAGACACATAAAAAAAGGAACTCATTCATTGGGGCAATAATGAGATGCAATAACACGCCACAACCAATCAGGCTTCAGTTTGCTGCAGTCAGACCAGTTAAATCGTTTTTGATAGGTTGCCTTTGATTACTAGATTTTAAATATAAGAAAAAAGCCCAACTCCTGGCAATATTTCTTTTAATCTAGCCTAGGTTTAAAACCACTTCAATAAACGGGCACATTCACCCCCTTCCTGCCCAGGCCAATTTTCAGCGCTGTAACATTTTGAATGACAATTGCGCTGTCTGCAACACAATATGCAAAATTAAAATTGTAATATTTTTTTTCACACAAATAGAGCTTTCTTTTGGTGGTATGTGATCACCTCTGCGTTTATTTTTTGCGTTATAAACAAAAAGAAGAAGAAGAAGAGCGACAATTTTGAAAAAAAAATAAAAAACTATAAAAATGTTTTACTTGCTATAATATCCCAAATAAAATAAAACACACACACACACACACACACACACTTTTTTCCTCAGTTTAGGCCAATGTGTATTCTTCTACATATTTTTGGTAAAAATAAATAAAAATAATCACAATAAGCGTATATTGATTGGTTTGCGCAAAAGTTATAGCGCCTACAAAATAGGTTATTGATTTATGGCATTTTTATTATTATTATTTTTATTTATTTTTGCTAGTAATGGTGGCGATCTGCTAATTTAATCAGGACTGCAACATTGCGGTGGACACATCAGACACTTTTGACACTATTTTGGGACCATTCACATTTATACAGCGATCAGAGCTATAAATAGCCATTGGATTACTGTATAAATGTCACTGGCAGGGAAGGGATTAACACTAGGGGGCGATCAAGGGGTTAAATGTGTTACCTAGGGAGTGATTCTAACTGTGGGGGGGGGGGGTGGGACTGACTGGGGGAGGAGACCGATCGGTGTTCATATATACTAGGAACACACGATCTGTCTCCTCTCCCCTGACAGGATGTGGATCTGTGCGTTTCCACACACAGATCCACGTTCCTGCTCTGTCACGAGCGATCGCGGGTGCCCGGCCGACACCGTGACCTGATTCCAGGGCCTTCTTGGTTAAATAAAAATCAATTTAACTATTTTAGGTGGCCCCTCTCACTCACTGGTACATCTGAAGCTGTGAGACCACCTTTACTCTGCATCACCGAATTAGCCAATTTAAAAAGTGTACCTGTCTGTACAATCTGTTCTGATTCAGTTCACAAAATAGCTACAAATATGGCGCCTTCTATACAAGTGCGCATTACCACATGCCAGAATGGAATCGTCAAAGAGTTGTCTGGCACTGTAACAGGGTGCCGATCGGTGCTCATGGTTGATGACCTGAAAAGTGAAGCTGGACTGCTGCAGCCTTTTTCAGATTCACTCCAACAGGTTAATATATTTTACCGTCAGCCACCGAGACGAACAATTCTAAGCTTGGAGATGTAATGAACCTTGCGCCACCACGGGACACAACATAACAATATGGTGCCTTTCTTCTGTGAAGTGGAAAAGAAACTTAAGTGCTTAGAGGGAAACTCTGCTTCAGTTTGTGACCCAGATTCCATTCTGTACAGAGCCGCTTTTATGTGTGAGGCAAGCTGTTCTATGAATATTTTAGAGAGGATGGATTGGGTTCAGGGACAATGGCCTTGAGTAACAAGAACTTGTCATAGCAAAATACCTGTGGAAAAAGCCTGAGTTTAAAGCAGACATGCCCAGACTTTCAGGCAAGATACAGGCCCTGAAGCAGTGAGGCCGAGTCTATTTTGCCTCATTATTTATGAGGTGGCCTTGGTATTAGTCTGCAGCACAAAAGTCAGAGGCTGGTAGATTCTACCTGATGCTTCTAGCAAAAGGTATTTTGATTTGTCTTCAGTTTAAAGGGTATTCGTCGTTCATGAACTTGCATGGCAGATTCGTTTAGGTGATGGTCAGAGACTGAAGACCTACTACAGAGGATTGGTCAGAGACTGAAGGCCTACTGCAGAGGATTGGTCAGAGACTGAAGGCCTACTGCAGGAGGATTGGTCAGAGACTGAAGGCCTACTGCAGGAGGATTGGTCAGAGACTGAAGGCCTACTGCAGGAGGATTGGTCAGAGACTGAAGGCCTACTGCAGGAGGATTGGTCAGAGACTGAAGGCCTACTGTAGGAGGATTGGTCAGAGACTGAAGGCCTACTGCAGGAGGATTGGTCAGAGACTGAAGGCCTACTGCAGGAGGATTGGTCAGAGACTGAAGGCCTACTGCAGGAGGATTGGTCAGAGACTGAAGGCCTGCTGCAGAGGATTGGTCAGAGACTGAAGGCCTGCTGCAGAGGATTGGTCAGAGACTGAAGGCCTGCTACAGAGGATTGGTCAGAGACTGAAGACCTGCTACAGAGGATTGGTCAGAGACTGAAGGCCTGCTGCAGAGGATTGGTCAGAGACTGAAGGCCTGCTGCAGAGGATTGGTCAGAGACTGAAGACCTGCTACAGAGGATTGGTCAGAGACTGAAGACCTGCTACAGAGGATTGGTCAGAGACTGAAGACCTGCTACAGAGGATTGGTCAGAGACTGAAGACCTGCTACAGAGGATTGGTCAGAGACTGAAGACCTGCTACAGAGGATTGGTCAGAGACTGAAGACCTGCTACAGAGGATTGGTCAGAGACTGAAGACCTGCTACAGAGGATTGGTCAGAGACTGAAGACCTGCTACAGAGGATTGGTCAGAGACTGAAGACCTGCTACAGAGGATTGGTCAGAGACTGAAGACCTGCTACAGAGGATTGGTCAGAGACTGATGACCTGCTACAGAGGATTGGGCAGAGACTGCAGACATACTACAGAGGATTGGTCAGAGACTG
This sequence comes from Rana muscosa, assembly GCA_029206835.1. Classification (NCBI taxonomy): domain Eukaryota; kingdom Metazoa; phylum Chordata; class Amphibia; order Anura; family Ranidae; genus Rana; species Rana muscosa. The sequence continues at coordinate 277,847,122 of CM055128.1, forward strand.
AAGACCTACTACAGAGGATTGGTCAGAGACTGAAGACCTACTACAGAGGATTGGTCAGAGACTGAAGACCTACTACAGAGGATTGGTCAGAGACTGAAGACATACTACAGAGGATTGGTCAGAGACTGAAGACATACTACAGAGGATGGTCAGAGACTGAAGACATACTACAGAGGATGGTCAGACTGCAGACATACTACAGAGGATGGTCAGACTGCAGACATACTACAGAGGATGGTCAGACTGCAGACATACTACAGAGGATTGGTCAGAGACTGAAGACATACTACAGAGGATGGTCAGACTGCAGACATACTACAGAGGATGGTCAGACTGCAGACATACTACAGAGGATGGTCAGACTGCAGACATACTACAGAGGATTGGTCAGAGACTGAAGACCTACTACAGAGGATTGGTCAGAGACTGAAGACCTACTACAGAGGATTGGTCAGAGACTGAAGACATACTACAGAGGATGGTCAGACTGAAGACATACTACAGAGGATGGTCAGACTGCAGACATACTACAGAGGATGGTCAGACTGCAGACATACTACAGAGGATGGTCAGACTGCAGACATACTACAGAGGATGGTCAGACTGCAGACATACTACAGAGGATGGTCAGACTGCAGACATACTACAGAGGATGGTCAGACTGCAGACATACTACAGAGGATGGTCAGACTGCAGACATACTACAGAGGATCAGACTGCAGACATACTACAGATGATCAGAGGCTGCAAAGAGAAAAGAGAATACAGTAAATAGTAGTTTAAAAAAAAAAGAAAAAAGTGAAAGTGAAAGAAATAGACCAAACAAACAATTTAAAGCGGAGGTCCGCCGAATTTGTTTATTTTTTAAGTCAGCAGCTACAAATACTGCAGCTGCTGACTTTTAGAATAAGGACACTTACCCGTCCAGTTCGCCCACGATGTCGGCACCCGAGGCCAACCTGTCCCTTGGTCCTCAGATGCTGCCGCCACCATCTTCGGGTAAGGGACTCAGGAAGTGAAGCCTTGCGGCTTCACAGCCTGGTTCCCTACTGCGCATGCGCGAGTCGCGCTGCGCAATCCAAATGGTCCCTGCTGTCTTCGGGGACCCGTGTCTCCCAGAAGACAGCGGGGGGAGATGGGAAGTGGCGTAGACCCCCGCAGATTCTGCGGGTGGTCTACGCCCGGAAGTGGGTGCAAATACCTGTATTATACAGGTATCTGCACCCCCCTCCCCCCTGAAAAGTGCCAAATGTGACACCGGAGCGGGGATGGTTCCGAAAAGCGGAAGTTCCATTTTTGTGTGGACCTCTGCTTTAACTAGCAGATTGCAATGTAATCCATAGATTGTCTGCACTGGCCTGAGTTCTGGTTCCTGTAGCAGTTAGATATGTTGGTGTGGTATAGCAGTTCTAGCAGTATACATATGGTGGTGACAGAACTTTCTCTGACCTCGTCAATAGCGCGGGACACTGTACAGTGACCGAGGTGTTCCCAGGCTCTCCTTACATAACTGGACAGGTCACATGACACAGAGCCAGTCCAGGGACACTTCTACTATTCCGGGTCATGGTCTGATCAGGTCTGAGTAACAAGTGTGCAGAGAAAACACTGGCTGCTGGGGGCTTGGGAGCCTCACAATAAGTACCAATGGACCCCTAGTAAAGCACTTTTACAAAGCTGCAGCTTTTAGCGAGGTTAGTAAATAGTCCTCTAAATAAGGGGTCTCAAACTGGTGGCCCTCCAGCTGTTGCAGAACTATGAGGCATTGCAAGGCTGACAGTTACAAGCATGACTCCCACAGGCAGAGGCATGATGGGACTTGTAGTTTCGCAACAGCTGGAGGGCCACCAGTTTGAGAACCCTGATCTAAAGGCTTAAAAAAAAAAGTTCACAACCATTGTAAAATCAGAGTCAAGCTGCTTTATCAAACCTTTCCCACTAGAGCCATCATTAATCAGGCTCTGACGGATGAAGTTATTCTCTCACTCTTGCGCGGTGTATCGGTTCTATGAAGCAGGGCCATCGGAACAGGACAGGCAAAACAAGCAATTGCTTGGGGCCCCCGAGCTGGCCTGGGGCCCCAGCCTAGGGTGCCTGCCTGCTACTGTCCTGGATTTCCACCCTGAGCGAATCTGCGGATTGCGGCCATAGGAAAGCCCGCGGCTTCGGCCTAGCTCCGGAGCGGCGGTCATCTTGGTACACCCGTTGGCAGCGGCCGAGGGGAGATGTGGACATTACAGTGGGGGAGATGTGGACATTACAGTGGGGGAGATGATGTGGACATTACAGTGGGGGAGATGATGTGGATATTACAGTGCGGACTCCCCCTGTCCATCCCACGGTCCATAAAACAGTCCTAAACAACATCTTAATGTTAATGTGAGTGTGTATTTGTTTTAAGTATGTTGGATTATATGCAACAGCAGTATTTGCACTGTAAACCTTTATTATTTATATAAAGTGTGGGTGAGCTTAAACTGTATCGCTATGCTGTGGTTCCTGTAGGCTTTGCGTGAGTGCGGGGGGGGGGGCACCCTCCATGTCCATTTGCTTGGGGCCCCCAAATTCCTTCAAACGGCCCTGCTATGAAGTGACTGGATATGCCCGGCTTCTCTCGTTGGTTAACATTGATATACAGGTCCTTCTCAAAAAATTAGCATATTGTGATAAAGTTCATTATTTTCTGTAATGTACTGATAAACATTAGACTTTCATATATTTTAGATTCATTACACACAACTGAAGTAGTTCAAGCCTTTTCTTGTTTTAATATTGATGATTTTGGCATACAGCTCATGGCAACCCAAAATTCCTATCTCAAAAAATTAGCATATCATGAAAAGGTTCTCTAAACGAGCTATTAACCTAATCATCTGAATCAACTAATTAACTCTAAACACCTGCAAAAGATTCCTGAGGCTTTTAAAAACTCCCAGCCTGGTTCATTACTCAAAACCGCAATCATGGGTAAGACTGCCGACCTGACTGCTGTCCAGAAGGCCATCATTGACACCCTCAAGCAAGAGGGTAAGACACAGAAAGAAATTTCTGAACGAATAGGCTGTTCCCAGAGTGCTGTATCAAGGCACCTCAGTGGGAAGTCTGTGGGAAGGAAAAAGTGTGGCAGAAAACGCTGCACAACGAGAAGAGGTGACCGGACCCTGAAGAAGATTGTGGAGAAGGACCGATTCCAGACCTTGGAGGACCTGCGGAAGCAGTGGACTGAGTCTGGAGTAGAAACATCCAGAGCCACCGTGAACAGGCGTGTGCAGGAAATGGGCTACAGGTGCCGCATTCCCCAGGTCAAGCCACTTTTGAACCAGAAACAGCGGCAGAAGCGCCTGACCTGGGCTACAGAGAAGCAGCACTGGACTGTTGCTCAGTGGTCCAAAGTACTTTTTTCGGATGATAGCAAATTTTGCATGTCATTCGGAAATCAAGGTGCCAGAGTCTGGAGGAAGACTGGGGAGAGGGAAATGCCAAAATGCCTGAAGTCCAGTGTCAAGAACCCACAGTCAGTGATGGTCTGGGGTGCCATGTCAGCTGCTGGTGTTGGTCCACTGTGTTTTATCAAGGGCAGGGTCAATGCAGCTAGCTATCAGGAGATTTTGGAGCACTTCCTGCTTCCATCTGCTGAAAAGCTTTATGGAGATGAAGATTTCATTTTTCAGCACGACCTGGAACCTGCTCACAGTGCCAAAACCACTGGTAAATGGTTTACTGACCATGGTATTACTGTGCTCAATTGGCCTGCCAACTCTCCTGACCTGAACCCCATAGAGAATCTGTGGGATATTGGGAAGAGAAAGTTGAGAGACGCAAGACCCAACACTCTGGATGAGCTTAAGGCCGCTATTGAAGCATCCTGGGCCTCCATAACACCTCAGCAGTGCCACAGGCTGGTTGCCTCCATGCCACGCCGCATTGAAGCAGTCATTTCTGCAAAAGGATTCCCGACCAAGTATTGAGTGCATAACTGAACATAATTAATTGAAGGTTGACTTTTTTTGTATTAAAAACACTTTTCTTTTATTGGTCGGATGAAATATGCTAATTTTTTGAGATAGGATTTTTGGGTTTTCATGAGCGGTATGCCAAAATCATCAATATTAAAACAAGAAAAGCCTTGAACTACTTCAGTTGTGTGTAATGAATCTAAAATATATGAAAGTCTAATGTTTATCAGTACATTACAGAAAATAATGAACTTTATCACAATATGCTAATTTTTTGAGAAGGACCTGTATAAGAAGGAGGAGGAAGAAGGAACGCATCTTACAAACTACTAGCTCCAGTTATCTGGTTGTAGTATTTATATAGGGCGGCCACATTACAAAGTACACAAAACCATTTTACAAGTCCCCGTGCTAGAAAGAGTACAGTTGAATGTCCCTACCAAAGACACACACACACACACACGTGTAACCCATGGTCATTTTAGGAATAACCAACAAAAAGGTTTTCGGGTTGTGAAGGTTAACTGGCGAGCTTATATGTAACCCACACATGCACAAGGAAGACCGACAAACTCCCAAACAGATCGCATCCTTGGGGGGGACAACACCAGAACTGTGCAAGGCAAAGACGCCAACATCTGAGTGTATATCCAGACTATATACAATGTTTATCTCAGCCAATATAGAGATGCACATGCATGCTATAGAGAACGTCTTTACAAAACAAAAAAAAGACGAAGAAAGAATGTGCCAATGGGAGAAACCAATATGCCTCAGTCAATGGTAGTGGCTGATACACAAAACTCTATGGTGGGAATACTTCCATTAACCAAATTTAAAAAAGCACTATGTTTATAAAGAAATTAAACAGATATAAATATAAACCTTAGAAAGAAAAAAAAAAAGGAAAAACATCAAGTTTGTATAAAGACCTACCTCTTCAGGAGGCCCCTTGCTACAAGCCACCCGTGTTCCAGCTACCAGAATACGCCTATGTGGCCAGACGAGGCTCAGCAGAGATAAATTCGGAAGGGAGGCCTCTCCGGTTTATCTTGTCCCGCAGGGAATCCTCCTGACAGAGCTAAATGCTTTATCTAGAGGTAGCAGGCCCCCTCTCGCTCTCACACTTCGGAGAGTCAGCAGTTTATCTAGGGGAAGTTCTCTGGCAGAATGGGCACACTAGCAAATATTGGGAATTATATGACTGTACACAGGGAATCAGGAGGGTCATGTGGACACAACAGCAGGCAGTGTTTGCATTCTTCTGGATCAACACAAGAGATATATGAGCTAAAAGTGCACCCGTAATACAGCAATGAACATCACACTGGAGAAAGAGGTTAGGCCAGGGAGATTGTGTACTTGGGTCCTTACAATGAAGGTTTTAGTGTACACTGGAAGTGTCATGATTGTGGTTAACCTGTGGACTAAGGGGAGGGGTCCATAACAGCCTTAGCTCAAAGGAAGTGGTCTAAATGATGCTGGCCGTCATCGAACCTTCAAGACAGAAGACAGGTCCAACTGCAGGGCTGTCAAAACAGGGCAGGCAAAACAAGCAATTGCTTGGGGCCCCGAGCTGGCCTAGGGTGCCTGCCTGCTGCCTGTCACTGTCCTCGATTTCCGCCCTGAGCCGATCCGCGGATTGCAGCCATAGGAAAGGCCGCGGCTTCGGCCTAGCTCCGGAGCGGCGGCCATCTTGGTACACACCCGGCGGCAGTGGCCGAGGTGAGATGTGGGGAGATGTGGACATTACAGGGGGGAGATGATGTGGACATTACAGGGGGGAGATGATGTGGATATTACAGTGCAGAGTCCCCCTGTCCATCCCACGGTCCCCCTGTCCATCCCACGGTCCTAAACAGCATCTTAAAGTTGTTGTAAACCCTTTTGTCGTTTTTTTTTTTCTAACCTGCAAGACAAAGCTATAATGAGCTAGTATGACTAGCATACTAGCTCATTATGTACCACTTACCTTCGATCGGGGCCCCCGAAGTCGTCCGTGTCCCTCCTCTAGCCGCATCCATCGCTGCGGCGATAGCCGGAATGTTACTTCCGGGTATCGCCGCTGCAGCCAATCACAGCGCCGCTCCGGCGCTGTGATTGGCCGGAGCGGCGAAGACGCGACTCCGCGCATGAGCTGTCAAATTCGGCTACGTCGTCGAATGTTGCGACCTAGCCGAATTTGTGAATGGGGTGACGTCAGCGTCGCCGCATTTACATACAAATATCTCCTTAACCGTGTAGGTTAAGGAGATATTTCATGCACCTACAGGTAAGCCTTAATCTAGGCTTACCTGTAGGTCTTTGTTTAAAAAGTGGGTTTACAACCACTTTAATGTTAATGTGAGTGTGTATGTGTTTTAAGTATGTTGGATTATATGCAACAGCAGTATTTGCACTGTAAACCTTTTTTATTTATATAAAGTGTGGGTGAGCTTAAACTGTATCACTATGCTGTGGTTCCTGTAGGCTTTGCGTGAGTGCGGGGGGGGGGGGGCCTCCATGTCCATTTTGCTTGGGGCCCTTAAATTCCTTCAAACGGCCCTGGGTCCAAGACAGCATGGGCTCAGAGGAAGTGGACCGAATTATGCTGCGCATCATTCAACTCAAAAGACTGAGGACAAATTGGCAGCCTGGGCTCAGAGGTAGTTGTCTGAATGAGGTTTGCTGTCATTCAGCTCAATAGATGTCAGGACCATGACAGCCTGGGCTCTGGGGAAGCAGTCTGTAATGGACCGGTCCTCCACTTTCCATATTGAATGACAGCTAGCTTCATTCAGTCCACTTCCTCTGAGCTCAGGCTGTCATGGACTTGTTCTCAGTCTTCGGAGTTGAATGACAGCAACCCTCATTTAGACTGCTACCCCTGAGCCTAGACTTTCATGGACTCATCCTCAGAGGAAGCAGTCTGAATGATGCTGGCTGTCATTGAACCCAGAAGACTGAGAACAGGTCCATGACAGCCTGAGCTCAGAGGAAGTGGACCAAATAATGCTAGCTGTCATTCAACCTGGAAAGCGGAGGAGGATGGGTCCATTACAGCCTGGGTTCAGAGGAAGTGGGCCGAAAGATGCTGAACGTCATTCAACCCAGAAGACTGAGGATTTCTAGTGGCAAAGAGAAATTACTGAGGGGGGGCAGCTATGGATTAAGCAAGGAGGACTGCTTTACAGCCAACCTTCCACCATCTGGAAATCAGTTGAACACCCTGCTGCACCGTAGTCACCCTCTGGTGTCAAAGTTTACCTTCTGCCTATCTCTATAAACTGTTTAAAGTGGAGCTCCACCCTAAATAGCAACTTTTGCTATTTGGAACCCTCCCCCCCTCCGGTGTCACAATTGACACCTTTCAGGGGGGAGGGGGGTGAAGATACCTGTCTAAGACAGGTATTTTCACCCACATCCGGGAGTCCTGTCTCCGGGAATCTGCGGGAGTTACGTCACTTCCCGCAGACTTCCCTTGGTGTTCTGGGAGACACTCGGCTCCCAGAACACAGGAGCACCAATCAGAACGGCGCAGCGCGACTCGCGCATGCGCCGTAGGGAACCGGGCATGAAGCCGCAGGGCTTCACTTCCTGGTTCCCTCAGCGAGGATGGCGGAGGGAGCAGCAGAGCGACGAGCGGTCGCTCGTCCTCTGCTGCGGACGTCGCTGGACTCCAGGACAGGTAAGTGTCCAAATATTAAAAGCCAGCAGCTGCTGTAGCTGTAGCTGCTGGCTTTTAATTTTTTTTTTCCGGTGGAGCAACCCCTTTAAGTAAAATTTGGTGTTTTAGGACATGGGACAAGCATGATCATTCTGCCACATCCCCCACAACACAGCAGCACCTGGTGCCTGAGTACGGTCACATTTGGAGAGTTGACTTACCCAACTCTACAGGGTTTTAGAAAAAGAATATATATCGGTATTTGCACACATTCCTTGTGGGATTTGAAAGCAGACCTGGGGGGAGCATAAGTTTGAAGATAAGCAGAAGTGATGAAACATTGTGGGATAGCTGGGTGTTACAGCCATTAACAGTTCATCGTCATCTCCGGACATCAATATACACAGTGCTAAATACTCCCCCAACCTAAACCTTCTAAGAACTGCCATCATTACAAGAATATACAATGGAAGCTGTATTTAAAAAGTGTACCTTTACAATGGTCAACATTCACATTTGCTCTCCTTCTAAATTTGAGTGTACGCTGATCCCCCTGAAAAATATTCCACTTATGCCCTGTACACACGATGGGATTTCCTATGGATTTTTCCATCGGAATTCCGATGAAGCTGACTTCCAGCAGTCTCGCCTACACACCATCAGTCAAAAATCCGACCGTCCCAAACGCCGTGACGTAAAACACTCCGACGAGCCGAGAAAAATTAAGTTCAATGCTTCCGAGCATGCGTCGACTTGATTCTGAGCATGCGTGGGTTTTTTCTCCGATGGAGTTCCACACAGACAATCGGAATTTGCTATCGTTGGAAAAAAGACTGATGGGGCCCATACACGATCGCTTTGTCCAATGAAAAAAGTCCATCGGACTGTTCATCGGTAAAACCGATCGTGTGTACAGGGCATCTCCCTGCCTAAAATTACAAATATTTTGCACTTGGATATACAATTAAATGAAAGATTACAAAATAAATCAAGGACTGCACAGATAACAGTTACTTATACATGTGTGAAAATTATATGTACTACTCTTTGCATAGGATTTTAGAATTCCTGTCCCCAAGTTATATAACTCAAGAAGAGCAGTGTAGTAAAGATTGTATATTACCAATTATACAGTATATTTAATGGCCTATTATACTAGAGATTTTACCATGAGCTCAAAGTCTTCGAGGCTTCCTATCGGCCCCATGCCAGGCAGATCTGTCAGAGCCACTTGGGAGAGGGAACACCAAACACTTACATTCCACATCTGAAGGAGTACATTACGTGCCATAAGGGTTTCACAGGTATGAGTAACATGCAGAGGACTACTGGTCAGTAGTGAGAACTTGCAGCACCAACAAAGGACCTGATCGGTTGCTACAGTCTGCATGGTCCGTCCTATTGGTCCCAATCAATGGTCCCATTGATCCAGGTTAATGGTATACCTAGGTCACATTCATCTGGACTTGTTCTGCAACACTGACGATTCTCTGCCACTCATCCAAGTACCGTATACACTCGAGTATAAGCCGACCCGAATATAAGCCGAGGCACCTAAGTTTTCCCAGTTTTTTGTGGTACAATTATTGACTCGAGTATAAGCCTAGGGTGTTCATCTGCATGCCTCACTGTGTCCATGCCTCACTGTGTTCATGACTAGACTGACGTTTAACATGGGAGTCTATGGAAGGGGTGCCCGGCTTTGAAAAATCTATGCTCCCCAGCCGTAGGTGCTTTGGACAACAAACTTTGCACACTGGTAGAGGAAGAGTGAGGCTACATGTGTGCCAAGTTTGGGGTGGAAGGGACCTACGGCCGGCTGGTACTGGATCCCCAAAGTCCGGAGATCAGGCGCAAAAAAAGGTGACTCGAGTATAAGCAGAGGAGGGCATTTTCAGCACAAAAAAATGTGCTGAAAAAAAAATCGGCTTATACTCGAGTATATACGGTAGTTTCCTTTCCTTAGTTCCCTACCCTCAGTCCAGAATTGAAGAGGCTATTAGGACTTATAGTGAAAAGTCAGAGCAAGTCCAGTTGAATGAGACCAACTACTACCAGCTATAGTGAGGGGAAAAAAGGTATTTGATCCCCTGCTGATTTTGTACGTTTGCCCACTGACAAAGAAATGATCAGCCTATAAATTTTGATACTAAATTTATTTTAACAGGAGACAGAAAAAAAAAATCCAGAAAAACGCATTTCAAAAAAGTTATAAATTGATTTGCATTTTAATGAGTGAAATAAGAATTTGACCCCTTCTCAAAACATGAGTTAGTACTTGGTGGCAAAACCCTTGTTGGCAATCACAGAGGTCAGACGTTTCTTGTAGTTAGCCACCAGGTTTGCACACATCTCAGGATTTTGTCCCACTCCTCTTTGCGGATCCTCTCCAAGTCATTAAGGTTTGGAGGCCGACGTTTGGTAACTTGAAGCTTCAGCTCCCTCCACATATTTTCTATGGGATTAAGGTCTGGAGACGGGCTAGGCCACTCCGGGACCTTAATGTGCTTCTTTTTGAGCCACTCCTTTGTTGCCTTGGCTATGTTTTGGGTCATGCTGGAATACCCATCCACAACCCATTTTTAATGTTCTGGCTGAGGGAAGGAGGTTCTCACCCAAGATTTGATGGTACATGGCCCCGTCCATCGTCCCTTTGATGCAGTAAAGTTGTCCTGTCCCCTTAGCAGAAAAACACCCTCAAAGCATAATGTTTCCACCTCAATGTTTGACGGTGGGAATGGTGTTCTTGGGGTTATAGGCACCGGTCTTCCCGTCGCCGTCGCAGTCTTCTTCTCTCTTCTCCTTCTCAATGTTGACGCGTCGCTTCCTCCCGCTGTAATACTGGCTGTTCGCTCCGCATTAATATAGGCTTCTCATGACGTCACAGTCACATGCTCCCATGACGTCACAGTCACATGCTCCGGGGCCACCCGGAGCATGCGACTGTGACGTCATTAAAAGCCTATATTAATGCGGAGCAAACAGCCAGTATTACAGCGGGAGGAAGCGATGCGTCAACATCGAGGAGGAGAAGAGAGAAGGCGACGGGAAGACCGGCCCATCCACTAGCAAAAGAGCTGGAAGAAGATAGTGGAGGGGCCGGCAGAAGGACAACGGAGAGCCGGACGAGACGACGGGAAGACCGGGCCTCTCCGCTAGCAAAAGAGCTATAAGAAGATAGCGGAGGCCCGGCGGAAAAAAAAACCGGAGAGTGAGAGAAGAACCGGAGAGCGGGAGAAGAAGAAGGCGACGGGAAGACCGGGCCCCGCTAGCAAAAGAGCTGCAAGAAGATAGCGGAGGCCCGGCAGAAGAAAGAACCGGAGAGCGCGGAGACCCCAGGAGCTGTGCAATAAATTTATTTAAAAAGCTGTGTGTGTTTTTATTGCCATTTTTTTCCACCAGGTGAATAGGTAGGGGTACGATGTACCCCATACTCATTCACATAGGGTGGGGGGCCGGGATCTGGAGGGCCCCTTATTAAAGGAGGGCTCCCGGATTCCGATAAGCCCCCCGCCCACAGACCCCGACAACCAACGGCCAGGGTTGTCGGGAAGAGGCCCTTGTCCTCATCAACATGGGGACAGGGTGCTTTGGGGTGGGGGGCCGCAGGTTGCCCCCTGCCCCCGAAGCACCAAACCCCCCATGTTGAGGGCATGCGGCCTGGTATGGTTCAGGAGGGATGGGGGGCGCTCTTTCGTCCCCCCCTCTTCCCCTGTGGCCTGCCAGGTTGCGTGCTCGGATAAGGGTCTGGTTTGGATCTTGGGGGGGACCCCCACGCCGTTTTTTCGGCGTAGGGGTTCCCCTTCAAATCCAGACCAGACCCAAGGGCCTGCCTGGTATGCTCCTGGAGGGGGAACCCATGCCGTTTTTTTATTTAAAATTTGGCCTGGAGTTCCCCCTCAAGAGCAGCACAGCACAAGTCGCATGCCTAAGTCGGATCATGCAAGACTGCGGTCCGACTTTGATCCGACTTCAATGATAGTCAATGGGCTGAAGTCGGATCAAAGTCGGACCAAAGTAGTACAGGGAGCATTTTCAAAGTCGGACCGACATGTGTCGGACCAGTTAAGACGGCTCCCATAGGGAAACATTGATTTTCACACGTCATGAGCTCCCAATGTCGGAGCGTTTGTCGCCCCAGTGTGAACCCGGCCTGAAAGTCGTATGAATGTCGTGTAGTATCAGTGTGAACCCAGCCTCATGGGTTCACACTAGTACGACACGACAGTCATACAACTTTCATCCTACTTTCATCCTACTTTCATCCTACTTTGCTCTGCGACATCAGTCCTACATTGGTCCGACATCCATCCGACGTTCATGAACAGGATACTACTTTGATCCGAATTTGTGCTAGTCTGACTTGTCCTTTGACCAATGAAAACAATCCCAGTGTGAGATAAATTCCTTTTACTGCTGCTGAAATCACCATGTCGGATGTCAAAAGTCGAATGGTTAGGACAAGGATCCTACTTTAATGATATTCAGTGGGCTGAAATAGGATCAAAGTCGGACCAAAGTAGTACAGGGAGCATTTTCAAAGTCGGACTGACTTGTGTCGGACCAGTTAAGACGGATCTCATAGGAAAACATTGATTTTTACACGTCATGCGACATGAGCTCCCAATGTCGGAGCGTTTGTCAGACCAGTGTGAACCCAGCCTAAAAGCCAGCAGCTACAAATACTGCAGCTGCTGACTTTAAAAAAAAAAAAATGGACGCTTACCTGTCCAGTGCGCCCGCGATGTCTACAAATGAAGTTGAGCAGTCGCTCGGTCCTCGGATGCTGCCGCCGCCATTCTCGGTGAGGGAATCAGGAAGTGAGGCCTTGCAGCTTCACTGCCCGGTTCCCTACTGCGCATGCGCGAGTATCGCGGCGCGCCGTCACTGGTCCCCGCTCTCTCCTGGGAACAGTGCGTTTCGCAGAAGACAGCGGGGGGGGGGGGGGAATGGTGCAAATACCTGTCTTAGACAGGTATCTGCACCCCCCTCCCCCTGAAGGGTGCCAAATATGACACCGGAGGGGGGGGGGGGTTCCGAAAAGCGGAACTCCCCTTAAAGCCTCTCAATGGGGCTAGTATGAGATAAAAAATAAAATAAAAAATGTTCATAGCGCATACAGATTTGTGAATTGGGGTTTCTGTGCCTCTTTTTTTGAAAAAGATGAGGAGCTTACTAGCAGAGACATTCATTCCTGCACAAAAGCTTCAAGCTGCTTTTACATTTTCCAAGTCAAATGACGAATATCAAAACTTTGATTTTCAAAAACCTCACCAAGGATTGTAATTGTTTTCTATACATCATATTCCCTGTCTAAGGCTAATGGATGAGATGTGTTCCCATCATTCTGAATCACCATGCAGCTGTCTCGGCACAATATTTAAACACAATGCTAACAAAGCAGCATGTTAACAGACCTGTCAGTGGGATATCAGGGAAATCCACAGGACATTTATCAGCAATGGAAAAAAGTAATATTGCAGGTAAAAACCATTAAGCATTCAGATTTAAGTCTTTACATTGCGCTAATAAAAGTAACAAACAGCTGATTGGTTGATGAGGGCCACGCCGCTATGATCCATCTTACTGGATGAGCCCCAGTGTTCTATGAAATAATGAGCACCTAGTGAAGGATGAACACAAAGTATATTATAAAAGCCGAACATTCTTTTATCTCATTTTCGATAGAAAAGGGAATTGTTCAAACCTTGGTCTTCTAGGTATTCAAATTCTTTTATCATCTGAGTCCAAATGGGGAAATTTCCCTTCACTTCCTGTTTAGGAGACAACAGGAAGTTGTGAGAGGAGAGATTTTCCTCTCAATCTCTTCAATGAGTGGAAAATTCTCCCTTGAACAGCTGTCCTCAGACAAGCATTTCCTTTGGAAGATTTCACCTCTATTCCTGTTCTGGGGAACAACTGGATTTCTGGTAACAATGGTCCCCATAAAAAAGGACATCAAAAATTTCCAGCAGGCAAACAATAAAAACACAACAGAGGTTTTCATCTATACCTACTCTACTCCAAAGCTAAAAGGAAGCGTTATGGACCTTTTCAGCATAGAGACTCAACACTGTATACCTAAAACACCCTGTCTTTTCCAGTTCGGTCAAAAGGTTAAATCATTAGTTTGGGGGTATTGGTAAAACTGGAGAAACCGGGAGAGGCAACAAATTAAGTATTGCCACCAGAGGTTGCCTAGCAAGGGTTTTGTTGGGAATTTTGTTTTCCCAACAGGTTTCAAATGGACCTTGCAGTGCCGCTCAAAGTTGAGACAGATATCTCCCCTCCGGTTACAGTGAAGGGAGCTGGCGTCAGTGCACCAGAGGTATAAAAGCATTATCAAAAGACCAACCCCTTCAATTAGTATGTAGATGAATGTAACCTCAGTCAGTCAATGGTGCTCCAGCCGCACCCCCGACATGTTTCTCTGTGACCAAGCCCCGGAGAGCAGGACGAAACATGTCAGGGTAGTGTGGCTGGAGAGGTGCTGGCTGAGGCCACATTCATCTACACACTAATGCACTGGGTTGGGGAGGTTCTTCTCTTTGATAATTCCCAACAGGTTTGGTTTAAAGTAAAGAACCAAAAGTCCTTCAGTAGAAAACTATAAGAAGCTAGAGTTTCTGGACAAAAAAGAAGCCTGCAAAGTCTCCTCTGCCCAAAAAATTGTGTCTGGAGTCAGTTCTTATGTACGCTGCATGCCCCATGCGTCATATTATCACCACAGCTCATTCTTAGCATGCAAAGAACAGAGCTAGGTGCCAGGAAATATGCACATCATCGGTGGCTTTCGCCACGATGAGTGCCGCAGGACCTGGACAAAGTAGTGGGGGAGTAGATGGCGATTGATGGATCAGCAACTGGAGCATGGACCAGACAAGACAAAAGCAGACTTGGAGGTAAGTGCACCATAATGTGCAAGTATGCTGTGGACAGTATGGCGAGATCCCACCCAACCTATGCAGAATTGAGTTCTACTTTAAATTCTGTTATGCATCTCTTTGGTAACTGTCAAGTATATACGTGCTCAACACATAAGTGACAAACCCGCCCAACTTGGAACGTACACAAAACAACGAGTTCCAATTTGTTGAGCTGCCTGATGAGGTTTAACTTACCAGCATACTTAGGTAATTGTATCTTGCATTACCCGTGTCTTGGTTTGTATAATGCAACTTATGGTTAAAGGAATTACAAAAAAAAAAAAAAAAGGGGAGGAGTATTATATATACCCCTCGGGTACTCCTGAAAAACATTGGGGGGTGCTTTTGCTGGGTACATTTTTTTCACATTCAACAGTTTGTTTTATCCTAGCAAATGCAAGTTGAATCATTTATAAGAATTGCAGTGCAATCATTGTCAGTGCATAAGCAATAGTAACTTACAGTATGTACCTGTTCTATGTGACTGTGAATTTAGAACATGAGTCCATGCCTTTCGTTTATTGGTTGGTACTTGTGTAGTGTAACAGGATTTCCAGGTCCCAACAAAGGGAGACGAGGAGCCCAGCATGCCCCTACCTACCTGTAAGCAGTCTCTGTCTAACCCTTTGTGCTCTGGATGAGTACATTCATTGGTCTCTTCTCTGTATGGATGGTGGTAGAAGGCGCAGGAACTTTATGTGTGTCATATGTACAGTTACATGAGCCGGCAGTGGAGCAGCTTGAGTTACATCAATCCTTCCTGTGTCTCCTCTATTAATAGATCCAGCGCTGGAGGAGGCAAGCTTTACAGACAGACCTACCAAACTGTCACTTCCATGGGAGCACAACACAGGCTGAAAATCACAAACGCCACACAGGAGAGGGGCACAGCCAGGATAATGAGCATGCACATTTGCAGTGGGTAGGATTTGAAACTTTCATTGCCTTTTTTTAGAAGCAGACACCTCGTGACCTTGTTCTGGGTTTTTAAGCATAAGATTTCCAGCATGTGCCAAGCACTGAGCAGCAATGCCCCCGAGCACACTGAATGGACAGGAAAGGGGACACACCAACATAGAGACACTGAACTATACCATCCAATATCAAGAGGAGTTTAAAGCTGAACTCCAGGAAAATGACTAAATACACCATTGGAAGACACCGATGTGAATTCTCTTATCTGCCAAAAGATTTTGAATTCTGTCAGCCATTTTTTGTATTTGCTACTGTAGCACACGGACCCTTTTTCCTGCTTACCTTCACTTGCAGGGTAAGGGACACCGTGCCACATGCCCGTATCCTCCTGGTATAAGAGGTTGAGCGGTGTTCATACTATTGTTGGGTCCTGCAGCGAGTTTCTTCCCTCCATTGGTTCTCATCCCTAGAGTATAGGGAAAAAAGTCTATTCTTTCCCCCAAAAGAAGGCCAATGTCCAGACGGTGTTTAAACTCCAACAGACAAGTTTATTTTTCCTTGCTTGGAACTTAGTGGGAAAAAAGGTTGAAGGCAGAGATAGAGTTGGGTAGGGAGACAGGCTTGAGTGGAGAATAGGGTAAATGGGTGCCGCGTGCCTGAACCTGAGTGGGTATTGCTCACCCGGATAGATCCCTCTCACAGTTCTAGCAGCCAGAGTGAAGCACGAACAGTTACTTCAGATTTAGTCCCCTTCAAAAGACAAGTTCAGGAGATCCTCTGCCACAGAATCCTTTTTGTTCCTGAATCCAGAACTCTTTAACACCTGCAACCTTAGGTGGCAATGGGGCACATCACAGGCGCTATTGTGCAACTGCACGACTCTCGCCACCAGGGTTCCCACCTTGGAATCCCCCGACCAATCTCCTCAGAACATGGCGTCTGCCCCTTATGTCCCGGCATGCACAGCAGGTAGACCACGCCCACTGTATGGCTCCTGAGAGAGGACACCCAATCATGCTATAATGCCACCTGTGGTTCAACCCGAGACCTGAGCGACAGCGCCACCCACAGGTCAAGGGGAACTATACACCCAGGCAACACCACAGCAGAGCAGAGTCCAATATTAAGAATACAGAAAACCTGAGCCAAACTATTGCTCAGGCTGCCCTCAAATTTAAGGCATAGCAACCCCAATTTTGGGGGTCCGCTACACTACACATCTGCCAAACAGAACAGCCAGGAAGGTGACACCACTTGCCCTGTCAGAGTCAAGAAATACAGTGGTGTCACCGGCCAGTCTACATCCTGCCAACTGGGTAATGTACAGTAGGAACAACAACACCCTAATATGTCACCAACTCATGCAGAGTGCGATTAGAGCCTAGTGTGGTCCCTCTCCCTGTACAAGTGCCGATGTGCAGGAGATGACCAGAGGTTAATGCCAAGAGCAACGCAGGTACTTCTGCTGATTCCATGTAGTAATAAATTTTGCTAGTTTTCAGGGAATACACAAATTCATTAAATGGTGTTCATCTTTAAAGGAAGCTTGTGCTAACAGAAATATTGAGGTTGCAATTGCAATATTTCCTTCTGGAACCCCTAACTGACTGGCTGTCCAAGGCTTCAATACTTTGGTAGTTACTGATCAGCAAAAAGCCTGCAGCCTGTGAGCTGGCAAGCTTTGAAAGGTACTGGGCAGGCATGACAACCACCCACTTTTTTTTTGAAAATCGTAATGGTTGCCATTGGCAATCTGTTGGCATGTCCATGTCTACTGCCAAAAAGTGGGCTGTAGTCACCCTAAATCAGAATGAAACTCCCTAAAAGAGAAGAATAGCACACACCAACCTTTGTACACAGGGGGAAGCAGTGATGCTTCGCTCCCATTCTGCACTGAGCCTCCTTAATCCCAATTAAGCAGGGTGGGGGAAGAGCTGAAAGCCCGTATACAGCTTTGAGTGCTGAGGGACATTTAGGTGGTTAGTGAGAGTGTTACTAATGGAAGCTCATTTCCATAATGACAACTCCTCGAATGAACCAAATCCATGAATTATAAAAGAAACCTTGCTATAATACAGAGGAGCACATAGCAATGAAATATGACAACAAGCCCAATACACCCTGAAGAATGACATGCATGCTATGGGGTACAGAAAGCACAAAAGAACAAAAAATAAATAAATGGATTCATCGGTCATCGTTCTATAGAACAGTGACAACTTCATAGAATAGTCACATTTTAGGATTGCATTGTTTTCCAACTTTCAAGACCCTCCATGTAAAGCTGGCAAGGATGTTCTAGCACTTATGGCAGCCTTCAACTCTTTAACTGCTGAGGAAGTACAAGCTTCAGCAATCCCACCACACCAGGCCATGCTGGGACTGCTATCAACTTTATGCTGAAGTCCATCGCTTTGTTAAACTGATTAAATTACTACCTCATTTACAGAGGTTTCATTCTACCATACCAATGTTTTCCAAAGACACATGCTCTTCCTTCATACTAGATTAGAGACCGGTGTGTTAAAGCTTTCACCCAAAACTGGTGCTTTACTTCTGGATGGGGGTCAATGAGATGAATCTCTAAAGAGGAACTGCAGTCTGCTCACATAATTTGTAATAAGAACATCTTTGCCATTCTGAGTCTTCGCTCCAACCACTTTACATATTATTTTATATATTCAGCAAGTCTGTTCTTGCCAAATATGCTGCAGAAATCTCCATCCACTGAGTCTGGCTGCAACCATTTTAACTGTGGGCAGCTGAAGCTGCTGCCTGTTCACTTCCTAGATTTACACAGAGGCACACCTCCAGCTCTCATTTGCCATCTTATGACTCACCCCTTTTCCTGGCAAAAGAGTGTGAGAGAGAGTGCATGATGTCATAAGCCTAGGCTTATTACCAGACAAGAAAAGGGAAGTGGGCTGTATAAAAAAGGTATTTACTGGCAGAAACAAAAAAGGTTTTACTATTCAAAAAGGTAAAACAACAAGGGCAGAAGATTTAATAGATGGAAAGTTGAAAAAAATTACTGAAGGTAATCAATTTACGCAGTGCTTTACATATATATTGTGCATTCACATCAGTCCCCGCCTCAAGGAGCTTACAATCTAAGGTCCCTAACCTCACATTCAAGGGGCAATTTTGACAGGGGCCAATTAACCTACCAGCAGGTCTTTGGAGCATGGGTGGAAAGCAGAGTACCTAGAGGAAGCCCACACAGGCAATGGGAAATGCAAACTCCAGGCAGGTAGTGAAGCGATTGGGATTTGAACCAACTTATGGCTCTTTAGAACTCTCAAGGACTCCAGTAGTCAGATCTTTCTCCCCACCTGAAGGTCTTGCTCTTTCCCCCTGGATAGAAAATACAGCAGGCAAGGGGTCTGGATATGGTTCCCAAGATGTATATCAAGGGTAGCTGATCCAAAAATCTTGACAGAAGTGTCAAAGAAAAGTAGCAAAAAAAATAAAAAATACTGTATTTATTGGCGTATAACACTTACTTTTTTTACCCTGGAAATAGAGGGTAAACTGTGCCTGCGTGTTATACGCAGGGGGCTGTGGAAAGTTTTTTTCCTGAAACTTCCCTCTTAAAGTTAGGGTGCGCGTTATAGGCCTGTGTGTGTTATACGCCGATAAATACAGTAATAAATCTTCTCCAAGAGATCCATCACCTAAAAGGGCAAAAAAACTGGAGCCTCAGAGAGCAGTGGGGTTATATGGGTACGCTGGGGAAGGTCCTATTAAAGCTTTTGCCAGTGTCCAAACACTTGAAGGTAGCGAAAACATAACCCATGGTCTAAGTACCAACCCGTGTCCCGAAGTGTACATTTACGATAAAAACATTGCAAAATGCACCTGGCCCCAACACAGGGGTTTTCCCCATCCTAGCATTCCCACTCCAAAACACATAGCCACATTACAGCAAAACATGACGTCACACAGCTACCAGGATACTGGGACACCACTTTGGACTTCTAAAGGTTTAGACACAGCTAGGCTGAGAAGACCCCGATTACCTTGGAAAATCTATTACCTACGTTGTGCATTCACCAGCAAAGATACCATAAAACGTGTCAAGCTAACAGCTGTGATCAGAGCGGCCACGTATACATATAAGATCACAGAGCAGGATAGGCCGGATCCCTTATTTCATTTCACTTCACAATACAGAGCAGAGACTATGTTGTAAACCACAATAGTTCTGGTTAAGCAGCTCCTAAATATGAAGGTAACAGAACTGCACCTCCAACAAGGTCCAAGAGTTTGAAGAACACAAGAGTACCACACGCATGATTTTAGAGTTTAGAAATATTTATACAGGTATATAAAAAATATCAAGAAAAACTAGCCAGCATGTTTCAGAGGTTGTAGAGAACCCCCTTCATCAGGGCTTAAAGTGCTGGATGGGGTGAAAATGGCAGACTCAAAGGAGTTTGTCGAATTGTGGAATAAAATTGCTCCTTTTCTTAAAGTGTAAGTAAACCCCCCCATCGTTTTCAGCCAAGGAAGCTGCCATCTTTGCCTCTGTTTAATCTACAACTACCATGATGCTGCACATGTTATCAGTTATGACACCAGCCATTGGATGGTTTGACAGTTTGGTTGAGAGCACAACCAATGGGAGTGTTACATTTCCGACACGTGCCGGAAATGAAACTGTTTTATGGATGGGTTTACTTCCGCTTTAAAGCAGGCTTCAACAGCTGGTTATTTAGAAACTCTACATATACATGAAGGGATGGTGCTAGCTAAACATTTTTTAAGCTTTGTGGAAGGGTTAGCACCTCCGTCAGCTGTTTATAACTGTATTTGCCTGCTTCCTTTGTTCTGGTGACTACCGTCACCAGGATAGATGGGGATGGGAAAATCAACATTTTATGATTGCCACTGGATCAGGAATGAAGAAGAAATACAGGGGACACCTGTTCCTGTGGCAACAAACATTTTTTTAATATTTCTGGGAAGATTTCTTCTCTTTGTATGGTTTATCCAGAGTAGAAAAATGAACAGAAATCTCCCAAAGGAAACAGATCGCAAAAAAATAATAAAACGAAAACCTGACAAGGATTTGAGTCAATCCCTATGCTATTGAAATCTAAATAATGAAAAAAAAAAAATCTGACTGACTATAGGTGCACTGCGAAAAGCAGGGTACACCCCATCTAGATCCCATCTGAGCAGCGGTTAGGCCCCTGTACCTTAGCATTGTTTGCAAAGGGTTACCATCAATGCCAAAGACGCTTTGATTGAAGAGCGAAGGTAACGCAGGTGTTCACCTCCTTAACACAAGTGGTGCCTTTCCAATACACTGCTAAAAAGCAAAAACAACCCTTCGAGTCAGCATAATAGAAACATCTTGTATTACATCCACAAGTGTCTATAGCAAGACAACCTTCCAAACCCACACGCTTCCCCAGTGACCCATTTCCAGCCGCGTTTTGCACATTTTACATCCAGATGAATAATTTTTTATACAAGGTGTTAAAAATTTTCCTAAACCTGCTCAAGACCAGTAGGGGCCCCTTTCCGGGATTTAATAGTTGACATCATTACATCTTCGTGTTAATATTTAATATCGGCGGAAGGCCCTTGGAGGGATGAAATCACTTCCCAGAGGTGTGTCAAACACTCACAGACCCCTAGGTAATATTCTACTTAATGTGTTATTTGTCAGAGTACTGAAATTGTGCTGAGCCAGCACTGGAAAAGGTGCAGCCTCTGCTCCCGTTACACGCTAATGAGCAATGCCGATCACATCCTCTCCTCTGCTATTTACAAATGCAGTACACATCGGCGGGATTTAGCTAGAAGTAAAAAAAATAAATAAAAAAAAGAAGAAAAGGAAGGCTTTTGTTCTTTAGGGGTTTCTACGATAACCAAAGACACAGCCTATTCCCTCCTAACAGTATTAAGGGTGAAATTCTAGCAACAGCGAAGTATCGCTTCCCCTAAATGGACATGGTTACCCAATGTGTGTATGTTGTCGATCACAGTAAGCTTGGTATGGCACTGACTCTAGTATTCTGCTTCCTTCGGAGTTCAAATAGGTTTGGTAGCAGCTTTGACTGTTAATGTATTGTAGGCCAATACCGAGGAACTTTGATAATTTGAGATCATGTGCTGGATGGAGGAGGTCATGGGATGGAATGGAGAGCCTGTGTAGAGTCCCAACAAAAAGAAAAAAGCTTCTAGTGTGTAGTTAATCATATCTCATTACACCTTCATTTACAGTAGTTAACAGCATCATAAATATTGCATGTACGATGGCAGAGAGGAGGCCAGCCAAGACGTATGTTGGTACATTGGGTTCTTGGACTGCACACCCTAGAAACAGGCCCACAAGAATGAGCAATATAGCTCTTGGAGTGAGGTAGGGTGCACAGGCAGGGCATCAGGAACTGTATGTATGGCTGCTGTAGGAAGTGAATTGGAAGAACTGTATACCGTATATACTCAAGTATAAGCCGAGTTTTTCATCACATTTGTTTGTGCTGAAAATGCCCCCCTCATCTTATACTCGAGTCTGTGTCCATCTTCATCTTTGTGCGCCTGATCCCGGCCAGCCCCACTCTTCCTCTACAAGTGTGCAAAGTTTGTTGTCCGGGGGATCTACGGCCGGGGAGCACCGATTTTTCAAAGCCGGGCACCCCTTCCATAGACTCCCATGTTTAACGTCAGTCTAGTCACACAGCGCAGGAGATCAGGTAGGGACATTGGGCACAGTGAGGCAAAGTGAGGCATGCAGATGGACACCCTAGGCTTATACTCGAGTCAATACATTTTCCCATTTTTTTGTGGTAAAATTAGGTGCCTCGGCTTAAATTCGGGTCGGCTTATACTCGAGTATATACAATATATGGGCTGCTGCCATGGGGGGGGGGTGGTAGGAATGGAGAATATTATATACATGGCCACTGTATGCTAAGGAAAAGATGTTCTGCCACACAGTTGGTAAGATTTATCCAGATCTATCCCAATATGTTCTAGCTTATTATTAAAAAAGTAATAAGTAGAAAAATATTGCGCCAACTTTTGAATCGAATTTAGCAGCCTACACAACAACCTGACAAAGTGTACAAAAAATATATAAATAAAGTGTGGCGCTGTGTTAATCACAGGAAGTGATATCAAGTGAAAAAATAAATTGGACTTTATAAAAAAAGAAATTGGACTTTATAAAGAACAATATGCCGTATTGAACCTCAATATGGTCCTGTGTATCCTATGAATAAAAATGCATGTGACGTGCACTGGGGGCATAGGATAAATATCAAATGGTGATACAGTGATGAATCAAAATGGAACCTCAATATGGTCCTGTGTACCCTATGAATAAAAATGCATATGACGTGCACTAGGGGCATAGGATAAATATCAAATAGTGATATATTGTTTCATTTTGATTTATCACTGTAACAATAAATCTCTAACAGGAGAAAAAAAAGGTGGTGCCAAACTTATGTAAAAGTCTTTCAATAGATGTGTAGACTGATAACAATATCAACAAACATCCTGTGTGTAGCAAAATGTGGATACAGTCCCAAATAGTTCCTTGGATTGAACGCTCTCTATAACAATGGGTTGTGACACCCGGGAGTGACTTCACCGTTGGATCAGGGAAGTGAATAAGGAATAAATACTCTTACCGAGTGTTGTAGATCCAGCTCACCATATAGCGGTGGATCTATCGGGCTTATGTCCACATCCGGGACTGGTAGATGGAAATCCAAGACTGATTGTCAATCGGCGTCTTTCGGTGTTCCAGAAAGTATTCGCCAAGGTTTTCAACCGTGACACTCACTTCCAATGTAAAGGATCAGTATGTAACACCAAATTCCTCCATGTGAGCAATATCACCATGAAAAAAAGCGAGAAAAAATCCTCCACAGAGTGTAAATCCGGATAGGAATTTATTAAAAATGGTAAAATGATAAAAAATAATCCACTACAAATATCTCAATGAACAGTTCAATCCAAAAGAATCAAAAAATAAAACCAAACAAAAATCCAAAATAAAACTTCAAAAAAGAAAACAGCAGCTCTGAATTTCAAAAATGCGTGGAGTGGGCAACCAAGGCTGGCATGTAAACCCGACGCGTTTCGTCTGAGACATCAACTGGGGTAAACGCCATCCTGGTGCCCCCCACGCTATAAATAGGAAGAGAAATTACCTTAATTGGACGCCCATGTGTTCAGATGTGCATCTCCCTTCCGGGACCTGAGGATCACGTGAGTGTCTCCATATCACATGACTGAGTCATGTGTGCTTCTTAAACAAATCCCAGACGTCCAATAAGACGTGGCTAGCAGCGCCATCGTGTCATCGGCACGCACAACCCTACGAGCCCTCATAACAGACGTGCTGTGCGCAAAGCATACTGGGGATTGTAGTCGCACCGCAAAAAAGCAAAGCGACTCAACAAAGCCATCATGTCTCCCATCCACGCCTGCGAACGTAGACGTCACACGGTACGCAACATCCCGTGAAAGCCTCCATGGGTGACGTAACTGCGCGCAAAGCGCACTGGGGATTGTAGTCGTAACGCAATGAAGCAGAACGACTCATCACAACCAGCATGTCTCCCATGTAGGCCCACAAACACAGACGTCACATGAAAAGGGACAGCCCTCAGAGCATTGGGATGGAGAATTCGGGAACCTGGCCATAATGACTCTGCTACATTAAACCGATTCTCCAATATGATGTGAAAACACATCGCGCATAATATCAAACGAAAAGACTATTGATATCTAAAATATATATCCCGGAAGGCAGGCACATTCTACACATGGACATACACATATGTGGCATCAGTGCAACAACAGGACTGCACTAAATCCATTAGTCAAGAGGCCCTCTATGTGTAAGGTCTAAGATGAGAACAGACATGGAACATTATGAAACATGTATAAACAAGAAACACACATGTAAGAATGGTGTAAACTGATAATAATAATGTAAAAAAAAAGAAAAAAAAAAAGAAAAAAAAAAGAAGGGGGGGTGTTGAATGGAGCAATTAACAATATACAAAATATAAAAAAAAAAAAGGGATGAAAGAGGAGGGACTGAAGGGGTAGGCATTAAGCTTGATTAATAAAGGCATTAATGTCCCAATCGATGTTAAGTCCATGAGGCCTATAACTTTTTAATTGGTAAATCCAATAAGTCTCAAGTCTAGAGACCCCTTTAACACCGGACTCACCCCTCCAATGAGGAACAAATTTATCTATGATGATGAACGTAGTCCCTCTAGGATCTTTGTTGTGCGATTCCAAATAGTGTCTCGGAACACTGTGATTAGTTTTTCCTTTGCGGATGCTAGTAAGGTGTTCGCCGACCCTAATCGAAAAGGTGTGAATCGTGCGCCCTACATATTGCTTCCCGCAGGGGCAGGTAAGCAAATATACAATAAACCTGGTCGCACATGTGGTGAAATGTTTCATCTTATATTCCATTCCTGTTGAAGTGGAACAAAAAGAGTCAGTTTTCCGTCTGCCACACTGATTCACCTGACATACTTTGCATTTCTTGCATGGGTAGTATGCTTTTAGGTGTGGAAAAAAGACAGGAATGGTGGGTGGATCAATCACATTAGGAGCGATCCGACCTTTCAGCGAGAAAGCTCCCCTATAAATTACACCGGCCCTATCTGGAAGAGAAGGGCCAAGGACATGATCATTTTTCAGGACATTCCAATGTCTTTGGAAAATGTCCTTAATTTGTTTGTGCTGAGCGGAAAATGTGGTGTAAAATGACCATTTGTATTTGGAATCCTGAATTGATTTTCCTCTCTCTATTAATAATGAATCCCTACTAGTGGTAGCAACGCTTCGAATTTCATCATCTATCGAATGTGAACTATAACCCTTATCTACAAACCTGGATTTCAAAATATTGGCTTGATGATAAAAATCCGGAAGATTAAAGCAATTGCGTCTAATTCGCAATAGTTGACTCCGCGGTACAGACTTTAACCATGCAGAGTGATGGCAACTATCGACCGGAATGTATCCATAGTGAGGGTATATTGCTGGTAACGGCTGATGCAGCCTCATTATATACATGCATCTCACACGAATTAGGCATATCAGCCGTCAAATTGTTTCTGTCTAGAGACAATAATTTACCCGGAACCCAAAAAAGATACATTATGGATCTCCTACAATTTGCGACAACGCATAACTACTTTTGGTACAATGGAGATTTCTTCCTGCAACAAAAGGGAGTTGCGATGGGAGCAAAATTTGCTCCTAGCCTGGCCAACATTTTCATGGCCAAATGGGAGGAGGATGTCGTCTATGCTTTAAATCGCCCAGAGATCGTGCTCTGGGTTCGATACATTTTTAATAAGAAACGGGATCCAAGATCTTAAAACCAATATCCCCCAATAGTGAGGAATGACAGCACTTACCAGCAGCAATGTATAACAAAGCCATCTGAAAATGAGAATGGTCTTAATTGTACAATATTCCACATGTGTATGTGCTCAGTGTTCATAGCATTCCAGATTCAAGAGAAAGCAATGGTGTTTCCAGGCAGGATAGCTCCAGCCAAAGGAAGAATCTTGAGGATAAGGACAACACACAGCACTCACCAGGCTGTACTGACCCCTTGTTTTAACAAGCAAGTCGATGCGACTCCTTATGTCTCCTCCAAGGTGCTGCTCTCCTCCTTCTTGAGTAGTTCCCTCAAAGATTCAATCCTAATTTGGAACTCCAGAGTATTAACAAGTGGCATATATTAGGAAAAGAAGGGGAGGGCTTTATATAGTGAAAGCATTGTTTATTCAAAAAGAAAATTGAAAAAAAAAAAAAAAATACATACATACTTTTTAGAGAGATATATATATATATATATATATATATATATATATACACACACACACACACACACACATATACATTATATTATGCTCACACAGCATAATAGTTTCAATGGATTAAAACATATCTCTGCCCCATCCAAGATGGCTGCCGGAATCAACCACTGGTACCAGCTGGGACGTCGCTGGGCATTACCATCCAAAGCATTTCATCATAATCATAAATGCTATATCTTTAGAACCTGACCTAAGATCTTACACTCAAAAGAATGCCCTCTCTGTGTCTGTAGGGGTGTCCCCTATGATCCCTGGAGTAGTCTATAAAGAATCAGAAGGACAAGAGCACCGCAAACCTTAATTCAGACCAGTAATTATTTTCTCTCTCTCTTTCTCAACAAAATAATAACCAAAAAAAAAAAAACACACACACCACGTTTTAGAGGCTTGAAACTCCCCCTTAATCAGTGCTTGTGTGCTGGCAGATCTTTGTACTGGACAACTGTAAACTGATAGGGGTAACATGAGATCTGAATCAACTGACTATCAACTGACTATATAAAAAATTTATTTTATATTACATTTTTGGAAGTTCACTTTGTTTCCACTTAATACCAGGCCAGAATTCCCCACACTTTTGTCATGGAAAGCTGTGATCTTTAAGGGACAGTCTACACTGAGCACCAGCAGAGCTATTAAGGTCAGAGATGTCCATCAGTCACCGGCGGCTACTGACAATGCTTTCAGGATTTTGATTAGTCTAATTATCATATAATCAACCAATTATTGTTTCTACATAAATCATCCCAGCCAGGAAATCCCACTGAGGGATCTGTGCTTGCTGGGCTGCCCATGACCTGCTGCAGTTACTAGCCCTTGTCATGGGAAGAAATGCCAATGATTTATAAAAAAAAATAGCTGGGTAATTGGTTCTGCTCCAGCTAACAGATGAGAAGTTCAGTGATAAGGGGCAAGTCAGATAGCTGCAAGTTCACAATCCCAGCATTTTACCACTGCGGAAAGGAAACACTCCGATCCTATGAGTAATGTAGAATTTCCTGGGAGAAATAATCTTCATCTGGGACTTCCAATCATGATACCAAACAGAAAATTGCCATCAGTTGTCATCTGTGAAATAGCTGCAGGCCAGCAGGAGTTCCAAGTAGGAGATGGCCACCACTGAGTTATATATGCACCTCAATGCAAAGCAAGGTTTCCTATGTGCAGTTCTCCAAACCTGCTCTTTAAAATTACACCCCCCCCCCCCCTTCTTGATCCGATCTGTACAGCCTATGGCTCACTCGCCGTTTAATCTTGGACAGGGCAATATTTTATTTTGCAATCTGACCCCTTTTCTCCAGTAAGAGGTCCACATCAAGCTCAAATATAAACAAACGTTCATTGTCCAAAGTATGGATCCCTCTATGCATGCGTTCACATTGTTCCACTATGTTACAGTGCATTACCGCATACGAGTTATGTGCATTATAGTAAAGCAGCCCATTCATTTTAAATTAATTCCAGGATGAAATATTTACGAGGCGCTGGGATTTCTATGCTTACGCAAATAAATGAAGGAAATTTCAATTAATCTCTCTAGCTTGCATGAATGCAGCTTCCGAAGAGAACAGATCTCCCTTAACCGTGCCAGGTATAAAAAGAAAAAAAAAAAATATCCATGGATTGGGATTTTACAGGCATCCGGACTATTAATTTATAAAGGCATCCGGACTATTAATTTATAAAGATATAATTATTGTCATATATATAAAATCAACAAAGGAATTGCTTCACCAGAAGAAGATTAAAGTTTTGGAATGGCCCAGCCAGAGCCCAGACCTAAATCCCATTGAAAATCTGTGGGGTGATCTGAAGAGGGCTGTGCACAGGAGATGCCCTCGCATTCTGACAGATTTGGAGTGTTTTTGCAAAGAAGAGTGGGAAAATATTGCCAAGTCAAGATGAGCCATGCTGATAGACTCATACCCAAAAAGTCTAAGTGCTGTAATAAAATCAAAAAAGGTGCTTCAACAAAGTATTAATTTTAAGGGTGTGCACACTTATGCAACTGTATTTTATTTTTTTATTTTTACTTCCCTCCACCTAAAGGATTTCAATTTGTTATTCAACTGAGGTGTACAGTTTATAGGTCACATTAAAAGCGGTAGTTAACCCGCAGATTATTTTTTTTAAACCCGTAATGCCTTGTACACACGACCGGACTGTCCAGAGGAATAAAGTCCGATGGATTGTCCGGAGTTCCGACGGAGTTCCACTCAAGCTGTCTTGCATACACACGGTCACACAAAAGTTCAACCCTCAAAAACACGGTGACGTACACAACACGTACGACGAGCCGAGATTAATGAAGTTCAATAGGCAGTTCGGCTCTTCTGCTTGATTCTGAGTATGCGTGTTTTTTAGTCCGTCAGAATTGCATAAAAACGAATAGACTTTCCGATAGAAATTTTTGTCCGTCGGAAAAAAAAAAGAGAACAAGTTCTCCAAGTCCGTCGGAATTTCAGAGGGAAAAAGTCCGATGGGGCATACACACGGACAGAATATACGATGAAAAGAGCCAGTCTAAATTTTTCCATCAGAAAATCCGGTCGTGCGTACAAGGCATAATGCAAAAGGCATAATGAGCTAGTATACTAATACAGGGCCTTCTTGGTCTAGTGCAGGGATCTCCAAACATTCTAAACAAAGGGTGGGTTGATTGTCCTTCAGGCTCTTGGAGGGCCGACCTTTGGCCAGCGGGAGTGAAAATTTTCCTGGCATCAGTGGGAGTAAACATCTGGTATTAGGGGGAGGAATAGTGCCCCATTGCTGGTATCATAGGGCGGAATAGTGCCCCATTAGCGGTGTCAGTGGGAGAAATGGTGCTCCATTGTCGGTGTCAGATGGCAGAATAGTGTCTCGTATCATTGGGAGGGATAGTGCTCCAAGGGCCGGATAAAGGCAAGCAAAGGGCCGCATCCGGCCCTCGGGCCGCAGTTTGGAGACCACTGGTCTAGTGCAAGTCTTCATTGCTTTATCCCAAGACCTGATGAAGGGGGGAGTGTTGTTGCCTCCAGCAATGTGTTGGCTGTCTTATGACTGAATTGAAAAATGCAGATGGTAAAAAACGGGCTTGCACCCATTTGTGTATGTTTTCATGAATTGTAAATGGGCTACTAATGGCGCCACAGCTCAGGTTTTAAACACAAATGCAGCATTTTGCCAACACCCTGCACCACAAAGCATGAATGGTTCACAACTGTACCGTACAGTCATTACTGCAATGCATCAGTGTGAATGGGCCCTTAAATATTTAACATACAGCCAATAAAAGCACAACGTATCCAGGATGGCTTAAAGCGAGGCAATGTGACATTCTGCTGTGTTAAGGGCTACAATAAAGGACAAAGGAAGAAAATCAATACCTTATGCTCTACAGCTGCTGTTCTGCAGTTTATAAAAAAAAAATCTAAAAGGGATACGTACTGTGTAGAGGTAATTATGTACTGCCCTGAAAAGTCAGTGCCAACTGGCTTATTTTACAAGGAAACGCAAAGAGCGATGAGGATGCATAAAGCCCAATAAATCACAGCAGCAAAATTCAGAGACATTTTCCAGCTGAAGTCTGCACAGCCAGCTTCATCCCCGATTCTCACTTTTGGGGAGCTTACCTACCGCTTCTGTGCTCCCTCACCATTATGTTTGCATGTCAGAACTCTTGGAGATACACAGTACTTCCAGGTATAGGGGAGCATGTGACCCGCTCTCCTTCCTCTAATTTTTCAGGGCTTATTGCCCGAGCAACCAAATGCCAGGCCCAAGTATGGTCACATGTGGCCAGGAGGGAAGGTCCTTACCCATGCGTAGGCATCGACATCAATCTAACACAAGTCTTTGAATATTAGGTTAGGGCAGTAGATGAAGGAAAGTACCGGTAGCAGAGGAGATGGACAATTATAAAAAACGGCTACTTAGCTCTCAGATTTGCAACGTGACCCTTTAAAAGGCGGACAATCTACTGGAACTTATGCGGGTCTACGCAACCCTATACTTGCAAAGATTTATGGGCCCCGGCCCTTAATGTAGGCAATCTATGATAATAAAATTCCTACGATGCTCCTGTATTTGTTTTACTTTAGTGTGACCCTCCCCTTGACATGGTTATACCCCAGACTGTGGCTCATACTGTTCAGAAGGTTGTTTTTTTTCTAGCATGTCCTCATTAAAACCAATAAAGACACAAATAATATATTTGCATAAGTGTGCACACCCTTAAACTAATACTTTTTTGAAGAATCTTTTGATTTTATTACAGCACTCAGTCTTTCTGGGTCTATCAGCATGGCACATCTTGACTTGGCAATATTTTCCCCATTCTTCTTTGCAAAAACACTCCAAATCTGTGAAATTGCGAGGGCCTCTTCAGATCACCTCACAGATTTTCATGGGATTCAGGTCTGGGCCATTCCAAAAAACTTTAATCTTCTTCTGGTGAAGCCATTCCTTTGTCGATTTGGATGTATGATTTGGGTCGTTGTCATGCTTGAAGATGTTCCTCTTCAGCTTTCTAGCAGAAGCCTGAAGGTTTTGTGCCAATATTGACTGGTATTTGGAACTGTTCATAATTCCCTCTACCTTGACGAAGGCCAATGAAAACAGCCCCAAAAGCACGATGCTGCCACCACCATGCTTCACTGTGGGTATTGTGTTCTTTTGGTGATGTGCAGTGTTGTTTTTGCGTCAAACACATCTTCTTGGAATTATGGCCAAAAAGTTCAACCTTGGTTTCATCAGACCAGAACACATTTTCCCACAGGCTTTTGGGAGACTTCAGATTTGTTTTTGCAAAGTTTAGCCAGGCTTGGATGTTTTTCTTCGTAAGAAGAATACGGGAGATTGTTGTCACATCTACCACACAGCCAGTACTTGCCAGATATTCCTGCAGCTTCTTTTTAGTTGCTGTGGGCCTCTTGGTAGCTTCCCTGACCAGTTTTCTTCTTCATCAATTTTGGAGGGACGTCCAGTTCTTAATAATGTCAATGTTGTGCCATATTTTCTCCACTTGATGATGACCATCTTCACTGTGTTCCATGGTATATCTAATGCCATAAAAAAAAAAAAACACCTTCTCCCAACTGATACCTTTTAACAATGAGATCCCTCTAAAGCAGGGGTCTCAAACTGGTGGCCCTCCAGCTGTTGCAGAACTACAATTCCCATGAGGCATTGCAAGGCTAAAACAGTTACAAGCATGACCCCCATAGGCAGAGGCATGATGGGACTTGTAGTTCCGCAACAGCTGGAGGGCCGCAGGTTTGAGACCCCCTGCTCTAAAGCTTTGGAAGCTCTCTGCAGACCATGGCTTTTGCTGTAGGATGCGACTAAAAAAATTTGGGGTTAATCAGAGGCACTTTAAATGATGGCAGGTGTGTACTGACTCCTATTTAACATGAGTTTAAATGTGATTTCTTAATTCTGAACACAGCTACATCTCCAGTTATAAGAGGGTATGCACACTTATGCAACAACATTATTTTAGTTTTTTAGTTTTACTCCCCCCCACAGTTTATAAGTTACATTTAAAAAAGGTGGAAAAAGTTCTCAAAAGGATTTATCTTGGTCTAATTTTGTACAACACAGAATACATATACATACATTATATATATATATATATATATATGTGTATGTATGTATGTATGTATGTATGTATGTATGTATGTATGTATGTATGTGTGTGTGTGTGTGTGTGTGTGTGTGTGTATACACACACACACACACACACACACACACACATATACACACACAAAGGGGACCTACAAAAATTAATACTTTAAGCCAATAGGGCACATCACACCATTATATTTTGCACGAGAAAGAACCTCATCATTAGAGCTGCACGATTAATCATATTAAAATCGCGATCTCGATTCACACACCCCCGCGCGCGATCTCCGGCCTGGATTACCTCGATTTTTCGGGTCTCCACCGGGATGTAGCCTGGACCGAGGAGAAGCTGTCGGAACCAGCGTGGAACGCAAATGGCGACGATATCGGAACTGACGTCAGCAGCCGGAACTGACGCCAGTCAGCAGAGAACGTGATGTGCCGCTGGATGGATGCCTGGGTGTGGGCGGTACCACGCCCAGGCATATGAGAGTAGAAAATGGAGCCTGGTGCCTGGGCTGTGGTCAGCTTCAGTGACTAGCCTGAAGGGGCGAAACATTGCCAAGCAGATGTCCCAATGTTTTCTAATGCCATGGGCGGGGAGGAGCAGCATCATCAGTGCGCTGCGCAGTCTTGCAAGTGCCATTTTTTGAGAATCGTGAGAGAATCGTGATCTTTATTCTAAGCAAAAGAATTGCGATTCTCATTTTGGCCGGAAACGTGCAGCTCTACTCATCATATAAAAAAAATTATAATAATAATAATAATAATAATAATAATAATAATAATATCACTGCTGACGAACGCCTTTCAGTTACCCTATTTAAAATCAGATTTTTTTGACTTGCATTAAATTTATTTTAATAAAATGCTTTTGGAGTAAAAATCTATCTAAAGAGTTTTCTATTCAAGATACAATAATAATTTAGTTTATTCAGCATGAAATGGAGCTTAGTTATGTAGCATGAGGCTGTATATTTTACAATATTTCCATTTTTGGTAAACTCGTTCAATGAATCCAAGTTCTGCAAGCTGAGATAACATGCACTGCATTCACACAATTTCACAGTAACCATGAGATAAAACAAAGTTCAGGAATATTCCTTTATCCCATTGTTTTGCAAATCTATGTACACTACAAACTGTACAATTGAATTGGTTCTGACATCGCTGTTTTACTAACCTGACAGCTTATTATTCTAAAATAGGAAACCTTCATTTTGTTTGCAAATATTAAAGATTCTAACTAACAGCAAGAATAAGGCCTTACATTTAAAGGGCACCTGTCATTTCAGACCATCATGGCAGCGTCTGTTAGCGGGCATCCACTCACCTTCTGCCGTCACGTCCCTCACCTTGTTGTGTCACTGCCGCATCACCAGCCGTCCCATTAAAGTGAATGGGACTGTCGGTGAGTCAACAGCGGGTCAGAGGAGGAGCCTCTGCAGGACAGAAATGACAGTTGCCTATTTATGAGTCTATTTAAATCCAGCCTTTTTTTACTAGTGATTTAAATCAAATCCACCCTGGTACAATACACTGCTCAGTGGCTTTAGCCATTTGGTGGCACCAGGTGATCAAAAAATAAATAAAAAATTCCAACAAGGATTCCTGCTGAACCAGTCAAGTTTCAATCAATCTATAGCCAAGCTTTACCCACTGTCAGCCTAAACTGCATGGTCTACTATGAGCATTGTGGCTATTTCACCTCATTAAAGGCTGCCCTTGTATTGTGGCTGTTTTCATCTCATTACAAAGTGTAGAGAATGTACCATTTGTCAGACACACCCTGTCTGGTGGACTTTCACTGTGATAAGGGGATCAGCAGGGCTCCATAGATAAACTAAGCAGGAAGCGCAAACTGCCTATGTACAGAACAAACATGGCTGCCACCAACTACATATTAAATTGATCACTTACATTTTTTTTTTTTTTTTTTTTATAATTTATTTTTAAAGATAAAACACAAAATTATATATACAATTTTTTTTGTGTTCCATCTTTAAAAATAAATTATTATTATTTTAATAATACAAAAAAAGAAAAAATTAAGTGATCAGACACTAAGATGTTCTCTCCTGCACAACATTAAAATAAAACTACAGTTGTCCTACAAAATATGTCCGTAACATACCCCCCCCCCATGATAATTCGGACCCCCACTAGTATAACCGTTACAACACGCTGGAAATAGGAGGCTTTTTTTCACATGGGATGAGATCTGTCCCTGTCCTGGGCTGTGCTCCCAGTAACAACGCCTTTGAACCTGACTGCTTTAATCACTGGATTACAGCGACATTTGTAATCCAGAGTGTCCCCAGAGTACCTCTCTATCTGAAAGGCAAATGAATGCCCTACATGTTTAGGGAAGAGCGACAAAATGACGGCACTGCAACATGCCAATGCCTTAAAGGAGCACTCTACTTTAAAGAATAAGTGCACCCTCCACTGTTCCTCATATCTGGTGAATTCAATTTCACACAACACAGACCTACACTGCCTGATCTGCCATTTTCTTCTATTTACAGAACACATGTCGAGGCTGGCTAGCGCACACAAGTACCCACACAGCAGTGCGAATGTGCCCTCGTACACCAAATTAAGCTCCCTCAACATGTGCACATAAACACACAATGACCGCTGTAAGCTTGCTATCATCGCATTACCAATAAGGCCGGGTTCACACTTGTATGACAAATGCTCCGACATTGGGAGCTCATGTCGCATACAAATCAATGGTTCCCTATGGGAGCCGTCTTAACTGGTCCAACACAAGTCGGTCCCACTTTGAAAAAGGTTCCTGCACTACTTTGGTCAGACTTTGATCCTACTTCAGCCCATTGAATATTATTGAAGTCAGATCAAAGTCCGATCTGACTTTGGCATGCGACTTGTGCTCTGAGGACCCCACGCCAAATAAAAAAATAAATAAATAAAAACGCAATGGGATTCCCCCTCCAAGACCATGCCAGGTCCTTCAGTATGGTATGGATTTTAAGGAGAACCCCCACACCAAAAAAACAGCCTGGGGTCCCCCCCAAAATCCATACCAGACCCTTATCCGAGCATGCAGCGCGGCAGGTCAGGAAAGGGGGTGGGGACAAGCGAACGCCCCCCCCACCCCCTGAACCATACCAGGCCACATGCCCTCAACATGGGGGTGTGGGTGCCTTGTCTCCATGTTGATGAGTGTGGTTCAGGAGGGGGGGGGGGCGCGCTCGCTCATCCCCGCCCCCTTTCCTGACCTGCTGGGCTGCGTGCTCAGATAAGAGTCTGGTATGGTCTTGGAGGGGGGACCTCATGGCGGTTTTTTATTTTTATTTTTTATTTTTATTTGGCGTGGAGTTTTCCTTCAAGATCCTCAGAGCACAAGCCGACTTGTGTCGGACCAGTTAAGACGGCTTTTGTAGGGAACCATTGATTTGCACACGTCATGCGACATGAGCTTCCAATGTCGGAGCGTTTGTCGTACCAGTGTAAACCCTGCCTAGAGGTGCAGAGATCCAAACACTAGGACCAATACTCAGCTGGTGATAAGTCTTGTGGAAGCAATTACATGTGAAATAAAAATAAATTTAAATTGCACGAGTGCTCCTGTATATAATAGATATTGGTCTCTGGCTACACCACTTTTAAGACTTTGCCAATTTACTTCATGGGCGGCTATAGCAAAAGCCTAGCTGTGGGGGCATTACTTGTCTTTAATCCATAACAGTCCCCTACAGTACCTCTATTTTGCCACATGATGTCCTCAGCCTACTGGGCTAAATAACACTTAGCACCACTCAACCAGGAAGACTGAGGAAAGGGCGTCATGGTTAGTACTGTCTGCATACATCAGGAAAGCAAACCTGGACTGGTAGACTTCTAATAAGTCCCCAAGGACAGCAGGAGGAAAGGGAAACAATAAAAGGTTTTATTGCAAACTTGCTTGCATATGTTAAAGGAGCTTTGCTGTTTAAAAAGTGAATTTCACCTTTAAATGTCAAAAAAAATTTAATGCACCTGGGGGAAGAAGGGTTTCATTTGAGTCACCTCTGGGTCCTATTCCAGTGATGGAAGAGACGTACACTTGGCACATCTTCCTCCAGATCTCGCTGCCTCCGGCTGCCTATGCAGGTGTCTCCCCATAGGCACACATTATTACAGCTGACAGCAATCAGCAGCAGGACTTGAAGGTTTGAATGGCAGTTGTGAGCTGACTCCCCCTTAACCCCTCTTTACTTGTCTATGGTTCTTCATCTCCAGCTACAACTCCAGCCACTTTACTTCTTTTTTTTTTTTTGCTTTGGATAGAGCGTAGAAGGTTAAAGCCTCTATAAGGTTTTTACTTTGGCCTTTGTCCCTCTTTAGAGATTTGCCCTCACCTCCTGTCTCAGTGACAGTCATTGGGGCCGGAAGTGAGGAC
Source organism: Rana muscosa (assembly GCA_029206835.1). Classification (NCBI taxonomy): domain Eukaryota; kingdom Metazoa; phylum Chordata; class Amphibia; order Anura; family Ranidae; genus Rana; species Rana muscosa. Next base: position 277,883,460 of record CM055128.1, read on the forward strand.
AGACCTCCAACAGGGGCACAGCCAGCACCCATTGATCCTGCCAGTAACACCCTTCCTGTCTAAAAGGCCCGTACACACGGTCTGACTTTTTGCCACCAAACTTCAAAATGAGCAAGTTTTCCCAAAAATCCGACTGTGTGTACGCTCCATCGGACAAACTTTTCCAGTTTTCATTGGACAAAAGTTCGCTCTGCAAACGGACAACGTTTTCGGCAACAAAAGTCCGATGGTGCAAAGTCCGACCGTGTGTACAGAAATCCATCGGACTTTTGTCCGAAGTACAAATACGCATGCCCAGAACCAATGTTAAAGTGGTTTTAAACCCAAATATATATATATATATATATATATATATATATTTTAAAAGAATAACCTGCAAGAGAAAGGCATAATGAGCTAGTATGACTAGCAAACTAGCTCATTATGAATTACTTGCCTTAGATCAAAGCCGTCCTCGTCTCCCCCTCCGGCCGCAGACATTGCTCCGGAAGGTTACTTCCAGGTATCGCCGCTCCGGCACTCTGATTGGCCGGAGCGGCGATGACGTCACCGCGCATGTGCGCGGGAGCCGTCAAAGCCGGCATTATCCATTGACAATGGTGCATTCTTTTTTGAAAAATATCTCCTAAACCGTGTAGGTTTAGGAGATATTGCAAACACCTACAGGTAAGCCTTGATTTAGGCTTACCTGTAGGTGCAAGTTGCATAAGTGGGTTTACAACCATTTTAAAACCAACCAACAATAGCAGAAGTTGACCAAAGGGTGGCGGTAAAGAGCAGAAAAACTACGTGATGTTGGGAAAGTTTTGGGAAAGTTTGCAGAAAAGTCCTGCCGTGTGTATGCTATGGGTGTGCCCGGCAAACTCCCGGACAAAAATCCACGGAAAAGTTTGTTTGAAGTCCGACCGTGTGTACGAGGCTTTAGAGTGACAAGGCTCACTCTCCATATTGGAGGAGCAGCATTGTAACCCCAAGGCTACAAAACACCTCCCCCTCTCATCTTCTGCATAATATATCCATCATACCCCAAATATTTCAATAGATTTTTAATATGCGGTTATTGCGCAAGAGCACACATAAAACATTAACATTCAAGGTATGCTGTGAGTTAACAGCTAAATCGATGGGTTTAGGTTTAGTTCTGCTTTAGATCCATTCAGATGCATCAAAACCAAAAAAAAAAAAAAAACAGTGTTCCAAGGCCTACAGTTTGTTTAGAAAACAGTAGAAAAGCCTATTCCCTGCCAGCAAGCTGCAAAGAAGGACTGCACGAAAGAAGTGGTCTCTCTGTAGAGGTCAGATATACCCCCAGCTGAGCTAGAGCTCTCCAATAAGCAGGAGACGTGATCTCTGCTGATTACAGAACTCCAGGTCCGACTAAGCAAGGAGTATGTCGGACCTCTTCAGATAGACCACTGCTTCCATTCTTGCAGCATGCTGGCAGGAAACTGGCTTTTTTGCTGAGGCTGTGGCTGCTTTTATAGGAAACTAGCTGTAAGATTTTGAACACCTTTTATTTTCATTAACCAGGGAATGGTTCCCTGCCCTGCCAAGCAAAGCTGTGCGACTTATAAGACTGGATTGACAGTAAAGTAAAACATCCTATTGCAAATACTGTATATATAATATGTGCAAATAGTGGTTTGCCAGGAGGTCAGCTTTAGGTTTCTGAATAACTCAAGAAGATATATTGTAAAAGGATCATGCAAGAATATAGTACTTAACCTGCTCTAAACTATGTAAGGTCCTGCTTGTACCTGTTCTAAGCAAGGCAAGGTCCTGTGTGTCTGAAGGAAGCGCCGTCTCGGTCTGTTTCCAGCAACAAGGTGATCCAATACAACCTCTAATAATACATTAGAAGAAGGGAAGGATGAATGAGAAGCAACAGTCACTTGTTATGAAACATTCAACTCCCAAAAATGATGAGTCTGCACTACATGTCATAACCAGCTCTATTCTCTAGAAGTGTAAAGTGCTGTAACCCACACTGAAGGACTGGAGTCCGCAGCCTTTTCCACATTAACTGACAATTTACAAGCATTAGACAACATGCATTCCAGAGAACAACAGTCCACCGTAGTTGTATGCTTTATTTGTTTTAAACATAGCTGCACTGTTAATGGCAGATTTAATCTCTTCACCTTCACCCCCTCAGATCAGACCCAATTCCTGCACCTTCCCCCCCTCAGATCAGACCCAATTCCTGCACCTTCCCCCCTCAGATCAGCCCCAATTCCTGCACCTTCACCCCTCAGATCAGACCCAATTCCTGCACCTTCCCCCCTCAGATCAGACCCAATTCCTGCACCTTCACCCCCTCAGATCAGACCCAATTCCTGCACCTTCCCCCCTCAGATCAGACCCAATTCCTGCACCTTCCCCCCTCAGATCAGACCCAATTCCTGCACCTTCCCCCCTCAGATCAGACCCAATTCCTGCACCTTCCCCCCTCAGATCAGACCCAATTCCTGCACCTTCCCCCCTCAGATCAGACCCAATTCCTGCACCTTCCCCCCTCAGATCAGACCCAATTCCTGCACCTTCACCCCCTCAGATCAGACCCAATTCCTGCACCTTCACCCCCTCAGATCAGCCCCAATTCCTGCACCTTCACCCCCTCAGATCAGACCCAATTCCTGCACCTTCCCCTCTCAGATCAGACCCAATTCCTGCACCTTCCCCTCTCAGATCAGACCCAATTCCTGCACCTTCCCCCCTCAGATCAGACCCAATTCCTGCACCTTCCCCCCTCAGATCAGACCCAATTCCTGCACCTTCACCCCCTCAGATCAGCCCCAATTCCTGCACCTTCACCCCTCAGATCAGACCCAATTCCTGCACCTTCACCCCTCAGATCAGACCCAATTCCTGCACCTTCACCCCTCAGATCAGCCCCAATTCCTGCACCTTCACCCCCTCAGATCAGCCCCAATTCCTGCACCTTCACCCCCTCAGATCAGACCCAATTCCTGCACCTTCCCCCCTCAGATCAGACCCAATTCCTGCACCTTCCCCCCTCAGATCAGACCCAATTCCTGCACCTTCACCCCCTCAGATCAGACCCAATTCCTGCACCTTCCCCCCTCAGATCAGACCCAATTCCTGCACCTTCACCCCCTCAGATCAGACCCAATTCCTGCACCTTCACCCCCTCAGATCAGCCCCAATTCCTGCACCTTCACCCCCTCAGATCAGCCCCAATTCCTGCACCTTCACCCCCTCAGATCAGCCCCAATTCCTGCACCTTCCCCCCTCAGATCAGACCCAATTCCTGCACCTTCCCCCCTCAGATCAGACCCAATTCCTGCACCTTCACCCCCTCAGATCAGACCCAATTCCTGCACCTTCACCCCTCAGATCAGACCCAATTCCTGCACCTTCCCCCCTCAGATCAGACCCAATTCCTGCACCTTCCCCCCTCAGATCAGACCCAATTCCTGCACCTTCCCCCCTCAGATCAGACCCAATTCCTGCACCTTCCCCCCTCAGATCAGACCCAATTCCTGCACCTTCCCCCCTCAGATCAGACCCAATTCCTGCACCTTCACCCCTCAGATCAGACCCAATTCCTGCACCTTCCCCCCCTCAGATCAGACCCAATTCCTGCACCTTCCCCCCCTCAGATCAGACGCAATTCCTGCACCTTCCCCCCTCAGATCAGCCCCAATTCCTGCACCTTCACCCCCTCAGATCAGACCCAATTCCTGCACCTTCACCCCCTCAGATCAGACCCAATTCCTGCACCTTCCCCCCTCAGATCAGACCCAATTCCTGCACCTTCCCCCCCTCAGATCAGACCCAATTCCTGCACCTTCCCCCCTCAGATCAGACCCAATTCCTGCACCTTCCCCCCTCAGATCAGACCCAATTCCTGCACCTTCCCCCCTCAGATCAGACCCAATTCCTGCACCTTCCCCCCTCAGATCAGACCCAATTCCTGCACCTTCCCCCCTCAGATCAGACCCAATTCCTGCACCTTCCCCCCTCAGATCAGACCCAATTCCTGCACCTTCACCCCTCAGATCAGACCCAATTCCTGCACCTTCCCCCCCTCAGATCAGACCCAATTCCTGCACCTTCCCCCCCTCAGATCAGACGCAATTCCTGCACCTTCCCCCCTCAGATCAGCCCCAATTCCTGCACCTTCACCCCCTCAGATCAGACCCAATTCCTGCACCTTCACCCCCTCAGATCAGACCCAATTCCTGCACCTTCCCCCCTCAGATCAGACCCAATTCCTGCACCTTCCCCCCTCAGATCAGACCCAATTCCTGCACCTTCCCCCCTCAGATCAGACGCAATTCCTGCACCTTCCCCCCCTCAGATCAGACGCAATTCCTGCACCTTCCCCCCCTCAGATCAGACCCAATTCCTGCACCTTCCCCCCCTCAGATCAGCCCCAATTCCTGCACCTTCCCCCCCCTCAGATCAGACCCAATTCCTGCACCTTCCCCCCCTCAGATCAGCCCCAATTCCTGCACCTTCCCCCCCTCAGATCAGACCCAATTCCTGCACCTCCCCCCCCCCTCAGATCAGACCCAATTCCTGCACCTTCCCCCCCCCTCAGATCAGACCCAATTCCTGCACCTTCCCCCCCTCAGATCAGACCCAATTCTTTCACCCCCTCAGATCAGACGCAATTCCTGCACCTTCCCCCCCCCCCTCAGATCAGCCCCAATTCTTTCACCCCCTCAGATCAGACCCAATTCCTGCACCTTCACCCCCTCAGATCAGACCCAATTCCTGCACCTTCCCCCCTCAGATCAGCCCCAATTCCTGCACCTTCCCCCCTCAGATCAGACCCAATTCTTTCACCCCCTCAGATCAGACGCAATTCCTGCACCTTCCCCCCCCCTTCAGATCAGACCCAATTCCTGCACCTTCCCCCCCTCAGATCAGCCCCAATTCCTGCACCTTCCCCCCTCAGATCAGCCCCAATTCCTGCACCTTCCCCCCTCAGATCAGCCCCAATTCCTGCACCTTCCCCCCCTCAGATCAGACCCAATTCCTGCACCTTCCCCCCCTCAGATCAGACCCAATTCCTGCACCTTCCCCCCCTCAGATCAGACCCAATTCCTGCACCTTCCCCCCTCAGATCAGACCCAATTCTTTCACCCCCTCAGATCAGACCCAATTCCTGCACCTTCCCCCCCTCAGATCAGCCCCAATTCTTTCACCCCCTCAGATCAGCCCCAATTCCTGCACCTTCACCCCCTCAGATCAGACCCAATTCCTGCACCTTCACCCCCTCAGATCAGACCCAATTCCTGCACCTTCACCCCCTCAGATCAGCCCCAATTCCTGCACCTTCCCCCCTCAGATCAGCCCCAATTCCTGCACCTTCCCCCCCTCAGATCAGACCCAATTCCTGCACCTTCCCCCCCTCAGATCAGACCCAATTCCTGCACCTTCCCCCCCTCAGATCAGACCCAATTCCTGCACCTTCCCCCCCCCCCCTCAGATCAGACCCAATTCCTGCACCTTCCCCCCCCCCCCCCTCAGATCAGACCCAATTCCTGCACCTTCCCCCCCCCCCCTCAGATCAGACCCAATTCCTGCACCTTCCCCCCCCCCTCAGATCAGACCCAATTCCTGCACCTTCCCCCCGCTCAGATCAGACCCAATTCCTGCACCTTCCCCCCGCTCAGATCAGACCCAATTCCTGCACCTTCCCCCCCTCAGATCAGACCCAATTCCTGCACCTTCCCCCCCCCCCCCTCAGATCAGACCCAATTCCTGCACCTTCCCCCCCCCTCAGATCAGACCCAATTCCTGCACCTTCCCCCCCCCCTCAGATCAGACCCAATTCCTGCACCTTCCCCCCCCCCCCCTCAGATCAGACCCAATTCCTGCACCTTCCCCCCCCCCTCAGATCAGACCCAATTCCTGCACCTTCCTTCCCCCCCCCCCCCTCAGATCAGACCCAATTCCTGCACCTTCCCCCCCCCCCCCCCTCAGATCAGACCCAATTCCTGCACCTTCCCCCCCCTCAGATCAGACCCAATTCCTGCACCTTCCCCCCCCCTCAGATCAGACCCAATTCCTGCACCCCCCCCCCTCAGATCAGACCCAATTCCTGCACCCCCCCCCCTCAGATCAGACCCAATTCCTGCACCTCCCCCCCCCTCAGATCAGACCCAATTCCTGCACCCCCCCCCCTCAGATCAGACCCAATTCCTGCACCTTCCCCCTCCCCCTCAGATCAGACCCAATTCCTGCACCTTCCCCCTCCCCCTCAGATCAGACCCAATTCCTGCACCTTCCCCCCCCCCCCTCAGATCAGACCCAATTCCTGCACCTTCCCCCCCCCCCCTCAGATCAGACCCAATTCCTGCACCTTCACCCCCTCAGATCAGACCCAATTCCTGCACCTTCACCCCCTCAGATCAGACCCAATTCCTGCACCTTCACCCCCTCAGATCAGACCCAATTCCTGCACCTTCACCCCCTCAGATCAGACCCAATTTCTGCACCATCACCCCTCAGATCAGACCCAATCCCTGCACCTTCACCCCCTCAGATCAGACCCAATCCCTGCACCTTCACCCCTTCAAGTCCTTCCCAATCCCTGCACCTCCACCCCTCGATCAGGCCCAATTCCTGCACCTTCACCTCCTCAAATCCACCCCAATTCCTGCACCTTCATCCCCCCAGATCAGACCCAATTCCTGCACTTTACCCCCTCAGATCCGCCCCAATTCCTGTACCCCCTCAAATCCGCCCCAATCCCTGCACCTTCACCCCTCAGATCAGCCCCAATCCCTGCACCTTCATATGCATACCTGTGCAACCAGCAGTTTTACTTAGAGGAGGAAAAGGAAAGGTGGGCTAACTTCTGCACAGCATACACCAACATTCGCAGCCAACGCTGAGCCCATGCAGGTACAGGGAGGAGGGCCAGCACCTAAACATCAGTGGTATCAGGGAGGTGCATGAGCAACGGAAGCAGACTGGCAGACCGGGCTTTGTAAATGTCAGTCTGGCGAGTTGGCAAATACAGCCTGTATCAGCAATATTTCTGGAAGAGACAGTGAGGGGAATTTATTATAACTGGAGCAGACAGAATCTGGAGTGGCTGTGCATGCTTGTTCTAGTTACGCTTTGAAAATGAAAGATAGAAGCCAATTGGTTGCCATGCACAGCTGCTCCAGATTTGATAAATTCCCCTCATCGTGTGCCCGACTGCCGTAGGTTGCGCCCCCTGCTGTAGAGAGTGAATACTTTAACAACATTTTGGCCCAGCACTTTGTTTCCATGGAGATGAGGCCTTGTCCTAAAGAATCCTGCTGAGTTCAAGATTCTATAGACAACAGCACAACAATCACCAATCCCATATTTTGAACTAAAAATATCCAGCGACACCATTCCTGCCATGTCACGGATAAAGCGAGACGATCCATTGGACAAGCATTCCTGCTAAAAAGGGATATTTATCCTCGACAGACAAAGCTGGTGCTTCAGCAGAGATAGAAAATGCTCCCGTCTATGCCAAGCGAGACAAATGGCCTTCCACCTCAAAGCCGACACACGAGGGCAGCAAGACAAAACCGTGTATGGACAGGTGCATGATGGGAAATCCACACAAAGAGAAAAAAACACAAGTAAACCTAATCGTCAAAAAATCTCCCAATGTTTTTAAATTCCAGCGTAACGATTCCGGTCGCACAACCAACGCTACAGGGCCCCTGTGTTCTAAAAGACCAACCAGGTTCCACCCGGTCGGTGCTGAGAAAAACAAAAGGATGTGCTGTCATCTGGCATCTCCTAGCTCCAGTAAACTGAGGCCTGGTTGCCATAGGTTACGGAGTAAGCCAGCATTTTCTGACTGGTTGCTATAGGTAACAGCTCTATTTGCTCATAAAGCCCATTGCTTCTAAACCAGCCTGCATGCTAAAAAGCAGGTTGGTGTACGTCGTATAGAGGATGGCGCTTTGTGCTGTCACAACGCAAGGCACCATTTATCTTTTTCTTTAAAAAAAAAAACTTTATTGAAATGTTGCAAAATAAAAATTGACTTTACTTCCCTATCTGAAAGGAAGAGAGCCTCTCAAGACGCACCGTAAACCCCCCCCTAACCGCCAAGCAGGTTAACAGAGATGGACTCAGTCGGTGGACTGCGCAGTTCCGCTGTGAAGCAGTGGTAAGCAGTAACATGAGGTGAGAAACAGTGCCTTGTGCCTAATGCAACTTACCTCAACGCAGTGTTATGGTGTGAACAGGACACATAGGGATTTATTGTATTCTATGTATTCTTAATCTGTGCAGATAAACGCAGCTCAAATGATGAGGTGTGAACCAGCCCTTGAAGCCCTTTCACCATGAGGCGGTTTTCAGACGCTTTAGCGCTAGAAATAGCGCCTGAAAACTGGTAGCCATTCATTGCAATGGGTGCTTTCACTCTGGGGCGTTAGAAAAAGTTAGAAAAATTCCTGCAAGCAGCATCTTTGCAGCGGTTTGGGAGCGCCCCCAAAACGCCCCTGCCCATTGCAATGAATGGGCAGCGCTTCAGAAGCGCTGCAACATGGGAGTTTTTAACCCCTGTAGGGTTTTCAGGCATTTTAGCACTAGAAATAGCCTCTAAAATAGAGCCTGAAAACCGCCTCCCATTCATTTGCGTGTCTTTTCACACTGGGGTGGTGCGCTTGAGGGATGTTAGGAAAAGTCCTGCAAGCAGCATCTTTGGGGCGGTTTGGGAGCACTATATACAAAATTAAATGAATAGGCAGCGCTTCCAAAGCGCCGCAACACAGGACAATCAAAGAAGGGGTTAAAAGTGCACCGCTAGCAGACAAAAAGTGCCGCTTAAACAGCAGGTAAGTATAAAAATATATATATATATATTTTTTTTTTTTAAATAATAAACAAGAAAAACGCCAGCCGAACACAATGATTACTGCTAGCGGCCATAGCCGCTGGCAGTAATTGCATGTAAAAAATAATGACTTGCTAGTTGTACCAAGGTCAATTGATTAATAGACTTGGGTACAATTCAGCCTGCCCATAGATGTATCGAATCTCGGCCGGTTCCTGCTGAAGCGGTGGAATTTCGACACGCGTATGACCAGCTTAAAAAAATGGAATGCCACTCTTCACAGGTGATACCACTGCAAAAAAATGCCCCATGCAAGTGAATGGGGCCGCACCGCAACCATTTTGGAAGGGTTTAAGCCAGGCATGTCCAAAGCCGGCCCACGTTCCGGTTTCGGACGGCCCGCCTGGTCATTTTGACATGTATGTCTTTTGTGGCCCCAAACGAATCCCAGAGCGCCGGGGGCCACAAAAGAAATACATGCTGGCTGCTGTGGAGGAGGCGGGACAAGCGCCGTGCATACAGGAGTACTTCCTGTTTACATGGCGTCCTGTGTAAAAGGAAGTCCCGTCTCCTGCGCTGCCATTGGACGACTGTTCTGTCCATCACAGGAGGACTTTCGATTAAAGAGGCAGCCGATAAAACAGGAAATTCTCCTGTATGTCTGTCGGCGCTCGTCCCGCCCCCTCCGTCTCCTCCAAGGCTGCAGATGAATGAATCAGGCTGCAATGGTGAGTCTGCATTTAGGGCAAAGGGGGGGTGCTGCATTCAGGGCAAAGGGGGGGTGCTGCATTCAGGGCAAAGGGGGGGTGCTGCATTCAGGGCAAAGGGGGGGTGCTGCATTCAGGGCAAAGGGGGGGGGTGCTGCATTCAGGGCAAAGGGGGGGGGTGCTGCATTTAGGGCAAAGGGGGGGTGCTGCATTTAGGGCAAAGGGGGGGTGCTGCATTTAGGGCAAAGGGGGGGGGTGCTGCATTTAGGGCAAAGGGGGGGGGGGTGCTGCATTCAGGGCAAAGGGGGGGGGTGCTGCATTCAGGGCAAAGGGGGGGGTGCTGCATTCAGGGCAAAGGGGGGGGTGCTGCATTCAGGGCAAAGGGGGGGGGTGCTGCATTCAGGGCAAAGGGGGGGGTGCTGCATTCAGGGCAAAGGGGGGGTGCTGCATTCAGGGCAAGGGCACTTGTGAGGCTGTATTGATGGGCAGTGACCCTTATTTTGATTCACAGTTCTTTATTTAAATTTTTTTAAAGTGAAGGTGTTATACGCCGATAAATACGGTATTGAAAACAGCAAAAAGGTTGGGAGTTTATATGAAGCAATACTGAAGATAAGCCTCCATCCCTGGCATTATGGAATAGAAAGGATGGTGGGACTTTATATAAAGCGCATTGCTAGGTAAAATAAACCAACCAAAATATCCATAGTTGTTTGTAATATAGAAGGCATACATGCACATTATACAACAGTAAAATATTTTAATAAAATAGGTCACAATAGAAATCATCTAAACAATAAAGTACATAATTGTCTCAGCATGATATACATAATAAAGGACCTAGGGCATGTAACCCAATGATGCAGTATTATCCTCAAAACAGAACTATGGTGGATAGGTTCATTATGATATAATATAGTATATAGAGGGGTAGTAGATAGACACTGTGACACGGCATAAAGTAAGGCTCGACACGTTTCGTGGTCATTATACCACTCATCAGGAGCAATTTGCCTTCTATATTACAAACAACTACGGATATTTTGGTTGGTTTGTTTTACCTAGCAATGCGCTTCATATAAAGTCCCACCATCCTTTCTATTCGATAAATACGGTATGTCCAAATAACACGCCTGAACTCATCTCTTCACCACACACAGCCACAAAGGCAAGAGAATTCTTGTTGGGCAGTGTATTAGTGCTCGAACGAACACACTTGGACCGAATTTTAATGGTTAACAGAATGTCAGGCAAAATTGTCGGCCTTCACGCATGTTCACTTCATCAAATCTGGCCCGCTTTGAAAAAAGTTTGGACACCCCTGGTTTAAGCAAACAGTGAGGAAAAGACATATTGCATCATCGCCGTTGTCAAATGCAAAGGCACTGCTTTTCAGAGAGGCAAACCGTCTGGCCACCCACGTGAAGGAGCTTGAAGAGCAAGTATAATTACCACAACGACCTAGTGGACTCCATAAGGAACCCAAAGCAACCAATCAAAGATCACCCTGCTGAAGATGGTCCAGTACAAGATGGAATCTGACTAGTTGCTACGGGTTACTGTTAAGAATTAGCATTTTGCGTTAAGAACACTTTATGGAATATGACTTTGCATATCCTGGAAGCTGGTAGTGGTGAGCCTTCAGGCTTGTATTGTAGTCCATTAATAAAACGCACGCACTGATAATCTGATGAGCTCACAGTCAGGGCTCCTATGGCCTACAATATAAAAACTTAATCCATGATCCAATTTGATCTTTCAGCTATAAAAATAAATAAACCTAGTTTATAAAAGGGATCTAACTGCACACAAAGAATGTCAGCATGGCCCTGCTACAAAGTAATACATTCTTCTCTATATAGGAGGATAGAAATAGAAAAGGTTTCATTTAATAAGAAAAAAAAAAAAATGTATTAGAGTATATCTTCCATTACAATATAATCCAAGCTTGCGTTCTCGCAGAGGGATATGGATGCACTCGCTCAGGGCTGACAAGACAAAAGGATATTATTGGTGCGCTCACAACAAATCTGATGCTTTGATAGCGGGATATAAAACCTAGAATTAAATGCTTTGGCTGTTGTGTAACACAAAGAGAGAGAGAGAGAGAGAGAGAGAGAGAGAGAGAGAGAGAGAGAGAGAGAGAGAGAGAGAGAGAGAGAGAGAGAGAGAGAGGAGGAGAGGAGCATTGCCAAAGCCAGGGACAAGAGACACTGTCGGCCCCCTTGTGTATTCCAGAAGGGGGAGGGAAGCAGGAACAAAAAGAAGAAGAAAAAAAAAAATTGTGAAAATGGTTTTGGAGAGTAAACTACCAACAGATGTGACGGAGGGGCTCTGTAGGACCGAGCGTTCGGGGCTGGGTGAGAGACAAAAGCGGGGATTGATACAGCCAGGGAGAGCGCAGCGCAGACTGCTGTGCGAGACAGATAGACGATCATCTGCAAAGTGGAGCGACATTGTGCTGCAAGGGGTGTGTCCACGCACAATATCATACAAGAAAAAAATCAAAAAAATAAAATACTGTTGTTGCTGCATTGGGTATTGTTTGCAAATTTTAAAATTATACAATGAGATTTTTATTTTATTTTTTTAAATATATATATATATATATATATATATATATATATATATATATATATATTATATATTAAAAATATATATATTATATTATAAAATATATATTTATTATTATATATTTAAAAAAATATTATAAAATATAATATACACACACACATATATATATATATATATATATATATATTATTATATATTAATAATAAAAAAAAAAAAAAAAAAAAGCACTGCAGCCGATATTACAACACTGGAACATCCAAATACACATTCTCTAATAAATAAAAATTAGGCATGGGATACTTGGAAATGGAAGAACGAGAGCACAATGTGAAATTCCTGCATCCTACCTACCGCACAGCGAGGGCATGCAATGCCAACGCCCCTCAGGAGCCATGCTGCTGGTGCCAGATGCTAGCAGAGCGCAAATGACCCATCCATATTCAGCGTGCTCTGCGTTTAATCAGGATTATGTCACCGTGCCTGCACAGTGCCCACTGCGTGCCACAGCATCCGCCTGCATGTCCACCAGCATAGGAAAAGGCCGGACAGTAAATTATACCCAGGGCTGGAAAATTATGCCCACTACTTAGTGCATTACATAGGAGCTGACGCTGGACATTAAATTATACCCAGTGCTGGAAAATGATCCTTACTTTCTATAGAATTATATAGGAACGGATGTAGGGTATCAACCAATACCCAGTGCTGGAAAATGATCCCCACTTTCTATAGCAATATAAAAGGAATGGGCACTAAACCGTGCCCAGTGCTGGCAAATGACCCCCATTTCTATAGCATTATATAGGAATGGGCGTAGGGTATCAACCAATACCCAGTGCTGGAAAATGATCCCCACTTTTTATTGTAATACAAAGAAACAGGCACTGGACATTAAACAGTGCTGGAAGATGACCCCCATTTCTATAGCATTATATAGGAATGGACGTAGGATATCAACCCGTTCCTAGCACTGTAAAATGCTCCCCACTTTCAATATCATTATATAAGAATGAACACTGGATAATAAATGACACCCAGTGCTGGATAATCACCTCTGATTTCTATAGGAACGTACCCAATCCCATTATATAGGTGCATCATAGAACAATACATGGATTAAAGAGCCCCTGATCACTCCTGTGTTCACCTCTACCCTACACACAATACACGGTGCCGCTACCAGAACACGTATGTGCATGATGGCATGGATTGGAAGGGGGGGAGGGGGGAGTGTGATGCAGATAAGCAGAATTTAACCCCTTCTGTGCCCAGGACAGACAGCCGAGTTGGATCTGCCACACCTCGCAGCACAATCCGCCGCCTCACTTCAGCGCTTTTAACCCATTTAGTGCCGCCACATGCCTCTACATTTCTGGGAAGGGGGGATGTTATAGATGTCTTAGGAAGATTTTTTTTTTTTTTTCCAGATATGGAAGGTGGATGTGGTGGAGGATGGGGGTGGGGGGCTCCTGGAGATCCTATTCTTTGTTCTCGCTTTGCAACCGGCAGTCGGTGCACATGGTGATGGTTGTAGGAAGGTACATAAAGAACAGTACTATGACCATACAGTCATCGATCATCTATAAATCTATATGTATGGAAATGATAGACAGATACACACACACACACACAATAGAATGTTCATGTGCCCCAGGCTCTCCCAGAGTGATGACAGAACAACCCCCCCGGTACTATGGAAGGACAGTGCACATGCCGCCCCCCCCCTCAATACTGGAGGAGACAGCGCGCATGCCGCCCCCTCAATACTAGAGGGGACAGCGCGCATGCCACCCTCCCCCCAATACTAGAGAGGACAGCGCGCATGCCACCCTCCCCCCAATACTAGAGGGGACAGCGCGCATGCCGCCCCCCCCCCAATACTGGAGGGGACAGCGCGCATGCCGCCCCCCCCCCCAATACTGGAGGGGACAGCGCGCATGCCGCCCCCCCCCCAATACTGGAGGGGACAGCGCGCATGCCGCCCCCCCCCCCCAATACTGGAGGGGACAGCGCGCATGCCGCCCCCCCCCCAATACTGGAGGGGACAGCGCGCATGCCGCCCCCCCCCCAATACTGGAGGGGACAGCGCGCATGCCGCCCCCCCAATACTGGAGGGGACAGCGCGCATGCCGCCCCCCCAATACTGGAGGGGACAGCGCGCATGCCGCCCCCCCAATACTGGAGGGGACAGCGCGCATGCCGCCCCCCCCCAATACTGGAGGGGACAGCGCGCATGCCGCCCCCCCCCCAATACTGGAGGGGACAGCGCGCATGCCGCCGCCCCCCCCCAATACTGGAGGGGACAGCGCGCATGCCGCCGCCCCCCCCCAATACTGGAGGGGACAGCGCGCATGCCGCCCCCCCCCAATACTGGAGGGGACAGCGCGCATGCCGCCCCCCCCAATACTGGAGGGGACAGCGCGCATGCCGCCCCCCCCAATACTGGAGGGGACAGCGCGCATGCCGCCCCCCCCCAATACTGGAGGGGACAGCGCGCATGCCGCCCCCCCCAATACTGGAGGGGACAGCGCGCATGCCGCCCCCCCCCCCCAATACTGGAGGGGACAGCGCGCATGCCGCCCCCCCCCCCCAATACTGGAGGGGACAGCGCGCATGCCGCCCCCCCCCAATACTGGAGGGGACAGCGCGCATGCCGCCCCCCCCAATACTGGAGGGGACAGCGCGCATGCCGCCCCCCCAATACTGGAGGGGACAGCGCGCATGCCGCCCCCCCAATACTGGAGGGGACAGCGCGCATGCCGCCCCCCCCAATACTGGAGGGGACAGCGCGCATGCCGCCCCCCCCCCCAATACTGGAGGGGACAGCGCGCATGCCGCCCCCCCCCCCCAATACTGGAGGGGACAGCGCGCATGCCGCCCCCCCCCCCCAATACTGGAGGGGACAGCGCGCATGCCGCCCCCCCCCCCCAATACTGGAGGGGACAGCGCGCATGCCGCCCCCCCCCAATACTGGAGGGGACAGCGCGCATGCCGCCCCCCCAAGACTGGAGGGGACAGCGCGCATGCCGCCCCCCCCAAGACTGGAGGGGACAGCGCGCATGCCACCCCCCCCCCCAAGACTGGAGGGGACAGCGCGCATGCCGCCCCCCCCCCCCAAGACTGGAGGGGACAGCGCGCATGCCGCCCCCCCCAATACTGGAGGGGACAGCGCGCATGCCGCCCCCCCCAAAATTAGTAGAGGACATTGCACTTCACCCCCCAGTATTATGGAAAAGCCATGCACATCACCCCCAATATTAGGGGAGGGCAGTGCACTCCCCACCCCCTAGTATTATAGAAGAGCTGTGCACGTTACACCCCGCCCCCCCAATATTAGGGGATGGCAGTGTGCGCGCGCGTTTGTGCACACACACCCCCCAGTACTATGGAAGAACAGTGCACATTACCCCCCCCAATATTAGGGGAGGACATTGCACATCACCCCCCCCCCCCAGTATTATGGAAAGGCCATGCACATCACCCCCCCCCCCCAGTATTATGAAAAGGTCATGCACATCACCCCCCAATTTTAGGGGAGGGGAGTGCACCCCCCCAATGGAAGAGCAGTGCACATCACCCCCATTATTAGGAGAGTAAATTGCACATCCCCCCCAATACTGGAGGACATTGCACATCCCCCCGCCCCCCAATACTGGAGGAGGACATTGCAAATCACTCCCCCCCCCCAAATACTGGAGGAGGACATTGCACATCACTCCCCCCCAAATACTGGAGGAGGACATTGCACATCACTCCCCCCCCCCAAATACTGGAGGAGGACATTGCAAATCACTCCCCCCCCCCAAATACTGGAGGAGGACATTGCAAATCACTCCCCCCCCCAAATACTGGAGGAGGACATTGCACATCACTCCCCCCCAAATACTGGAGGAGGACATTGCACATCACTCCCCCCCAAATACTGGAGGAGGACATTGCACATCACCCCCCCCCAAATACTGGAGGAGGACATTGCACATCACCCCCCCCCCCCAAATACTGGAGGAGGACTTTGCACATCACCCCCCCCCAAATACTGGAGGACTTTGCACATCACCCCCCCCCCAAATACTGGAGGAGGACATTGCACATCACCCCCCCCAAATACTGGAGGACATTGCACATCACCCCCCCCCCCAAATACTGGAGGAGGACATTGCACATCACCCCCCCCAAATACTGGAGGAGGACATTGCACATCACCCCCCCCAAATACTGGAGGACATTGCACATCACCCCCCCCCCAAATACTGGATGACATTGCACATCACCCCCCCCCCCCCCAAATACTGGATGACATTGCACATCACCCCCCCCCCAAATACTGGAGGAGGACATTGCACATCACGCCCCCCAATACTGGAGGAGGACATTGCACATCACGCCCCCCAATACTGGAGGAGGACATTGCACATCACCCCCCCCAATACTGGAGGAGGACATTGCACATCACCCCCCCCAATACTGGAGGAGGACATTGCACATCACCACCCCCCCCCCCCCAATACTGGAGGAGGACATTGCACATCACCACCCCCCCCCCAATACTGGAGGAGGACATTGCACATCACCACCCCCCCAATACTGGAGGAGGACATTGCACATCACCACCCCCCCAATACTGGAGGAGGACATTGCACATCACCACCCCCCCCAATACTGGAGGAGGACATTGCACATGCCCCCCCCCCCCAATACTGGAGGAGGACATTGCACATCCCCCCCCCAATACTGGAGGAGGACATTGCACATCCCCCCCCCCCCCCTTGTACTATGCTAGGACAGTACTATCCCCCTCCCAGATGCAGATCACTGCTCAGACACACATGCCCGGTGCACACCGTTCCCCATCTGGTACCTGGCCGTTGCTATCCTGGTGGTGCTGCCCGGTGTTGGTGTCTCCTCGGTCCGCAGAGCTGGAGGAGCAAGAGGGAGGCGGGAGCGAGCGGCGGGGACGCGCAAGGGAGCTGTCAGGAGAGTCGGGTCACGTGAGGAGAGGGGAGGGGGAGGAGGGGGGATGGATTAGACAGGAGGACACATGGTATGGACAGAGATCGTACAATGACAGGAGACCATCACTGATCAGCAGGTGCCCAGTCCCGGTGACAAGTCCTTATTACATAGAACACAATGACAGCTGCATTCCCGGGGTCACAGCACCGAGCCCCGCCCCCCATGCACTGTACACGAGTGACTCAGCACAGCTTTGCAGCGCTAACTCACCGTATTGCGCCGTGCAAAGCCAATGGCGAGGGGAGGAGCCTGCGCGCCCCCGGCCACTGGAAGAAAACACCTCTCGGACTTTGTACCGAGCCTGAGACAGTGCGCGCGGCCGCTCGTTCTGCTCCCAGAGGGGGCGGGGTAGGTGGGGTGCGCGCGCGCGGCAGAGCAAAGAGCCGCCTGGTCCTGCTGCTGCGGCGGGTTGCCATGGAGACAGGATCAGCAGCAGTCTCTCCTCCTCCTCCCTCCCCCCTCCATCTTCCTTTGTGTGTGAGGATCCCTCCTCCCCAATGTGAGACCCTCTTCTCCCTGGGTGTGAGAGGACTATTCCTCCAATTTTATTGTATGCTTCTATGGCAGTGTGACCCCTGACTACAAAACACCTCCCCCTCTACATGTATGATATGTACATCATCACACCCTATACTGAAATATGGTCTACACACCAACCAATTAGAAGGTCCCTCTGCTCTCCTATACTGTCTATATATATCCAAATGGGGCCCAATTAGCCATTTCCCTCCCCAGTGTCATGTGACTCGTTAGTGTTACAAAGTCTCAGGTGTGAATGGGGAGCAGGTGTGTTAAATTTGGTGTTATCGCTCTCACTCTCTCATACTGGTCACTGGAATTCAACATGGCACCTCATGGCAAAGAACTCCCTGAGGATCTGATAGGACAGGTTCCACTCAGAACAGGACAGGTTCCAGTCAGAACAGGACAGGTTCCAGTCAGAACAGGACAGGTTCCAGTCAGAACAGGACAGGTTCCACTCAGAACAGGACAGGTTCCACTCAGAACAGGACAGGTTCCAGTCAGAACAGGACAGGTTCCACTCAGAACAGGACAGGTTCCAGTCAGAACAGGACATGTTCCACTCAGAACAGGACAGGTTCCAGTCAGAACAGGACAGGTTCCAGTCAGAACAGGACAGGTTCCACTCAGAACAGGACAGGTTCCAATCAGAACAGGACAGGTTCCACTCAGAACAGGACAGGTTCCACTCAGAACAGGACAGGTTCCAGTCAGAACAGGACAGGTTCCAGTCAGAACAGGACAGGTTCCAGTCAGAACAGGACAGGTTCCAGTCAGAACAGGACAGGTTCCACTCAGAACAGGACAGGTTCCAGTCAGAACAGGACAGGTTCCAGTCAGAACAGGGCAGGTTCCACTCAGAACAGGACAGGTTCCACTCAGAACAGGACAGGTTCCAGTCAGAACAGGACAGGTTCCAGTCAGAACAGGACAGGTTCCAGTCAGAACAGGACAGGTTCCAGTCAGAACAGGACAGGTTCCACTCAGAACAGGACAGGTTCCAGTCAGAACAGGACATGTTCCACTCAGAACAGGACATGTTCCACTCAGAACAGGGCAGGTTCCAGTCAGAACAGGACAGGTTCCAGTCAGAACAGGACAGGTTCCAGTCAGAACAGGACATGTTTCACTCAGAACAGGACATGTTCCACTCAGAACAGGACATGTTCCACTCAGAACAGGACAGGTTCCACTCAGAACAGGGCAGGTTCCACTCAGAACAGGACAGGTTCCACTCAGAACAGGACAGGTTCCACTCAGAACAGGACATGTTCCACTCAGAACAGGGCAGGTTCCACTCAGAACAGGACAGGTTCCACTCAGAACAGGACAGGTTCCACTCAGAACAGGACAGGTTCCACTCAGAACAGGACATGTTCCACTCAGAACAGGGCAGGTTCCACTCAGAACAGGACAGGTTCCACTCAGAACAGGACAGGTTCCACTCAGAACAGGACAGGTTCCACTCAGAACAGGACAGGTTCCACTCAGAACAGGACAGGTTCCACTCAGAACAGGGCAGGTTCCACTCAGAACAGGACAGGTTCCACTCAGAACAGGACAGGTTCCACTCAGAACAGGGCATGTTCCACTCAGAACAGGGCATGTTCCACTCAGAACAGGGCATGTTCCACTCAGAACAGGACAGGTTCCACTCAGAACAGGACAGGTTCCAGTCAGAACAGGACAGGTTCCACTCAGAACAGGACAGGTTCCAGTCAGAACAGGACATGTTCCAGTCAGAACAGGACATGTTCCACTCAGATCAGGACAGGTTCCAGTCAGAACAGGACAGGTTCCAGTCAGAACAGGACAGGTTCCATTCAGAACAGGACAGGTTCCAGTCAGAAGAGGACATGTTCCACTCAGAACAGGACAGGTTCCACTCAGAACAGGACAGGTTCCAGTCAGAACAGGACAGGTTCCAGTCAGAACAGGACAGGTTCCAGTCAGAACAGGACAGGTTCCAGTCAGAACAGGACAGGTTCCAGTCAGAACAGGACATGTTCCAGTCAGAACAGGACAGGTTCCAGTCAGAACAGGACAGGTTCCAATCAGAACAGGACAGGTTCCAGTCAGAACAGGACAGGTTCCAGTCAGAACAGGACAGGTTCCAGTCAGAACAGGACAGGTTTCACTCAGAACAGGACAGGTTCCAATCAGAACATGACAGGTTCCAGTCAGAACAGGACAGGTTCCAGTCAGAACAGGATAGGTTCCAGTCAGAACAGGACATGTTTCACTCAGAACAGGACAGGTTCCATTCAGAACAGGACAGGTTCCAGTCAGAACAGGACATGTTCCACTCAGAACAGGACATGTTCCACTCAGAACAGGACAGGTTCCACTCAGAACAGGACAGGTTCCAGTCAGAACAGGACAGGTTCCAGTCAGAACAGGACAGGTTCCAGTCAGAACAGGACATGTTCCACTCAGAACAGGACAGGTTCCAGTCAGAACAGGACATGTTCCACTCAGAACAGGACAGGTTCCACTCAGAACAGGACAGGTTCCAGTCAGAACAGGACAGGTTCCAGTCAGAACAGGACAGGTTCCAATCAGAACAGGACAGGTTCCAGTCAGAACAGGACAGGTTCCAGTCAGAACAGGACAGGTTCCAGTCAGAACAGGACAGGTTCCAGTCAGAACAGGACAGGTTTCACTCAGAACAGGACAGGTTCCAATCAGAACATGACAGGTTCCAGTCAGAACAGGACAGGTTCCAGTCAGAACAGGACAGGTTCCAGTCAGAACAGGACAGGTTTCACTCAGAACAGGACAGGTTTCACTCAGAACAGGACAGGTTCCACTCAGAACAGGACAGGTTCCACTCAGAACAGGACAGGTTCCAGTCAGAACAGGACAGGTTCCAGTCAGAACAGGACAGGTTCCAGTCAGAACAGGACAGGTTCCAATCAGAACAGGACAGGTTCCAATCAGAACAGGACAGGTTCCAGTCAGAACAGGACAGGTTCCAGTCAGAACAGGACAGGTTCCAATCAGAACAGGACAGGTTCCAGTCAGAACAGGACAGGTTCCAGTCAGAACAGGACAGGTTTCACTCAGAACAGGACAGGTTCCAATCAGAACATGACAGGTTCCAGTCAGAACAGGACAGGTTCCAGTCAGAACAGGACAGGTTCCAGTCAGAACAGGACAGGTTTCACTCAGAACAGGACAGGTTCCACTCAGAACAGGGCATGTTCCACTCAGAACAGGACAGGTTCCACTCAGAACAGGGCATGTTCCACTCAGAACAGGACAGGTTCCACTCAGAACAGGGCATGTTCCAGTCAGAACAGGACAGGTTCCAATCAGAACAGGACAGGTTCCAGTCAGAACAGGACAGGTTCCAGTCAGAACAGGACAGGTTCCAGTCAGAACAGGACAGGTTCCAGTCAGAACAGGACAGGTTCCAATCAGAACAGGACAGGTTCCAGTCAGAACAGGACAGGTTCCAGTCAGAACAGGACAGGTTCCAGTCAGAACAGGACAGGTTTCACTCAGAACAGGACAGGTTTCACTCAGAACAGGACAGGTTTCACTCAGAACAGGACAGGTTCCAATCAGAACAGGACAGGTTCCAGTCAGAACAGGACAGGTTCCAGTCAGAACAGGACAGGTTCCAGTCAGAACAGGACAGGTTCCAGTCAGAACAGGACAGGTTTCACTCAGAACAGGACAGGTTCCAGTCAGAACAGGACAGGTTCCAGTCAGAACAGGACAGGTTCCAGTCAGAACAGGACAGGTTCCAGTCAGAACAGGACAGGTTCCAGTCAGAACAGGACAGGTTCCACTCAGAACAGGACAGGTTCCACTCAGAACAGGCCTCGATATGGTCGACCAAAGAAGCTGAGTGCACGAGCTCAGCTTCATATCCAGAGATTGTCTTTGGGAAATAGATGTATGAGTGCTGCCAGCATTGCTGCAGAAGTTGAAGGGGTGGGGGGGGGGCAGCCTGTCAGTGCTCAGACCATACGCCGCACGCTGCATCAAATTGGTCTGCATGGCTGTCATCCCAGAAGGAAGCCTCTTTGGGTCTCTGCCACAGACCTGGTGAACTTTGGGTCTCTGCCACAGACCTGGTGAACTTTGGGTCTCTGCCACAGACCTGGTGAACTTTGGGTCTCTGCCACAGACCTGGTGAACTTTGGGTCTCTGCCACAGACCTGGTGAACTTTGGGTCTCTGCCACAGACCTGGTGGACTTTGGATCTCTGCCACAGACCTGGTGAACTTTGGGTCTCTGCCACAGACCTGGTGGACTTTGGGTCTCTGCCACAGACCTGGTGAACTTTGGGTCTCTGCCACAGACCTGGTGAACTTTGGGTCTCTGCCACAGACCTGGTGAACTTTGGGTCTCTGCCACAGACCTGGTGAACTTTGGGTCTCTGCCACAGACCTGGTGAACTTTGGGTCTCTGCCACAGACCTGGTGAACTTTGGGTCTCTGCCACAGACCTGGTGGACTTTGGGTCTCTGCCACAGACCTGGTGAACTTTGGGTCTCTGCCACAGACCTGGTGAACTTTGGGTCTCTGCCACAGACCTGGTGAACTTTGGGTCTCTGCCACAGACCTGGTGAACTTTGGGTCTCTGCCACAGACCTGGTGAACTTTGGGTCTCTGCCACAGACCTGGTGGACTTTGGGTCTCTGCCACAGACCTGGTGAACTTTGGGTCTCTGCCACAGACCTGGTGAACTTTGGGTCTCTTATTAGGCCTCTTTCAGGGAGATGACATTCCCTCCAGAGAGTTACCGGGCCCCTTCCTTCACTGTGATTCCTCACCAGTCCCTCGGAACGGTTCCTCCGCCGGCCTCCTCTTCCAGATACGGGTCTCCTCACAAGGCAGCACCCTGGGATTCCTCCTCCCTCCGTGGGCTCCAGCCAAAGGTGCCAGACCCAAGGCCTTCAGTTGCAGCCCCAGGGCTAAAGGTGCCTGGGACTGATCCGCCAGTGTACCAGGCCAGGAACCCCACCCCAGGGCAAAAGGTGCCTGTGGTGGCCCACGAACAACAGAACACTCTCCCCGGGGTCGGACCCCCGGGAACTCACCCCACAGGCAGTGTCTGCCCCTTTTATATCCTCTCCCAGCATGCACAGCAGGCCGACACGCCCACCATACCACCGCCGAGAGGGGACATCCAAGGCACAGCGCTGTACCAGCTGTTCAACCCTGGCCTCTGATGGCAGCGCCATCAACAGGCCACAGGGAACTATACACCAGTATCCCACCTGCAGTATAAAAATGGTTTTACAGAACCCTATCAAATAGTGTGTTTGAGTACAACTACCACTCAAACATCCCCTAGATTTAAAGACCCCGCTACACTTGCAAGTTTGGGGCTGCATGTCTGCAAATGGAGTTGGAGATTTGATCAGGATCAACGGTGTCCTCAATGCTGAGAAATACAGGCAGATAATTATCCAACATGCCAATGGGGAGGCGTGTGATTGGCCCCAAATTTATTCTGTAGCAGGACAATCTGTGTCCGCCCGATGCCTCTGTGTGCCGGGCTCCGTTCCCTGCGAGCGCCGGGACGCACGGGGGCGGAGTCTGGCGGCAAATAAAAAAATGACAAAATTCATAATACATACAGTACACTAGTCTTACAGATTACATTACTGTATGAAATCATTTCATATCCCTTTTGTCCCTAGTGGTCTGTCCAGTGCCCTGCATGCATTTTTATATTATATATAAATGTTCTTTCTGCCTGGAAACTGGAGATTGTCCATAGCAACCAAAAAGTGTCCCTTTATGTCAAAAGTGGTTTGAGACCAGCTAGAAAATAGCGATAGTAAATAAGAACACTTGCAGAATTGAGCGATAGTGAATAGTGTGGAAATTCATTTTATTATAAATATTATTTTTTATAATTATTTATAGTTATTTATTATATTATAATTTATGATTTTGTGTTTCAAACTTTATCATACCCGGGATGTCTACTAGACTCTGGTTTGGACAGATTTAAGTGAGTTATTCCTAAGAATTACAGGCCTACAATATAAAACGCCAAATTTCCATGCAAAATAATGGTACCGCTTTCAGCATCAAAAATCTGACATAATTATACCGCCAGGGAGGTTAAACAAGATGTGTCTTTCATCTGCTGCAAGTTTCCTTGGCTGACCACTGCGTCTACCGTCCTCAACGTCACCTGTTTCTTTGTGCTTCTTCAAACAAGCATGAACAGCACATCCTGAATCCACAGTCTATGAATCCATATCTTTGCCTGGGAGACCTTGCTGATAGACATGTGCACAACATAAAAATTCATTTTAGTTTGGTTTCGTTTCTGTTCGTTTCCGTTGATTCGTAATTTCGTAAGATGTGGGTTATCGTATTCGGCGTATTCGGACTCTTTCGTATTTCCGGAAGGATTATTTTTCCGTTGATTCGTTTTTCCGTTAGTCTAATTTTCATTGATTCGAAATTCGTATTTTTCGTAATATTTTATATTCGGCCGCGTTCGTATTTTCGTAAGAACTATATTTTCGTTGATTTGCAATGATTCGTATTTCCGTGTCTAATTTCCGTTGATTGGAAAATTGTACTTTTGTAGATTTAATTACATTCGTACTTTTGTTAGAATACATTTTCCGTTTATTCCAAACACTACTTGTCGTAATTTTGTAATTTGTACTTTCGTGAGATTTATTCGTATTTTCGTATCATTGTTTTCGTAGATTCGTAATCGGGGCATAATTCGTAATATAGAAACTAGATTCTAGACAGAGTATGCTTAAGAAACAAAGAATTTCTCTCTCACAAGTCACAACTTAACTCACAAATCCACCAAAACAGTGCCACCTACCCAACCACACCCTATCTGGACTCTGGATGGAATGCACTGCAGTCTAAAGCCCCGTACACACGGTCGGACTTTTGGCCAACAAACTTAATTTTGAGCAAGTTGGACCAACAATCCGACCGTGTGTACGCTCCATCGGACAAACTTTTTTTGCTTTTTTCTTGTTTTCATCGGACAAAAGTTGGGTCTGCAAACGGACAAACTTTTGCCCAACAAAAGTCAGATGGAGCAAAGTCCAACCGTGTGTACAGAAAACCAATAGGACTTTTGTCCGATGGACAAAACAACTAATGTTAAAATCAACCAACAATAGCAGTAGTTGACCAAAGGGTGGCGGTAAAGAGCAGAAAAGAGCAGAAAAACCACGTGATGTTGCAAAAAGTTTTGGGAAAGTTTGCAGAAAAGTCCTGTGGTGTGTATGCTATGGGTGTGCCCGACCAACTCCGTTCGGACAAAAATTCAGGGAAAAGTCCAATGGAAGTCCGACCGTGTGTATGGGGCTTTATTCGTAATATAGAAACTAGATTCTAGACAGAGTATGCTTAAAGCCCCATACACACGGTCAGACTTCCATCTGACTTTTCCCTGGATTTTTGTCCGAACGGAGTTGGTTGGGAACACCCATAGCATACACACCACAGGACTTTTCTGCAAACTTTCCCAAAACTTTTTGCAACATCACGGGGTTTTCTGCTCTTTACTGCCACCCTTTGGTCAACTTCTGCTATTGTTGGTTGATTTTAAAGCGGAGCTCCACCCTAAAGTGGAACTTCCGCTCATCGGATTCCTCCCCCCCCCCCTCCGGTGCCACAGTTGGCACCTTTCGGGGGGGAGGGGGGACAGGATACCTGTCAAAGACAGGTATCCTTACCCACTTACTGGAGTCCGGCCACGGCGGTGAAGTCGCGCGAGGCTCCCTCCTCCTCCTCCTCCTCCCCTGGCCGCTGGGCTAATAGGAGAGAGGAGCGGGGCCTCGCGCATGCGCAGTAGGGTTCCTGGCGTGAATCCAAAAGTCTTCACTGCCGGGTTCCCTTACCCGCAATGGCGACGGAAGCACCGACAGCTGATGTGAAACATCAGCTGCGGTGCCGACATCGAGGGACACCAGGACAGGTAAGTCTCCATTTATTAAAAGCCAGCAGCTGCAGTATGTGTAGCTGCTGGCTTTTAATTATTATTTTTTTGCCCAGGGTTACCTGGAACACCACTTTAACATTAGTTATTTTGTCCATCGGACAAAAGTCCGATGGTTTTCTGTACACACGGTCGGACTTTGCTCCATCGGACTTTTGTTGGGCAAAAGTTTGTCCGTTTGCAGACCCAACTTTTGTCCGATGAAAACACAAAAAAAAAAAAAAAGTTTGTCCGATGGAGCGTACACACGGTCGGATTGTTGGTCCAACTTGCTCAAAATGAAGTTTGTTGGCCAAAAGTCTGACCGTGTGTACGGGGCTTTACACAGAAAAACACACAAGGGAATAAGAAACAAGCTCATTGGGGGGAAGAGACAACCTCTTTAGGGGAAGGGACAAGCTTATTGGCCAATGTCCAGAAATATTTTAGAACTAACAAATTCGTTGTTTTGATTTCCGTTTTCCGAATATTCGTAATTTAGTTTTTTGTTTTTTTTTCGTTCATTTTGATTTTCGTTATTTTGAATCTTTGTTCGGTATTTTCAGTGTTTCTATGTTTTTGTTTTTTCACTCTTTCGTATTTTCGCTGTTTCTAATTTAATAATTTCGTATTTTCGTTGTTTTCCATATTCGTTCTTTTCGATAATTAGTTTTTCGTTGGTAATTTTAGTAAACCATTCGTTCATTCGTATGTTTACGAATTAATGAATATAACGAACTTTGACAAATAACGAATTCGTAACTAAACGAATTGCACATGTCTACTTGCTGATGCAGTATAACTACCTTGTGTCTTGTCGCTGTGCTAAGCCTGCCATGGTGTATGACCTGTGACATGAAACTGTTGTCCACAACCTCACTTAAGTAGCAGAGTTTGGCTGTTCCTCACCCAGTTTTAAGCCTCCTATACAGCTGTTTCTGTTTCAGTTAATGACTGTTCCAACCTACATATGAAATTGATGATCATTAGCATGTGATTGATATATTTGGTTAATCATACTCCTGACTCTAATTCTTCTCAAGCCTGCCTTGCCTACACACTATCGTGGAAAAAAATGCTTGAGTAAAGCGCGGTGACGTACAACACGTACAACGGCACTATAAAGGGGAAGTTCCATTCGGATGGCGCCACCCTTCATGTTAGTAAAGTTTGTTGAGCGACGATTCGCGCTTTTCAGCCTCGTGCTTTTCAGTCCGTTACAGCGTGACGAATGTGCTATCTCCATTACGAACGCTAGTTTTACCAGAACGAGCGCTCCCGTCTCATACTTGATTCGGCGCATGCGCATTTTTTTTCACATCGTTAAAGCCTACACACGGCCATTTTTCATGACGAGAAAAACGACGATGTAAAAAACGACGTGAAAAATTAGAGCATGTTCCAATTTTTTCATGGCCGTTTTTCACGTCGTGAAAAATGCTGGAAAGCCCACACACGATTATTTTTAATGACCATTTAAAAAAATGTCATTTTTCTCGTCATTAAAAACGGTCGTGTGTACGCGGCATGAGAATTGATGCTGGTTTGAAAGCTAAAGGGTAGTCACACCAAATATTGATAGGATTTCGATTTTTCTTCTGTTTGCTCACTTTGCATTTTGTAAATTGATAAAAAACAAACCAATAAAATATATGAATTTTGAAAGCATTCTTACTTTACAGCATTTCCTCACACCTGCCTAAAACGTTTGCACTGTACTGTATATACAGTGCTTTGAAAAAGTATTCATACCCCTTGAAATTTTCCAAATTTTGTCATGTTACATCCAAAAATGTAAATGTATTTTATTGGGATTTTATGTGATAAACCAACACAAAGTGGCATATAATTATGAAGTGGAAGAAAAATTATAAATGGTGTTCAATTTTTTTTACAAATATTTGAAAAGTGTGGTGTGCAGTGCATTTGTATTCAGCCCCTTTTACTCTGATACCCCCAACTAAAATGTAGTGGAACCAATTGCCTTCAGAAGTCACCTAATTAGTAAATTGAGTAATTTAATATCAGTATAAATACAGCTGTTCTGCAAAACCCTCAGAGGTTTGTTAGAGAACCTTAGTGAACAAACAGCATCACTTCACATTCAACTTTTTCGCTGTAGTTACAGTCATATTTATTATGGAAGCAGTAATGTTCAATATACAACAGTTCTATACCATTTATTAACTCCATAGATTTGGGAGCCACCTTAAACTACCACAGAATACTATTTGGACATATTTATCTTTTTGGGGTCCCATCTGTATGCACCTGGCCTTCTCATCGGGTCCCCATTTCCACAGCTCCCGGGACAGACATCTCAGACGGCCAAATCTTAGTACCGCAGTCTTAGCCCATGTGTAAGAACCTCCATTTGGCAGCGGCACCCTTAGGGCTCCTTCACATGTAAAGTTGGGGGCTGGTAAAACTCTGCGGTTGAGTCCTGGTTTTACCACTACCCTTCCCTACTTACTTTATCTGCTGAGGCAGCCGCCAAAGGGGTACACATGCCGCAGCAGAAATTAAACCCCTGTTGCTTTTGGTGGGTGCTACAGCCTGTCATTTGAGACCCATTCAAGTAAATGGGGCCACTCTGTAAGCACCCTACAACTGCATGCTACTGCGGGGTTCAAGGGGTTAAAGCAGGTGGTGAGAAAGCAACACAATGCTGCCGGCTTCTGCTTCTGTGCTGTAATGCACAAGGCTGCAGGGCACGTGCAGAGTGGCCTCGTTCACTTAAATGGGTCATGCTTGGCAGGTGCCACACCCACCAACCATAGCAGGGAGTATAACTTCTGCTGCGACATGTGAACACCCCTGGCCACTGCAACTAAAGAGGGTGTGTTGGGGCGAGGGTGGTAAAAACATGTCTTTACCACCCCCCAAAAGTCAAATGTAAATTAACCTTTACTGAACACCCCTTTAAGGCTGCTTTAAAACTGACGAGCTGCTGTTTTACCTTCAACTTTTCAGGGTTAGCTGCACTTTTCCATAGACTTCTATTATATCCTACAGGTGTGGTACACTTTCTGAAAGCACGCCAAAACTTCTACATTCAGAAAGTGCACCAAACATGCAGGACAACGCTGTATCCTGGCCTAGGCCAACAAGGCCCAGGCCTAGGGCAGCACTTTGCAGGGGGGGCAGCACGGAAAAAGTCCCCTCCGTCTTGTTTTGACTGTCCATTTATCCTGGACCACAAACCTTCCTCACTGTGCTATTTGTTTTCTGCTGCACCATTGACATGGTTATATCTTCTTAGCCCTCTCCATAAAATTATCCGAAATTTGTGCTTAAAGTAGAACTATAGGCAACACTTTTTTTTCATTTTTGGATAGAGCAAGGGAGGGTTATAGCCCCTGTCAGTTTATTTTTTACCATCCCTGTCCCATTGCAGAGATGTCCCTTCACTTCCTGCCCCATAGCCAAACAGGAAGTGAGAGGAAATCTCTGCAAATGAAGGGAGTCCATTGCCCCCCCCCCCGCCCTCAGAACTAGTGTCCCCACTCGACTCAAATTTCAGGGCGGGTCTTAAACAGAAAGGGGTGTGGTATTGACAGGAAGGGGTGGGTCATATTTAAATTGGGGGTGCACGAGTTTAGTCAGGCCTAGGGCAGCACAAAATCTAAATACACTACTGCTGCAGGATATAATAGAAGTCTATGGCTAAGCGCAGAGGGGAGAAAGGGGGAGAAAGAGAACAATTAGAAAGGTGGAGAGTCTGGGCCAGGTTCTTGTTGCCTGGCTGTCATATTTTTCCTCAGGTTTCAATGCTTCCTGATGCCTCTTACACACGACCGGTTTTCCCGAAAGGGAAAAAAAACAACGCTTTTCCCGACAGGATTCCTCTCAAGCCTGCCTTGCATACACACTGTCACACAAAAGACCGCTGAACTTTTTAATGGCAAGAATGCAGTGATGTCAAAGACTACGACGAGCCAACAAAATTACGTTCTATGCTTCCGCGCATGCGTCGAATTGTTTACGAGCATGCGCGTTTTTTTTCCCCTCAGGAAAGCATACAGACGACCGGTTTTCTCGGCAGGATTTTTTCCTGACGGGAAAAAAGAGAGCTGGTTCTCTTTTTTTTTCCCCGCAGTTTTCCTGTCGGGAAAACTGAGAAGGAGCATAGACACGGCCAGTTTTCCCGGCCAAAAGCTGTCATGGTAGTTTTCCCGACGGGAAAAACGGTCGTGTGTACGAGGCATAAGTCACTAATCCTATGTCAGTATGTGGATGAGGAGATCTGATTACATTAGTTACATACAGAGGCATAACTAGAACCTTCAGGGAAAGAAATCATGAAGGGCCCCCCTGGCCCCTGACTGGGGCCCTTCCCACTGATCCTGGGGCCCGTTACTCCCATCGTGGGACCCTTTATTATGGGCCTTCAGCAGGCCACCTTCCTGCCATCTTGGGGCCCCCGCAGCGCTGCCTGGTTTTCCCCTCCCACCTCCCGCCAGCTGCTGTGGGGGATGTGTCAGAATGAAGAGAGTGGCCCCTTCCTTGTTTTAATGAAGAGTCAGTGATTGGATTTTTAATTCATTAAGTTTATAAATGAACAGAAAGCTCTGTACCTACTTCCCTACCAGCCGTCGCAGTTGTACTGCGGCAGGTTGGCTTTCCTGCGTGAATCGCTGTCATTGTACGCCGGGCACGTACATGGCAATATGTGGGCGCACTCGCTCATTCACTAGCGGGGGAGCCAATCAGCGGGTCCGGCAGACTCGATGTCCGCCGGCCACCTGTGATCGCTCCACCGAGAGGCAGAACGGGGATCTGCCAGTGTAAACAAACAGATCCCCGTTCTGTCAGGGAAGTACAGAGTGATCGTCTGTTTTTAGTGATCAGGAATAGGGATGAGCTCCGGGCCTAGGGTGACCACGTGTCCCGGATTGCCCGGGACAGTCCTGCATTTTGCAGGTCTGTCCCGGGCACCTTCATTCCAGGACAATGCAGTGTCCCGGAATGAAACTGACACAGCCACCCCCCCCCCCCCCGGGCCAATCTGATGCCCGCCACATCACCGCTTTACTCACTGACAGTACTTGTCCTGGCCGGGAATGCCTGGAGGAGCACAATCCCCACCCCCTGCTTGTGATTGGAGAAATCATAAATCCCGCCTCTTGTGTCCAATCATTCTGCTGTGATTCGTTACAGCACAAGTTGATTTTTGGGAAGGGAGGGTGTCCCTGAATGGTAGTTTTGGAAATGTGGTCACCCTAGCTCCGGCGTGTTCGCATTGAACACGTGCAGAGCCCGCCAGAATGTCGGCGCTGCGCTAATGACAGGCAGGGAGACATTTCCCGATGCTCGGCTGCAGAGATCGGGAAATGTCTCCCTGGCTGTGATTAGCGCAGCGCCGTGCCGACTTCCTGGCGGGCTCTGCACGTGTTCAATGCGAACACGCCGGAGCTCATCCCTAATCAGGAACAGCGATCTCTCTCTACTCCCAATCAGTGCCCTCCCCCCACAGTTAGAAACACCTCCCTAGGGAACATTTAAGCCTTTCATTGCCCCTGGTGTTAACCCCTTCCCTGCCAGTGTCATTTATACAGTAATCAGTGCATATAGCAGTGATCGCTGTATAAATGTCACTGGTCCCAAAAAAGTGTCAAAAGTGTCTGATCTGTCCGCCGCAATGTCGCAGTCCCGCTTAAAATCGCAGATCACCGCCATTACTAGTAAAAAATAATAATAATAAAAATGCCATAAATCTATCCCCTATTTTGTAGACGTGATAACTTTTGGCGCAAACCAATCAATATACGCTAATTGGTATTTTTATTTACCAAAAATATGTAAAATAATACATATTGGCCTAAACTGAGGAAGAAATTAGTTTTTTTACTTTTTTGGGGGGGATATTTATTATAGCAAAAAGTAAAAAATATTGTTTTTTTTCTTCAAAATTGTCGCTCTTTTTTTGTTTATAGCGCAAAAAATAAAAACCGCAGAGGTGATCAAATACCACCAAAAGAGAGCTCCATTTGTGGGGAAAAAAAGGACATTAATTTTTTTGGGGTACAACATTGCACAACCACGCAATTGTTAAAGCTACGCAGTGCCGTATCGCAAAAAAATGGCCTGGTCAGGAAGTGGGTAAATCCTTCCAGGGCAGAAGTGGGCAGAACTGTTCCTGTTCATTCATTCGATGCAGCTGCAGAGAAAGGGATTGATTGATTTGTCCTCAAAAGTGAGACATCCCTGATATTTCATCAATGCCCCCCAAAAATAAAAAATAAAATTGTAAAAAAATTAATTAAAATGGTAAAAAACGATATAAAAAATAAATCTGAACTAAAAAAAAAACTACTGACACCAGTGGTGGAACTACCAGGGTTGCACTTGCGATTGGGCTCTGGCATTCCGCCACTGGTGTCAGTATTTTTTATTTTTTTTGCGCGGGGGGGGGGGGCCGCCAGGGAAGGACACAGGAGCCCCGGGGCAGCAGGACAGCGACAGGGAGACGGTGGGAGCAGCATGCGGAGGAGCTGATACCCTCTATTTCCCTCCTGCAGCCACTGAATGTCTGCAGGAGGGAGAGGAAGGTTCAGCGACTGCATGGAGGGATAAGTTCCTCTACATGCCACCGCCCCCCACCGACCTCCTATCCTGGCGTATAGAGAGGCCGCACTGGCCCCTTTGAAGTTGGAGGCCGGGTCGCAATGGTGACCCCTGTACCTACGCCCCTGGCTACATACTAAGTATCGAATCCAGACACAGCCAAGCATCTAGGATCCAGGAGAGGACAGCATTGACAGCCTACATATTTTGATGAATAAGTCTTGTACGAAACATTACATAATATAAAACAGGAAAAAAAAAAGTAGATTTCTTCCCTAGACCTTCTAATATCTCATATGTAAAGGTCCATCCTATATCATTACTGGCCAGAAAGAGGTTACAAAGTACCCAGTGATGCATGCAACAAAGTACTGTCCAGATAATCTGCTCTACTGACAGCAGACTGACACATAGAAGTCATAGGTTTCAGGAATGTGGGTTTTCTTATCCTGCATGATAAGGAATGTGGGAAAGCCCATTAGGCGGTGTGAGATCGAAGAAGTGAAGGGGGCCTGAACGAATGTCTGCCATCAACAGATAAATGTATCTCTCATTCTCATTCCCATACTGTCAGCACCGGCAAACATCAGATCAATGAAAAAGAAGAATACTTTGTTACATATCTGTAATGTGGATGTATGTCTCCTATAGTGTATTTGTACTTGATCCAATTTGAATTATGAGTGGCATTTATTTTAAAGTGACTCTGTTCAGGTTCCAAAAAAAGATGAATGCTAAGATAAGAGGCTATCCTCAGCTCTCCGATGGCTAGTGAGTCTTCAGCATTAGACACATCTTGGAGAGTGTTGCCTGTATCCCCCGCCACTGTGCGCTATTTTCTGACCCCTATGCTACAGCAGAGTACCCTGGCTTTGTAGGGGTCAGTGGATGGAACCACAACCGCAGAACATGGAGGGGGGGGGGGTACAGGCATCCAACACAGCCAAAAGTGTTGAATGCCAAAGACACTGACAGAGGAAAATAGAAGCTACAGCTATCAAAGAGTAGCTTCTAAAAGGCATCTGAAAATGGGTGGGTTATGTAACCTGGACTGAAGCTTAAAGTGACACTATAGGTTTGTTTTTTATTTTTTTTAAATAACAAACATGTCATACTTACCTCCACTGTGCAGCTCGTTTTGCACAGTGTGGCCCCGAATGCCATTTTCTGGGGGCCCTCGAGGGCTCTCTCGGCTCCTCCCCACATTAGATAACCCCCTAAGAGAAGCTCTCTCGCAAGGGGGTTTCCTTGCGGGCGCGCTCCCGAGTCCTGCATTCGACATTGGATTTGATTGACAGCAGCGGGAGCCAATGGCTACGCTGCTATCAATCTATCCAATGAAGAACTGAGAACCCCGGGAAAAGATCCAGCGCGTTCTCGACGTGGGACTTTCCAGGACTCAGGTAAGTAAAATGGGGGGGGGGGGGCTGGGGGGCCGGTAGTAGTCAGATGTTTTTTTACCTTAATGCATAGGATGCATTAAGGTGAAAAAACAGGAGGGTTTACAACCCCTTTAAAACTGATGATCATCTTCCTTTGTTATTGCTGTATTATCCTTCTGCAGTTTGGACAGGGTTAAACTGAATATTCATTAATGCAGAAGTGAAGCAGCCATCTTTAAAGTGGTTTTAAAGGCTTGAGGTTTTTTACCTTCATGCATTCTACGCATGAATGTAAAAAAAACCTTCTCTGTGCAGCAGCCCCCTGCCCCCATCAGCCCCATCTAAAACGTACCTGAGCCCCATTGTGATCCAGCGATGTGCATGAGAGACTCGGCTCTCCAGGGACTTTCCTTCCTTTTTGGCTGAGACCTTGGCTCCTGCTGCTGTCAGTCACAGCCAGTGAGCGAATGTGGAGAGAGAAGGGTGTGTAAATGGCACATGGAGGCTCGAGAGTGAGACTGCTTGTTCTGGGGGGACTGGGCAGGAGGGAGGGACAAAGAGTGCCGGCGGAGGACCTGAGAAGAGGAGGATCGGGTTGGTTCTGTGCAAAACCATTGCACAGAGCAGGTAAGTATGACTTTTGTTATTTAAAAAAAAAAAGCCTTTAATATCACTTTAAGTAGGCCACTTGCAATGCTTATCTATGGAGTGTCTCTAGTGCAGGGAGCAGCCATCATGGCTGGGTCTGATTCAATTCTGGAGAAGATTGGCTGATGCAACAGAGTAAGGAGAAGGAGTCAGCAGCCTGGTGAGGAAAAGGAAAAGGGATGTCTTGAAGCAGGCAGGTGTGTGCGAAAGACTGGAATGAGCTGCTGACTGAAGCCTGCTATAGCTAACCACAATTGAGTGGATCCTGAGAGAAACAAAGAGACTGGGAACCTTCTTCCTGGGAGGGTGTGGGATCAGACTGTACTAGAGGGCGCTCTTACCGCTTGTAAGGAAGGAAAAGAGGGAACGTCTGACTTGAACTTGACTTTTACTGAATAAGAGCATGTGTCCAGAGACATAGAATAGGGCACCCTGAGTCTGGTAAGAGACAAACATTGCACAGATTTGTCTGCTAGGAACTGTTGTGCTTTCAAGGGCCCCAACTTTGCCAGCAAACTTTTTTTTTTATCATCATTTACTGGCCACAGTGACAAAACGGGGGTTTTATATAGCAAGTTAGGACTGTCTTTATATACTGTTACTGGGTAAATGCAGTTCAGTTTTGTTAAAGCGGTAGTAAACCGCATCCAAAAAAATTAATAAAATAAAAATTGGGCCCATGTAAATACGGAAATGCTGGTAATCGGCTCTCATCACCTCCCACTGACAGAGTGTGTGGCGAGGAGAGCCGATCAGCGGCATTTCCTTGCAGGGGACATCCAGACATGTAATCAGGGCACTGATCATCAGTGCCCTGATTACAATACAGCTCCACCAGTGCCAGCAATCAGTGCCCACCAGTGCCAGCAATAAGTGCCCATTAGTGATGCCAGTCAGTGCTGACTATCAATGCTGCCCATCAATGCCCATCATTGCTGCCCATCAATGCCCATAATTGCTGCCCATCATTGCCGCCGATCAGTACCACCTATCCGTGCCCACCAGTGCCACCCATCAGTGCCCACCAGTGCCACCCATCAGTGCCCACCAGTGCCACGTAAGTGCGGCATATTAGTGCCTCCTCATCAGTGCCACCTAATCAGTGCCCATAAGTGCCACCCACCAGTGCCACATAAGTGCGGCATATTAGTGCTTCCTCATCAGTGCCACCTAATCAGTGCCACCTCATCAGTGCAGCCTATCAGTGATGCCTAATCAGCGCACATCAGTGAAGGAGAAAAATTACTTATTTACAAAATTTACTGACAGAAACAAAGAAAAAAAAAATTCAAAATTTTCGGTCTCTTTTTTAATTTTTTTAGCAAAAAAAAAAAAAACAGCAGTAATTAAATACCACCAAAAGAAAGCTCTATTTGTGTGAAGAAACTGATAAAAATGTCACATAGTTACAGTGTAGCATGAACGCGCAGTTGTCACTTAAAAGCCTCATACACACGATCGGACTTCCATCAGACAAATCGGTGGATTTTTGTCCGAAGGGCGTTGTCCGCGAACTTGTTCTGCATACAGACGGCAGAACTTTTTCTGCCAACATTCAAGAAACTACGTGGTTTTTCCGCTCTTTAGCGCCACCCTTTGGGAAACTTCTGCTAATGTTGTCTTATGGTTATCATTGGTTCGGAGCATGCGTGTTTTTACTTTGGATTTTAGTCCGACGGATTTGTGTACACACAATCGGATAATCCGACGGAACACATTTGTTGTCGGACAATTTGAGAGCATGACCATCCAAACATTTGTTGTCGGAAACTCCAACAACAATTGTCCGATGGAGCATAAAGACGGTCAGATTATCCGACAAAACACGTCCAACACACAATTGTTGTCGGAATATCCGATCGTGTGAATGGGCCTAAAGTGCGACAGCGCTGAAAGCTGAAAATTGGCTTGGGCAGGAAGGGGGTGAAAGTTTAGGCAAGTGCTTAACCTCCCTGGTGGTATGATTATGTCAGGTTTTAGGTGCTAAAAGCGGAACAATTATTTTGCATGGAAATTTGGCGTTTTATATTGTAGGCCTGCAATTCTTAGGAATAACTCACTTAAATCTGTCCAAACCAGAGTCTAGTAGACATCCCGGGTATGAGAAAGTTTGAAACATGAAATCATTAATTATAATATAATAAATAACTATAAATAATTATAACAAATAATTATATAATAGTAATAAAAATTATTCAATAATGTAATCAAATCAAAAACACTGAAATTTGCTCAGTTGCAGAATTGTCGCTGTCATTAGATTTAGTGTTTGATGACGAATTTCCCCACAAATCGCTATCGCTCAATTCTGCGAGTGATTCTAATTTATTATCGCTGTTTTCTAGCTGGTCTAAAACCACTTTTGATGTAAAGGGACACTTTTTGGTTGCTATGGACAATCTCCAAATTCCAGGCAGAATAAAACAGTATTTACAGTATAATATAAAAGTGCATGCAGGACACTGGACAGACCACTAGGGACAAAGGGGGTGTGTAATTTTTTTATACAGTACTGTAATCAGTAAGATTACAGTATACTGTATGTGTATTGTGTTTTTTACTTTTTTGAATTTGGCGCCGATCTCGGCCCCCGTGCGCAGCAACGTCGCAGGGAATGGAGCTCGGTGGCACTTGGGCACCATGTGTGAATCAAGCGAGGAGACACGGCTCGCACACACAGCGGGGAGACATCGCAGGATCCAGGGGACAGGGTAAGTAACTTTGCCTGCATACTGCGATGCAGCCCCGAGTCTGGCTCGGGGTTACCGCTAACGGTACTGAAATTCCACCCCGAGCCCGACTCTGGAATACCGCCAGGGAGGTTAAAGTGGTTGTAAACCTCAGTCATGAAATCTGAACAAAAGCACAAATCTGTAGTGTTCTCCAAAGACCTAAATGAGGTTTCTCTCTGGTGCTTCGTTCCTCTGTTATCGGCAGGAGTCCCTTTTGAGAAGTCTTTTCTTGACATGAGATAAATTTGTGACGGGGAGGAGAGCTCAGCACACAGCTTGTCTATTCAGGCTCTGTATCCTTCCTTCGCTCCTGTTTGCTCTCACACACTGTAACTGCAGCTCTCCACCCCCTCCTCTGTTATACTAAAGCCTCATACACACGATCGGATATCCTATGGATTCTAATCCGATAGTTTTGTCCATCGGAAATCCGATGAAGCTGACTTCCATCAGTCAAAAAACCGACCATTCCAAACGCGGTGACGTAAAACACTCCGATGAGCCGAGAAAAATGAAGTTTAATGCTTCTGAGCATGCGTCGACTTGATTCTGAGCATGCGTGGGTTGTTTATCCGATGGACTTGCCCATAGATGATCGAAATTTGCTATCGGTTTTTGATCCATCGGAAAAATTTAAAACATGTTCTATTTTTTAAAACCGATGGAAAAAAGACCGATGGGGCCCATACATGATCGGTTTGTCCGATGAAAAAAGTCCATCGGACTGTTTTCATCGGTAAAACCTATTGTGTGTACACGGCTTTACAGATGGAAAAGTACTTTAACACAATTCTGCCCTTTTGAAGGGATGTAGGAAAGAGAAGAGTGCAGATAAACAAGCAAAACTTATGTAGGAGGATTTGTTTCATCTCTGTGTATCACCTGAGGCTAGTCGCTTCACTGGTTATATGAGAGGGGTTTACAACAACTTTAAGGCTATACTTGGCCTAATAAATTATTTAAAATACCTTAAAGTGTGTTGGTAAGTGCTGGGTGAGTGAGGTGTGTCCTCTACAGGTATGCAGGGAAATCACAAAACAATTCAGTGACTGCTCTGGAGGCAGTGCTACATATATATTCATCAGCAAGTGAACATGTTGTCCCTGAAGTTGATTTCTTGAAAGCAGAAAAAAAAAAAAAAGTTAAGCATATGATTTGAGGAACTATGACAAGGGTCAAATTGTAATGGCTGGACTACTCAGTCAGAGCAACTCCAAAACTGCAGCTCTTGTGGGATTTTCCCAGTCTGCAGTGGTCAGGACAGGCCAACAGTGCTCCAAGGTAGGAAAACTGGTGACAAAGTCATGGGTGGCCAAGGCTCATTGAGGCACATGGGGAGCAAAGACTGGCTTGTGCAGCCTGAACCAATGGAAGAGCTACTGTAGCTTAAATTGCTGAAAAAGTTTATGCTGGCTCTGATAGAAAAGGTTTCAGAAAACAGGGGGCATCTCAGTGTGTTGTGTATGGCCGCAGACTAGTCAGGGTGCCCATGCTGACCTGTGTTCACAGCCAAAAGTAACTACAAAGGGCACATTATTATCGGAACTGGACCACAAAGCAATGGAAGAAGGTGGCCTGGTCGGATGAACTCAATAATAGTTTGAGGAACACAAGGAGTTTGAGGTGTTGACTTGGCCTCCAAATTCTCCAGATCTCAATTCAAGCATCTGTGGGACGTGCTGGAAAAACAAGTCTCCACCAGTGGCAGCTGGTGGTATATTTTTTTGGGGGGGGGGCAGCAAACCAAATAATCCACCCCCCCAATTGGTCAGTCAGTTCACAGGCACCAGCCCCCCCCCCCCCCCGGTCGGTCACCAGCCCTGCACTGCGTCTCTCCTCCTCTGTGACCAATAGGATCACTTCTCCTCTCAGCCAATTGGTTGAAGGCTCTCAGGGCCCGCTTGTGATTGTCTGGGAGGAGAATCAGGAAGACAATAGTGAATATTAATTTGCTATTGTCACACAACTGGGTGGGCTCGGCGCAATGCCCTGCGCCCCGAGCCCACCCTTTTTTGAAGCCTATTAGAGCCTCTGGCTCTAATCACGTGCTTCTAAAAATAAAAAAAACTCCATTGGAATCCATGTGTGCGGCGCCCCGCATTTAGATTAGGGGGCCGGACTCATGGATTGGGGGGGTGGCGCCCCTGTGCCCCGTATGGACAGGCCACCACTGGTCTCCACCTCAAACATACAGGACTTGAAGGATCTGCTACTGACAACTTGTTGGTGCCAGATACCACAGCGTACCTTCAGAGGTCTAGTGGAGTCCATGCCTCAAAAGATTTATAGTGGGTGGTCATAATGTTATGGCGAATTGGTGTATTTATAAAAGGAAATACAACCTATTATGCCGTGTACACACGATCGGTTTTACCAATGAAAATAGTCCGATGGACTTTTCTCATCGGACAAACCGAAAGTGTATGGGCCCCATCGGTCTTTTTTCCATCGGTGAGAAAAAATAGAACATGTTTTAAATTTATCCGATGAGAAAAAAAACGATAGCAAATTCCGATCGTCTGTGGGGAACTCCATCGGAGAAAAAACCCACGCATGCTCAGAATCAAGTGGACACATGCTCAGAAGCATTGAACTTCATTTTGCTCGGCTCGTCGGAGTGTTTTACGTCACGGCGTTTGGGACGGTCGGATTTTTGACTGATGGTGTGTAGGCAAGACTGATGGAAGTCCGATTCATCGGATTTCCGATGGAAAAATCCATCGGATTAGAATCCATAGGATATCCGATCGTGTGTACAGGGCTTTACAGTATACTAAGGGCACAACACCCAATCACCTGCTTCATACAAATAAAAAGAACAATTATTTTAGAAAGCCAAAATTCTATATGGCTGACGACAGCGAACTCTCAGCTTGTTAGAAGTTTTCTATTGCTGAAGCATACAATCCAGAAATGTACACACTGCCTTCACTACAGAAGTTTAGCAATAGACGCCAAGAGTAGAATATTCTCGATCATGACATCATAGTATATGATAAAAGAAATGAAAGCACAGTCATAGTAAGCCAGCTCTGCATTCTTCCCCATCATCCTCCGTGACTGGTCCTTCTCTAACAAGCACAGGCTACCTGAAATGGAACTTTATTAAAAAAAGGTGGGATAAGGAGAACTGCTTTTTATCTGTAGCCACTCCCACTTCTCCAATTCTTGCCTAGGCGAGGATGACATCCCTTGCCCTGCTCCTTCCCCTTCCGCAGCCCCCTGGGTCACGTCACACATCCCAGGAGGTTACAAGACCATTTACAAAGCACCGTACAAGCTCGCACATGTGCAGTAGGGAGCCAGCTGCGGTTCCTCAGAAAACTTCAGCTGCCCACAGTTAAAATGATTGCAGCCAGACTCAGTGGAGGGAGATTTCTGCAGCATATTTGGAAAGTACAAAATCACAGTATATATTCAATAATAAGAAAAGTGGTTGGAGGGAAGCTCCAGAATGGCAAAAATGTTTTTATTACAAATTATGTGAGCAGACTGCAGTTCCTCTTTAAAGTGGAACTAACCCTTCTTACCCTTAACAGCTAAGGAAGCCTCCATCTTCGCCTCAGTTTTATCTGCCGATGCCATGGTGCTATTCATGTCATCAGCTATGACACCAGCCATTTGATGACTTTACAGTTTAATTGAGAGCACAAGCAACTGTGACCACTATCCTTTGTGTCATGCCTTGAATGTAACTGTTCTGGGGAATCATAGGGTTCCTCTTTATTACAGAGAGGCAAACTTTGCACATGGCTTTGGATCATGCTTCCCCACCAGTGCTGTCTTTGGTTAGAGGGACAGATCTGCAATGGCGGCCCGGCACCTTATGGTGCAAGACAAAGCCGATACCTCCCTGAGCAGCAACTACTAGTGAGCCATTCGGCCTAATTCAGTACCAACCCTCCGAAGTTCGTTCTCTCTCATCCTTTCTCTCACCCCCCCTCTCTCTCGTCCCCCCTCTCTTATCCCCTCTTGCTCTCTCGTCCCCCCTCTCTCACCCCCCCCCCTCGCTCTCTCTCTCCCCCCTTTCTCTCATCCTCTCTCATTCTTTGTCTCTCTCTCACATTCTCTCTCTCATTCTCTCTCTCTCTCTCTCTCTCTCACATTCTCTCTCTCATTCTCTCTCTCTCCCCCATTCTCTCTCTCTCTCTCCCATTCTCCCCTCCCATTCACTCTCTCGCTCTCTCCCATTCTCGCTCGCTCCCTTTCATTCTCTCTCCCATTCTCCCTCCCATTCTCTCTCTCTCTCCCCCATTCATTCTCTCTCTCATTCTCTCTCTCTTCCACTCTCTCTCCCCCATTCTCTACCATTCACTCTCCCCCATTCTTTAACATTCACTCTCTCACTCTTTCCCATTCTCTCTCTCTTTCATTCTCTCTCCTATTCAATGGCGGCACGGCACCTTATGGCGCAAGACAAAGCCGATATCTCCCTGAGCAGCAACTAGTAGTGAGCCATTCGGCCTAATTCAGTACCAACCCTCCGAAGTTCATTCTCTCTCATCCTTTCTATCGTCCCCCCTCTCTCTTGTCCCCTCTCTCGTCCCCTCTGACTCTCTCGTCCCCCCTCGCTCTCTCGTCCCCCCTCACTCTCTCGTCCCCTCTCGCTCTCTCGTCCCCCCTTTCTCTCATCCTCTCTCCCTCTTTCGTTCTTTGTCTCTCTCTCTCTCATTCTCTCTCTCTCCCTATTCTCTCTCCCCCATTCTCTCTCTCTCTCCCCCCATCCTTTCTCTCTCTCTCCCATTCTCCCTCTCTCCCATTCATTCTCTCGCTCTCTCACTCTCTCTCTCTCTTTCATTCTCTCTCCCATTCTCCCCCTCTCTCTCTCCTATTCTCTCTCTCTCCCCCTCTATCATTCTCTCCCATTCTCTCTTTTTCGCTCTCTCCCTCTCTTCCATTCTCTCTCTCTCTCCCTCCCATTCTCTCTTGCTCTCCCACTCCCCCCCATTCTCTCTCTCTCCCCCCCATTCTCCCCCCCCCCATTCTCTCTTTATCACATTCTCTCTCTCTCCCATTCTCTCTCTTATTCTCCCTCCCATTCTCTCCCTCTCTCATTCTCTCTCTCCCCCCCCCATTCTCTCTTTATCACATTCTCTCTCTCTCCCATTCTCTCTCTCATTCTCCCTCCCATTCTCTCCCTCTCTCATTCTCTCTCTCCCCCCCCATTCTCTCTCCTGCCCCATTCTCTCTTTATCACATTCTCTCTCTCATTCTCCCTCCCATTATCTCCCTCCCTCATTCTCTCTCTCCCCCCCATTCTCTCTTTATCACATTCTCTCTCTCTCTCCCATTCTCTCTCTCATTCTCCCTCCCATTCTCTCCCTCTCTCATTCTCCCCCCCATTCTCTCTCCCCCCCATTCTCTCTTTATCACATTCTCTCTCTCATTCTCCCTCCCATTCTCTCCCTCTCTCATTCTCTCTCTCCCCCCCCCCATTTTCTCTCTCTCCCCCCCATTCTCTCTTTATCACATTCTCTCTCTCATTCTCCCTCCCATTCTCTCCCTCTCTCATTCTCTCTCCCCCCCCCATTTTCTCTCCCTCCCCCCTATTCTCTCTTTATCACATTCTCTCTCTCCCATTCTCTCTCTCATCCTCCCTCCTATTCTCTCCCTCTCTCATTCTCTCTCTCTCCCTCTCCCTCTCCCCCCATCTTCCTCTCTCAGTACCTGCAATGAAATATGACAACATCCCTGCATTAAAGTTTACACCTTGTAAAGTACAAATTGTACTTCCAACAATAAAACTGGAGCTTCCCTTTAAATCCTCACCCAAAATCCTTGCTCATTATTCCCAAGTACATAAAATTTTCTGACCTTTCCTTCCATGTTGTCCTCTGCTGTCATGAATACCCCTCTTTGTTTATCACGTTCCGTACTCCATGTAATGCAGCCAAAATAGTGACATAGTCTTCTCCAAAGCAACCGATTCAATAGCTGAAATAGCCTAGTGACAGTAAATGGAAAGAAGAATCCGCCATCAATCAAGTCACTCTTGTTTGTAAACAAGTTCTAATAAAAGTAGATGTACATCCAATCACTGCCGTCTATCAGAAGCTTTAATGCCATTTCAAAAGTATATATTTTTTTATTCTGCAACTTAAATTAAAATAATAACTGGTGATCCTGCCACGCAGCTCCTTATTTAGGTACTTCCTGTTGTAGGGTGACAACACTCTATGCCTGTTTCCGAATTGCTTTCTGGTGTTGTCACCCTTTCACATAGGATTTCAATGGAGTATACAAGTGACCATTTCAACACACGTTAAATAGACATGGTTGTTATCATCAGGAAAACCACTCTGGGAAATGGATGCACCCCTGCAACCCTGCACCCATGCCCCAGAGTGGGTTTCCTGATGATAACAACCATGTCTGTAGCAATGAGATGAAAAAACAGCAGACAATTTTCACATTAGATATCTTCTTGAAGACTGAGAAATTGAAGCAAACCTGCACCTTGACCCTACTAGGTAACATCTACAGCAGGGGTCTCCAAACATTCTAAACAAAGGGCCGGT
This sequence comes from Rana muscosa, assembly GCA_029206835.1. Taxonomy (NCBI): domain Eukaryota; kingdom Metazoa; phylum Chordata; class Amphibia; order Anura; family Ranidae; genus Rana; species Rana muscosa. The sequence goes on from CM055128.1 coordinate 277,926,864, forward strand.
TTATTGTCCTTCAGACTCTTGGAGGGCCGGACTTTGGCCAGCGGGGGGTGGAAAATTTCCTAGCATCAGTGGGACTAAACATATGGTATTAGGGGGAGAAATAGTGCCCCATTGTTGGTATCATAGAGAGGAATAGCGCCCCATTAGTGGTGTCAGTGGGTGAAATGTTGCTCCACTGTCGGTGTCAGATGTCAGAATAGTGTCTCGTATCAGTGGGAGGGATACTGGCCCAAGGGCCAGATAAAGGCACGCAAAGGGCCGCACCCGGCCCTCGGGCCGCAGTTTGGAGACCACTGATCTAAAGGTTCCTTTAAAAAGTGGGCATGGCCCGACTGCATCTGAGGGGGATCTGACAACTGGGAGCGTAGTAAAATATAAATGAGCACTTTTGTTGAAGACTATAGTGTCAGTCATTACAGTAGAACTATCCTGATGACATGACTCTGTATTGGCTGTCTGTAATGATTAGAGACTTTCTTATTGATTGTCCTACTGTACGCACCAAACACTCAGCCAGCCCAGGACACACTGTCAAGATAATGGGAAAATCTATAGCGGGAATAGATGCATTTAATTACCTGGTTAAGCTGATTCTTTTACAGTATGAAGTACTGACAGCTAAATATTTTCCATTATTGCGTCAAACACTTGCAGCATGCTTATGAAATATATCCAGAGTCATGTAATAAGTAAACAGCATTGCCACCCTAAAAGATCTGCCATGGCAGCCAATCAGAAATTATCTTTTCATTAACTTGACAGCAATACAATAAAATGTGTTTGCCAAGGGTTACTGCACTCTACCCAGCAGACTGGCTGCTGGCTTGTTGTACTTATAGGAATCAGAAGGGGGCAGCATTGTACCACCTTCAATTCATGTGTATTTTGCACACATGTGCCTTATGTCAGCATATATTTATTTCAGGTACTTATATAGCGCCGTCAATTTACACGGCGCTTTACATATACATTGTACATTCACATCAGTCCCATATTTAACACTATGTCACAATGCTATAGGTTTAAAATTTGATCCACATAGGAAAACTTGGAAAAATTATGTAAAAATCATATTGAATAACTGCACTGCATGACGCTTTGTTGTATTCTTGTAGGCAAGCAGCTTCTTTGAGGCGCTTTAGGACCGGCGCATACACCGCTCCTTTAGCGCCCATGCCCACTGAAATCAATGGGCAGCGCCGCCGAAGCGCCTGCAAAGCGCCTTGGCAGCGGGGCTTTGCGAGCACTTTTAACGCTTTATTCGGCCGCTAGCGGGGGTTAACCGCTTGCCGACTGCCTCACGCACATTTACGTCGGCAGAATGGCACGGGCAGGCAAAGCAACGTATATATACGTTGCTTTGATCCTGCCCCCAAGGGGGCGCGCGCCAGCCGCGGTTTCCGTGACCGTGTCCACGGGACCCGCGGACTCGATGTCCGCCGGTGTCCCGCGATTGGGTCATGGTCCGGCAGAACGGGGGGATGCCTTTGTAAACAAGGCATCTCCTTGTTCTGCCTAGTGACACAACACTGATTGTCTGCTCCCTCTCATTGGGGAGCAGCGATCAGTGATGTGTCACAGTAAGCCACGCCCCCTAACTGTTAGAATCACTACCTAGGACACACCTAACCCCTTGATCGCCCCCTACTGGTTAACCCCTTCACTGCCAGTCACATTTATACACTGATCGCTGTATAAATGCTAATGGTCCCAAAATAGCGTCAAAAGTGTCCGATGTGTCCGCCATAATGTCGCAGTCTTGATAAAAAAATCGCTGATCGCCGCCAAGTAAAAAAAAATTTATAATAAAGATGCCATAAAACTACCCCCTATTTTGTAGACGCTATAACTTTTGCGCAAACCAATCAATATACGCTTATTGCGATTTTTTTTACCAAAAATATGTAGAAGAATACGTATCGCCCTAAACTGAGAAAAAAATTGCTTTTTTTAAAAAAAATTGGGGATATTTATTATAGCAAAAAGTACAAAATATAGTTTTTTTTTCAAAATTGTCGCTCTATTTTTGTTTATAGCGCAAAAAATAAAAACTGCAGAGGTGATCAAATCCCACCAAAAGAAAGCTCTATTTATGGGAAAAAAAGGACCTAAATTTTGTTTGGGAGCCACGTCGCACGAACGCGCAATTGTCAGTTAAAGTGACGCAGTGCCGAATCGCAAAATATGGTCCCGGTCATTTGGCAGCTAAATGGTCCGGGGCTAAAGTAAAAGCACCCTGCTTGTGCCCGAAAAGCACCGCAAAAACTACCGTAAAGCACTGCTAAAGCTAGCAGCACTTTACCACCATCGCCCGGGCTATGGCAGTGTGAAAGGGCTCTTATAGGTAGCGAAGTCAGCATCAGGACGACAGCCCTTAAAAGTGCACATATACAAAATAGTCAGCAAAAATTTATTTGAATTACCTTTAGTCACAGATAAACATAACTTTTTTCTTTCAATAAGTGACACTTAAAATATCTGTACTAAAGACAATAGGTATATATCCACCTCTGCCCAGAGTCTGAATATGTTCATTGTCCAATGGTCTCGAGCTAGTCCTTCCTAAATCACGGATCTGGAACAATCACCTAGCAAGGGAAGTCAATTTGCTCTGCCTATTTGTTCCAGTTCAGTGCCTAATGGCCCGTAAACACGATCCGAATATCGTACGACAGATCGCACGACTTTTTTTGCATAATAGTCACAAGTTGAAATTGAATAGTGTAATAAAGTCCCGAAAATTCTCGTACGACAGAAAAAAAAAATCAAAAGTGATGTCATGTGTAATGTATTTGTATTGTATTTTCGGACGACAACTATACTGACTAAACAAAAATTGTACGATCTGGTATCGTACAAGGAAAATTTTCGTGCTTGTCCGATCGAATAATATTGGATAAACTGTCGTGATCGGCTCTCGAAAGTAGTGTACACACGATCCGAAAATCGTACGATTCTTCCTCGGATGACCGTTTTCGTCCGATATTCGGATCGTGTGTACGGGCCATAAGAAAGTACTAAAGTCTTTGAACCACCATGACAGCCAGGCAACTAGCATTTTGTAAAGAATAGTTTAGGTGAAGCTGCCTATGTAGAGTGACCACATTTCCAACTACCATTCAGGGACACCCTCCCTTCCCAAAAATCAGCTTGTGCTGTAACGAATCACAGTGATTGGACACAAGAGGCGGGATTTATGATTTTTCCAATCAGAAGCAGGGGGCGGGGATTGTGCTCCTCCAGGCATTCCCGGCCAGGACAAGTACTGTCAGTGAGTAAAGCGGTGATGTGGCGGCCTTTTTTGGGGGCATCAGATTGGCCCGGGGGGTGGCTGTGTCAGTTTTATTCCGGGACACTGTATTGTCCTGGAATGAATGTGCCCGGGACAGACCTGCAAAATGCGGGACTGTCCCGGGCAATCTGGGACACGTGGTCACCCTATGCCTATGATCCTCATTTGCAGGGAACTGAATATGGAGTGGGTGAGTTAAGTGGAGCATGTACTGCATAGGAATCAATGACACTTTTCTACTGACCCGGAAAAGGTTGCTAGCCTGTAAGTGACACACCAAGTCATGGAGGAGGCATGAGGATGACAGTAGGGATGAGCTCCGGCGTATTCGCACACTCCATGTGCAGAGCCCGCCAGGAAGTCGGCACGGCGCTGCGCTAATCACAGGCACGGAGACATTTCCCGTTGCGCGGCTGCAGAGATCGGGACATGTCTCCCTGTCTGTGATTAGCGCAGCGCCGTGCCGACTTCCTGGCGGGCTCTGCACATGGAGTGTGCGAACACGCCGGAGCTCATCCCTGGATGACAGGCACAAAGACTGCACCTTCACAACCAGCAAAGGCAACCAGCACGTTTCTATCCTGATAGCCTGTACAGTATCAGACAGAGTACAGGTTACACCCACCCAAAGTCTAGATTGACCATGTAGAGTACAGGGCACCCCCTTTCTTCATGTTGATTAAGGATGAGCTCCGGCGTGTTCGCATAGTACACGTGCAGAGCCCGCCAGGAAGTCGGCACTGCGCTGCGCTAATCACAGCCAGGGAGACATTTCCCGATGCTCAGCTGCAGAGATCTGGAAATGTCTCTCTGGCTGTGATTAGCGCAGCACGGTGCCGACTTCCTGGCGGGCTCTGCACGTGTACTATGCGAACACGCCGGAGCTCATCCTTAATGTTGATGAAAGACTAATGCTGGCCATACACGGGTCGAATTTCGAAAGAACTTTCTTTTGAAAATCAGAAAATTTGTGCGTTTTGTGATTCTATGGTGCCACTATTGATTTCAAAATTCGACCAACCAAACCTTCAATTTCACCTCATGTTCCTACAGAAAATAATTTTTGTGTCTGGGAATCTTCTTTTCTTTCCGGGAATCTTCTTTTCTTTCCGGGAATCTTCTTTTCTTGCACATGCGCATTTCTTTTTCGATTACATTTCTCGCACGATTCTCCCATCATTGATTAGAAAATCGTTTGTTTTTAAAAAAAAATATCCAACATGTTGGATTATCAAAATTCGACGGCCGCACGAAAATCGGCTGTTGCTGCAGCCGACTAATGGTGCGAAATACGAACGAAAATTCTTAGATAAGATTTTCGAAAGAAAGTTCTTTCGAAATTCGATCCATGTATGGCCGGCATAAGAATGGATCCCCTGACATAGGCTGGCAGAGGATAATCATACCTTCCTAGGATGCCTCATGCAGAGCAGCAGGTGCCGATTAGACCAGCTGTAGATTAATTAATAACAATGGGGCAAATATTTTATCACTGTGAGAAGTGGGGGAGGGGCAGCACTGCCTTGGTGTGCTATGAAAAGACAGGCTGACTTTATTTTGCTCCTAAACATGTACAGTATACTGTATATTTGCTGCACTATGCACCATACTAATATGACAGCGACTACAGGGCAAATCAAAGGGTACAACTGTTCTCAGGTCCACCAGGGTGACCAGTCATTGCTTCATCCTATTTATCTGCCTGAATATATAACTACTGTGGGGAAAATGTATCAAAACTGGAGCAGCTGTGCATGGCAACCAACATGACACATGTTTGTATACACCCGCTGCGCCATCGAGGAGAATGGAGCGTCTGATTGGGTCCGCCTGAAAAATGGACAGGCGGATCCGATTGGACCACCTCTGAATAATTGCCCACATGTACATGGCCACAACTAATAACATGCAGCTCCGCTCAAGAGCATTAAAAAAAAAAATGATGTTAGTGATTAAATGCGGAGGACCCAGCGGGAGTTCCCGGCGAGTAGCTGCAGGCGGAAGCCCTATTAAAATCAATGGGAGGCGCTGGCAGCTTCTTCAGATATCCGCAGGCACTTGAATGTCATTTCTTAAGCAGTGATGACCTGCAAATGATTAGCCCTGGACACATAGGTCTAATAAGTGTGCTAACAAGATCACTTCCTCATGTCCATAGCGACCAATCAGCTTCCAGGCATTCATACATTCTTTTCTGACTTATATCTGCTATTTAAAGTGAAACTCTTCTCACCTCGACTCAAGTGATGTGGTGTCCACAAACACCCTCACTAGCTGCTGACATCTTCAACCGGTCTTCTTCTGGGTTCAGATCTTCAGCTATTTTGATTGGCTGAGCAGATATGACATCCATCCCAGCCAGTGTGCGCTGGTTCAGAATGGGCACCACCCATAGGTGTGCGCAGCCTATTGCATTAGGGTGTGCACCCCAAAGATCAAACACATAGTACCGATCACTCACGATGAAAGGGAAGGGGCCGGTAAGTTACATATTTACCGGCCCCTTCCCCCACTCATCCGCAGCAACAGCTGAAGGGAGAGGAGAGTAGGGAGGCCGGAAGCGCTGCGGGGGGAAGGAGGGGGGAACCAGTGCAGTAGGCGGAATCTGTGCTGCACAGGGTGATTAGGGTGTGCCTGGGCACACCTGGCACACTCTGTGCGCACACCTATGGCACCACCTATGGGTCATCCACACTCTGCAGCGAAACCTTTGCAGCCAGTTATGACAATCCACCCATCACCAGGGTACCCAAGACCGAGGATACAGTTGTTTCCACCTCTACACCGATCAATGACATTGGCCAGGTTTCTTTTGGTTCCACAACTATGGGTATACACGGATCAACTCAACTCACACCAGAATTAAGGAGTCTTCCCACCGCTTAACCAGTATAGCACAGGAGAGTCCAAGGGCTCAGCAATGTCACTGATATCTAATGAAATGATTGACTACAGTCTCTGTGATGTCACTGGTCTCTAGTGAATGGATAGGCTGTATTCTCAGTGATGTCACTGGTCTCTAGTGAATGGATAGGCTGTATTCTCAGTGATGTCACTGGTCTCTAGCGAATGGATAGGCTGTATTCTCAGTGATGTCACTGGTCTCTAGTGAATGGATAGGCTGTATTCTCCGTGATGTCACTGGTCTCTAGTAAATGGATAGGCTGTATTCTCAGTGATGTCACTGGTCTCTAGTGAATGGATAGGCTGTATTCTCAGTGATGTCACTGGTCTCTAGTGAATGGATAGGCTGTATTCTCCGTGATGTCACTGGTCTCTAGTAAATGGATAGGCTGTATTCTCAGTGATGTCACTGGTCTCTAGCGAATGGATAGGCTGTATTCTCAGTGATGTCACTGGTCTCTAGTGAATGGATAGGCTGTATTCTCAGTGATGTCACTGGTCTCTAGTGAACGGATAGGCTGTTCAACATCAGTGCCTGACCTCACAAATGAGCTTCTGTAAGAATGGTCAAACATTCCCATAGACACACTCCTAAACCGCATGGACAGCCTTCCCAGAAGAGTTGAAGCTGTTATACTGTAGCTGCAAAGGGTGGGCCAACTCAATATTGAACCCTACGGACTAAGACTGGGATGCCATTAAAGTCCATGTGCATGTAAAGGCAGGCGATCCAATACTTTTGACAATATAGTGTATGCGGTGCGGAACACCGCATTTGATTCGGATAGGAATCGCACCGCATTCCTATTAAAATCACGTGCAATTAGGGTTGCCACCTCATCCCTTTAAACCTGAACACTAGGGATGAGCTTCGTGTTCGAGTCGAACATACGTTCGACTCGAACATCGGCTGTTCGATCGTTCGACGAAGATCGAACGATTTGGGCCGTTCGCGCCAAATTCGAGTGACGCGAACGGCCCACAATGCACTACGCCATCGCAGTGTCATCCAGGCGCTGTGATTGGCCAAGCATGCACTGTGACCCCGCATGCTTGGCCAATCACAGCGCCGGCAGCGAGGAGAGCAATGATTGGCCACAGGCAGGATGCCTGTGGCCAATTATTGCTGATGGGGTTTAGTACACGCCCCACACTATAAAAGGCCGCCAGCGCGGCGGCCTTGTGTAGTGTGTTCCGGAGCAGGGAAAGAGAAGCATAGGCAGGGACAGTGTCATTATTTTTCCTTTACTATTCCTGGATTCCTTGTGTTTAGGGACAGATAAGGATAGGTAGGGAGAGTGTCAGTGACAGTGTGCTATTCTGTGCTAATCCTTGTTTGTAGGGACAGAGAGGTACAGTGAGGGAAAGTGTCAGTGTGCTATTCTGTTCTAAAACTATTTTGCTGAACCATATTTTCAATCCTTGAGTTTAGGGACAGAGAGGTACAGTGAGGGAAAGTGTCAGTGTGCTATTCTGTTCTAAAACTATTTTGCTGAACCATATTTTCAATCCTTGAGTTGAGGGACAGAGTAGGACAGTGAGTGAAACTGACAGTGTGCTATTCTGTTCTAAACCAATTTTGCTGTTCCATATTTTCAATCCTTGAGTTGAGGGACAGAGAGGTACAGTGAGTGAAACTGACAGTGTGCTATTCTGTTCTAAACCAATTTTGCTGTTCCATATTTTCAATCCTTGAGTTGAGGGACAGAGAGGTACAGTGAGTGAAACTGACAGTGTGCTATTCTGTTCTAAACCAATTTTGCTGTTCCATATTTTCAATCCTTGAGTTGAGGGACAGAGAGGTACAGTGAGTGAAACTGACAGTGTGCTATTCTGTTCTAAACCAATTTTGCTGTTCCATATTTTCAATCCTTGAGTTGAGGGACAGAGAGGTACAGTGAGTGAAACTGACAGTGTGCTATTCTGTTCTAAACCAATTTTGCTGTTCCATATTTTCAATCCTTGAGTTGAGGGACAGAGAAGGACACTCGTAGAAATTATCAGTGTGCTATTCTGTGCTAAATCTTGTTTGTAGGGAGGGACAGAGTAGGACAGTGAGGGAAAGTGTCAGTGTGCTATTCTGTTCTAAAACTATTTTGCTGTTCCATATTTTCAATCCTTGAGTTGAGGGACAGAGAGGTACAGTGAGTGAAACTGACAGTGTGCTATTCTGTTCTAAACCAATTTTGCTGTTCCATATTTTCAATCCTTGAGTTGAGGGACAGAGAGGTACAGTGAGTGAAACTGACAGTGTGCTATTCTGTTCTAAACCAATTTTGCTGTTCCATATTTTCAATCCTTGAGTTGAGGGACAGAGAAGGACACTCGTAGAAATTATCAGTGTGCTATTCTGTGCTAAATCTTGTTTGTAGGGAGGGACAGAGTAGGACAGTGAGGGAAAGTGTCAGTGTGCTATTCTGTTCTAAAACTATTTTGCTGTTCCATATTTTCAATCCTTGAGTTGAGGGACAGAGAGGTACAGTGAGTGAAACTGACAGTGTGCTATTCTGTTCTAAAACTATTTTGCTGTTCCATATTTTCAATCCTTGAGTTGAGGGACAGAGAGGTACAGTGAGTGAAACTGACAGTGTGCTATTCTGTTCTAAACCAATTTTGCTGTTCCATATTTTCAATCCTTGAGTTTAGGGACAGAGAAGGACACTCGTAGAAATTATCAGTGTGCTATTCTGTGCTAAATCTTGTTTGTAGGGAGGGACAGAGTAGGACAGTGAGGGAAAGTGTCAGTGTGCTATTCTGTTCTAAAACTTTTTTGCTGAACCATATTTTCAATCCTTGTGTTTAGGGACAGAGAAGGATAGGCAGGGGACAGTGTCAGTGTCATTGTTGCTAAGCCTCCTGCACAATATACACCTGAAGGTAGCCCTTATTGCTGTTTTTCCCATCTCCCTGCAGGCCATCCATTAAAATGTCTGGAAGGCAACCAAGGAGAGGCAGACAGTCAGGAGGCAAAAAAAGAGGGCAAGCAGGCTCTGTGTCTGGGGGCAACAGTGCTGGTCGTGTACGCGGTGCATTGTCATCAGCACATGGTCATGGGACACGCTTGTCCTTGTTTTCGGCAGCTGGACATGTTGAGCCACATCATGCCGAAGACTTGGTAGAGTGGATGACCAAGCCCACCTCATCCTCCTCATCCTCTCTCACCCAGGCTCAGGGTACTGGCAAAGCAGCTGCCAAAGCGTCCTCTTCTCTGGTATCATTATCTTCATTAGTCAATCCTTCCCTAGATCCACCATGCCCTCCTCCTGAGGAGTCCCCCGAACTGTTTGAGCACAGTGTTGGGTACATGCTCCAGGAGGATGCCCAGCGTTTGGAAGGATCTGATGATGATACCCAGCTAGAGGAAGGCAGCAGCGTGAGAGCAGAGAGAGGGGATGCTCAAGAAGGACACCAATCTGGCAGTCATGCTCCAGCAGCTGCAGCATACTGCCAGATTGGCTTCAGTGATGAGGAGGGAGGGGATGATGAGGTCACTGACTCCACGTGGGTGCCTAATAGGAGAGAGGAGGAGGAGGAGGAGGATGAGGAGGAGGCAGGATGCCCTTGAGTGGCCAGCGTATGGGCAGCACACCGACGGAATCACACCGCAGAGCTCCGCCTGTGCAGGGCGCTGCCTCTGCCCGTCATTCAAAAAGTTCTTTGGTGTGGGCCTTTTTTGAGGCGAGTGCATCAGATCGCACAGCTGCTGTTTGCAACATATGTCTCAAGCGTATATCGCGTGGCCAAAACATCAGCCGCTTGGGCACCACATGCTTGATCAGACATATGTTGACCTGCCATGCAGCTCATTGGCAAGCCTACCTTAAAGACCCACACCAAAGAACAAAGCTGACCTCTTCTTGCACCGCATCAGCTGGGATCTCCAACCCCAGTATACCTTCAGTCCTCTCTGAAACCTGCTCTGAGAGGAATGAAGGTGTAGAATTAGGTGTGTCACAGCCAAGTACTTGCGGGCACTCTGCTAGCAGTACACCGACGTCCGATTCTAGCAGGCAAATTTCCCTGCCCCAGCTGCTGGACCGTCGAAAGAAGTTCACTCCCAGCCATCCACATGCCCAGCGGTTGAATGCTAGCTTGGCTAAATTGCTAGCGCTTCAACTGCTGCCTTTTCAGTTGGTAGACTCGGCCCCCTTCCGTGAGTTTGTGCAATGTGCGGTTCCTCAGTGGCAGGTTCCCAAACGCCACTTTTTCGCACGGAAGGCTATTCCGGCTCTCTACAGGCATGTGGAAGGCAATGTCTTGGCCTCGCTGGACAGGGCGGTCAGCGGTAAGGTGCATATTACCGCTGACTCATGGTCCAGCAGGCATGGACAGGGACGTTACCTTTCTTTCACGGCCCATTGGGTCACTCTTTTGGCAGCTGGGAAGGATGCAGGACAAGGTGCAGTAGTGTTGGAGGTTGTTCCACCGCCACGCCTCCAAAATGCTACTACTGGTTGTGACACACCTCTCTCCTCCACCCCCTCCTCTTCTTCTTCCTCCATGGCCTCTTCCTGTGGTTTGTCCTCGGAACCAGCGGTGCTCCGTAGGCGTTCAAGGGGCTACGCAAGTACGCAGGCAAAAAGATGCCATGCCGTGCTTGCGCTGGTGTGTTTGGGGGACAGGAGCCACACTGGGGCAGAGGTCCTGTCTGCTCTGCAGGGGCAGGCCGAGAGGTGGTTGACGCCACGCCAGCTTAAGCCAGGAATGGTGGTTTGCGACAATGGCACCAACCTCCTCTCCGCCCTCCGACAGGGACAACTGACCCATGTGCCCTGTATGGCTCACGTCCTTAACCTGGTGGTGCAGCAGTTCTTGGGCAGGTACCCGGGCTTACAGGATGTCCTGAGGCAGGCCAGGAAAGTCTGTGTGCATTTCCGCAGATCTTATAATGCCAGTGCTCGCCTGGCTGAGCTTCAAAAGGAGTTGAACCTGCCCAAGAACCGCCTTATATGTGACATGCCCACCAGGTGGAACTCAACGTTGGCCATGCTGCAGCGGCTGCACACGCAGCAGAGGGCCATCAATGAGTACCTGTGCGACTACGGCACCAGGACAGGGTCAGGGGAGCTCGGGTTTTTTTCACCACGCCAGTGGGGCATGATCAGGGATGCATGCACTGTCCTGGCACTATTTGAGGAGGCCACGAGGATGGTGAGCAGTGACAGTGCATGCATCAGTGACACTGTCCCTCTTGTCCACCTGTTGGAGCACACGCTGCGTGGAATAATGGACAGGGCACTTGAGGCAGAACAGAGGCAGGAAGAGGAGGACTTCCTTGCCTCTCAAGGCCCCCTTTACCCAGACAGTGTTCCTTCTGTCCCACCCATCGCACAGGAAGAGGAGGAGGAGGAGGATTGTGTCAGCATGGAGGTGGAGGCTGGCACTCAGCATCATCAGCAGCAGTCTTTTAGGGATGATTTACAGTCCCAAGAAACCAGTGGACTTGTACGTGGCTGGGAGGAGGTGGCTGCGGATCATGTCGTCCTTAGTGACCCAGAGGACTCCGGACTGAATGCCTCAGCTAACCTACGCTGCATGGCCTCCCTGATCCTGCAAAGTCTGCGGAAGGATCCTCGTATTCTTCGGATCAAGGAGAGGGACCATTACTGGCTGGCCACTCTCCTTGATCCACGGTACAAGGGTAAGGTTGCGGACCTTATCGTACCATCGCAGAGGGAGCAGAGGATGAGACAACTCCGGGAGGCCTTGCAGAAAGGTCTGTGCAACGCGTTCCCAGAGACTGTGAGGTTACAAACTCCTGGTCCTGGACAACGAGTTGCTGAGGCTTCGGGCAGTCAAAGAAGGAGCGGTGGGGAAGGTGGCCGTCTGACCGATGCGTTCAGACAATTCTTTAGTCCGCAGCCCCAAAGTATGATCGGTTCCAGCAACCATCGCCAGCGTCTGATATACATGGTCCAGGAATACCTAGGGGCAAGGTCAGACTTGGACACCTTCCCCACCGAAAATCCTCTGGCTTACTGGGTCTTGAGGATGGATCACTGGCCAGAGCTTGCACAGTATGCAATTGAGCTACTGGCCTTTCCTGCATCCAGCGTTCTTTCAGAACGCACATTCAGTGCTGCTGGAGGATTTGTCACGGATCACAGGGTGCGCCTGTCCACCGACTCGGTTGATCGACTGACTTTCATCAAGATGAACCAGTCTTGGATCACCACCAGCTACCACACACCAGATGCTGATATAACAGACTAATTGATTTTAAAATGTCACATCCCTTCAAGACTGATGCTGATGCTGAGTGCCTGTGCTGTTATGTTGACTGGCTATCCTCCTCCTCCTCCTCAATGATACGATTAACAATGATAGCTTGGAAGATCATTTTGGTTTATGGGTGACACCACCAGTGGCTAAGGCCCAATTTTTCAGCCCCTGTTTAACAGGGGCGTGTAATTAAAATTTTTGATGCAATACTTTGCAACAGGCCTCATTGCTGTGCTCCAAGTACAGTACCTGTGAGGGGTTGCAGTGTTGTGCCACCAGTGCCTAAGGCCCAATTTTTCAGCCCCTGTTCAACAGGGGCATGCAATTATAATTATTGATCTAATAATTCACAGCAGGGACCATTGCTGCGCCCACCAAGAGTAACTGTCAGGCCTTACAGTGTTGTGGCACCAGCACCACCATCACCACCACCACCACCACCAAAGGCCCAATTTTTCAGCCCCTGTTCAACAGGGGCATGCAATTATAATTATTGATCTAATAATTCACAGCAGGGACCATTGCTGCGCCCACCAAGAGTAACTGTCAGGCCTTACAGTGTTGTGGCACCAGCACCACCATCACCACCACCACCACCACCAAAGGCCCAATTTTTTAGCCCCTGTACAACAGGGGCATGCAATTATAATTATTGATCTAATAATTCACAGCAGGGACCATTGCTGCGCCCACCAAGAGTAACTGTCAGGCCTTACAGTGTTGTGGCACCAGCACCACCATCAAAGGCCCAATTTTTACTACCACTGATCAACAATTATATGTTATTACAATTCCTGATATTATACTTGACAGCAGGGCGTTCCAGCACCCACCAAGAATAACTGTGAGTGCTTTCAGTGTTGTGCCAACACCAACACCTAAGGGGCCAATTTCTGCAGAGTATAAACGGAAGGTCCCTACTTTCAAACATCCAACTTACAAACTACTACTACTTGCAAACGGAAGAAGACAACAGGAAGTGAGAGGAAATCTACCCCTTGGAAGGAAAATTCTCTCCTTTAAGAATTAATATGGGAGAAAGGTGTCTCCTCTCTACTGATGCTTTATCACCAATCCTTGTTTCAATAAAAACACCACATTTCAAAAACAGTTGTCATTGGGACGCAAAGCAGGGCCGGCCCTACCATGGGACCAGATGGTACCATTGTACCAGGCGGCACTTTTAGGGGGGCGGCAAATTGCCGCCTGCCCGCCATCCCATTCCGCCCGTTCCTCTCCCCCACTCCACCTTTCACTGTGAAACAGCAGCAGCGGCATTGTAAAGAATACACTGTGCCTGCGGCTGCGGTGTGTGTTCTGGATTTAAAAAACTCCTTTCTGTCTCTTCCCCCTCCCTCCAGTCTCGTGCAGTGCGGGGTCCCTGTTATCTCCGACTCAACCTCCCCCCCCCCCCAATCACCAGTGCGGAGTGTTGTGAGAACTGGGGGGCGGAGCTCACTGTCTCCTGTCGGGCTGGCCAGAGGAAGGGAGGAGGTGAGCTGATTTTTTCTGGGAGAAGTTTTCTAGGGTGGATAGTAGTTGCTTTCAAGGGGGTTTTTTCTTCAGGAGATGCAGTGAAGGGTTAACAGAAGTTGACAGAAGAATCGGAGGAGATAGTGAGTGTGGGGGGGGGGGGGTGGTCTGCAGCAGCCCGATCACATTTGACAGATCACTTCTAAGCATGAACAGTCTGTGCAAACATCCTCCAATCCAATTGTTCAGACTTGATAATGTGAAGTCATTTATAACCATTCATGTAACCTGTATATATGTGGTGAGTTCACCCCTCTGATTGGACAGACTCAGAGCCTGGATACCACAGGGTTATATGAATGGTCATACATTACCTTCACATTATCTGGGTATACAGAGTGCTGGGAGCTCCATTACATAGATCTGTAGTACTGTTGTATGATTTATTGTTGTATGTTTTTAGTGGATGAGTTTTTTTTTTATTATATACATCGCTATCTGACCACTTCTCAGCCCCCAACTCCCCCCAGCTGGCATCAACCCCCCAGACCACTTCATACAGACGTCACTCTGAGCTGCTTCCTACCCCCCCCCCCCCCCCCATCATTTCATGGTCACTTTCCTTCCCCTATCTTCCCAACATCACTCCCTGGTCACCCCACAGACACAGCAAGAAATCCCTCCCCATTCTGCCACCGCCATACCCTCCGAAGTCCTCTCCTGTACCAACTGCACCCATCATACCCTCCGAACTCCTCTCCTGTACTAACTGCACCCATCATACCCTCCGAACTCCTCCCCTGTACTAACTGCACCCATCATACCCTCCGAACTCCTCTCCTGTACCAACTGCACCCATCATACCCTCCGAACTCCTCCCCTGTACTAACCGCACCCATCATACCCTCCGAACTCCTCCCCTGTACCAACTGCACCCATCATACCCTCCGAACTCCTCTCCTGTACTAACTGCACCCATCATACCCTCTGAACTCCTCCCCTGTACTAACTGCACCCATCATACCCTCCGAACTCCTCCCCTGTACTAACTGCACCCATCATACCCTCCGAACTCCTCCCCTGTACTAACTGCACCCATCATACCCTCCGAACTCCTCTCCTGTACTGTACTAACTGCACCCATCATGCCCTCCGAACTCCTCTCCTGTACTAACTGCACCTATCATACCCTTCACACTCCTCTCCTGTACATACTGCCCCCCTCATACCCTCCAAACTCCTCTCCTGTACATACCGCCCCATCATACCCTCCACACTCCTCTCCTGTACAAACCGCCCCCCTCATACCCTCTCAACTCCTCTTCTATACATACTGCTCCATCATACCCTCCACACTTCTCTCTTATGCATACTGCCCCCATTATACCCTCTGCTCTCCTCTCCTGTACATACTGCCCCCATCTTACCCTCTGCACTCCTCTTCTGCAGAACCCTGTGCATTCAGATGTAAAGGGGAACTCTGCAGATTCAGATCTAAAGGAGAACTCTGTTGACTCTGATATAAAGGGGGACTCTTGTGATTAACTCCATATGATTAGAAATTTTATTTAATCACAAAAATATATGTACAGGGTATACTAAATAAAAAAAAAAATAGCTGTGCATTGCTTTGTACAGAGGTAATGAATTTAATGTACTACAAAAAAATATATATATTGGCGTGTGCTGCTAATGTGTCCGGGTTTGGCTTGACGAAAAGGTGGCAACCCTACTCTGCACTGTGAGGCAAATTGTCGCTAACCCGTTCCGCCCGCTCCTCTGTGAGGCAAATTGACGCCCGCCCGCCAGCCAGCCCGCTCCGCTCCCCGCGCGCTCCATTCACCTGGGCGTTGGGCCCAGGTGAATGGAGCATGCGGGCAGAACAGAGGAACAGTCAGCGGGCGGGACAGTCAGCAAGTGAGCGGGCTTGCTGGCCAAACAGCGGGCGGGGGAGCAGAGAGATGACATCATCTCTCACTGCCCGCCCTGCATCACTGCAGTTCCGCCCCCACTGTGCGGGCAGCAGAGAGATTACATTAGCTCTCTGCTGCCTGCCTTTACTCTGGGACACAGCAAGTGACAATCTGCAACGTGTGGCAGGTGACGTTGTGGCAAGTGACAATCCGCAATGTGTGGCAGGTGACGTTGTGGCAAGTGACAATCTGCAACGTGTGGCAGGTGACGTTGTGACAAGTGACAATCCACTATGTGTGGCCGGTGACATCGCGGCCGCCGGCTACGCACAGGTCCTTTTATACTCCTATATACATGTATAGAGCCATGACAGGTCCTCTTTATACTCCTACATACATGTATAGAGCCATGGCAGGTCCTCTTTATACTTCTATATACATGTATATAGCCATGACAGGTCCTCTTTATACTCCTACATACATGTATAGAGCCATGACAGGTCCTCTTTATATTTCTATAAACCGTATTTTTCCGTGGATAAGACGCTATTTTTTCCTAAAATAATAGCCTGTAAATCGAACAGCGTCTTATACACGGTTGGTCAGCCTGGGAGACATCCGCGAAGGTGCGTCGTGGCCCATAGCTTGTCAAGTGGCTTTCTCCAATCACGAGCCGTATGTTACTGACGTCAGCTAAAGCTGGGGGTGGAGGTGGAGAGTGAGCAGATGCGATCCTGTTGGAAGTGGAGATGCACAGATGCAACAGGGACCGGAGTGTTCTGGGACCAAGATGTCAGAAAATAATAAAAGTAAGTGATTGTCTTACTCTGCCAAATCAAACCAAATGTAGCCAGCTATGCAAAAAAGAGCGTGGGAATAGAGCTGCAGAGAAACAGTTTGGACTTGCCTCCGCAGAGTGTATGATAGACAGTGGAGAAAACAGGAAGAACAACCGCTGCATAATATACTAGTATTTAAACGTTACCTGCGGTAATTACTAAATAAAAATGTGTTCTGTTTTACCTATGTGTAAAATATTGATTTCTTAATTTTGGGTTGGAAAAGTGGGGGGCGTCTTGTACATGGGGGCGTCTTATAGACGGGGAAAGTACGGTACATGTATAGAGCCATGACAGGTCCTCATTATACTTCTATATACATGTATAGAGCCATGGCAGGTCCTCTTTATACTCCTATATACATGAATAGAGCCATAACAGGTCCTTTTTATAGAGCCATGACAGGTCCACTTTAGTTATCATGATATAAAATGATGGATGTGGGGGCATTTTGGTGGGCGTGATTTTTATTTTATTTTTTTTGGGGGGGGGGGGCAGCATTTCATTCTTGGTACCAGGCAGCACAATGTCTTCGGCCGGCACTGACGCAAAGTGAGGTGAAATGTTCTGAGCAGGGGCACAGACAGCAAAAAAAATGTGACAGGGGTGATAACCGTTCCCTATGTTTTACAAAAAGCTAAAAAAAAGGAATTTGCCATGGAGCTCCACTTAAACAATGCAGCTGTTCAAAATTATAAACAGATTCTACATAAGAACAAACCTACAGTCCCTGTCTTGTATGCACCGCCTGTATACGGCTGTTCAGAGTATATAGGTCCTTTTTTATTTTGTGTGCGGGGTTCCCCTTAATATCCATACAAGACCCAAAGGGGCTGGTAATGGGCTGGGGTAGGGGGGGGGGGGGTTGATGGGGTAGCTATGCCATTTTTTCTAAAGATTTTCATCCATATTACCGGGACCAGACATTGCATTAAAGCCGCAAGCAGTTTTAAATGACTTTTTTCCCTTTAGAAATGTTATTTTGTGCAGGGACAGTTCTAAACACGGGAAACACGTGGCACTTCACAGGCATACTTTAGACACCCCCCAGGTACAATATTTAAAGGAATATTTGACTTTTTTTTTTTCACTTTATGCATCATTAAAATGACTGCTCTCGGAAAACGTCCGTTTTTAAAACTTATTTTTGCATTGATACATGTCCCCTGGTGCAGAAGCCGGGTTCCCAAACTCTGTTTCGGACAATAACATGGATAATAGTCGTTATAATTAGCACTTTAGAATCCGAACGTTCGCATCCATTGTATTTAATAGGGTTCTAATGTTCGTGCGAACTTTCGGTCCGTTCGCGGGTTCTGGTGCGAACCGAACCCGGGGGTGTTCGGCTCATCACTTCTGAACACATATTAATTACACAGGTTCTTTGGCTGATTAAGGTGGTAATTAAACTCACTTGGTTCCTAAGACCCGGTTCACACAGGGGCAACTCGGGATGTGACTTCAGGTTGCCCCGAGTTGCCCCAAGTTGCGCTATTTTTAAAAATAATTGAAGTGAATGGAGCCGTCTTAATGCACACTACTGCAGTCGCTCCGACTTCAAAAAAGGTTCCTGTACTACTTCAATCCGACTTCTAGGCAACTGCTAGGCGACCTGTACCCATTGATTTCAATGGAAGTCGCCTCAGAAGTCGGATCCCCTGTCTTAACAGAAGCAACTTTCCAGGAAGAGAACATACATTTCTCAGGCAAACCCCTCCCTCCCCCAGAGCTGATTCTTGTTTGATTGGCCACTGGAATGTCTCCTGTCCTGCAGGATACTTGAAGTTGCCTTGTAAGTAGCTCCAGGTCGCGCTGTGATTCATACTCAAGTCGTGTCTGAGTTGCCTGCCAAAGTTGCGCTGGAAGTCGTGTTGCCCCTGTGTGAATGGAGTCTTATCTGCCTTTAATTAGCCTCAGAACCTGTGTAATTCATATGTGTTCGGGTTTAAAGGGATGAGGTGGCAACTCTACGTGCAATGTCTGTGCAGGACCCTTTTTTTTTCGCACTGGAATCGGATCGCATGGGTGTTCACACCCCTGCAAACCGTTTTGATGTGTTGTTAACATTGACACCTGCTGTGGTCCGCTTTTAAAGCGGGTTTGAAATCGTGGGAGTTTAGCTGAACAATTCAAATCGTCATTTCAGTCCGACTTCGGGGGCGATTAGAGATACATTTGTGCGTGTTCATGCACAGATGTCTATTGAAATCGCCCAATAGTAGTGGAGGAACTGGAAATCCGTGCAGCGCCGATAAGCCAGCGTGTATTGGGGGATACAGAGGTCTCCAAATATATAAGGGCTCATTCACACTTGTGACACCTCCACGCTAAGATCACCCTTTAGAGGGCATTTGACAGGTGTTGAGCAGGTGTTGTATCACCCCCTCAGTGCCCGTTCCTGTGCGATTCAATCCACATACAAAACGCACTGCTTTTGCAATCTGCTGTGGGTGTCAATAAAATTTTAACGACACACAAAATGGGGATCGCAAATGCAGTGCCTTTGCCCACACCTGCCTGCACCAAATCGCATGGTAATTTTGTATGATGCAATGTGGTTACAGTGTGTTTTAAAAAGTAGTGCATGCACTACTTTTGGCATAGTGCGATTTTAGCCCAGTCAAAATGAATGGGCTTGAAATCGCACTGCACAGAGCCACATGTAGATTGCACAGAAACGCACGGCCCTCGCTGCCTGATTTAACCCTGTGATGCCACTAGACTGTCATGCCATTATTGCGTGCATTGCACGCAGATACGCCATGGCCCCATTGAACTCAAGGGGTGTTCTTCTTCGCGTTATTGAACTGTTGTATAACACTAGTCAGACAGCTCAACAATAATTCAGAAGTCAAGAAACGGGAGACATCAAATCTGTATGTATTCTTTTTCCTAATAACTTTGTAAAACTACAACATAAGCATAAACAAACATATGTGTCAGTACATTAAAACATTATACAGCAGCCTCACTCTACCAGTGAAAGTACTGTGAGGGGGTTAGCTCGGCAGCGGGTGTGTGTGACCCCCGGGATGGGCTCCCCACACAAAACAGGCCCAGCAAACGGAGGTTGTGGTTTTCAAAATCAAAAAGGTGCGGTTTATTTTCTATTTACAGTGACAAAACACAGCAAAGCAAAAGAAACATAACCAAAATAAATCCTGGTCAAGTTGACCTCTGACTAAACATACAGGTTTCCTAACTAACAACTGGGATCAGCCTAGTGCTGTCCTAGTCCCTAAGTCCCTGGTTTTAAATGTCCAAGCAAATAGCCACACAGGCTTTGTCTCACCGCACAGGGGTTCACTCTCCCTAGACAGTCCACACAGGTCTGGTTCCAGGCATGAGCATACATCTAATGAAGCTGGGAGTTCTTATAGAGGCCTAAATGAGCTGACAAGCTTCAGCTGGTCTCATCAACTCCCTGTCTGCACGACGCCCAGCCCTCTCCCTAGAGGTATGAGTCATCCATGAGCCCACTAGCCTTATACAACTCTCCACCTAGTTGTATAAGTCGGCGTAAAGCCTGAATCTGGGCGAAATATATCTACCCCCCTGGATGCAACCAGGTGACTTTACCTTCCTGCTGTCACATACCCCCCCCCCTCTTGTTTTAACCTCGGGGTTGGAACACCAGCAATCAGGCATTCATGTACTCGAGACAAAGCATCCACATTCCCCATTTGAACGCCAGGGCGATGCTTTACTGTGAAGTTGAATTCCTGGAGGGCCAGGAACCACCTATTCACTCTTCTATTTGTTTCCTTGTTTTGAGCCATCCACTTTAACGGAGCGTGATCCGTAACCATGTCAAAGTGCCTACCTAGCAGGTAGTACCGAAGGGAATCTAGAGCCCACTTTACCGCTAAACACTCCTTTTCAACGGTGGCGTAATTTACCTCATGGGACTTCAACTTCCTGCTGAGGTAAATGACTGGGTGCTCTTCCCCGTTCCAGACCTGGGACAATACTGCTCCTAACCCCACATCTGACGCATCACTTTGTACGACAAAGTCTTTAGAGAAGTCGGGTGAGTACAACACTGGCTGGCTACATAAGGCTTGTTTCAAGAATTGGAATGCTGCCTCAGCCTCGGGGGTCCATTTAATCATGACCGACCCTTTCCCCTTCGTCAGGTTAGTTAGGGGCACAGCCTTAGAAGCAAAGTGGGGAATGAATCGTCGATAATACCCAGCGATTCCCAGAAAGGCTCGTACCTGCTTCTTGCTGTTGGGACGTGGCCAACTCTGGATGGCCTCGACTTTGTTGAGTTGGGGTTTTATTACTCCCCTCCCAATGGTGTACCCAAGATATTTGGCCTCCTCCTGCCCAATGGTACACTTCTTGGGGTTAGCCGTAAACCCCGCTTCCCGAACAGAGTCCAGGACTGCTTGCACTTTTGGCAGATGTGAGGCCCAATCTGTGCTATGGACAATTACGTCATCCAGGTAAGCCGCAGCATACTTCCGATGGGGCCTCAGCATCTGGTCCATTTTCCGCTGGAATGTGGCCGGCGCATTCTGTAACCCGAACGGCATTCTTTTATATTGGAACGCCCCGTCTGGGGTTACAAATGCGGTTTTCTCTTTGGCCGACTTGGCCAGGGGGATTTGCCAATACCCTTTTGTGAGGTCAAGAGTCGTCATGTATCGGGCTGTTCCCAGCCGGTCGATCAACTCATCTATACGTGGCATGGGGTAGGTGTCAAATTTTGTAACTTTGTTCAACTGACGAAAATCGTTACAAAATCGCCAGCTCCCATCCGGTTTAGGCACCAACACGATGGGACTAGACCAATCACTTTGGGACTCCTCTATCACCCCTAAGTTCAGCATTTTCTGTACTTCCTCCCGTATTGCCTCCCGTCGGGCCTCTGGGATCCGATAGGGTTTTAACTTCACCCTTTCACCGGGCGGGGTAATGATGTCATGCTCTACCCCAGATGTTTGTCCCGGCAGCTCAGAGAATACCTCCTTGTTGCGAAGCACAAACTCCCTAACCTCCTGTTGTTGGGGTTGTGACAAGGTGGCTGCTATTCCAACCTCAGGAATCACACAACCAGTTTGAGCTGGTGACCAAGTGTCTGCGACTAGGGACTCTCTATCCCTCCAGGCTTTCAACAGATTAACGTGATAGATCTGTTCGGGCTTTCGCCTTCCTGGTTGTCTGACCTTGTAATTCACTTCGCTCACTTTTTCCATTATCTCGTAGGGGCCTTGCCATTTGGCAAGGAATTTACTTTCAACCGTAGGGACAAGTACCAATATCCTATCCCCCGGGGAAAAGGTACGGGTCTTGGCTCCACGGTTGTACACTCTCTGCTGTGCCAACTGCGCTTGGGCCAAATGTTCCTTCACGATGGGCATTACCTGTGCAATTCGATCTTGCATCAGGGCGACATGCTCAATCACACTCCTGTGGGGAGAACTCTCACTTTCCCAAGTTTCCTTGGCAATATCCAACAGCCCTCTTGGGTGTCTCCCATACAGTAACTCAAAGGGGGAGAATCCCGTAGAGGATTGGGGCACCTCCCTAATAGCAAACATCAAATAAGGAAGTAAACAGTCCCAATCCTTTCCATCTCTATCCACCACTTTCTTCAACATTTGTTTTAGGGTTTTGTTGAATCTTTCAACCAGCCCATCGGTTTGGGGGTGATACACAGACGTACGCAATTGCGTCACTTTGAACAATTTACACAGCTCTTTCATAACCCGGGACATAAAGGGTGTACCTTGGTCCGTAAGCAGTTCTTTACAAATACCCACCCGGCTAAAAACAAGAGATAGCTCTTTGGCTATGGTTTTGGCCGAGGTATTTCGGAGAGGGATCGCTTCTGGATAACGGGTGGCATAGTCCATTATAACTAATATGTACTGGTGCCCCCTAGCGGACTTGATTATAGGACCTACCAAATCCATGGCGATCCTCTCAAACGGGACCTCAATGATGGGTAGAGGGACCAGCGGGCTACGGAAATGTGGCATCGGGGCCAACCTCTGACACACAGGGCAGGAGGAACAATAATTTTCTACGTCCTTCATCACCCCCGGCCAATAGAATCTCTGTAATACCCTCTCTCGGGTTTTCTCTGTCCCCAGATGACCTCCAAGAATGTGCCCATGGGCCAACTCCAACACCAACTTCCTGTAAGGTTTGGGCACCACAAGCTGCTCAACGGTTTCTTCTGCCCTTTTTGCCACCCGATACAGTAGGTCCTTCTCTACGCTGAAGTATGGGTAAGTGCAGGTATTATCTGGGTTCACTAACTCGCCATCTATTTTCACTACGTTTTCCCGTGCCTTTATTAGGGCGGGGTCTTTCAACTGTTCTGTGGCAAAGTTTTCCCTGTGAACCTCAAGATCAGAAAACTCCACAGACGGTAGGTTTTCGTCTGAGGAGGTGGGCTCCTCTCCAGTTTCTTGAGTCTCCCCTGCCAATACTGATAAGGGAAATTCCGGAGAGTCCTCACCACTCTCAGGGGAGTTCTGGCTATCACATTCCTGGTACATAGGGGCACCAGTGAGGGGCTCAGGATCATCCCACAGTTCCCAGAACTTCGGAAAATCCCTTCCCACAATGGCGTCATGCGGTAACTGAGATACTAAGCCCACTGGATGAGAGAGGGTACCTTTGGGGGTCTCGAAACACACTGTAGTCACTGGATACTCTCGGGTGTCCCCATGCACACAAATAACAGCTACCTTGCTATTCCCAGAGACCTCTGTTTTAACTAACTCAGCCTTTATCAGGGTCACAAGGCTACCTGAATCCAGCAATACCACAACATTTCTACCATTAACACACATTTTGCATAAATGTTTCTCAGTTCCTCGAATGGCAGTGCATGCGACTGTCGCACACAGCGACTGACGTCTGCCCGTCAGAAAGTCACACTGCATGGGTTCCTCCACAACCGGGCAATTGGCTGCAATATGTCCCGCTTGCCGGCAGCGGTAGCAAACGATCCTTCTTGCCGCCTCTTGAGCCGCTGATTTCCCAGGCTGTTCTCGCCAAACTTGGGGTAGAGCTCCCACCCTCTCACTCTCTCCACCCTCACCCCTTGGAATCCTCTTATCCGCCCCTGGGGATGGTCTGGTCTTAGGGTGGAAAGTCCGAGTGTCTCTGGAAGAGGCCGTCAGGTTCTCTGTAGCCAAGTATTTCTCCACACGATCCACAAGACCATCGGCCGTCTCTGGGTCTCCATGGCTTACCCACTTTTGGATGGCAGTAGGAAGAGCTCTCAAAAACCGATCCATTACAACACGTTCCACAATCTTTGGTGCGGACAAAGTCTCTGGCTGTAGCCACTTTCTGCTCAGGTGAATGAGATCATACATTTGAGACCTGGGGGGTTTTCCAAGCTGGAAAGTCCAGTTATGCACACGCTGAGCCCGGACAGCCTGGGTGACACCCAGCCTTGCCAATATTTCAGCTTTTAGCATCACATAGTCTTTTGCTTGGTTAGGCTCTAGGTCATAGTAAGCTTTCTGCGATTCACCAGTTAACAGAGGAGCCATCAGTCCAGCCCACTGCTCCTCAGGCCACTTTTCTCTTTCAGCGGTCCTTTCAAATGTGGTCAAAAATACCTCTGGATCATCCTCTCCAGTCATTTTTGTCAATAAACGACTCACCCCAAAGGACGCGGTATTAGTGGGACGGCTTTCCTCACTGGTCTGCGGACGTTGCTGCATTACTGCTTCCATTTGTTGTAGTCTCTGCTCTTGCTTCTGTAACAGGTCTATGAAGCGGGCCTCAGATTGCTGCTGGGCTTGTTGCTGAGCTTCCAGACTCTGTTGGTGAGCTTGCTGCTGGGCTGCAAGGCTCTGTTGATGAGCTTGCTGCTGGGCTGCAAGGCTCCTTTGCAAACCTGCATTTGTCTGCTGTTGATTGGCATTTGCTAGAGCCAGCTGTTTCAGTATCTCCTCCATGCTGGCTTAAAAAAAAACTGCCCGCATTCTCCACCAACTGTGAGGGGGTTAGCTCGGCAGCGGGTGTGTGTGACCCCCGGGATGGGCTCCCCACACAAAACAGGCCCAGCAAACGGAGGTTGTGGTTTTCAAAATCAAAAAGGTGCGGTTTATTTTCTATTTACAGTGACAAAACACAGCAAAGCAAAAGAAACATAACCAAAATAAATCCTGGTCAAGTTGACCTCTGACTAAACATACAGGTTTCCTAACTAACAACTGGGATCAGCCTAGTGCTGTCCTAGTCCCTAAGTCCCTGGTTTTAAATGTCCAAGCAAATAGCCACACAGGCTTTGTCTCACCGCACAGGGGTTCACTCTCCCTAGACAGTCCACACAGGTCTGGTTCCAGGCATGAGCATACATCTAATGAAGCTGGGAGTTCTTATAGAGGCCTAAATGAGCTGACAAGCTTCAGCTGGTCTCATCAACTCCCTGTCTGCACGACGCCCAGCCCTCTCCCTAGAGGTATGAGTCATCCATGAGCCCACTAGCCTTATACAACTCTCCACCTAGTTGTATAAGTCGGCGTAAAGCCTGAATCTGGGCGAAATATATCTACCCCCCTAGATGCAACCAGGTGACTTTACCTTCCTGCTGTCACAGTACTCACAGACAATTCCACCATTAGTCCAAGAATAGACAGGAGCTCTTCTACATGCAGTCTGCTTGGATCAGAGAGCAGACATGAAAAGAAGGAAATGCAGTTCCAGGTTAAAGGTTACTGCCTTAACTGTGAAGGAATTCCTTTTCCTGTGACAAAATAATAACTAACTCTGGCCACTAGATGGCAACAATGTCAAACCAACATTGCAATATAATCTGTAACAGCACATAGCACATATTATTATGATGATATGGGCAGAACACTCCCTGCCTGGCATAATTTATTATGTAATTACATAAATACCACTGCTATGCAGAAAAACATATAAACAAGAAAATGGAATCCTAGCTAGTCCGAGATCAAAACTATAATGTCAGTTACAGGTCTGAGATAAATTCTGGTGGTCTCATTTTTCACAATCTTGACCTCCACCTTTCTGACCTTGCCATCTCTGCTTGGTAGAGCATTGACAATAAGTCCTACGGGCCACTCATTTCTGCTCTCTTGGTTGTCCCTTAACAGAACAACATCACCCACTTTTACATTTGGGCGATCCTCAGTCCATTTCCTGCGGCGTTGCAAATTTGACAGATACTCCCTCTTCCATCTTTTCCAATAGGTGTCTGCCAAGCATTGTACTTGCTTCCATTGTTTTGCATGAACTTGTGTTGTACTTATGGTTCCAGATGGGGCAGACAAAGAGTTCACCTTTGAGTCAACAACATTGCTGGGGTAAGGACCATAGGAGTATCTGGGTCTGAAGACACAGGAACTATAGGCCTGGCATTCATAATAGCTGAAACCTCTGCCATAAAGGTGCTTAAAGTCTCATGGGTCAAGTGAGCAGGTTTGGTTTGTAGCAACATAGCATCCAAGATTCGTCTAGCAATACCTATAAGTCTCTCCCAGACACCACCCATATGTGAGGAGTGTGGAGGATTAAAGACCCATGTACATCCTCTGTCTTGGAGAAAGTCTTGCAATTGTGATTCACTGTCACAAATGTGAAGTTTTTTGCAGGCTCCCACAAAGTTTGTTCCTCTGTCAGAACGGAGCAGTTTTGCTGGGCCACGAATTGAGAAGAATCTCCTCAAAGCGTTAACAAAGCTTGATGTTGACATGGCTTCAAGTAGCTCTATGTGTACAGCTCGGGTAGACAAACAATTAAAAAGGACTGCCCATCATTTACTGTCTGCACTGCCTCCTCTAGTGCGACGGGTTAAAACAGACCATGGACCAAATACAGGTCCTTCTCAAAATATTAGCATATTGTGATACAGTTCATTATTTTCTGTAATGTACTGATAAACATTAGACTTTCATATATTTTAGATTCATTACACACAACTGAAGTAGTTCAAGCCTTTTCTTGTTTTAATATTGATGATTTTGGCAAACAGCTCATGACAACCCAAAATTCCTATCTCAAAAAATTAGCATATCATGAAAAGGTTCTCTAAACGAGCTATTAACCTAATCATCTGAATCAACTAATTAACGCTAAACACCTGCAAAAGATTCCTGAGGCTTTTAAAAACTCCCAGCCTGGTTCATTACTCAAAACCGCAATCATGGGTAAGACTGCCGACCTGACTGCTGTCCAGAAGGCCATCATTGACACCCTCAAGCAAGAGGGTAAGACACAGAAAGAAATTTCTGAACGAATAGGCTGTTCCCAGAGTTCTGTATCAAGGCACCTCAGTGGGAAGTCTGTGGGAAGGAAAAAGTGTGGCAGAAAACGCTGCACAACGAGAAGAGGTGACCGGACCCTGAAGAAGATTGTGGAGAAGGACCGATTCCAGACCTTGGAGGACCTGCGGAAGCAGTGGACTGAGACTGGAGTAGAAACATCCAGAGCCACCGTGAACAGGCGTGTGCAGGAAATGGGCTACAGGTGCCGCATTCCCCAGGTCAAGCCACTTTTGAACCAGAAACAGCGGCAGAAGCGCCTGACCTGGGCTACAGAGAAGCAGCACTGGACTGTTGCTCAGTGGTCCAAAGTACTTTTTTCGGATGAAAGCAAATTTTGCATGTCATTCGGAAATCAAGGTGCCAGAGTCTGGAGGAAGACTGGGGAGAGGGAAATGCCAAAATGCCTGAAGTCCAGTGTCAAGTACCCACAGTCAGTGATGGTCTGGGGTGCCATGTCAGCTGCTGGTGTTGGTCCACTGTGTTTTATCAAGGGCAGGGTCAATGCAGCTAGCTATCAGGAGATTTTGGAGCACTTCATGCTTCCATCTGCTGAAAAGCTTTATGGAGATGAAGATTTCATTTTTCAGCATGACCTGGCACCTGCTCACAGTGCCAAAACCACTGGTAAATGGTTTACTGACCATGGTATTACTGTGCTCAATTGGCCTGCCAACTCTCCTGACCTGAACCCCATAGAGAATCTGTGGGATATTGGGAAGAGAAAGTTGAGAGACGCAAGACCCAACACTCTGGATGAGCTTAAGGCCGCTATCGAAGCATCCTGGGCCTCCATAACACCTCAGCAGTGCCACAGGCTGGTTGCCTCCATGCCACGCCGCATTGAAGCAGTCATTTCTGCAAAAGGATTCCCGACCAAGTATTGAGTGCATAACTGAACATAATTATTTAAAGGTTGACTTTTTTTGTATTAAAAACACTTTTCTTTTATTGGTCGGATGAAATATGCTAATTTTTTGAGATAGGATTTTTGGGTTTTCATGAGCTGTATGCCAAAATCATCAATATTAAAACAAGAAAAGGCTTGAACTACTTCAGTTGTGTGTAATGAATCTAAAATATATGAAAGTCTAATGTTTATCAGTACATTACAGAAAATAATGAACTTTATCA
Source organism: Rana muscosa (assembly GCA_029206835.1). Lineage (NCBI taxonomy): Eukaryota > Metazoa > Chordata > Amphibia > Anura > Ranidae > Rana > Rana muscosa. Next base: position 277,954,906 of record CM055128.1, read on the forward strand.
CAATATGCTAATTTTTTGAGAAGGACCTGTACATCTAAGCCCACATTGGTGAAAGGTGGTTGAGCAATTACTCTGTCCTCTGGTAGCTCTGCCATCCTTTGATTTTGTAATCTTCCCCGCAGCTTGCGACAGATGACACATTTGTGTATAGCAGCTGATACCAAGCGTTTGCCACCAAGAATCCAGAAACCTGCGGATCTAATTGCACCTTCTGTGATGTGTCGCCCTTGGTGAACTATTTGTTCGTGATAGTACCTAACAAGCAGTGCTGCAATGTGGTGATCATAAGGTATGATGACAGGCTGTTTCTCTTCCTCTGAAATTTCAGCAAGAGACAAACGTCCACCTACTCTCAACAACCCATTCTTGTCTAGAAAAGGACTAAGCTTCCTAAGACGGCTTTGTTTTGGGAACGTCTTTTGTTTTTTGATGCTGTCAATTTCCTTCTGGAAATGTTTATTTTGAACAGAAGAAATTATAACAGACTTTGCCTGAGCCAGCTCTACTAGATTGACCTGTTCATGGAAACTTTCCCACCTTCTGACTTGATCGCTGTTGGTTTCTATCCGGAAAGTTTTAGCGACATGGATGAGTCTGGCTAGGGTCTTAACTAGTATCTTCCAGCAAGAAAACCTATCAAAGCAATGCGGGTGAAGTGTGGCTTCAGAAGCTTTGGTGCTGAAACTCGTAATTTCCGATCTGATTTCGGGGTCAGCTTCGGGCTCTATGAGTGGATAAGCATTAGCAGTGTCTATTTGCTCACAGTGTGGTTGGTACAGGAAGGATGGGCCTGAGAACCATATAGAGTTCTGAAGGCATGCTGCTTGAGTAGGTCTAGTGGCATAATCTGCAGGGTTTTGCTCTGTAGATACATAGAACCACTGGTCTGGGTGTGAAGATTGCCTGATTCTATTCACCCTATTGGAGACATACAGATGGTGCTGCAAATGTATCCTAGGACGGTCTTGCTATCAGTGAAGAATTTTACAGCATCAAAGTCAGTGTCTAGTTCATCTGTGATTAGCTCAGACATTTCAACTGCTAGCACAGCAGCACACAACTCTAAACGAGGAATAGTGTGGGCTGGTTTGGGGCTTAATTTGGACTTTCCCATGACGAATCCAACATGACACACATTTTCTGCATCAATTAATTTCAAGTAGGCTACTGCACCTATAGCTGTGGTAGATGCGTCTGAGAAGATGCACAGTTCTTTCCTGCAAGCTGATGATAAAGACTTTGGCACATAGCATCGGTCTATCTTTAGGTGCTCTAATGCTTGCAAGGATTCTGTCCATTGAACCCACTCACTTAGTCTCTCTTGTGGAAGCAATGCATCCCATTCACTTTTTCCAGATGACAGTTCTCGAACTAAGACCTTGCCTCTTATTGTTACAGGTGATACAAATCCTAGGGGATCATAAAGGCTATTTACGGTGGATAGAATGCCTCTACGTGTAAAAGGCTTTTCTCCTGAGGAAACTCTGAAAACGAAACTATCCGTTTCTAGATCCCAACTTAGGCCTAGGCTTTTCTGCAGGGGAAGGGTGTCTGTACTCAAGCAAAGATCTTTAAGGTCTTTAGCCCTGTCTGCTACAGGGAAGGCTTCCATTACTTTTTGGCTGTTGGAAGCGATTTTATGAAGACGCAGGTTGGATTCTGCCAGCATTTGCTTTGCTTTACTAAGGATAGAAATTGCCTCTTCAGGTGTGCTAGTAGAAGCGAGTCCATCATCTACATAAAAATGTCTCAATACAAAATGTTTGGCCGCTTGTCCATAGCACTCTGCATTTTTCTGAGCAGCCTTTTGCATGCAGTATATAGCGACAGCAGGAGAAGGGCTATTACCAAATATGTGTACTTTCATTCTGTACTCGACAATTTCTTTGTCTATGTCATGGTCTTTGTACCAGAGAAAACGTAGAAAGTCTCTGTGATCTTCTCTTACAAGAAAGCAATAAAACATTTGTTGCACATCTGCTGTGAAGGCAACGGGCTCTTATCTGAAACGCATGAGGACACCTAGCAAAGTATTGTTTAGGTCAGGGCCACTCAACAGTACATCATTTAAAGAGACTCCTTTATACTCTGCGCTGGAATCAAAAACTATTCTTATTTGGTTGAGTTTGTGTGGATGGTAAACACCGAACATTGGTAGATACCAGTGTTCCCTGTCTGCTTCAAGTGGTCCTGCCACTTCAGCGTGATTGTTGTCTAGCATCCCTTTAATGAATTCAGTGAAATCTCTTTTCACTTCTGGCCTTCTCTGCAGAGTTTTGCTGAGTGAATGCAGACGCTTCATGGCTTGCTCCCTGTTACTAGGCAAAACACGTCTTGGTGTGCGAAAGGGAAGAGGGGCTACCCAACTGTGATTGTCATCTTGGTAAGCCTCTTTATCCATAATCTGCAAGAAGGTCTGATCCTCTATAGAGAGGGCCTGTTTATTGTCGTCTTTAGTTTTCTGGAACACTGTAATCCCTAGATTGTCTGTCTCAATGTTGGAATTGACTTCTTCTTCACCACATAGTGTAGGAGAGTCCAAGAGTTGTGTTGACCTATCAAAGCTTTCCTTGACAATAAAGCTGTTGTGACAGGGACTGAGAAGAGATGTGCGTCCATTTGTTAACACAGACGTCTTCAAAGTGCTGATATTGTCAGGCTGGTGCACTGTTCCCAGGCAAACTTCTCCTACAATGACCCACCCCAAGTCCAGTCTCTGTGCATAGGGGGCATTATAAGGTCCATTGATTTTCTGGCGCACCTTGTGTACCTGAAGGATGTCTCTCCCAAGAAGTAGTAGAATTGAAACATCTGGCTCAACAGCTGGGATAAGGTGAGCAATTGAGCGAAGGTGAGGGTGGTGTTGGGCTACTTCTGGAGAGGGAATCTCAGTTTTGTCATCAGGTATCATGCCACACTCTATTAGGGTAGGAAGTGGGAGCTGTACTTTCTTATTGCAGGATTCAATGGTAAAGTCGGAAGCTCTTCTCCCTGTGGTATCAATTGTCCCTGCACATGTCCTTAGAGTGTATGGAACCGCACTTGCTTTAAGATTAAAGATATCAAAGAATTCTGGCTTTGCAAGGGATCTGTTGCTCTGTTCATCTAGCACTGCATACATTTTCACTGCCCTTTCTCTCTTGCCAGTGGGATACAGAGTCACTAAAGAGATTTTCGAGCATGAACGTACACTCTTGCCTTGTCCACATACTTTAGTGCAATTAGACATCACTGAGGAGAGTGGGGTCTCTTGTTGCTCCCTGCCCTGATCTTTCCCGGGTTCTACAGTCTCTAGTGAGACGTGAGCAGGACCTGGGTGTAGAGCTGCTATATGTCTCTCACTGCCACATTCTGTACATTCTACTTGTATTTTGCAGTCTTTGGCAATGTGATAAGTGGATCCGCAACACTTGAAACAGATGCCGTTCTGTTTAAGGAAGGACATCCGCTCTGCAATGGGTTTGCTTCTAAAACCTTTGCATTTCTTTAGTGGATGTGTTTTTTTGTGTATCGGGCAATGTCTATCAGGGTTTTCTATGGTGTGTACCTTGTGGATGCTTTGATAGTCTGTGACTTCTGAAGGTACAGTTGTTTTGTGTGTGGATACAGAAGTCCTACCGTGAGGTCTGTGAGGTTTCTCAGGTCTGTGCGATTGATTGCCACTGCTGGTGAAGGCGAAACTAGGATCACTTCGGATTTTCGCTTGCTGTCGGACAAATCTAGAAAACACAGAGAAAGAGGGGAAAGCAACACCATAATCTTCTTTGAATTTACCTCCCACAGACATCCACTTGTCTTGCAGATTTGAGGGTAGTTTCTCTACTATGGGATTGGTGCCTCTAGCTGTATCTAGATATGAAAGTCCTGGCAAGTAGCCATCCTCTTTGGCATATTCTATCTCCAATAGAAGATCACTTAGTTCTTGTAGACGCACATTGTCTCTGTAGGCCACCTTGGTAAAGACTTCAAGTTTTTTCAACAGTGCTCCTTCTATTACCTCAGGGGATCCATACGTTTCTTCTAGTCTTTTCCAGGTCATACTGAGTCCTGCTGCAGGGTTGAACAGGTTTGCTCTTCTCATCCTCTTAGCATGCTCTGCTGACTCGGTACCGAGCCATTTTATCATCAAATTAAGTATGTCTGCTGATGAAAAGTTCAGACCTTCAGTTGCATTCAGAAAGGAGGATTTCCATGCCCAATAGTTTTCAGGACAGTCATCAAATTGGAGAAAGCCTGAGCTAATCATTTCTTTGCGGATGAGATATTTGGTGACATCCACTGCACATTGTTGTTCGCCCATGTAATCTATATGTTGAGGTGATGGGAACACTTGTTTTTTGTTCTTATGGGTTTCTGGTTCTTCCCTCTTGATTTGCTGGCAGCCGCTGACCTCATGTGGTTGATTGGGCCTGCTCAGGGGGCATGTTGATCTCGGCCTGAATTCCTTTGCTTCAGGTTTAAGAGGCTTTTCCTTCGCATGCGCATCAGTAAGGTTCTGGATGTACTTACTTGTACGATCTGTAGAGGATAGAGGTTTTTCTGGAACCTCTGGGTCTTTATACGATTTTTCACTTCCTGACCGACTAGTTCCCATGTAGGCAGCGGCCTCAGCTTCAGCAGCTGCAGTAGCGGTCTGTCGCTTCAGGATGAGCAATTTTGCTTCTTCTTGTGCTATGGTAAGTTTCTTTTCTGCTAACTCCCGCATCATCATGGCTTCTTTTTCTGCGTACTGTAGCTGGATGCGGGCAGCTTCTGCCTTGGCACGAGCTTTAACTGCTGAGGAACTTGCTGAGGACATCTTGCTAGCCCGTGAAGATCTGGACACATGCGATTGTGCATCCTCTTGCTGGGCACTGGGAATGTTCACCCTGTCTTGCTGTGTTGGCGATAGCGTGTCATCAGCCTGGTACTTTGTTCCTGATCTTAGACTCATGCTGTACTGATGGCGTTTCAGTTTATTCCAGACTGCCACGTGGTTGTCTTTTTACTGTTCTGCTTCGCGTTATTGAACTGTTGTATAACACTAGTCAGACAGCTTAACAATAATTCAGAAGTCAAGAAACGGGAGACATCAAATCTGTATGTATTCTTTTTCCGAATAACTTTGTAAAACTACAACATAAGCATAAACAAACATATGTGTCAGTAGATTAAAACATTATACAGCAGCCTCACTCTACCAGTGAAAGTACTCATAGACAATTCCACCATTAGTCCAAGAATAGACAGGAGCTCTTCTACATGCAGTCTGCTTGGATCGGAGAGCAGACATGAAAAGAAGGAAATACAGTTCCAGGTTAAAGGTTACTGCCTTAACTGTGAAGGAATTCCTTTTCCTGTGACAAAATAATAACTAACTCTGGCCACTAGATGGCAACAATGTCAAACCAACATTGCAGTATAATCTGTAACAGCACTAGGGATGAGCTTCGTGTTCGAGTCGAACATACGTTCGACTCGAACATCGGCTGTTCGATCGTTCGACGAAGATCGAACGATTTGGGCCGTTCGCGCCAAATTCGAGTGACGCGAACGGCCCACAATGCACTACGCCATCGCAGTGTCATCCAGGCGCTGTGATTGGCCAAGCATGCACTGTGACCCCGCATGCTTGGCCAATCACAGCGCCGGCAGCGAGGAGAGCAATGATTGGCCACAGGCAGGATGCCTGTGGCCAATTATTGCTGAGGGTGTTTAGTACACGCCCCACACTATAAAAGGCCGCCAGCACGGCGGCCTAGTGTAGTGTGTTCCGGAGCAGGGATAGAGCAGCATAGGCAGGGACAGTGACTGTTATTTCTTTCTTGCTTAACCTGGATTCCTTTAGTTTAGGGAAAGAGAAGGATAGGTAGGGAGAGTGTCAGTGTGTTTTGTGCTTGTGCTATAGTGTGCTTAAAAAAAACATTTATTCTAGGGACAGAAAACTGTAGGTAGGGACAGTGTCAGTTTCTTTCACTCTGCAAGTCCTTGTTTCCAGGGACCTGGAAGGACAGTGACTGAATTGTCCTTGTGCTATATTGTGATTAAAAAAAACATTTATTCTAGGGACAGAAAACTGTAGGTAGGGAGAGTGTCAGTTTATTTCACTCTGCAAGTCCTTGTTTCCAGGGACCTGGAAGGACAGTGACTGAATTGTCCTTGTGCTATATTGTGATTAAAAAAAACATTTATTCTAGGGACAGAAAACTGTAGGTAGGGAGAGTGTCAGTTTATTTCACTCTGCAAGTCCTTGTTTCCAGGGACCTGGAAGGACAGTGACTGAATTGTCCTTGTGCTATATTGTGATTAAAAAAAACATTTATTCTAGGGACAGAAAACTGTAGGTAGGGAGAGTGTCAGTTTATTTCACTCTGCAAGTCCTTGTTTCCAGGGACCTGGAAGGACAGTGACTGAATTGTCCTTGTGCTATATTGTGATTAAAAAAAACATTTATTCTAGGGACAGAAAACTGTAGGTAGGGAGAGTGTCAGTTTATTTCACTCTGCAAGTCCTTGTTTCCAGGGACCTGGAAGGACAGTGACTGAATTGTCCTTGTGCTATATTGTGATTAAAAAAAACATTTATTCTAGGGACAGAAAACTGTAGGTAGGGAGAGTGTCAGTTTATTTCACTCTGCAAGTCCTTGTTTCCAGGGACCTGGAAGGACAGTGACTGAATTGTCCTTGTGCTATATTGTGATTAAAAAAAACATTTATTCTAGGGACAGAAAACTGTAGGTAGGGAGAGTGTCAGTTTATTTCACTCTGCAAGTCCTTGTTTCCAGGGACCTGGAAGGACAGTGACTGAATTGTCCTTGTGCTATATTGTGATTAAAAAAAACATTTATTCTAGGGACAGAAAACTGTAGGTAGGGAGAGTGTCAGTTTATTTCACTCTGCAAGTCCTTGTTTCCAGGGACCTGGAAGGACAGTGACTGAATTGTCCTTGTGCTATATTGTGATTAAAAAAACATTTATTCTAGGGACAGAAAACTGTAGGTAGGGAGAGTGTCAGTTTATTTCACTCTGCAAGTCCTTGTTTCCAGGGACCTGGAAGGACAGTGAGTGAATTGTCCTTGTGTTATATTGTGATTAAAAAAAACATTTTTTCTAGGGACAGAAAACTGTAGGTAGGGAGAGTGTTTTTTTTCTTTCACTCTGCAAGTCCTTGTTTCCAGGGACCTGTAAGGACAGTGAGTGAATTGTCCTTGTGCTATATTGTGCTTAAAAAAAACATTTATTCTAGGGACAGAAAACTGTAGGTAGGGAGAGTGTCAGTTTATTTCACTCTGCAAGTCCTTGTTTCCAGGGACCTGGAAGGACAGTGACTGAATTGTCCTTGTGCTATATTGTGATTAAAAAAAACATTTATTCTAGGGACAGAAAACTGTAGGTAGGGAGAGTGTCAGTTTATTTCACTCTGCAAGTCCTTCTTTCCAGGGACCTGGAAGGACAGTGACTGAATTGTCCTTGTGCTATATTGTGATTAAAAAAAACATTTATTCTAGGGACAGAAAACTGTAGGTAGGGAGAGTGTCAGTTTATTTCACTCTGCAAGTCCTTGTTTCCAGGGACCTGGAAGGACAGTGAGTGAATTGTCCTTGTGTTATATTGTGATTAAAAAAAAAATTTTTTCTAGGGACAGAAAACTGTAGGTAGGGAGAGTGTTTTTTTTCTTTCACTCTGCAAGTCCTTGTTTCCAGGGACCTGTAAGGACAGTGAGTGAATTGTCCTTGTGCTATATTGTGCTTAAAAAAAACATTTATTCTAGGGACAGAAAACTGTAGGTAGGGAGAGTGTCAGTTTATTTCACTCTGCAAGTCCTTGTTTCCAGGGACCTGGAAGGACAGTGAGTGAATTGTCCTTGTGTTATATTGTGATTAAAAAAAACATTTTTTCTAGGGACAGAAAACTGTAGGTAGGGAGAGTGTTTTTTTTCTTTCACTCTGCAAGTCCTTGTTTCCAGGGACCTGTAAGGACAGTGAGTGAATTGTCCTTGTGCTATATTGTGCTTAAAAAAAACATTTATTCTAGGGACAGAAAACTGTAGGTAGGGAGAGTGTCAGTTTATTTCACTCTGCAAGTCCTTGTTTCCAGGGACCTGGAAGGACAGTGAGTGAATTGTCCTTGTGTTATATTGTGATTAAAAAAAACATTTTTTCTAGGGACAGAAAACTGTAGGTAGGGAGAGTGTTTTTTTTCTTTCACTCTGCAAGTCCTTGTTTCCAGGGACCTGTAAGGACAGTGAGTGAATTGTCCTTGTGCTATATTGTGCTTAAAAAAACATTTATTCTAGGGACAGAAAACTGTAGGTAGGGAGAGTGTCAGTTTATTTCACTCTGCAAGTCCTTGTTTCCAGGGACCTGGAAGGACAGTGACTGAATTGTCCTTGTGCTATATTGTGATTAAAAAAAACATTTATTCTAGGGACAGAAAACTGTAGGTAGGGAGAGTGTCAGTTTATTTCACTCTGCAAGTCCTTGTTTCCAGGGACCTGGAAGGACAGTGACTGAATTGTCCTTGTGCTATATTGTGATTAAAAAAAACATTTATTCTAGGGACAGAAAACTGTAGGTAGGGAGAGTGTCAGTTTATTTCACTCTGCAAGTCCTTGTTTCCAGGGACCTGGAAGGACAGTGAGTGAATTGTCCTTGTGTTATATTGTGATTAAAAAAAAAATTTTTTCTAGGGACAGAAAACTGTAGGTAGGGAGAGTGTTTTTTTTCTTTCACTCTGCAAGTCCTTGTTTCCAGGGACCTGTAAGGACAGTGAGTGAATTGTCCTTGTGCTATATTGTGCTTAAAAAAAACATTTATTCTAGGGACAGAAAACTGTAGGTAGGGAGAGTGTCAGTTTATTTCACTCTGCAAGTCCTTGTTTCCAGGGACCTGGAAGGACAGTGAGTGAATTGTCCTTGTGTTATATTGTGATTAAAAAAAACATTTTTTCTAGGGACAGAAAACTGTAGGTAGGGAGAGTGTTTTTTTTCTTTCACTCTGCAAGTCCTTGTTTCCAGGGACCTGTAAGGACAGTGAGTGAATTGTCCTTGTGCTATATTGTGCTTAAAAAAAACATTTATTCTAGGGACAGAAAACTGTAGGTAGGGAGAGTGTCAGTTTATTTCACTCTGCAAGTCCTTGTTTCCAGGGACCTGGAAGGACAGTGACTGAATTGTCCTTGTGCTATATTGTGATTAAAAAAAATATTTATTCTAGGGACAGAAAACTGTAGGTAGGGAGAGTGTCAGTTTATTTCACTCTGCAAGTCCTTGTTTCCAGGGACCTGGAAGGACAGTGACTGAATTGTCCTTGTGCTATATTGTGATTAAAAAAAACATTTATTCTAGGGACAGAAAACTGTAGGTAGGGAGAGTGTCAGTTTATTTCACTCTGCAAGTCCTTGTTTCCAGGGACCTGGAAGGACAGTGACTGAATTGTCCTTGTGCTATATTGTGATTAAAAAAAACATTTATTCTAGGGACAGAAAACTGTAGGTAGGGAGAGTGTCAGTTTATTTCACTCTGCAAGTCCTTGTTTCCAGGGACCTGGAAGGACAGTGACTGAATTGTCCTTGTGCTATATTGTGATTAAAAAAAACATTTATTCTAGGGACAGAAAACTGTAGGTAGGGAGAGTGTCAGTTTATTTCACTCTGCAAGTCCTTGTTTCCAGGGACCTGGAAGGACAGTGACTGAATTGTCCTTGTGCTATATTGTGATTAAAAAAAACATTTATTCTAGGGACAGAAAACTGTAGGTAGGGAGAGTGTCAGTTTATTTCACTCTGCAAGTCCTTGTTTCCAGGGACCTGGAAGGACAGTGACTGAATTGTCCTTGTGCTATATTGTGATTAAAAAAAACATTTATTCTAGGGACAGAAAACTGTAGGTAGGGAGAGTGTCAGTTTATTTCACTCTGCAAGTCCTTGTTTCCAGGGACCTGGAAGGACAGTGACTGAATTGTCCTTGTGCTATATTGTGATTAAAAAAAACATTTATTCTAGGGACAGAAAACTGTAGGTAGGGAGAGTGTCAGTTTATTTCACTCTGCAAGTCCTTGTTTCCAGGGACCTGGAAGGACAGTGACTGAATTGTCCTTGTGCTATATTGTGATTAAAAAAACATTTATTCTAGGGACAGAAAACTGTAGGTAGGGAGAGTGTCAGTTTATTTCACTCTGCAAGTCCTTGTTTCCAGGGACCTGGAAGGACAGTGAGTGAATTGTCCTTGTGTTATATTGTGATTAAAAAAAACATTTTTTCTAGGGACAGAAAACTGTAGGTAGGGAGAGTGTTTTTTTTCTTTCACTCTGCAAGTCCTTGTTTCCAGGGACCTGTAAGGACAGTGAGTGAATTGTCCTTGTGCTATATTGTGCTTAAAAAAAACATTTATTCTAGGGACAGAAAACTGTAGGTAGGGAGAGTGTCAGTTTATTTCACTCTGCAAGTCCTTGTTTCCAGGGACCTGGAAGGACAGTGACTGAATTGTCCTTGTGCTATATTGTGATTAAAAAAAACATTTATTCTAGGGACAGAAAACTGTAGGTAGGGAGAGTGTCAGTTTATTTCACTCTGCAAGTCCTTCTTTCCAGGGACCTGGAAGGACAGTGAGTGAATTGTCCTTGTGCTATATTGTGCTTAAAAAAAACATTTATTCTAGGGACAGAAAACTGTAGGTAGGGAGAGTGTCAGTTTATTTCACTCTGCAAGTCCTTGTTTCCAGGGACCTGGAAGGACAGTGAGTGAATTGTCCTTGTGCTATATTGTGCTTAAAAAAAACATTTATTCTAGGGACAGAAAACTGTAGGTAGGGAGAGTGTCAGTTTATTTCACTCTGCAAGTCCTTGTTTCCAGGGACCTGTAAGGACAGTGAGTGAATTGTCCTTGTGCTATATTGTGCTTCAAAAAAACATTTATTCTAGGGACAGAAAACTGTAGGTAGGGAGAGTGTCAGTTTATTTCACTCTGCAAGTCCTTGTTTCCAGGGACCTGGAAGGACAGTGAGTGAATTGTCCTTGTGTTATATTGTGATTAAAAAAAACATTTTTTCTAGGGACAGAAAACTGTAGGTAGGGAGAGTGTTTTTTTTCTTTCACTCTGCAAGTCCTTGTTTCCAGGGACCTGTAAGGACAGTGAGTGAATTGTCCTTGTGCTATATTGTGCTTAAAAAAAACATTTATTCTAGGGACAGAAAACTGTAGGTAGGGAGAGTGTCAGTTTATTTCACTCTGCAAGTCCTTGTTTCCAGGGACCTGGAAGGACAGTGAGTGAATTGTCCTTGTGTTATATTGTGATTAAAAAAAACATTTTTTCTAGGGACAGAAAACTGTAGGTAGGGAGAGTGTTTTTTTTCTTTCACTCTGCAAGTCCTTGTTTCCAGGGACCTGTAAGGACAGTGAGTGAATTGTCCTTGTGCTATATTGTGCTTAAAAAAACATTTATTCTAGGGACAGAAAACTGTAGGTAGGGAGAGTGTCAGTTTATTTCACTCTGCAAGTCCTTGTTTCCAGGGACCTGGAAGGACAGTGACTGAATTGTCCTTGTGCTATATTGTGATTAAAAAAAACATTTATTCTAGGGACAGAAAACTGTAGGTAGGGAGAGTGTCAGTTTATTTCACTCTGCAAGTCCTTGTTTCCAGGGACCTGGAAGGACAGTGACTGAATTGTCCTTGTGCTATATTGTGATTAAAAAAAACATTTATTCTAGGGACAGAAAACTGTAGGTAGGGAGAGTGTCAGTTTATTTCACTCTGCAAGTCCTTGTTTCCAGGGACCTGGAAGGACAGTGAGTGAATTGTCCTTGTGTTATATTGTGATTAAAAAAAATTTTTTTTCTAGGGACAGAAAACTGTAGGTAGGGAGAGTGTTTTTTTTCTTTCACTCTGCAAGTCCTTGTTTCCAGGGACCTGTAAGGACAGTGAGTGAATTGTCCTTGTGCTATATTGTGCTTAAAAAAAACATTTATTCTAGGGACAGAAAACTGTAGGTAGGGAGAGTGTCAGTTTATTTCACTCTGCAAGTCCTTGTTTCCAGGGACCTGGAAGGACAGTGAGTGAATTGTCCTTGTGTTATATTGTGATTAAAAAAAACATTTTTTCTAGGGACAGAAAACTGTAGGTAGGGAGAGTGTTTTTTTTTCTTTCACTCTGCAAGTCCTTGTTTCCAGGGACCTGTAAGGACAGTGAGTGAATTGTCCTTGTGCTATATTGTGCTTAAAAAAAACATTTATTCTAGGGACAGAAAACTGTAGGTAGGGAGAGTGTCAGTTTATTTCACTCTGCAAGTCCTTGTTTCCAGGGACCTGGAAGGACAGTGAGTGAATTGTCCTTGTGTTATATTGTGATTAAAAAAAACATTTTTTCTAGGGACAGAAAACTGTAGGTAGGGAGAGTGTTTTTTTTCTTTCACTCTGCAAGTCCTTGTTTCCAGGGACCTGTAAGGACAGTGAGTGAATTGTCCTTGTGCTATATTGTGCTTAAAAAAACATTTATTCTAGGGACAGAAAACTGTAGGTAGGGAGAGTGTCAGTTTATTTCACTCTGCAAGTCCTTGTTTCCAGGGACCTGGAAGGACAGTGACTGAATTGTCCTTGTGCTATATTGTGATTAAAAAAAACATTTATTCTAGGGACAGAAAACTGTAGGTAGGGAGAGTGTCAGTTTATTTCACTCTGCAAGTCCTTGTTTCAAGGGACAGAGAAGGACACCTGAAGGTAGCCCTTATTGCTTTTTTCCCATCTCCCTGCAGGCCATCTATTAGAATGTCTGGAAGGCAAACAAGGAGAGGCAGACAGTCAGGAGGCAATAAAAGAGGGCAAGCAGGCTCTGTGTCTGGGGGCAACAGTGCTGGTCGTGGACGCGGTGCATTGTCATCAGCACATGGCCATGGGACACGCTTGTCCTTCTTTTCGGCAGCTGGACATGTTGAGCCACATCATGCCGAAGACTTGGTAGAGTGGATGACCAAGCCCTCCTCCTCCTCCTCATCCTCTCTCACCCAGGCTCAGGGTACTGGAAAAGCAGCTGCCAAAGCGTCGTCTTCCCTGGTATCAATGTCAGACAAATCATCAGTCACTCCTTCCCTAGACCCACCATGTCCTCCTCCTGAGGAGTCCCCCGAACTGTTTCAGCACAGTGTTGGGTACATGCTCCAGGAGGATGCCCAGCGTTTCGAAGGGTCTGATGATGAAACCCAGCTAGAGGAAGGCAGTAGCGTGAGAGCAGACAGAGGGGATGCTCAAGAAGGACACCAATCTGGCAGTCATGTTCCAGCAGCTGCAGCATACTGCCAGATTGGCTCCAGTGATGAGGAGGGAGGGGATGATGAGGTCACTGACTCCACGTGGGTGCCTAATAGGAGAGAGGAGGAGGAGGAGGATGAGGAGGAGGCACATCTCCAACGAGGCAGGATGCCCTTTGGTGGCCAGCGTAAGGGCAGTACACCGACGGAATCACACCGCAGAGCTCCGCCTGTGCAGGGCGCTGCCTCTGCCCGTCATTCAAAAAGTTCTTTGGTGTGGGCCTTTTTTGAGGCTAGTGCATCAGATCGCACAGCTGCTGTTTGCAACATATGTCTCAAGCGTATATCGCGTGGCCAAAACATCAGCCGCTTGGGTACCACATGCCTGACCAGACATATGTTGACCTGCCATGCAGCTCGTTGGCAAGCCTACCTCAAAGACCCACACCAAAGAACAAAGCGGACCTCTCCTTGCACCGCATCAGCTGGGATCTCCAACCCCACTATAACTTCAGTCCTCTCTGAAACATGCACTGAGAGGAATGAAGGTGTAGAATTAGGTGTGTCACAGCCAAGTACTTGCGCCCACTCTGCTAGCAGTACACCGACGTCCGATTCTAGCAGGCAAATTTCCCTGCCCCAGCTGCTGGACCGTCGAAAGAAGTTCACTCCCAGCCATCCACATGCCCAGCGGTTGAATGCTAGCTTGGCTAAATTGCTAGCGCTTCAACTGCTGCCTTTTCAGTTGGTAGACTCGGCCCCCTTCCGTGAGTTTGTGCAATGTGCAGTTCCTCAGTGGCAGGTTCCCAAACGCCACTTTTTCTCACGGAAGGCTATTCCGGCTCTCTACCGGCATGTGGAAGGCAATGTCTTGGCCTCGCTGGACAGGGCGGTCAGCGGTAAGGTGCATATTACCGCTGACTCATGGTCCAGCAGGCATGGACAGGGACGTTACCTTTCTTTCACGGCCCATTGGGTCACTCTTTTGGCAGCTGGGAAGGATTCAGGACAAGGTGCAGTAGTGTTGGAGGTTGTCCCACCGCCACGCCTCCAAAATGCTACTACTGGTTGTGACACACCTCTCTCCTCCACCCCCTCCTCTTCTTCTTCCTCCATGGCCTCTTCCTGTGGTTTGTCCTATGAACCAGCGGTGCTCCGTAGCCGTTCACGGGGCTACGCAAGTACGCAGGCAAAAAGATGCCATGCCGTGCTTGCGCTGGTGTGTTTGGGGGACAGAAGCCACACTGGGGCAGAGGTCCTGTCTGCTCTGCAGGGCCAGGCCGAGAGGTGGTTGACGCCACGCCAGCTTAAGCCAGGAATGGTGGTTTGCGACAATGGCACCAACCTCCTCTCCGCCCTCCGACAGGGACAACTGACCCATGTGCCCTGTGTGGCTCACGTCCTTAACCTGGTGGTGCAGCGCTTCTTGGGCAGGTACCCGGGCTTACAGGATGTCCTGAGGCAGGCCAGGAAAGTCTGTGTGCATTTCCGCAGATCTTATAATGCCAGTGCTCGCCTGGCTGAGCTGCAAAAGGAGTTGAACCTGCCCAAGAACCGCCTTATATGTGACATGCCCACCAGGTGGAACTCAACGTTGGCCATGCTGCAGCGGCTGCACACGCAGCAGAGGGCCATCAATGAGTACCTGTGCGACTACGGCACCAGGACAGGGTCAGGGGAGCTTGGTTTTTTTTCTCCACGCCAGTGGGGCATGATCAGGGATGCATGCACTGTCCTGGCACCATTTGAGGAGGCCACGAGGATGGTGAGCAGTGACAGTGCATGCATCAGTGACACTGTACCTCTTGTCCACCTGTTGGAGCACACGCTGCGTGGAATAATGGACAGGGCACTTGAGGCAGAACAGAGGCAGGAAGAGGAGGACTTCCTTGCCTCTCAAGGCCCCCTTTACCCAGACAGTGTTCCTTCTGTCCCACCCATCGCACAGGAAGAGGAGGAGGAGGAGGAGGAGGAGGAGGAGGAGGATTGTGTCAGCATGGAGGTGGAGGCTGGCACTCAGCATCATCAGCAGCAGTCTTTTAGGGATGATTTACAGTCCCAAGAAACCAGTGGACTTGTACGTGGCTGGGAGGAGGTGGCTGCGGATCATGTCGTCCTTAGTGACCCAGAGGACTCCGGAGCGAATGCCTCAGCAAACCTACGCTGCATGGCCTCCCTGATCCTGCAAAGTCTGCGGAAGGATCCTCGTATTCTTCGGATCAAGGAGAGGGACCATTACTGGCTGGCCACTCTCCTTGATCCACGGTACAAGGGTAAGGTTGCGGACCTTATGTTACCGTCGCAGAGGGAGCAGAGGATGAGACAACTCCGGGAGGCCTTGCAGAAAGGTCTGTGCAACGCGTTCCCAGAGACTGGGAGGTTGCAAACTCCTGGTCCTGGACAACGAGTTGCTGAGGCTTCGGCCAGTCAAAGAAGGAGCGGTGGGGAAGGTGGCCGTCTGACCGATGCGTTCAGACAATTCTTTAGTCCGCAGCCCCAAAGTATGATCGGTTCCAGCAACCATCGCCAGCGTCTGATAAACATGGTGCAGGAATATCTAGGGGCAAGGTCAGACTTGGACACCTTCCCCACCGAAAATCCTCTGGCTTACTGGGTCTTGAGGATGGATCACTGGCCAGAGCTTGCACAGTATGCAATTGAGCTACTGGCCTGTCCTGCATCCAGCGTTCTTTCGGAACGCACATTCAGTGCTGCTGGAGGATTTGTCACGGATCACAGGGTGCGCCTGTCCACCGACTCGGTTGATCGACTGACTTTCATCAAGATGAACCAGTCTTGGATCACCACCAGCTACCACACACCTGATGCTGATATAACAGACTAATTGATTTTAACATGTCACATCCCTTCAAGACTGATGCTGATGCTGAGTGCCTGTGCTGTTATGTTGACTGGCTATCCTCCTCCTCCGAGTCCTCAATGATACGATTGATGATGATAGCTTGTAAGATCATTTTTGTTTATGGGTGCCGCCACCAGTGCCTAACGCCCAATTTTTCAGCCCCTGTTTAACAGGGGCGTGTAATTACAATTTTTGAAGCAATACTTTGCAACAGGGCTCATTGCTGTGCTCCAAGTACAGTATCTGTGAGGAGTTGCAGTGTTGTGCCACCAGTGCCTAACGCCCAATTTTTCAGCCCCTGTTTAACAGGGGCGTGTAATTACAATTTTTGAAGCAATACTTTGCAACAGGGCTCATTGCTGTGCTCCAAGTACAGTATCTGTGAGGAGTTGCAGTGTTGTGCCACCAGTGCCTAAGGCCCAATTTTTCAGCCCCTGTTTAACAGGGGCGTGTCATTACAATTTTTGAAGCAATACTTTGCAACAGGGCTCATTGGTGTGCTCCAAGTACAGTATCTGTGAGGAGTTGCAGTGTTGTGCCACCAGTGCCTAAGGCCCAATTTTTCAGCCCCTGTTTAACAGGGGCGTGTCATTACAATTTTTGAAGCAATACTTTGCAACAGGGCTCATTGCTGTGCTCCAAGTACAGTTGCTGTGAGGGGTTGCAGTGTTGTGCCACCAGTGCCTAAGGCCCAATTTTTCAGCCCCTGTTCAACAGGGGCATGTAATTACAATTCTTGATCTAATAATTCACAGCAGGGCCCATTGCTGCACCCACCAAGAGTAACTGTCAGGGCTTACAGTGTTGTGGCACCAGCACCACCATCAAAGGCCCAATTTTTACTACCACTGTTCAACAATTATATGTAATTAAAATTCCTGATATAATAGTTGACAGCAGGGCGTTCCAGCACCAACCAAGAGTAACTGTGAGTGCTTACAGTGTTGTGCCAACACCAACAACTAAGGGGCCTATTTCTGCAGAGTATATACGGCAGGTCCCTACTTTCAAACATCCAACTTACAAACGACTCCTACTTGCAAACGCAAGAAGACAACAGGAAGTGAGAGGAAATCTACCACTAGGAAGGAAAATTCTCTCCTGTAAGAATAAATATGGGAGAAAGGTGTCTCCTCTGTACTGATGCTTTATCAGCAATCCTTGTTTCAAGAAAAACACCACATTTCAAAAACAGTTGTCATTGGGACGGAAAGTGAGGTGAAATGTTCTGAACAGGGGCACAGACAGCAAAACAAATGTTACAGGGGTGATAACCCTTACCTATGTTTTCCAAAAAGTTTAAAAATAGATTTTTGGGCTGGAGCTACACTTCAACAATGTACCTGTTCAAAATTACAAACAGACTCTACATAAGAACAAACCTACAGTCCCTGTCTTGTATGCACCGCCTGTATAGGGCTGTTCAGAGTATATAGGGCCTTTTTTATTTTATGTGCGGGGTTCCCCTTAATATCCATACAAGACCCAAAGGGGCTGGTAATGGGCTGGGGTAGGGGGGGGGTCATGGGGTAGCTATGCCATTTTTCTTAAAGAATTTCATCCATATTACCGGGACCAGACATTACATTAAAGCCGCAAGCAGTTTTAAATGGCTTTTTTTTCCTTTAGAAGTGTCATTTTGTGCAGGGACAGTTCTAAACACGGGAAACACGTGGCACTTCACAGGCATACTTTAGACACCCCCCAGGTACGATATTTAAAGGAATATTTGACTTTTTTTTTTTCACTTTATGCATCATTAAAATGACTGCTCCCGAAAAACGACCGTTTTTAAAACTTCTTTTTGCATTGATACATGTCCCCTGGTGCAGAACCCGGGTTCCCAAACCCTTTTTAGGACAATAACATGCATAATAGTTGTTATAATTAGCACTTTAGAATTCGAACGTTCGCATCCATTGTATTTAATAGGGTTCTAATGTTCGTTCGAACTTTCGGTCCGTTCGCGGGTTCTGGTGCGAACCGAACCCGGGGGTGTTCGGCTCATCACTAAACAGCACATAGCACATATTACTATGACTATATGGGCAGAACAAGGGGTATGTTTGACAGCCAGTGCCGCAAGCCAAACTCTGCACCCAGGTAAAAAATGCCACAGCCACAAAGTAAAGCATCGTGGCCACCTCATGTGTATTGCTCTGTCCACTTAGGGTGGGCAGCAGTAAAGGTGCAGCTCAGCCGCCCTTTTTTGCTGCCCCCTATTCCTCCTTCTGCAGGCTCGTTGAAACGTGCGGCATACATTTACTGAAAGATCTGCTTTAACGTATGAGAATTTTATGGACACAAAATAAAAGCTTTATTAAAGTTTTACGTGGTGGTCTCATCAGAGTTCTCCTTTCACATCAGAGCTCCCCTTCCATCAAGGATATAATTTAACATCAGATCATTTAAATCAGAACCCCCCCCCTCCAATTACATAAGAGTCCCCCTTTTACATCAAAAGCTCCCCCATCACATCAGAGACCCCCATTCATGTCAGAAGCTCCCCCATTACATCAGAGACCCCCATTCATGTCAGAAGCTCCCCCATCACATCAGAACTCCCCTTCCATCAGGCATATCATTTCACATCAGATCATTTAAATCAGAAGCCACGCCCCATCACACAAGAGAAGAGTCCCCTTTCATGTCAGAAGCTCCTCCATCACATCAGATCATTTATATCAGTAGCCACCCATCACACATGAGTCCCCCTTTCATGTCAGAAGCCACCCCCTATCACATCAGATCATTTAAATCAGAAGCCCTCCATTCACACAAGAGTCTCTCTTTGATGTCAGAAGCCACCCCCATCACATCAGATCATTTAAATCAGAAGCCCCCTGTCAGGGTCACCTGTGGCCAGGTGACAGATACACACCGTAGGGGGACAGGAGTGCACCGCGAGGTAGTGAACCCTATGGCTGGCTTCTGCGGATAGGAAACTGGGTGGTTGTGGAAAGCGGGACCAGAGGAGCACAACCGGGATCCAAACGGAAGCTAGAGCCAAGATTCCCCAGGGCGCGGAGTCTAAGACCCAGCTGGTCTTCTCCAGGGCCTCTAGTGGTGAGGATGTTAGCTGCAGGCTGGGACCAGGTCGCGGCCCCTGGAGTTTCCTAGCTCACGCCCCGTAGGATAAGGGGAAACAGAGGGGAAGCAGCAGCACAAGATAAGGGAGAACCGAATAACAAGCCGAAGGTCAGGGGCCACAAGCAGACAAGGATAACGAAAGAACGAGCCGAAGGTCAAGGGTCACGAGCAGACAGGGATAGTCGGGGACAAGCCAATAACGTAACAGAGAGACAGACGTAGCACACGGTAGGCAGGAACCCAAACACACAATGCCTAACAAACACGTTGATCAGCAAAGCAGGCTTGCAGTGCACAGGTTAATATAGTGTTCTGTGATAGGGCCTGGGGTGGAGTCAGGCTGGGAGGAGATTATAAAGGAAGCCAGGTGAAAGGGCTCAGGCCTCTAAGATGAACACATGGGAAGGAAGGTAAGCTGACAGACAAACACTACTGCATATCCATGACAGTACCCTCCCTCTTATGGGCCCTCCCCCGCCTGGACCCAGGCTTAAAGGGAAATCTCTGATGAAACCTTCTCAACAGATGAGGTGCAGCGACATCAGATGCAGCGATCCAAGACGCCTCCTCAGGACCAAAACCTCTCCAATGCACAAGGTACTGAAGAATGCCTCTGCAGAGCCGAGAATCCAGAACTTGTCTAACCTCGTACTTAAGATTATCCTCAGAGACCGAAAACGAGGTAGGGAGATGACAAGAAGATCTATTGAGGACCAAAGGCTCTCTAGGAATAAGCAAGGGCATGAGAGGATCAACAGGAATCTGAGGAGGGTCCCCTAGACCCTTAAAGGGGAACTGGTCATCTTGCACAGGACCATCAGACTGGGCAGATGTCAGTGGAACCCTGAAGTCAGGTTGGTTAGAAGGTGACATGTCGCCGGAGTCAAGCTGAATAGCTGAAGGACAAGCAGAATGTCCCGAACAAGAAAAAGTAGGAGGCTCACTGGGCATGGGCTGGACTGGCATAACTAGTACAGAGGCAGAGTGAATAGCTGAGTCAGGTGTAGCGACTACCTGAATCGCATCGCAAGACGTAGCGACTGCAGGACTTGTAGACAAGCTAGCCTGGCTGTGCGTCCAAGGGTGGTTAGGGACAGAGAAATGTAAATGGTTATGCAACCTGGAATGAATGACCGGCTCAGATTCACAGGGGGCAACCTTGGGTAGGCAGGACGAGGAACAGGAGGGACCCCAAGCCAGGATCTCTCCAGTAGTCCAGTCAACATGAGGAGAATGGAGCTGTAACCATGGGAGACCCAAAATTATAGGCGTTGAGGCCTTGGGTAAGATAAGGAAGGATATCCACTCCTGGTGGAGTGTCCCTACCGACATCTTAACAGGGAGGGTCTGGAAGCGGATAGGTCCCCCTGGGAGAACAGTACCATCAATCGCCAAGACCACCAATGGCGTGGTGAGGGGCAAAAGAGTAAGTCTCATGGACGATGCGATTTCCCAGTCCATGAAATTACCAGCGGCTCCGGAATCCAGATATGCTGAGACCGAATGAGAAGAAGCACCAACATGAAGGAACACAGAAAGCAGAAGACGAGAAGGGGAAGGTGATATTTCTGGGTCCAATACTCCACTTTCCAGATGAAGTGGACCCAAACGTTTTTCTGGACAAAGAGAGCAAGTGTCACGAAAATGACCTTTGCCCCCACAGTAAAGACACAGACCAAGAGTTCTGCGCCTAGCACGTTCCTCGGGGGATAGCCTGGTCCGACCCAGCTGCATGGGTTCCTCAGCTGGTAGGAGATGCTCTACGGGTCGAAGAGAGGGGAGCTCAGGCTGACTAAGAACCAAGGAGTGCTGGCGTTGCTTTTCTAAGGTCCTCTCCTGAAAGCGAATATCGATCTGGTTACACAAGGAGATAACGCCGGCCAGATCAGTGGGGATGGTTCTTCCTGCTAATTCATCCTTCACTCTATCAGACAGGCCATGCAAAAAGGTTGCGACTAAGGCCTCATTGTTCCAGCTCAACTCAGCCGACAGTATGCGGAAATGAAGGGCATACTGTCCCACAGAAGCAGACTCTTGGCGGAGACGTAAAAGGGCGCTGGCCGCTGAAGAGACACGAGCCGGTTCTTCGAAGATATATCGAAAAAGTTTCAAGAAGCCAGACAGGCTAGAAACCACTGGATCATTCAGTTCCCACAGAGGGGCTGCCCAGGCTAAAGCTTCACCAGAGAGGAGGGAAATGATATAGGCTACCTTAGCCCGATCAGACAGGAAGTTTTGGGGCTGGAGCTCAAAATGAATCGTGCATTGGCTAAGGAACCCCCTGCAAGCCTTGGAGTCCCCAGAGAAACGGGACGGAGCTGGCAGTTGTAGTGAGTGTGTGGCTGCGACTGGTGCAATAGGTGCAGCCGCTGATTGTATTTGAGGTTGCGGATTCAGGGTTCCCAAGGAGGCCTGAAGCTGCTCGAAGCGAGAAGCCAGATCCTGGAGGAATCGCATCACCTAAGTCTGATTCGATTCCTGGGTTTCAAGTCTGCAAACTATGCCCTGCAATGGATCATCCGCGGGTAGCGGGATGTCAGCCGGGTTCATGGCTGATCAAACTGTCAGGGTCACCTGTGGCCAGGTGACAGATACACACCGTAGGGGGACAGGAGTGCACCGCGAGGTAGTGAACCCTATGGCTGGCTTCTGCGGATAGGAAACTGGGTGGTTGTGGAAAGCGGGACCAGAGGAGCACAACCGGGATCCAAACGGAAGCTAGAGCCAAGATTCCCCAGGGCGCGGAGTCTAAGACCCAGCTGGTCTTCTCCAGGGCCTCTAGTGGTGAGGATGTTAGCTGCAGGCTGGGACCAGGTCGCGGCCCCTGGAGTTTCCTAGCTCACGCCCCGTAGGATAAGGGGAAACAGAGGGGAAGCAGCAGCACAAGATAAGGGAGAACCGAATAACAAGCCGAAGGTCAGGGGCCACAAGCAGACAAGGATAACGAAAGAACGAGCCGAAGGTCAAGGGTCACGAGCAGACAGGGATAGTCGGGGACAAGCCAATAACGTAACAGAGAGACAGACGTAGCACACGGCAGGCAGGAACCCAAACACACAATGCCTAACAAACACGTTGATCAGCAAAGCAGGCTTGCAGTGCACAGGTTAATATAGTGTTCTGTGATAGGGCCTGGGGTGGAGTCAGGCTGGGAGGAGATTATAAAGGAAGCCAGGTGAAAGGGCTCAGGCCTCTAAGATGAACACATGGGAAGGAAGGTAAGCTGACAGACAAACACTACTGCATATCCATGACACCCCCACATCACACAAGAGTCTCCCTTTCATCTCAGAAGCCACCCCCCATCACACAAGAGTCCCCTTTCATGTCAGAAGCTCCCCCATCATATCAGATCATTTAAATCAGAAGCCCCCCCCCCCCCACAATCACACAAGAGTCCCCCTTTTACATCAGAACCTCCCCCATCACATCAGAGACCCCCATTCATGTCAGAAGCTCCCCCATCAAATCAGAACTCCCCTTCCATCAGGCATATCATTTCACATCAGATCATTTAAATCAGAAGCCACCCCCCATCACACAAGAGTCCCCTTTCATGGCAGAGGCTCCCCCATCATATTAGATCATTTAAATCAGAAGCCCCCCCCCATTACATCTGGTAAGAGTCCCCCTTTCATATCAGAAGCCCCCCTCCCCATCAAATCAGAGACCCCCTTCCATAAGAGTCAATATTGCACATCAGATCTTCCATTGAAATAAGACCCCCCCCCATCAAATAAGAGTCACACCAGAGCTCCCTTCTATCAGGGATATAGTTTCACATAAGATCATTTAAATGAGAAGCCGCCCCCCCCCCTCCCATCACATAGGAGGCCCACTTCCATAGGAGTCAAGATTTCACATCGGATCTTCCATTGAAATACGACGCCCCCCTATCACATAAAAGTTCCCCCTTTCACGTCAGATTCCCCCTTTTGCATTAGAAGCCCCCTGTGATGGACTCCGGACACCCTGTTGGGTATCTCCGGCAAGACACTGCTTCCCAAGTCCTGGAACACTAGACCAATGGATCTGGCTATAGTAACCCCAAGAACCAGGCAACACCAGTTTTGGAGTACACCAGAAGTAGAGCTATTTATTTAAACAAAGGCACACAGAGATATACACTCAGTGGACAATCCCCCCTTCTTTGCCTAATGACAAAGGGCAGGGTAAACTTTACCTCCACCAGTAGCATGACACAGGTGTATTCAACTTTCCAATAGTAGACCATCTTTTGGGGAAATCCCCCCTTCCCTCTCACAGCTAATCCACATAGACATACACATCCCATAATAGGTTGCTCCCAAGGCAGACACAAACAATAGAACAATGGGATACAGACACCTAACAAACACATATCAACCCCCACCACACCTCAAACCATCTAGCAACGGTCTCTGACGAAAGGTGGACTTTATCTTCATATATTCCTGAGGGATATTGTTCAGAAATATTCATGTTCCAAGTGAAAGAGCCCCTTCATTCCTTCAACACAAGCCACACATATATAATCCAGGATAACAGGGGTAAAAGAAAATGCTAAGTCCGGTGTGGTTTTACGGTGAGTCTGATTAGTTCAGATCAGACTGGGGTTCTCGGTCACCCTGAGCCCCTAATAGAGACAGGGTCACGTACACATAGGAGGGGCCGGGAGAGCTGGACAAGGAGTTTCCAGAGCTCTCCAAGGTAAGCTGGGTTCCACAAGCCCCCCGCCCAAAGTGACTCCTGTCACAGCCCCCATCAAATCAGAGCCCTTCTTTACATCAGAAGCCCCTATCACATCTGGCTGGCAGGATGTGGCCTTTGGGTCATAGCTTGGAGACCCCTGGTCTACACAAAGGTAGGTTGCACTGAGTTTATTATGAAGGAAAAGCAATAGATTTATCATGGTGTTATTCTTTTTCGTTCTATCCATTTTTATTGGAAATAACTAACAATGAAAAAAATAACAAACCATCCAATGTGGTCAAGTATACAAAGTGTTGTGGAAAGAAATGACTCTATTATGTTTTTTTCCCTTTACACAGAGATAGATGCATCTAGTGGATTAGAACCCTTGCTAAAATTATCCAGCTGGGTGATAATATTCTTTTTGTGAAAGTGCGGACGGAGCTCTCCCTTGGGTAAGGGCCTAATCTTGGAGCAGATATCAGAAGTGACTGGAGGACCATACAGACACCATACCTTCTTTGGTATGAATGCTTTTCTTATCTCAACAGGAGGAGATGCTCTTCCCTATGTTATGACAATGGAAAGTTATATTTATCTGGTCCATGGGGGCCCTGGTGATGTCCCTGAGTATAACCACACGGTACAAACCACAGATAGTCTTTACCAGTCTTCTCATAGTGAGTATTCAATGCTTCAGTAAACTAGAGAAAAATTCCCTATGAATATCTTATTCTTAAAGGGACACTAAAGTTTTCCAGTTTAAAAAAAATAAAAATAACAAACATGTTATACTTACCTCCACTGTGCAGCTTGTTTTGCACAGAGTGGCCCCGATCCTGGTCTTCTGGGGTCCCTCGGCGGCTGTCTCAGCTCCACCCCACAAGAACTAACCCCCTTCATGGGAGCTCTCTCCCATGGGGGTTAGTTCTTGCGGGCGCGCTCCCGTGATACAGCCGGCGGCTATAGCCGCAGACTGTATCACTCAGCCCCGCCCCCGGGCGCGCCGCGACATTGGATGTGATTGACAGCAGCGCGAGCCAATGGCTGCGCTGCTATCAATCCATCCAATCTAGCCAATCAACGGCCAGACAGAGTGGCGAAGAGGACGCCGGGGGCGAGCGCAGCAGGTGAACGGGCTCAGGTAAGTAAAACGGGGGGGTTGGAGGGGCCGTCATTGCCAGTTTTATTTTCACCCTAATGCATAGGATGCATTAAGGTGAAAAAAAACGAACCTTTACAACCCCTTTAAAGGACAGCTCCATTATGTATCTCTAAATATCAATAAACAGTTCCTAAAGTTTAGCTCCTACCTAAACTACCTGGGTCTATTTTGGATATGCTAAAAACCAACCACTAGTTTTAATTGCTGGGTTGGAATTACACTTTAGAGATGAACTCCAGGTAGATGCATAGAAAGCACAATTAGTGCAGCTACAGTATGTATTCATCCTTAAATATTTAAAGGGTAACTTCACTTTTGTGGAAAATACATTTTGCATATACAATTGCTACACAAGCCATGTTGTAATTTAATGTTGTTAAAAATTACCAGTCCTTTTCAATCTGCAATGCTCTAATTTTCTGTAAACTCAGTGCAATTTGTCAATATGGCAGCCACGTCTCCGTCCACGCCAATACGTCACACGTCCCTAGTTCCACCCAACGTTTCGTTACAAACGTGCATCAAACAGGAAATTACATTTCTGGGGGGTTTCCGTACACCAGGGATATGCAATTAGCGGACCTCCAATGTTGCAAAACTACAAGTCCCATCATGCCTCTGGGTGTCATGCTTGCGGCTGTCAGAGTCTTGCTATGCCTCATGGGACTTGTAGTTCTGCAACAGCTGGAGGTCCGCTAATTGCATATCCCTGGTGTACGGAAACCCCCCAGAAATGTAATTTCCTGTTTGATGCACGTTTGTGACGAAACGTTGGGTGGAACTAGGGACGTGTGACGTATTGGCGTGGACAGAGACGTGGCCGCCATTTTGTTGGTAGGAAGCGCTGGATGCTTTCTTTTGGCTGGAAACTTTTATCTTAAATGTGAGTTTACCTTTAGCTTTTTTATTCAATAAATCAAATCTTGCTTGGATGTCTGTGCAATGAGCGTTCTTCTTTTCCTTCCTATATATATGTGATTATCGGGTTTTATGTACCATATCAGAGCATACCTTTTGCAAAGCTCTGCTGAGAGATCGTGATCTTGTGCATACCTGGTGGAAGAAGGATCCTTGTAATTTTACATGTATCGGATCATTTGGTGAGCAGGAGGAATTGAAGACATCACTACCTAATATATCCACTGTGTATACCCTATACACTGACGGTAAGGGTCAGTAATATTGGGTGCTGGTGATGGTCTTGCTGTCCTTACTTCACGGAATATCTTCAATTGTGGGTTATGTTTTGATCGCTCTGGCATTTTCACACCGTTGAACTTTCAATATATGAACTTTTTGTTTATTACCATTTTATATTTAGCGTTACACCTTCATTTTCTGTTTGTGTTGGCTCGCTGATTTTCACAGCCATCTGAACTAAGATACAAGTTAAATTTGAGTACCCCCCTCCAATAGGTGATCACCCAGAGAGGATTGATAATAACTCAGAGGGGGTTACATTTTGTGCACCCCCTGCAATAGGTGATCACTCAGAGAGAACTGATAGTTACATAGTTAGTCAGGTTGAAAAAAGACACAAGTCCATCTAGTTCAACCAAAAAAATAAAATAAATACAAATCCCATATACACAATCCTTCACACACAGTTGATCCAGAGGAAGGCGAAAAACCCCAGTAGAACATGATCCAATTTGCTACAGCAGGGGAATAATTCATTCAATCGAATTTCCCCTGGATCAACTTTACCTATAAATGTCAGTACCCAGTTATATTATATACACTTAGGAAAGAATCCAGGACTTTTTTAAAGCAATCTACTGAGCTGGCCAGAACCACCTCTGGGGGGTATCGATTCCACATTTTCACAGCTCTTACCGTGAAGAAACCTTTCCGTATTTGGAGATTAAATCTTTTTTCCTCTAGATGTAAAAAGTGCCCCCTTGTCCTCTGTGATGACCTTAAAGTGAATAACTCAACACCAAGTTCACTATATGGACCCCTTATATACAGTATTTGTACATGTTGAGCATATCCCCCCTTAATCTCCTCTTCTCAAGTTATTCACTTTAAGGTCAATAAATTCAGTTCCTCTAATCTTTCCTCATAGCTGAGTTCTTCCATGCCTCTTATCAGTTTGGTTGCCCTTCTCTGCACTTTCTCCAGTTCCCTGATATCCTTTTTGAGAACTGGTGCCCAAAACTGAACTGCATATTCCAGATGAGGTTTTACTAATGGTTTGAACAGGGGCAAAATGATATCTCTCTCTCTGGAGACCATACCTCTCCTAATACAAGAAAGGACTTTGCTCGCTTTGGAAACCGCAGCTTGGCATTGCATGTTATTATTGAGCTTATGATCTACCAAAACCCCCAGATCCTTCTCCACCATTGATCCCCACAGTTGTACTCCTGGGTCTACCTAGTATGTATGATGCATGCAAATTCTTAGCCCCCAAGTGCATAACTTTACATTTATCAACATTAACCTCATCTGCCACATAGTCGCCCAATTAGACAGAGCATTGAGGTTGGCTTGTAAGTTAAAAACATCCTGTAAGGACATTATTCCACTGCATAGCTTGGTGTCATCTGCAAAGACAGAAATTTTACTTTTGATCCCAGACCCAATATCATTTATAAAGGTATAAAAGAAAGTAAAGGTCCCAGCACTGAACCTTGGGGAACACCACTGATAACCTTAGACCATTCAGAGTAAGAATCATTAACCAATACTCTCTAAAGTCTGTATTTTAGCCAATTTTCTATCCATTTACAAATTGATCTTTCCCTAATGATTTAACTGATGATTGAACTGATGATCACCCAGAGGGGGTTACATTTTGGGCACCCCCTGCAATAGGTGATCACCCAGAGGGGATTGATAGTCAGCCAAAGGGGGTTACATTTTGGGCACCCCCTGCAATAGGTGATCACCCAGAGAGAACTGATGATTACCCAGAGGGGGTTACATTTTAGGCACCCCCTGCAATAGATGATCACCCAGAGGGGATTGTTTTTTTTTTCTCAACAGAAGTGGAGTTACTCTTCAAATGTATTTTTTTTTTTAAATGCAGTCAGTAATCTGACTTGGTATGTTGCTCTGGTTATCTCCTTCCTAAACAGTAGCACTAAGGAGAGGAAGGACAGGGACCAGGAGCCAAACGAGTGTTCTGCATGGAAATGTGTTGACAAGGAAAATGCTGATTGGAGGAGATGGCAGAAGATGACCTCTTCAGTCTGTTGATGCTCTTTAGCTCTCCAATCAACAGGTTGGGGGTGGAAAGAGAACACCACTGTATTCCTTAAGTGGTGTCATCCTCTTGGCTGTGCTGTGTGATCAGGCTGTGTAAATCTCAGGACCAAATTAACAGAAATACAAATCTTTCCTCTACCTTACATGTATTTAGCGGTTTACCTGGAGTTAAGTTTAAGAATTCTTTATTAATCAAAGTTGGTTATTTCTGGTATCTATATAATGACACAATTGTCTCCAAATGTCTGTGATTTCCTGGGACAGCCCCAGGAACTTTGTATGTAGTTTGTGGCATTGAGGTTTCCCGGCTTGATCCCCCATTTAAAGTGGACCGGTTGATCCCCCGGCCAGGACTAATAAGAAATGTTGGGGTGATGGCTATAAGTGTAGATAAATCACCATTCAGACATCAATCAACAGTCATTGGGGGTGCAGGTGTATGGCCCAAAACAAAGACAGTGTGCATTCAGGGCCACTTCCCCACACCTGCTAAATGAGTCTCGTACAGCAGGGGGGTGCAGATACTACAACTGATCCCCCTGCAGCGCAGCTGGAAGGAGAAAGAGGAGTAGAAGCTGGCAGTGCTGCAGGGGGAGGCACAAGAGGTTCTGTGTCAGCAATAAGGCAGTATAGCTAGCCCTCCTGTTCAGCAGGTGCCTGGGCCCCCTTTTGAACTGATGGGGCCTGAGCCCGGTACAGGAGGGTTAGCTGTACTACCTTATCAGCAGCCCTGGGTCTACCTAGCCAAAAGGCCTGGCGGACCTCTCTTCTCATGATCGTTAAAAGCTGACCAACAAGTACTAGGTGAGGGGCTGATTGATGGTGCAGATGATATACAACATACAGGTTACATCCTACTGCCCTCGTACTGAGCATGTTAGAAGACCAGAGTGTGAAGGGTTACAGAGAACAAGGTAAACTGAAGGAACATGTTGATTTTGGCACAGCCATGGTGTTTTCATCACACCATTATCAAATGAACAATTGCTTTCACCTGTTTTATGGATCTGCCCTTGCTCTTAGTGCATGGGCACCTTAAGGCCCCATTCACACAGGAGCAACACGACTTCCAGCACGACTTTACAAGGCAACTTGGACACGACTTGAGTATGAATCACAGCGCCACCTGGAGCTACTTACAGGGCAACTTCAAGTTGCCTGCAGGACTGGAGACATTCCAGTGGCCAATAAAACAAGAATCAGCTCTGTGGGAGGGAGGGGGAGGGAGGGGTTTGCCTGAGAAATGTATGTTCTCTTCCTGGAAAATTGCCTCTGTTAAGACAGGGGATCTGACTTCTGAGCGACTTCCATTGAAATCAATGGGTACAGGTCGCCTAGCAGTCGCCTAGAAGTCGGATTGAAGTAGTACAGGAACCTTTTTTGAAGTCGGAGCGACTGCAGTCGTGTACATTAAAACGGCTCCATTCACTTCAATTATTTTTAAAAATAGCGCGACTTGGGGCAACTCGGGGCGACCAGAAGTCGCGTCCGGAGTCACCCCTGTGTGAACCGGGTCTTAATCTTAACATGGACTATTAAAAACAATGAATTCGATGACACAAGCTTGTTTTCCTGTGAAATTTATTTGGTGAAAAGTCACCACTGGAGAAAACAAAAGTCCCAAATTAAATTTACAATCTCATATGGCACTTCAACAAAGGATGAGATTATTTACAAGGACTTTAGGACTTCCACATCGGAGAGGCATGTTACAGACAGCTTGGGTAATGCATCTTCTGGCTCTTCTCAGAAGGGTCAGTAGGGCAATTGGGACTGTGGGATAATCTGCAAAAAACACGAAGACATGAAGAATGTTATTTTTTGGAGCACATGTGATCAATTACATTTTTAAAAGCTTTTTTATATGTATTTTATGCTTACTCTAAATATATAAAGCCTTTTGGGTAGATGCTGGGAGCCTGATATACCGTAAAGATGTTTAAACTCTCTGGTATATTGTGGGGGGACCCAATGTACCTTGCAGATGTTTATAACTCTATAGTACACTGGTGGGAACCTAATGTACCCTACTAATGTTTAGAACTCTATGGTAAATTGGGGGGGGGGTAATCTAATGTATCCTACAGATGTTTTTAACTCTCTGGTACACTGGTGAGAACCTAATGTACCCTACAGATGTTTATACACAATATTCCCCACATACACGTTCCTGAAAATGGCTATTCGATAACACTGGGTGCTGTAATGACCAGAGGCTGCAAAACATAGACAATCCAAGTGAAGAAATGTCATCAGCACACCAAAGACTCCTCAAAAAGGGTCCAAATCTTTATTTTCGTGGTCACATGGTAAACATGAAACAACATTTTGGAGCCAGGCAGGGCTCTTCGTCAGGCCTGAAGAAGGGGCCCTGCATGGCTCTGAAATGTTGCCTGATGTTTTACTATGTGACCATGATAATAAAGATTTGCACCCTTTTTGAGCAATCCTTGGTGTGCTGATGACATTTCTTCACTACAGATGTTTATAACTCAGTAGTAAACTGGCAGAAACCTAATGTACCCTACAGTGAGATGTTTATAATGCTATGCTACACTGCTGGGAAACGAACGTACCCTACAGATGTTTATAACTTTCTGCTACACTGCCGGGAACCTAATATACCTACAGATGTTTATAACTTTATGCTACACTACCGGGAACTCAATGTACCCTACAGATGTTTATAACTTTATGCTACACTACCGGGAACTCAATGTACCCTACAGATGTTTATAACTTTATGCTACACTACCGGGAACTCAATGTACCCTACAGATGTTTATAACTCTATGCTACACTTCTGGGAACCTAATGTACCCTACAGATGTTTATATTTCTATGCTTAACTGCTGGGAACCCAATGTACCCTACAGATGTTTATAACTCTATGCTCCGCTACCGGGAACCTAATGTACCCTATAGATGTTTATAACTCTATGCTATACTGCTGGGAACCTAATGTATCCTACAGATGTTTCTAACTCTATGCTACACTACCGGGAACCTAATGTACCCTACAGATGTTTATAACTCTATGCTACACTGCCGGGAACCTAATGTACCCTACAGATGTTTATAACTCTATGCTCCGCTACCGGGAACCTAATGTACCCTATAGATGTTTATAACTCTATGCTATACTGCTGGGAACCTAATGTATCCTACAGATGTTTCTAACTCTATGCTACACTACCGGGAACCTAATGTACCCTACAGATGTTTATAACTCTATGCTGCACTACTGGGAACCTAATGTACCCTATAGATGTTTATAACTCTATGCTATACTGCTGGGAACCGAATGTATCCTACAGATGTTTCTAACTCTATGCTACACTGCCGGGAACCTAATGTACCCTACAGATGTTTATAACTCTATGCTGCACTACTGGGAACCTAATGTACCCTATAGATGTTTATAAATCAACAGTACACTGGAAGGAACTTAGTGTACCATACAGATGTTTATAATTCTATGCTACACTGCCAGGAACCTAATGTACCCTACAGATGTTTATAACTCTATGCTACACTGCCGGGAACCTATTGTACCCTTCAGATGTTTATAATTCTATAGTACACTGCTGAAAACCTAATGCGCCCTACAGAATTTATAACTCTGTAGTACACTGGTGGTATTATAATGTATCCCACAGATGTTTGTAAGGTTATGAAACAATAATGGGAACCCTATGTACTCTACAGATGTTTAGAACTCTATGCTATACTGGTGGGAACCCATCTTACCTTACAGATCTTTATAGCTCTATGCCAGGAGTCTCCAAAATTTCTAAACAAAGGGCCAGTTTACTGTCCTTTTAGATAGTAAAAAAAAAAAATACCCCAACATCATTGGGAATAAGCAATGCCTCAGGCTTGGTGGTCAGTGGAAGATAAAAAAAAATCCATAGCACTTGTAGGCAGTAGGAGAAATAGTGCCCCATCATTGTTTTTGGTTTGCGAAAAAGTGAATTTTTTGTGTCAGTGGGTGTAATAGTGCCCAGTGATTGGATTTAGTGAAAGGAATGGTGTCTCATTATTGGTGTCAGTGGAAGGAATATGTCCCCAAGGGCCAAATGAAGGCTAGCAAAGGGCCACAGCTTGGTGATGCCTGCTCTATGCTATACTGGTGGGAACCTAATGCGTATATACCTCCCAACATTTTGAGATGGGAATGAGGGACACCTACTAGCAAATGCATGGAGGCATAGGACACGCCCCTGTTACAACCCCTTAAAAGGAGAATTACTAAAAAAAAGGTTAATTAAATCCACAAGTGCTTTTTTTTTTACAACTACTATTCCTTTATATTGGCTTTTAAAATTTACAAATGCAGCAATTTAGAAATTGGATGAAAGGTTTAGCACTGGGAAACACTTTTTGAAAGATAAAAACGACATTTTTTATACAATTATATAGATCAGACCAAAATGAGGGACAAATGAGGAGGAAAGAGGGACAGAGGGACATTGTTCCAAATCAGGGACAGTCCCTCAAAATCAGGGACAGTTAGGAGCTATACGTATGTACCCTATGAATGTTGAAAACTCTAAAGTTCACTGTTCATGGAATAGTAGCTATGTCGCTCTAAATTTCTTCTTTCCCTGTACTTGCAGCTCCTATCAGGTGCATGCCCAGAAGTGCCTCCCCACTCAGCTGTGCCACTTGTCAAGTAGAAATGAACAGGCTGCACACTGATGTCATCACTGATGTAAAACCAGCTTTAATATAATAAATAGATGATTCACAACATATAGTCTTGTCTGTCCACCTCCTGCTCCAACACGTTTCACCCCATAAAGGCCTAAATTTTGAAGATCCAAGAGAAAAGAAGGAGAATATTTCTTAAGTGAGTGGAATTCCCTTTTTAGAGAGTTGTCACAGAATGGGTGTCCCTATTGGAGAATTTTCCCTCACTTCTTGCTCAGATGACAGCTCTAAAATTTTAGATTTCTCATCACAATTGTTAAAGTACAAAGAAAGAAAGAGAGAGAAAGAGAAAGAGAAAGAGAAAGAGAAAGAGAAAGAGAAAGAGAAAGAGAAAGAGAAAGAGAAAGAGAAAGAGAAAGAGAAAGAGAAAGAGAAAGAGAAAGAGAAAGAGAAGAGAGAGAGAGAGAGAGAGAGAGAGAGAGAGAGAGAGAGAGAGAGAGAGAGAGAGAGAGAGAGAGAATCTCCTCTGTGAGGAAAATAATAAAACTATTTATATGGGTACCGTAGAGTTCTTGGTTATTTGTATATATTTGGTTATTTGTATACCCTGTTGCTAAGGTCAGACGGTGGCTTGGCTGCTGTAAATTCCCATTGGGCTTAGAAAAGGCAATATCAGATGTTCCAGGGGTTACAAGTGTCAAACACCCTCTACAATGTTACTGTTAGTAGTAGGGAACATCACACCAAGTAGGGACTTTGGGAACACATACCGCATTGTCTCTTCATCCTGACATGATGTGCTTGATAAAAGCTAAGAGAAGATAAAAATGAATGTGAGATTAATGTATCACTTCTGTTCTTTACACAAGTATTAATAAAACATGCTAGACTGTCTTACAGTGAATCATCTACAACAGGGCTGCTGCTGGAACGAAATAATCAGTCTTAATTTATTAGACTGACCTGTATTTTTACTTACCTTGCTTGTGTCTATATTTTAAGCTGGGAGTCAAGAGTGAGGTCTGATGGTCATCACTGCCTGACTTCCTGCTGATAACTTCCAGCTCCTGAGTGTGCATAACAGCCCCACCGTTAAAGAAACACTGTTTAAAGGACCTACAAAATTGTCTGCACTTTGGTAGAGCATTTGGTTGTATTTGTAGTCTTCTTGAGGCTGCTGCAGCCATGTACGCCTCTAGGTGCCCACACATGTTTCAATTGTTCTAGTTCTACAGACAGTTTTTTTTTTATAGAATTCTGAACAACCTTCGGGCTCTTAGTTACTTAATGTTGTTACAATGTGTATTATAAGCATGACGTCAGGCAGTTCACGAAGCAGCAATGTGACTCCACTCCTCAACTCTTAGATGAAGAGTAAAGCCTCGTACACACGACCGAGTTTCTCGGCAAGAACCAGCAAGAAACTTGCTGGCAGAGCTTTCTTGCCGAGTAAATCGGTCGTGTGTACGCGGCTTTCAGTTTTCTCATCAAGAAAACTGGCAAGAATCTCAACGAGAAAAATAGAGAACCTGCTCTCTATTTTCTCGTCGAGATTCTCGTCGGCATGTTTCTCGATGAGAAAAGTGTGTGTGTGTACACTTACCTGTTGCCGTGGAAACCTGCGCATGCTCAAAATGACTTTGACGCATGCGCGGTAGCTTCCTAGGCATAGGTAGGGTGTAGCAAGATGGCGGCGACGGCATCGATTGCGACGAGCGCACGCTCGTCGTAGTCGATGACGTCACCGCGTTCGCTCCATTCAAAGAACCGCGGGTTCTTTGAATCAAGCATGTGTACACTCGGCCGGGACAAGTTTCTTGTCCAAGAATCTCGTCAAGAAAAATGACAAGTTTTTTCCTGACGAGATTCTCGGCCGTATGTACGAGGCCTAAGGCTGACCATACATGATACAAATTTTCTTGTACAATTTTCCTTTAGATTTACCAAAACCATATAATACGATGTCAAACCTGAACACTTTCAATTTGTATGCAATCAGGCAGGCCCTTGCACTACATAGTTGAAGGTAATTCTAAAGGCAATTGAATAAGAAATTTGTATAATGTATGGCCAGCTTAAAGTGGTTGTAAACCCTTATAGACCACTTGGCCCTACAGGTAAGCCTAGATTAATGCTTGCCTGTAGGTGCAAGAAATATCTCCTTAACCTACACGGTTAAGGAGATATTTGCAGAAAAGACTGCATCGATGTCTATGGCGCATGTGCGCCGTAGACAACGGCGCAGGCGCAATGAGCGTGTCGTTAATGAATGGGATCA
Source organism: Rana muscosa (assembly GCA_029206835.1). Classification (NCBI taxonomy): domain Eukaryota; kingdom Metazoa; phylum Chordata; class Amphibia; order Anura; family Ranidae; genus Rana; species Rana muscosa. Next base: position 277,990,054 of record CM055128.1, read on the forward strand.
TACCGTCCCTGACGGCTCCTGCGCGCATGCGCGGGAGTGACGTCATCGCTGCTCCGGCCAGTCACAGCGCCGGAGCAGCGATACCCGGAAGTCACTCGGGTATTATGGCGGAGGAGGAGAGGAACGAGGGTCACTGCGGGGACTTCGATCTCAGGTAATTCATAATAAGCTAGTATGCTATGCATACTAGCTCATTATGCCTTTCTCTTTCTCTCTTTTTTTTCTAGGAAAAGTTTTAGAGGGTTTACTTCCTCTTTAAGGCACAAAGTAAGTACAGTTAAAAAGTTTATTTTTATTTTTTATTTAGAAACAATAGCCAACACTGCCGCAAAACAAAGAATATAAAGAAGTCTGTTGGGGCCAGTGGCAGGCCTGTACGTGGTGGTTTACCTTCATAGTTGATGCATCCATTGGTATCTTCTTGCCCTGCTAGGAGCTGCTCCACTTCACTCTCCTGTAGCTTCTCACCTATGTGGGACAGAAAAAAGAAAACCCTGGTGGTTTCTGAAGAATACAAGCTTTAGCACACGTTGCATCTAGTGGGGGTACATTGACATGACTGATGTTGGCCGTTATGAGAAGACAAACAATAGGCAATGTGGAAAAAAGCAGCACCGGATGCTGATACTGAGGTACAATATGAAAAATGTTCTAAAGTCCCAGAAGTGGATAAATCTTTAGCAAGGCTGTTTTCGAAACCAAAGGAATCCATGGTCCAACCAGAGAAACTTGGGTGCAACCATAAAAATGTGGCACCATAGAAAAAATGGTGGGTCAAACCACTACTGTATATGGTAAATCCAATTTTAATTAGATAAAAAGTGACTTTTGTTTGACATTGTTAATGTGAATTTATACTTGCCCTCACACTGCTTACATCTATCATCTGCAAACTGTGCCATTAGAACACACGTGTTACATGCACGCAATGACTTTTCTACAAAAAGCAGTCCTAGGCCGTGTTCCTCTTCATAGGACCTGAAGAAGGAAGTGGTTTCAAGCCTCTTTATCATACTAAAAATTGTGTTTTTCATATACCAGATTGACCCATTCCAAATCCTTTTACTGTCCTTTTATGATGAGGAGGCAAGGTGCTGTGACTCACCCAAAGTGGCCAAAACGTGACGCAGTTCTGCTCCCATTACAGTGCCATTGCTCTCTTTGTCAAAAACACGAAGTCCTTCCACAAAGTCCTCAAAGGAGCCCTGGTCCTTACTTTTGGAGATGTGCTGGAGCATTGGAAGGAAGGTCTCAAAGTCCAAGAGTTTGGTATTTAATTCTGAAATGCAGAAACAGAAGTCTGAGGTTAACTTGCTACTAAATCACTAGTACCGCTTAATGAGAATTAAATACATTTTAATTAATAGATAAATATATAGGTCACCCAAAACAGATATTTTGCTGTTGGGTGAATGCAGGTAAGTTAAATCACCCAGTGGCTTACTTTTGTTTAATACTTTTTGAAACTTAAAGGAGTAGTAAAGTTACATGTTTTTTCACCTTAATGCATCCTATGCATTAAGGTGAAAAAACATTCGACAATACCGCCCCCCCCGAGCCCCCGTTTTTCTTACCTGGCCCCTCGAAAGTCCCATGCTCGTCCCCGTCATCCTCTTCGTTTTTCTGCCTGGCCGCCGATTGGCTACACTGGATAGATTGAAAGCAGCGCAGCCATTGGCTGGCGCTGCTGTCAATCACATCCAATGACGCGGCACGCCGGGGGGCAGGGCCGAGTGATACAGTCGGCGGCTATGGCCGCTGCTGTATCACGGGAGCGCGCCCGCAATCACTCCACACCATGCGAGCTCACTCGCATTAAGGTGTGGAGTCCTTGCGGGGAGGAGCCAAGACAGCCGCCGAGGGACCCCAGAAGACCAGGATCGGGGCCACTGTGTGCAAAACGAGCTGCACAGTGGAGGTAAGTATAACATGTTTGTTATTTTTAAGCAAAAAAAAAAAAAGCTTTAGTGCTCCTTTAAAGCATAATTCCAGCCAAAACCCTTTCCAAAAAAAACAAGTGGCGAAGAGCTAAAACTTCAAAAAGTTTTCTTTCACTGTTTCTGTAGCCATTTGGGAGACATTCCTTCACTTCCTGAGTGGTTAACGAGACTAGAACCTTGCAATAATGTGCATAGACAGTTGTGTTCCCAACAGGCAAATCTCCCTAGTTCTTATTTGGTCACCTGAACAGAAAGTGAGGGAGATCTCTCTAGAGCAGGGGTCTCCAAACTTTATAAACAAAGGGCCAGTTTACTGTCCTTCAGATTTTAGGGGGGCCGGACTGTGGCCAGCAGGAATTGAAAATTTTTCTGGCATCAGTGGGAGTAAACGGTACTCCATCTTTGGTATTAGGGGGGGGGGGGGGGGAATAGTGCACCATTGTTGATATCAGTGGCAAGAATTATGCCCCATTTTTGGTGTTAGGGGACAGAATGGTGTCTCATCTTAGTGGGATGAATAATGCCCCAAGGGCCGGATAAAGGCAACCAAAGGGCCGCATCTGGCCCCCGGGCCGCAGTTTGGAGACCCCTGCTCTAGAGGGAACACAGACAGCAATGAAAACCTTTTCCATAATCAAAAAATCATCAAGTAAATAAATAATATATAATGTATGTTTTGTCTGAAATTTTAGGTTTTCTCCCCCCCCCCCCCCGCATTGGGAGGAGCCTTTGTCACTTTGCTGCACTTTCCATTTAATGAATAGTTAAAAATTCAGGAAGAACAGTGAGATCTTCTTATAATGGCTGCAGTAGGTAACCAGGAAATCCAGGTTCAGAAAAAGCCACAAAAGAATTAAAAAGCCAGTAAAAGATTCCAAAAATTGGCATCTACTTGTAGATTTAATATATATATATATATATATATATATATATATATATATATATATATATATATTTTATTTTTTTCACAATCAAAAGGTTTTATTGAAAGATAATTAAAACATACAATTGACAATGTTGTAAAAAATTGACAAGGAACATGAACCGAGAGACAATGTCTGTTGACAGTAATATTTTTTAAACTATTGATCTTGAACAAGTATAACGATCTTATTTTGGGTCAGTGACAGCCATTGGCATGACAGACAGGCAATTAGAATTTCCAGAAGGAGACGTCACCAATGGCTGCCATCATGTTTCTGTCATTACAGGTTTGCCTTAAGGCAGTTGTCTTGGCCTTGATCCACCCTTTCTATAGTCCTTGCCTTGATAGATTGATGTAGTCCTTTAAAGTGCTATGATTTAAGCTGTATTGTATTCTGAATATGCTTTAGAGTATTGTATATCCGACTGGGATCTACAGCCAGACAACTGGCAGACTTTGGGTATTAAGTCACTAAACCTAAAGTCTTAGAAGTGACCATTTGTGACCTCGGCTCCTAAGATTTTCTGTGCCTCGGCATTGACTGCATTCACAGATAATAGCACACATACCACAGCTTACTGAAATGTCACTCGCCCTCCCCTGGGTCCGCATTGGGAATGTAACGCTCTTCATGGTATGGGCCTGATCTGTACTCTTAATACTGGGAATTTAATTCCTCTGAGTATAGCAATGATTACACCTCCTACAAATAGGTTGAGTGAAATACCCGCAATTCTATAAAGGCCTCTCGGCGTGGTGCCCACGCTTCCCTCTGTGCTCAGGCCTTGAGGGGCATTAATCCCTGCCGCTGAAATAGAAAGAGCCCTAACGCCAGGTGGGCAAGGCTGAGCGTTTGTTCTACATGGAAGGTATGTCACATTGAGCCAGAAATCCTCGGGACCTGCATATCATTTTACAAAAGCAATACTATTTATATGGTAGATCTTGTGCCCTTCCTTGCTGCCCATTCTATAGCTGTGATTTATAAAAAAAACGTAATTCAAACACATGCTGTTCTGTGTGCTTAAACCTAAATTCCAGGAATTATCTTTTTTTTTTTTTTTTTTTAACTTCCATTGATCCAGCTGGATTACATCTAATTCTTCATATCTCACATGCGTAGGACTGTGCTACATACAATCAGCACTGGTCTGCCCAAGTGAGTTGCCATCTGTATACTAAACTTGGGCGCTCACTCGGCAGAAAACATCCTGTATTCTTTCAATGACTACAAGGCATTCTCTGGTTGGACAAGGTGGAGATGTTAACATTATCTCCTCTCCACCCTATCTAATCAGAAAACGCCTTGAATTCTTTCAAAAAATACAAGACATTCTCTGATTGGTAGTGGTTATGGCAAGTGAGTGACCCCCTGTGTTCAGTATTCAGAAGACAGGTCACTCAAAGCATGATGAAAGGACCAGCACTGACTGTATGTAGCACAAACTACTAAAGTGAATTTCTGCATCCCCAGGAACCCTTCAGAAGTGAGAAATTACTAATTCAATTTAACTAAACAGGACCAAAATAAAAAAAAAAAAGATAATTCCCAGAGTGTTGATTAGTTTGGGGTTATGAAATAGTGTTTATGAACAGGAAAGAGTATTTTTTTTTATAACGTTGTACTTACCCTCTTAACTACAAAGTTATTTTGCTTCTGGCTAATTTATCTCCTGAAATGGTTACAATTCAGGTTTTTGTTATATACCGTATATACTCGAGTATAAGCCGACCCGAATATAAGCTGAGGCACCTAATTTTACCACAAAAAAAATGGGAAAACGTATTGACTTGAGTATAAGCCTAGGGTGTTCATCTGCATGCCTCACTGTGCCTTACTGTGCCTCACTGTGTCCATGTCCATGCCTCACTGTGCCCATGCCTCACTGTGTTCATGCCTCACTGTGTCCATGACTAGACTGGCTTTTAACATGGGAGTCTATGGAAGGGGTGCCCGGCTTTGAAAAATCGTTGCTCCCTGGGTGTAGGTTCCCCAGACAAGAAACTTTGCACCCTTGTAGGGGAGAAATGGAGCTACATGTGTGCCAAGTTTCGGGTCCAGGGGACCTACGACCGGCCAATACCGGGTCCCCAAAATCACCAGAGAAATTACTGTTTAACATGGGAGTCTATGGAAGGGGTGCCCGGTTTTGAAAAATCGATGCTCCCTGGCCGTAGGTCCCCCGAACAAGAAACTTTGCACATTTGTAGAGGAAGAGTGGGGCCAAAGTCCGGGAGATCAGACGCAAAAAGGTGACTCGAGTATAAGCCGAGGGGGGGGGGGGCATTTTCAGCACAAAAAAAATGTGCTGAAAAACTCGGCTTATACTCGAGTATATACGGTACACATTTGTACAGCTAGATCCATGGTACAAAAAAAACAGAACTTTTTTTTTAAGATATGTGACCAAAATGATAACCAAAGCATTAGAATCCAGTCACTGGATGTCTCAGCTACTGGTATCATTCACATGGATATACACACTTTTCAAGAGATACATTAGCTAATTATTCAAGTGATTGTGGAAATGCTTATGAAACCATTAAACTACAATACTTCTGTCTATAACCTATTTCACACGGGCTGAATGGCGGGCGACATCGGCCGGTTCAATAAACACCAGCCGACATTGGGCCCGTGTGTATGGCAGCCGGCCTCTGTCGGAGGAGCATGCTGGAATACCAGCAGCCGACGACTCCCAATCAGCGCTCTTAGCCAATGGCTGAGAACGCTGACCGAAGTGTTCTGGTGGGGGGCCGTCCCCCTGTTAGAACACAATAGAACAGCAGGGGAGATGGCTGTACCAACATCAGATGGTTAGTGCAGTGGCTCCAACCCACTGGGTTGAATGAAAAAAACAAACTAGTGGTGTGTACCAGGCTTCAGCCCTTAAGTTAATTGGTTGGGTGGAAAATTTTTGCTTGATTGCTATACACCAGGCATTAAGTGTAATAGACCAATAAGGGTGTAAATGTCTATGAACTGACCCAAAAATTGCACCAAAGCTGGATTATGAATGTGCCATCCACAGAAAACAACTCACTCACCTTCTGGTTTGGGTCTTCCTAAGACCCTCAACACCTCTGAATTGGTGGGATTCTGTCCCAGGGCCCTTAATACATCTCCACATTGTCCATAGGTGATCTTCAATTCTCCTCCGGGGGTACGATCAAACAGCTGGAAGGCTTCTTTGAATTCTGGAAATAGGAGTAAAAAGGATAACTGCTACTGATAGATCTCTGAACAAGTGCAGATTTTATATGGTAGGTAGTTACACCTCCTTGGCCATCACAGCTCCCAAAAGAATTCCTGTGCAAGGTTCGGATTTCTTAAGATTGAACCTACGTAGCATTAAGCAAGCTTCTCCCTTCCCTGTTTAACAGGACTTGGGCCTTGGGAATGGATCCTGAGCTGGGGAGGCAGCTAGGAGAGGGTTGTCTTGTGACCTTGAAGTGCCTGGTCTGTAGTGGAATAGACAGTGGGGTAATAAAGACCAAGCAGGACAAGGCACCCTTATGGTTCCTGCTTCCAAAATGCTGCTATGCTTTTTGATAGAGAATCTGTCACTTTGACCATTCAGGCTAAAGCCACAGGTTCTCTTAAAAGCTCCTCCTGCCACCATTACTCATCGTTATTTCTCTTCCCTGCTGTTTCATTCATCTGTTAGAGCCATTGAAAATAGTTGGTGCATCAGACTATTCTTTCCTTCCTCCCAGGATGCAGTGCTTACGCTTGGATGACCAATCGCCAGATCTAATCTCTGCCATGTGATGGGGGTGGAGATGCCATTAACCATGTGTAAGCTCTGATACTGTCTGCCATGGAGCATTCACATTATTTAGACCTACACTCGCCCCAGCAGAAGAACAGTCCATACAAGCTGGTGGAGAAGGGACTTCAAGAGAACCTGGTCTCTTTCTTTAAAGTACATATCCACTTCAATACATAGTTTCCGTTCTGCCAAGGACTGTACTCTAGGAAAACAAGTTGCATTATGTCAACACCATGACCTCCATGGAATATCCTAGACAGCTGAGAGGTATCCCTTGCCACGGCAATTAGACTCTATAGTATCATGTTACTACAATATACATTATACATGCTTTACAATTATTCCATTGGGCATTCTCTTCATTCCAGGTTCTTCATTAGCCCCTTAATCCCCAGACATTGCTGGAGATTTGTCTGTCACGGCTGTGCCATTATTCCTGCTACAGTTCAGTATCCATAATTAACGGACATCTAAAGTCTAACTGGGTGACAATCATTTGCTAAAGCACCATGTGTTATAATCTCTTAAATTAAAATAATTAAAGATTAACTCAATATTTGTTGAGAAAAACATTCCCATCTGGGTGATCTATGTACAAGGATTTTTAACAAACTTTGTTGCAGATTTCTACCTTTTGTTAGTTTGAAGAAATCCCTGTGTGTTTTTCTGTGCCCATGTGATAAGTTAATCTAATGTGAGTGGTTTCCGAATTATCAATCAGCTGCTGCACCTGCAGGGCTCTAATGAGGAAAATTGCAGGGTCTGCATCTCTTTAGACATGATTTCCTATTGGCAGTGTCTTACCAAAAATAACCTTTTTGTTGCAGGGGATGCCTGATATCTGACTTGTATCTTAGTGCAGACTTCTGGGAAAACCAGTGAGCCAATCACACTAGCAGGAAATTATGTTTCTGGGGGGGGCGTTCTGTACACATTCTGGGACCACATTCTGTGTACAGAATACCTCTGGGTAGCCATATTGCATTGCATTTTACAGAGAATTACAGTGCTGCAGATCGAAAAGGAAAGGACATTTTTAATAACAATCAACTACAATATGACTTGTGTCGCAATTGTATATGCTTAATTTTTTTTTTTTTGCTATTTTTTTTCCACATGGAAGTGGAGTTATTCTTTATATTACATTTAATTTTTACCCCTTTTTTCTCCCTTTTGGCATCTCAACGCTGCTGATCTCCTCCAGCCATGTCTGTGCATTCTGTATTGGAAGCTTGAAGTCCCTACCAGGGGTGTATGTGGCAGGGTGACAACAAAGCAAACCAACTGGGATGCAGTTGCCATCCTATAACAGGAAGTGCCTGAGCAATGACCTTCAAGGCAGGATCACAACGAAAATATGCATATTTAAAAAGGGTAAAAACCAACTTTTGGAATTTTAAAGCAAGTCAACATACAAAGGAAATGCATGTTAACACATTAAAACACACCTGCCTAACACTAAAAAGTGAACTTTTTTGCACACACATAGATCCTATTAGGCCCTGAGAAAAGAAAAATTCTCAAAGGATTGTTAATATGAGAGAGTTTGGAGGCTAATCGGGGAGCTCCTTTTCTGATGAAGCCCACCACATGCTGGCAACTGAAGTATTACCATACCTGAATATTAACACACACCCGCTGTTGTTGTTGTTATGAAGGAGCCCAATTCCCCTATGAAGGAGCCCAATTCCCCGTTTAGCCTATCTATCCAATTGTATTTAACAGAGAACCTCCTAAAGAGTTTTAACATGGATAATTAATTTTTATAACCTAGATAAACCTAAAGCTGGAGGATGCCAAAGGGCGCAGTTGTAAATTGTGGCAAATGCTTAAACACTTATGATAAAAAAAGGACTTGCCTTCAATCTGGTCAGCGCCGTACTCAATCTGCAGATAAAAGAAAGTTATGACTATTAGTTGATTGTATTAGATGAAGAGACAACACTATACTAAATCAATATGGTTTTCTTGTCCAATATGTTTGTCCAAATCAGAGTACACAGACAATTGGATACCCACTGATAACATTATACAGGAATACAACATAGCATTGAGTTACATTGGGGGGGGCATCAGTGAAGAGCAACACACAAAATGTCTGCGAGAGCCTAACCAAATCATAAATTTGGAAATACCTGAAACCTAAACAGCTAGAAATGAACAGGTGTTAGTGAGAAAGGGATAGTAAAAGGAGTGGGGAAGGGGGTAGTGAGTGCTTCGGAGCCAAGGTAGGTTATATCAGACCCTAAGTGGAAATAGTAGGTTAACATCATAGGTCTTTTAGGTGACTGTCATCAACATATTTTTAACATTGCTCCCTGTTATCTGCCCCAGTTTTCCTGTGCCCATTATAAGTGACCCCCCTCTACCTACTGGAGGGTAATTTTATATTATAGAGAATGGACCAAGAGGAGAAAAAACACACAAAGTTGGGTGGGGACACCATAAACTTCTAGGTGGACAGGAACAGAGTAAGAGAGTTATGGTAGGAAGCCCTCACAGTTACAGTATGTAAGACATGGGTGCTCAACCTGTGGCCCTCCAGCTGTTGCGGAACTACAAGTCCCATCATGCCTCTGCCTTTGGGAGTCATGCTTGGAACGGTCAGCCTTGTGAAGCTTCTCGGGACTTGTGTTTCGCAACAGCTGGAGGGCCATAGGTTGAGCATCCATGATCTAAGACATAAGAAGCTAGGGGCTAACTCAGGCAACCAGGCTTGACATATAGCTAAAATATAAATTTAGGGTGGACTGACTCTTTAATCACAATTTCTAGGGAGGTGTTGGATACAAACAATCGTGTTGGTTGCCACTTTTGTACAGTTTATAGAGATTATTTTTGTTGTCTATGCACCTTTGGGGAGATTCCTCTCAACTTCGTGTCCTAGGGACACATCAGGAAATAAGAGGAGATCTCACTCTCTTCAAGGACAGTTATCACCAGAACAATTTTCCCAAATAGAAGATTTCCTTTCACCTCCTGTTCCTGTGACAACTCCCCATTCTTGGATTTCCATTATTTTCTTTATTGAAAAAACAGTGGTCACTTGGACCAATAAAGAGTGTTAATCTTCCCAGATGAGACATAGACATAAAACCTGACATGGGTTCTAACTCTTCCACATTCTATCCTATATGGGAAAAATGTATTGACTTAACAAACACTTTTATTAGGTTCCTTTGCTGGCCGGGCTAAGTTTGGGGGACACAAAGTGCTGAAACACTTGAGTCAATTGCCCCTTCTAAGTGAACCTTCCATGCTAAGTCTGAAGTAATGGGTTACATGGAATTTTCTCTGTTGGTGCAGTGCTAATAGTTTCTCCCTTTCTGGAAGTGTAATTGGCATCAGTCAGCAGTGGGATCAGTGAATGCTGAGTATTTAATTGGTTGTGATGATGTGCTAGCTAGTAAGCACTGTGTCACCGATCTTCCCTCTTTGTGACATCTTTCTCGACTATAATGTGCTTAGCTCTATTGGACTGAGCATTTCCAGGACAGTACAAGATTATGTCTAGACATACACGTTAAGATTTTTCTTGTTCAGCTCTGCTGGAAGAACTGGCTTTGGAGGTAAGGTTGGAGAGATGGGGGCCCTTAATTTTTTTGTTACGGGGGATACATCATACACTATATTACCAAAAGTATTGGGACACCTGTCTTTACACGCACATGAACTTTAATGGCACCCCAGTCTTAGTCCGTAGGGTTCAATATTGAGTTGGCTCACCCTTTGCAGCTATAACAGCTTCACCTCTTCTGGGAAGTTGTCCACAAGGTTTAGGAGTGTGTCTATGGGAATGTTTGACCATTCTTCCAGAAGCGCATTTGCGAGGTCAGGACTCAGGCCAATCAAGTTCCTCCACCCCAAACTCGCTCATCCATATCTTTATGGGCCTTGCTTTGTGCACTGGTGTGCAGTCATGTTAGAACAGGAAGGGGCCATCCCCAAACTGTTTCCACAAAGTTGGGAGCATGAAATTGTCCAAAATGTCTTGGCCCCTTAGTCTTCACTGGAACTAAGGGGCCAAGCCTAACCCCTGAAAAACAACTCCACACCATAATCCCCCCTCCACCAAATGATTTGGACCAGTGCAAAAAGCAAGTTCCATTAAGACATGGATAAGCGAGTTTGAGGTGGAGGAATTTGGCCTTGCCTGCACAAAGTCCTGACCTCAGCTCGATAGAACACCTTTGGAAAGAATTAGAGCGGAGACTGCGAGTCAGGCCTTTTAGTCCAACATCAGTGACTGCCCTTACAAATGCGCTTCTGGAAGAATGGTCAAACATTCCCATAGACACACTCCTAAACCTCGTGGACAACCTTCCCAGAAGAGTTGAAGCTGTTATAGCTGCAAAGGGAGGACCGACTCAATATTGAACCCTACGGACTAAGACTGGGATGCCATTAAAGTTCATGTGCATGTAAAGGTAGGTGTCCCATTACTTTTGGTAATATTATTATTATTTTAATGTAATTATTAATTAAAAAAAAAAAAATATATATATATATATATATATATATATATATATATATTTTATTATTAAAATAATAATTACATTAAAAATAATAATGATAATAACAACATTTTGTCTTTAAATACACTTTAACAAAAATCTGTACAGGTTACAATTTTTTTATTTATTTTTCATAGTTATAGGATAGGCTTCAGTAATTGATTTATTGTTTGCTAAAATAATAATGAAACTAAGGCTAGCATCTGAATATCTTTAGTTATTATATTTGTAAATTTTTTCCTAGTATCAAAGCCCACTAACAATGTTATAAATAGTAAAGCAAGTGTTTCTTGATAAGCCCGGAATTTCCTCCCAGTTACACATTCCTGTATGTCTATATATGCCCCAGTTGTAGCCTCTCATGTACAGTATAGCATAGGTTCATACTTCTCTAATCTTCATTTGGGACCTGCTGATCTCATCATTCGGGACACTAATGCTGTGCATGTAGTCACCAGCCCACTACATGCAGAACAGATTGTGAGATCAGTGTAAAAGAATGCATGATGGAAAGAGAGAGAGGTCTTGTTTTTTGTTTTTTTCCTTTTTGTTTTGAACTCTTACACCTAAATTTAAAAATTCACACTTCCAAATCGTAATAATGTCATTAATTTTTAATGGAATGCCAATGCAGTAAGACAATGCACTTGCAAAAAAAAAAAAATTTTAAGGATGTTAGGGTGCATTGGCAGCCCATTAAAAATGAATGCATTGTGCATCAAAGTACAAGATAACATGCATTATTGCTAGCCGCGTAGGACTTTCACCGCTTTTCTTTGGTCCTTTTACAGACTTGTGTCCAACAACAAACAGTCCCCAAGTCATTTTAAAATATTGGTAACTATCGGCCCTCAGCACCTTAATGGATGACGGGGATTGAATCTAACATACAAAAAAAATAAAAAATATTGGTGGTAAAACCAGAGACAGATCTCAAATAGCAATGAGGAAATTAAGAGTTGTAATTTCCCCGAAATCTCACCGGAAACTCGGAGATTGTAGCCAAAGTTGGTAGGATGCATTGGAGTCATTAGAGAAGGCAAATCAAAGGTGGCTTTTGGTGTTTTTCGTTTGTTTTTTTACTTTGTTTTTTTTTAAATGGCTCCTGCAGGTTACAGAAGCTCCATCCAACTATCCTGGACTTGCTCTTGTGTATAAGAAAAAAAAAAAAAAAGGAAGGAGAGCTCCTCATCTTTTCTTTAGGATTATTATTTTGCATTTTTTTTTAAACAAATAAAAATAAAAAAGTAAAATTACCGTACACAAATAATGATCACATACACAAAAAAAAGGAAAAAAAAAATAAACGTAAAAAAAGAAAAGTTTTTTTTTTTGCTTTCCAAGCAGATTTTCGCCTAAGCAAACACCTGAGTGAAATTGAGAAATCGCCCCCAAAGTCGTGCCGCCTGTGTGTGAACCAGCTCTTAGCAGCATTAGTTTACATTTGTTTCACAGAAAGAAAAACATAAACAAACAAATACAAATAAAAAAGTAAAATTACAGTACACAAAAAAAATAAAAAATAAAATAAAATAAAACTTTAAAAAAAAAGTTTTTTTTTTTTTTTCTGCTTTCCAAGCAAATTTTTCCCTAAGCAAACACCTGAGTAAAATTGAGAATTTTGGAAATTTTGTTGGGAAATTAATTTATCAGAAATCACTTCGCTCATCCTATTCTTTAAAGCCCTAGAAATCAGAAAGCGATAGAAAACTCTGCTATTGGGCTTGCTCTTGTGTAAAAAATAAATAAAATAAATAAATAAATAAATAAAAAGGAGCTCCTCATCTCTTTAGATCCGGTTCACATAGGGGCGACTCGTCAGGCGACTCAGCCGCCTGACAAGTCGCGCTCCGCTCTGTTCAATGGAACTGTTCTAATAGGAGCGACGCAAGTTGCTCCGACTTAGAAAAAGGTTCTTGTACGACTTTGGGGGCGACTCGAGGCGACTTGCATTGACTTCAATACAGAAGTCATTTTGCAAGTCGCCTCTGAAGTCGTCTTCAGATCGCCTTGCCGAGTCGCTCCCAAAGTCGTGCCGCCTGTGTGTGAACCGGCTCTTAGCATCATTAGTTTACATTTGTTTCACAGAAAGAAAAACATAAACAAACAAATACAAATGAAAAAAGCAAAAATTACAGTACACAAATAATGATCACATACACAAAAAAAAAAAAACTTAACTAAAAAAAAAAAGTATTTTTTTTTTTTTTTTTGCTTTCCAAGCAAATTGTTGCCTAGGCGAAATTGGGAATTTGGGAAATTTTGTTGGGAAATCAATTTATCAGAAATCACTTTACTTTAAAGCCCTGGAAATCAGAAAGTGATGGTAACTCTGCTATTTCCCAAGTATCCTCATCACCCCTCGTTCATCAGTACTCACCGTGATACTCTTGGGGTCAAAGACAACCTCCTTTGGGGGCTCTGGGGCGGCAGGTGCCGGTGCAGCAGCCGCCTTGGGGGCTTCCTTTTTGGGTTCAGGCTTCTTGGGGGCCATGATGTGTGAGTGAGGACAGCTTGGGGATGAGAAGGAGAAGAGGACAGGAATGACAGAGCCAGGGTGGTCACTCTGCTCCCTCTTATATGCAAGGAGTGGGAGCTGTGTTACTATAAAAGGAAGCCTGACAGAGAGATGCCCTACAGGACACAAGTATTCATTGTTATCAGCCCCTGGCTCCGCTCACGTATTAACACCAGCCCTGCCACACACCCTCAGCATTGCTGGCAGGCTGTCATTCATTCTCCATGCAGTCACAGCTGTGCTTGGTCACAGGACTATGTGCACTAATAGCGTCAAACGGTATCATTCTCTGATCTGGTTGGATGCTATGGATTATTGCACTTTGCATAGTGCAAAAACCCATTGTATATAGTACCAGATATTAATATTATTATTATACAGGATTTATATAGCACCAACAGTTTGTGCAGCGCTTTACAACATGAGGGCAGACAGTACAGTTACAATACAATTCAATACCATATACAGTGAGGGCAAAAAAAGTATTTGACCCCCTGCTGATTTTGTACGTTTGCCCACTGACAAAGAAATGATCAGTCTTTAATTTTAATTGTAGGTTTATTTTAACAGTGAGAGACAGAATAACAGCAAAAATATCCAGAAAAACGCATTTCAAAAAAGTTATTAATTTGCATTTTAATTAATAAAATAAGTATTTGACCCCTTCACAAAACATGACTTAGTACTTGGTGGCGAAGCCCTTGTTGGCAATCACAGAGGTCAGACCTTTCTTGTAGTTGGCCACCAGGTTTGCACACATCTCAGGAGGGATTTTGTCCCACTCCTCTTTGCGGATCCTCTCCAAGTAATTAAGGTTTCCAGGCTGACGTTTGGTAACTCGAACCTTCAGCTCCCTCCACATATTTTCTATGGGATTAAGGTCTGGAGACTGGCTAGGCCACTCCAGGACCTTAAAGCGGACCTTCAGACATTTTTTCAACGTTCTATCTTTTAAATCTTCTGTCCTTGTTATTCTAACTTTGGATAGTAAAGTTTCTGCCAGTTAATACTTTATACAGCCCACATCCTGTTTCTTGTCTGGTCATTAGCCTAGAACAGTGATGGTGAACCTTAGCACCCCAGATGTTCTGGAACTACATTTCCCATGATGCTCTACTACACTGCAGAGTGCATGAGCATCATGGGAAATGTAGATAGAAAACATCTGGGGTGCCAAAGTTCGCCATCACTGGCCTAGGCCTATGACATCATGCACAGCTCTCTCTCAATCTCGTGAGAGTTTGCCAGGAAGGGAGGGGGTGAGTCATAAGAGGGCTAATGAGAGCTGCAGGTCTGGAGGTGTGTGTCTGTGTAAATCTAGGAAGTGAACAGGCAGAAGCTTCAGCTGCCCACAGTAAAAATGGATGCAGCCAGACTTAGTGGCGGGAGATTTCTGCAGCATATTTGGCAAGTACAGAATCATAGTATAGATAAAATAATATGCAAAGTGGTTAGACGGAAGCTTCAGAATGGCAAAGATGTTTTTATTATAAATTATGTGAGCAAACTGCAGTTCCTCTTTAGTATGCTTCTTCTTGAGCCACTCCTTTGTTGCCTTGGCTGTGTGTTTTGCATCATTGTCATGCTGGAATATACATCCACGACCCATTTTCAATTACCAGGATGGGGGAAGGAGGTTCTCACCCAAGATTTGACGGTACATGGTCCCATCCATTGTCCCTTTGATGTGGTGAATTCGTCCTGTCGCCTTAGCAGAAAAACACCCCCAAAACAGTGGCAGCTGCTCCAAAAAGGGGCACAGGGGCACCGCCCCCCCCCCCGTTCCATGCGTTCGGCACCCTGATCTACATACAGGGCGCCGGACTATGGATTCCAATGGCAGGGGTGTGTTTTTTGAAGCATGTGATTAGAGCCAGAGGCTCTAATAGGCTTCAAAAAGGGTGGGCTCGGGGCACAGAGCACTGCGCCCCAAGCACACCAACTTGTGTGGCAATAGCAAATGAATATTCGCTATTGACACACTGATCCTCCTCCCGGCCAGTCAGGAACCACATATTTGCCATGGAATCTTAGAACTCTCTGGCCAATCATGTCTCAAGACACACTTCCTGTTCCTGTGCGGTCGGGAGGAGGATGTCCCATTGTGTGCTCACTGGAACGGCACGGCTCTTCCTTCCCCCTATGGCAACGTAAAGCACGTTCAGAGTGACTAGTGTCTACCCCGCGGGCAGAGGGTGATCGCCGCCAATTGTCACCCGACAGCGGGTTATTGCTTACATTTTGCTCCCGTGGTGGGTGGGGGGTAATGTTAGTTTGTGCCGCAAAACCCCCCCCCCCACCCCGAAATTCTGTTTCCACCTCCGAGTTTGATGGTGGGGATGTGTTTATGGGGCCCTAGTCAGCATTCCTCCTCCTCCAAACATGGCGAGTTGAGTTGATGCCAAAGAGCTTGATTTTGGTCTCATCTGACCACAACACTTTCGCCTAGTTCTCTGAATCATTCAGATGTTCATTAGCAAACTTCAGACAGCCTGTACATGTGCTTTCTTGAGCAGGGGGACCTTGCGGGCGCTGCAGGATTTCAGTCCTCCACGGCGTAGTTTGCTACCAATTGTTTTCTTGGTGACTATGGTCCCAGCTGCCTTGAGATCATTGACAAGATTCTCCCGTGTAGTTCTGGGCTGATTCCTCTCCGTTCTCATGATCATTGAAACTCCATGAGGCGAGATCTTGCATTTGTCAGTGGGGCAAACGTTCAAAAATCTGCAAGGGAACAAATACTTTTTTCCCTCACTGTATATCTTGGATTTTTGTGAAATTACTGTTTTTTTAAATATTTTTTTTATTTTTGTTTCTAGTTTCGAATGTTGTAAGGAAGGATTAGGACCTACGTCTGTGTTCTGTGAAGAAGATTTCCTTTCACTCCCTGTCCATGAGACACCGCAAGGGGTAAGAAGAGATCTCACCAAAGCAAAGGGAAATCCCTTCTTCGGTGTCATCAGAACAGGTGTCCCCAGAAAAAGATTCCCCCCTCACCTCCTGTTCCTGTGATAACTCAAGAATGTTGGATTTTTTCATCACATTCTGTACCGCTGACAGACCTATAGAGAGGGACACAGACGGCACTAAAACCCTGACAGGGGTTCTAATCCCTGCAAATCCAAACCTAAAAAAGGATTTGGCTTTACATACACTTTAAGCACATCTCTGGGTTTTTTGCTGAAATGGAAATTCCTGCTTCATTGGGAACCTGTACATCCAGTTGCATAGACTTTAACTTATTTAAAGGGGAGTTCCACCCCTTTTATTCGTTTATTAAAAGTCAGCAGCTACAAAAACTGTAGCTGCTGACTTTTAATAAACCGACACTTCCTGTCCCACAGTCCAGGGATGCGGCCGCCGCCTGGAGACTCGCTCCGCTCCCCCTCCTCTCCTCAGCGCCATCATAGCAACTGTGGGCACCTGGCCGTGGCGTGCACTAAAGCTTACGGCTTCACGGCCGGGCGCGCACTGCGCATGCGTGAGATGCGCTGTGTTGTTCTATTGGCCAGCCAATCTTCTGGGTCCTGTGTTGTGTCCCAGAAGATCGCTGGCGGGGAGGGGCTGCCTAGGGCGAGAGGAGGAGTCACCTAGGCGGCCAAAAAGAGGAAGCAGGAAGTGGCACAGGAAGTCCCACTAAAAATAAGGTGTACACCCCCCCAAAAAAAATGGTTTCTGTCCGGAAAGGATCAGATAGCGGCGGATGTCAGCAGACATGTCACTGCTGACATTCGCCGCTCCATAGGAGGGTCCGATCCGGTCCACCTGAAAAACTGACAGACAGACCCATATCAAACAGCCCATGTGAAAGGGGCCTAAGCATTTTAACCATCTTCAGCAGCTGATTGAATAACTTACTGAATATGCAGCTTCTTTATCTTCTAATCCTTGCCTGGGTTCCAGTTTAAGCTGATGCCATGATCTCAGCCCCAGGTTTCCTGATTCCGGGTGGTTCCTTTCTCTTTTAAGAATCAAATGGAGACACCCTTACATGCAGGGACTAGAGTTGGGTCTCCCTACACTGTGTGCATCAATAGAAACACACAGCTCCATAGCCTTGGGTAGCAGTAAGTACGCAATAAAAAGGCAAAAATATTCATATTAGTACACATTATAATTAAATACCTCCCAACTTTTTGAGATGGGAATGAGGGACACCTATCAGCAAAAGTATGCAGGCCTAGGACACACCCCACTGCCTTGCCCTCCTTACAGGAGAATTGTACAAAAAACAAGATTGGTTAAACCCACAAGTACTTTACCACTACTATTCCTTTATACCGGCTTTAGGAATCTACAAATGCAGCAATTAAGAAATCAGATGAAAGGTTTAGCACTGGAAAACACTTTTTGATAGATAAAAAGTGCATTTTATATACATCTATATAGATCAGACCAAAATGAGGAGGAATGAGGGACAGAGGGACATTGCTCCAAATCAGGGACAGTCCCTCGAAATCAGAAACAGTTGGGAGCTATGTTATTAGTGTACAATATTTTTTAATAATATACTCAATGGTTTGATTTACTAAAACTGTAGAGTGCAAAATATGGTGCAGCTCTGCACAGAAACCAATCAGCTTCCAGGTTTATGGTCAACACTTAATTGAATAAGCTGAAGTTTAAAGTTGATTGGCTACCATGCACAGCTGCACCAGATTTTTGCACTCTCCAGCAGGGCCGGGACAAGGGGTGGGCAGGAGAGGAAGGAAGCATTGGGGGAGGGGGCGCAGTTCCACATCTTTGCCCTGGGCACTAGATGAACTTGTACCTCCAGTTTTAGTGGATGCCATGATCACAGTCCCAGGTTTCCGGTCTCAGGGTGGTTAATTTCTCCTGCTGCATCCTGAGGAGACACCCTTACATGCAGGGATGAGTGTTAGGTCTTCCAACACTGTGTACATTAATAGATACACACAGCCCCATAGCCTGGGGTAGCAAATCACTCCCTTTCTCCTCCCTTCTCCTCCCCCTCCCTTCTTCAAGCTAACAGACTGGCTGGATACTGCACTGTCCACTGTTAACTCCTTCCTGTGCAGACAGAAAGTTCAGGGCAGCAGCACAGAGAGGGCAAACACACCCACCACAGGCTCCTTGTAGTCTCTCACATATAGAAAGCCTGGGGTATCATTGGGTCATTATTGGGAAATGAATTATATCCAACAACCATGCCTCGGAGGTATGAATCTGATCCGTGATACATCAAATAAAGTGAGTGGGGAAATTCTACAGCACAGATATAGGCAGTAGACCCATCCAGCACATGTTAGGAGTTCTCTGCAAGCTGGCTGCAGTGGATAATGTATATAGCTTTTCAAAGGAATTTGTGCCCTTAGGGGTGTCAAGTATGGATGAGCTGAAATTACTATTTTTGCTTTGTCACGATTATGCTGAAAATCCAAAACTTTTAACAAAATTTCACCCTTCCCTTAAAATGCATTGGAGTCAACAGGGAAAGGGGAAATTAGGTGGTTAAGGGTGAAAAGGGCTCTAAGGGCCGATTCACACTGGTACGACATATGCTCCGACTTCGAGAACACAACCCACATGACATGTCAAAATCAATGGTTCCCTATGAGAGCCGCCTTAACTGGTCCAACTTTGAAAAAGGTTCCTGCACTACCGTACTTTGGTCTGACTTGGGCGCAATTTCAGCCTATTGATTTAAATGTCAGTCGCATCAAAGTCAGATTACATAGTTACATGGTTAGTCAGGTTGAAAAAAGACACAAGTCCATCTAGTTCAACCAAAAAAATTAAAATAAAGATTATAAATAAATAAATAAGATTATCATCTTAACTGATCTGACTTGTGGCATGCGACTTTTGCTCTGAGATCAAGTGTATGCAATGTTAGCAATGTAAAATCCCCTTAAAAAAAACGCATGGGGTCCCCCCAAACCCATACCAGGCCCCTTGAGTCTGGTATACATCTTGAGGGGGAACCCCACGCCAAAATTTATATAAAAAAAAAAAAATGGAGTGGGCCCCCCCCTTCAGTCTGGTATGGATTTTGAGAGGAATCCCCAGAAAAAAAAACAGCGTATTATTATTGTGCAATATTTTTTATATTATAATGATTGGTGTTGATTTACTAAAATTGGAGAGTGCAAAATCTGGTGCAGCTCTGCATAGAAACCAATCAGCTTCCAGGTTTTTTGGTCAAAGCTTAAAGTGGTTGTAAACCCACTTTATAAACAAACAACTACAGGTAAGCCTAGATTAAGGCTTACCTGTAGGTGCATGAAATATCTCCTTAACCTACACGGTTAAGGAGATATTTGCATTTAAATGCGGCGGCGCTGACGTCATGCGCATGGGGTTAACCCCATTCACAAATTCGGCTAGGTCGCAACATTCGACGACGTAGCCGAATTCGACGGCTCACGCGCGCATGCGCGGAGTCACGTCTTCGCTACTCCGGCCAATCACAGCGCCGGAGCGGCGCTGTGATTGGCTGCAGCGGCGATACCCGGAAGTAACCTTCCGGCTATCGCCGCAGCGATGGATGCGGCTGAAGGGGGCCCCGATCTAAGGTAAGTGATGCATAATGAGCTATTATGCTAGTCATATTAGCTCATTATGCCTTTCTCTTACAGGTCGTTAGCAAAAAAAAATAGTGGGTTTACAACCACTTTAAGGCCAGGTTCACACTATTGTGAATCAGATGCGGGATCACCGCATCCAATACGCAATAGCAGGAGAATGTGAATGGCTCTCTATGGAGCTGGTTCACATATCTCTGATGCGGCTCCGGTGCGAATTTGCACAGGAGCCCTGTGCGTCTTTTGGTCTTTTTTAGGTCCGAATTCAGCCAAAAATTCGGGCTGAAATTGGATCTAAAACGGTGAACCAGGACCCACCGAACCCCTGCTGGGAGCCGCATCGTCATTAGGTGTGAACGGAGCCTAATGGAACAAACTGAAGTTAGAAGCTGATTGGTTTCTATGCAGAGCTGCATCAGATTTTGCGCTCTCCAGTTTTAGTAAATCAACCCCAGTGTGTCATATATTTAATAATTATTATAATGAATGTATAATATTTTAATTATTTATTATAATAATCTTAATGTTTTTCCATTTTTGTGTATTTTATGCTTGGAAGTTGTGTTTTCATCAAATAACCATAAAAGCCCGTACACATGATAAGAAAATTTGAATTAAAATTTTGTTCGCCAAAGGATCGGTCGATTATCTGATCATTAGTATAGTGCTTTGGCCAGCCGATTCCGACTTTTCAGGTGACAAAACCTGAAGGTGCATGCTATAAAATTTCTAAACGTGTGTACAAGGCTTTAGCTGCACACAAAATATAACACAGTAAAAACAACTAGGACATTTTTGCAAAATTAAACATCAAATAACAATAAAATACACACACAAAAAAAAATACACTTTACAAAGCAATATAGGAAGATTTTCTTAAAGATATTTTTTAAGCCAATTTCGTCAAAGCAAAAAATAAATGAAGGCCAGTTTCATCATTTTGGCGTAGGCAGGATCATTCATTTTGCGGCGAGATCAATCTCTACGGACGCACTCTGCCCATCCCTGGTGGCAGGGGAAAAGAGGGTGGCAGCTGTCGGTGGCTATTGTCAGAATCCCAAGGTCATTGCTGAGAACAGCTGCAGCCATTAGCCTGCTTATATAAATATAATATCTGTGCGGCATTAGAGGCTGGCTACCGGCTAGGAGGGGGTTAGCCGTACGAAGGTCTGCTTCTATTATTAGAGGTATAATGCCAAGCATCATTCCCATTGGTGGCATGTTGAGTCCCGGCACTCAACCCACCCCTTCCTGTAGACTGACCGGTCACTAATTGTAAGGGGGACAGACTCCTTGTTAATGCTGTGTGACAATGTGACAACTTAGGTAGCACTTAAGTGACAATCTCTTTCTTGCTTGTCTATTAATAACTAACTACATTTTAAATGTAATGCAACCTGTAGATCATTAGCGAGCGCAATATTTAGCACCCTTGCTCCGGTTGCATGTTGTGTACTTAGTACATCTCTACAAGGCTTAAAACTTAGTGGCCTCTTTATATATAAGCTTTCATTTGATGGGCGCTGTTTTTTTTGGGGTTATGGATGGTTTTGCATGCCTGGGACCCCTGGACCAGTTGCAGGTGAGAACACTCCGGTACCTTGAATTCTGGAGGGGGGGGGGGGTAGCTGCTCAATATCTATGAGACTCTGTTGTAGTGCAAGGTAGATTTGAGTATCATCCTAGATTGGGGTTTCTCAACCTTTTTTCAGTTGGGTCACCCCTTAAAAGTATGCAAAATCAAGAGGCACCCCAACCCAAAACAGATTTTTTTTAAATGTTACTGTAGCAAGGTCCCCGATCTCTAGAGGCCTAATGGTGACCTCCAGAGTCAGGGAGAGCTGACATCCTTCTTGGTAGAGTGGGTTACAAGGCATGGTGGGTGTAATTCAAGCTGAAGTGATGGGCGCCAGACACTTTTTGAATGCAAAGAGATTTGTTTCTTGAACAAGAACTGTGGGAGAGAGGGTTAGGGCCAGGACACCCTTAAGTAGATACAATGACAATTGGCAGACTCCGAGACTTCTATAGGTAGACAGCTATACAGTGGAAGGCCTCCAGCCGGACACCACTTCTGTATAGGTAGGACCGCTGTCTCCTATGGCAACAAATCTTGTAACAGTCACTAACGGTGGTTGTATTTAACTATTGGTAACACAAATAGTTCTCCTCGCACTCTACAGTCTCTCACTGTAGGTCTTCACTCACTGAGCTCCCAGTCTCTCATTAGACTCTCAGACCCAATCACCACTGGATCCCCTGAGCTCTTCCACTTCCATAACTCAGTATCTTCCTCAAGCGTCACCCCCGCTTCCCTGCTGGGTCCCTGGCTTGGCACTCACAGATGCTCCTCAAGCGTCACCCCTGCTGACCCACTAGGTCCCTGGCTTGGCACTCACTGATGCTCCTCAAGTGTCACCTCTGCTGTCCCGCAGGGTCCCTGACTTGGCACTTGCTGTTGTTTTCCCTCTTCTTCACCGTCCCCGGTTGGTGAGAAGACAGCTCTGGTACTGGCTCCAGCTTACTCACAGTAGTCTCCAGTAACAAGGTGGATGGTCCCTTAGTGGTGACAACTTCCCCTCTACCTCCGACCACAACTGGTTCCCCGTCCGGCTGAACCGTTACTCTCGGTTGGACTCCAATCCTGCAGTCCCAACCCTGCACTGCTCTCCTGCTTCTGGATAGGCCCTCAGACAGCCAAGCAGCCAGATGTCCTGGGATAGGCCTCAGGCTTCCGGCCTAGCAGCCCAGGGCAGCATAACACCCAGACAGCCATCAAGGTGGAACAGAACCCCGATCACCTGACTCCACCCAAATAAATAGGCTCTCCCAGCAGGCCAAAGGACTAAAGAAACCCCTGCCAATTGTCTGAGACACCCCATCTATTCATAATCTGACCTTGCTACACCCTTGTCAATCTAATGTCACCAGCATAACGCCACCTAGCGACAGAAGAGAGAAGGTGCAGCAAGTCCAGAATTAGAGAGGAATCAGTGGATCTACTAACAATTAACCAGGGCAACTACCGCCTGGCAAACTAAATTTACTAGCAACCCTGCCTAAACACCAGGGTGCTACATTACTTATCCATGGGAAACCTGAGAATGGGATAAAACACAAAACTGCCTTGATGAAATTAACTTTTCATCAAAATCTCCCCTTTATATCATAGGTCCCTCCATCAAGCCAGAGCCCCCCCCCCCCCCCCAATCATGTCTAGGTCCCCCCATCACATCAGAGTACTCCCGATACATAAGAGTTCCCACTTTACATCAAAGTCCTCCCATAACAACAGATTCCCCCCATCAGAGCTGGGACAAGGGGTGGGCAGGAGGGGCACTGGGGTATTATGTGAAGTTCGGGGGAACCACAAGGAAATTGGAGGGAGGGGATTTGTGTTGGGAGGGGGAATTTGGGGGAGGTGAAAGGAGGTAAGAATTGTTCTAAGAGGTGGAAATTTGGGAGGTGTGCTAGGAGTGGTGATTTGGGGAGGATTTGTGTTGAGGGGGAGATGGGAGAAGAGGATTTGTGCTCGGATGGGGGATTTGTGCTAAAAAAGATAATATGGTGGTGGATTTGTGCTAGGAGGGGACTTTTTTTGAGGGGGAGTCGTGCTAGTGGGGATGATTGGTGGGCATTTGTGCTAGGAGGGGGCAATTGGGGGAGGGTAATTTGTGCTAAGGGGGGATTTGGAGTGGGGGTAGAGGATTTGTTCCCAGAGGGGAGTGTGAGGGGTAGAGGATTTGTGCTAGGAAGGGGGAATTTTTTTTGGAGGGGGGGAATTGTGCTGGGAGCATATGTGGAATGAGAGGATTTGGGCTAAGCATGCAGATTAGCGTTCGTTTTTTTTGAGGGGAGGGGATTTTTGCTGACACATAATGCTCTCTACATCCGGACGGACGCAATTTGGCATGTTCGCCCTGGGCTCTAGATGAACTTGTCCCATCACTGCCCCCCATCACAGAGTCTTTTCATCACATTAGATCCCCCCCATCACGAGTCTTCTCATCACAATCAAGTCCCCTATCACAGAGACCCCCCCCCCCATCACACAACCCACTCTAACATCAGAACCCTTCCTTTTGGCAGCAGCTTATCAGAGTGTGGGAGTTGGAGGAAGCAGACTTCCATCCTTTTCTGAATGGTGGCGGCGGCCCTGCATGCCACCTGCCCTGGATCAGCATCAGGAGTGGGTACAGGCAGGCCAGCCACATATAACATAGCAGCCAATGATGCCATATGTACTGCCCTAGGCGTCATTGGTTGTTATTATGCTGGTGGCCAGCCTGCTTGCACCAAGTTAACTCATGACCCTGATCCAGGGCAAACTGGGTCCCGTTCTTGCTACACCCAGGGAGAACCCAAATGGCACCCGGCTTGATAAACATTGCTCTAGATCAGTGTTTCTCAACTCCAGTCCTCAAGGCGCCCCAACAGGTCATGTTTTCAGGTTTTCCATTATTTTGCACAGGTGATTTGATCAGTTTCACTGCCTTAGTAATTACCACAGCTGTTTCATCTGAGGAAAATCCTGAAAACATGACCTGTTGGGGCGCCTTGAGGACCGGAGTTGATAAACACTGCTCTAGATAAGCAGCTATTCTGAATGGGCCCTAAGGGCCGGGTAAACCGATATACACATGTTTATGCGTTCTATTTTTGACAGACCATTAATTTTTTTTTTCCAATTAACATTTTTTTTATTTATATAAAGCAGTTCACAAGTCACACAGACAGAAAAGATACAGGGATGCCATAAACTAGGCACATCAACATGACTGCGTTAGTATACTACAACATTAGCGAGTATATAATAAAAAAAGAAAAAAGAAAGATCAGGAAGGAGGAAAGTAGACAGAGAAAGGGGGAAGAGAAAAGGACGGAAGGGGGAAAGGTAAAAGAAAAGGCAAGGGAAGAAAGGTTTAGGTTACCGCATCTGCTACCGCGCCCGCTCCCGGCGCATCCTCCCGCCGACGCCACTCCCCCCACACCGCATCATGTTCCTCCAGCCTGTCACAGATTCTGGCCGTCATCCTCTCCATGAGCTCCACGTCCTTGATCCTAGAGTAAAGGGCCTCTTGGGATGGGGGTGCGGGCTTCTTCCAGTTGAGGGCTACCAGGCATTTGGCCGCCGTCAAGATGTGCCTAAGTAGTTTTCTGTAGGGTTTGGCAACTTTAGGCTGCTCGAGGCCCAGCAGAAACAGTTTGGGTGTCAGGGGAATTGGTACCTCCAGGAGGCGGGTCAGTAACTGTTGCGTAGATTGCCAGAACGGGACCAGGAGGGGACATGACCAGTACACGTGGAAGAGGGAGCCTCTGTCTCGCAGGCATCGCCAGCAGCGATCAGAGGTAGAGGGGTATATTTTATGCAGTATATCCGGGGTGTGGTACCAAAAAAAAAGAATCTTGTACGAATTTTCCTTATATAGGGTGCACAGGGAGCTTTTAGCGGCTTGCCTCCAGACTGCCTGCCATGCCTCCTCAGATAGCACCTCCCCCAGCTCAGACCATTAATTTTAATGTGCCAAAAAGTATGGCAGGTGGGACTTTTTAAAACTGCGCCTGCGCCAAACCGCATGGTAAACGCTTGTTTCCTGCACTGCATATGGCTGAATGGACCTTAAAAGTACTCAGCTAACCAGGGGTCTCAAACTGGTAGCCCTCCAGCTGTTTGCGAAACTACAAGCCCCATGAGGCATTGCAAGGCTGACAGTTACAGTACAAGCATGACTCCCACAGGCAGAGGCATGATGGGACTTGTAGTTTTGCAACAGCGTCCACCAGTTTGAAACCCCTACTCTATATGGATAAGTATGACCGTCCTGCTGTCTGGACTGAAGTCAGACTGCATATTCTGGTCATTTGACCTCCAACGAGTACACCCCAAAATCTAATATCCAACCTCATTCTTTATTAATCTGGGACTTGCACCCTGGCCCCTGAGCGTATGGCCACCTAATCCTTTCAGGGAACTATTTCTCGGTTAGTTTGACCTCTGCCAGGAGGACATAGTTGGGAATGACAAGTGTTGTCTGCCCCCAGCAGTTACAGATCTCCCCCCTGTCTCCACACACTCTCTCCCCTGTCTGGAGATAACTCACTCCTAATCACCCTGTCAATACACACTCATCAATCACACTTATGCAGGCCTTAGATTAGGCAATTTTCCATGGTGGAAGGAAAGAAAATGGCTTGATTCAACCATCAACACAGTTAAGCTGGATACACACTCTACAACTTTTGTTGTTTGATTTCCTTTAGATTTACCTTCAACTATGTAGTGCAAAGGCCTGCCTGATTGAATTACAAATTGAAAGTGTTCAGGTTTGACCTCATATTATATGGTTTTGGTAAATCTTAAGCACTTCAATACAGGGCATTTTCACCCCCTTCCTGCCCAGGCCAATTTTCAGCTTTCAGCGGTGTAACATTCTGAATGACAATTGCGCGGTCATTCTAATCTACATTGTACCCATATGAAATTTTGATCATTTTTTTTCCCACAAATAGAGCTTTCTTTTGGTGGTATTTGATCACCTCTGCGGTTTCTATTTTTTGCGCTATAAACAAAAAAAAGAGCGTAAATTTTGAAAAAAAACCACAAGATTTTTTACTTTTTGCTATAATAAATATCCCAATTTTTTTTTTTAAAACATTTTTTTTCCTCAGTTTAGGCCAATATGTAATCTTCTACATATTTTTGGTAAAAAAAAATTATAAAAAAAAAAAAAAAAAAATCCCAATAAGCGTATTGGTTTGCGCAAAGGTTATAGCGAAAAAGTTTTATCCCTATTGTGGGGTCACCAGTATGGTATTTGTAAATTAAAATCATATCCCCTCTCAGGCGTCTCTTCGCCAGAGAGAATAAGTTCAGTGCTCGCAACCTTTCCTCATAACTAATGTCCTGAAGCCCTTTATTAGCTTTGTTGCCCTTCTTTGTACTCCCTCCATTTCCAGTTCCTCATTCCTTAGGACTGGTGCCCAGAACTGGACAGCATACTCCAGGTGCGGCCGGACCAGAGTCTTGTAGAGTGGGAGAATTATCGTTTTATCTCTGGAGTTGATCCTCTTTTTAATGCACGCCAATATTCTGTTTGCTTTGTTAGCAGCAGCTTGACATTGCATGCCATTGCTGAGCCTATCATCTACTAGGACCCCCAGGCCCTTTGATATAATGATATAAACAAGATCAAGGATAAATCCAAGGAAAGATCCAAGCTTTACTCACCGGCCAGCCCACTGACAACCAAATCAACCTATCTAACAGTATGCGTTAAAACAGGGGTTTAGTCTGCACACATTTGCAAATACATGCGTAAGCCACAGAGCCTCGTCACGGCACCCTGGTATCTGTGGTCCTATCTCTGACTCCACAACGGAAGAACATGCATTCTGATGGGTAGGTGGAGGTCAGGTGGACTGAAGGGAGTCCACCCCTTCCTAAAAAGGTACAGGGACACACTGAACACCCAGCAAATCGCACAATGGCTGCAAAGGTGTCAGTGCATTGCCTGACCAATATAACAGTAATATTACAACAAAAAACGGTGTCCACTACCCCCACCTATAACTGGCCATTGCAGCAAGTAGCATTGGAAGGCAACATATGATATAAAAAAGACCAAAGATAAATCCAAGGAAAGATCCAAGTTTACTCACCTTTTCCATCCTAGATTCCCCCCAGAGGTTCTCCCCCAGTGTATAGATTGCAGTCATATTTTTGCCATCCAAATGCATTATTTTACATTTTCTACATTAAACCTCATTTAGTTGCTCACCCCATTCATTTGTTCAGATCTTTTTGCAAGGCTTCCACATCCTACGGGGAAGTTATTGCCCTGCTTAGCTTTGTATTTTCCGCAAATATGGAGATTAAACTGTTTACCCCATCCTCCAGGTCGTTTATGAACAAATTAAATAGGATTGGTCCCAGCAGAGAACCCTGGGGGATCCCACTACCCACCCTGGACCATTCCGAGTACTCCCCATTTATCACCACCCTTTGAACTCGCCCTTGTAGCCAGTTTTCAATCCATGTACTCGCCCTATGTTCCATGCCAACGGACCTTATTTTGTACAGTAAACGTTTATGGGGAACTGTGTCAAATGCTTTTGCAAAATCCAGATACACCACGTCTACGGGCCTTCCTTTATCTAGATGGCAACTCACCTCCTTATAGGAGGTTAATAGATTGGTTTGGCAAGACTGATTCTTCATGAATCCATGCTGATTACTGCTAATGATACGGTTCTCATTACTATAATCTTGTATATAGTCCCTTATTATCTCCTCTAAGAGCTTGCATACTTTTGATGTTAGGCTAACTGGTCTATAATTCCCAGGGATGTATTTTGGGCCCTTTTTAAATATTGGTGTTACATTGGCTTTTCTCCAATCAGATGGTAACATTCCAGTCAGTAGACTGTCAGTAAAAATGAGGAACAATGGTCTGGCAATTACTTGACTGAGTTCCCTAAGTAACCTCGGATGCAAGCCATCTGGTCCCAGTGATTTATTAAAGTGGTTGTATAGGTTAATTTTTTTTTTTTAAATAACAAACATGTCATACTTACCTCCACTGTGCAGTTCGTTTTGCACAGAGTGGCCCCGAACATCCTCTTCTGTGGTCCCACGGCGGCTCTCGCGGCTCCTCCCAGCAATAGCTAACCCCCCTTTGGGAAGCTGTCTCCCGAGGGGGTTACCTTGTGGGCGCGCTCCCTCTCATACGCTCTGCGTCCATAGACACAGAGTGTATGACTCGGTCCCGCCCCCGGCGGCCGCGTCATTGGATTTGATTGACAGCAGCGGGAGCCAATGGCTGTGCTGCTATCAATCTATCCAATCAACGCCGGGACTCCGTGGAGAAGAGGACGCCATGGATGCGCAGAGCAGGTGAACAGGCTCAGGTAAGTCAAACGGGGGGGGCTGGGGGGCCCCGTGACAGCCAGGTGTTTTTTCACCTTAATGCATACAATGCATTAAGGTGAAAAAACACGAACCTTTACAACCCCTTTAATGTTAAGTTTCCCAAGTCTAATTTTAATTCTGTCCTCTGTTAACCCAGGAGGTGCTTCCTGTGATGTGTCATAAGGATAAACACTGCAGTTTTGGTTGCTGAAGCCCCCCGATATTGGGACATCTGAGCGATACTTCTCCTTAGGATTTAAGAACGACCTCTGTTTTGTTTGGGGAGAAGTACTGACCACTGAACACAACCCATCCAAGTGTTCTAACTACCCTGAAACTGGTTGCGGAACGGTGATGCGGACTATTAGGGGTTATAACAGATGGTCAGGAGGCGACATAATTGGGTTGATTTACTAAAAGGCAAATAAACTGTACACTTTGCAATTTCTCCACAGAGCTTAGTAAATGAGGTAAAACTTCACTTTGCAAAGAGTACCCGATCACTAAGGATGAGCTCTGGCGTGTTCGCATAGTACACGTGCAGAGCCCGCCAGGATGTCGGCACCGTGCTGCGCTAATCACAGCCAGGGAGACATTGTCCCGATGCTCGGCTGCAGAGATCGGGAAATGTCTCCCTGGCTCTGATTAGCGCAGCGTGGTGCCGATTTCCTGGCGGGCTCTGCACGTGTACTATGCGAACACTATGCGAACACGCCAGAGCTCATCCTTATCGATCACATGCAAGGGGAACAAAAAAAAAAAAAGCATTTTTCTTGCACATGATTGGATGATAAAAGTCAGCAGAACTTCTGCTCATTTACTAAGCTCTGGAGCAACTTCCTTTAGGCTACTTTCACACTGTAGCTGCACCGCGTTAGCGGTAAAGCGCCGCTCGTTTTAGTGGCACTTTACCGTAGTTTAAGTGGCGCTTTTCACCCGCTAGCGGGGTGCTTTTAACCCCTGCTAGCGGCCGAAGAAAGGGTTGAAACTGCCCTTTTTTTTTTTTATCGCTCTTCAGGCGCTTCAGAAGCGCTGCCCATGCATTCCAATAGGCAGGGGCAGTTAAGGAGTGCTGTATACAGCGCTCCCAACCCGCCCCAAAGATGCTGCTTACAGGACTTTTTGTAATGTCCCGAAAGCGCACCGCCCCAGTGTGAAAGCCCTCGGACTTTCACACTGGGGAGGCATGGGAGGCGTTTTTCAGGCACTTTACAGGTGCTATTTCTAGCACTAAAGTGCCTGAAAACTGCCTTCAGTGTGAAAGGGGTCTTAGTAAATCAACCTCATTGTCTCTTCAGCGCATGTCAAATGCAGATCGCTCTTCAGAGGGCAAAACTTGTGCAAATGAGCTCTTTCATAGATGTTAAAGGAAGTCATGATATACTTCTCTTTCAATGCTATGGTCTCCTATCGCGTGATTTCAGCTGTTAATTGGCTGACGCAGGGTCAACAGTCAACACCAGTTCCTAAACCTCCAAAAAATTGGAAACCCATTCTTTTTTTTTTTTAAAAGGGTTTTATTGAGATGAAACAGAATAAACACACGCCTTTAAATGAAATAAAAAAACTGTAGAGGTTCCTTTTTTTTAATTTCCAGTAGAGAAATGATGATGAGTGACAGGTCACGATAGGAAATGTCTCCACTATGTGATTGGCGGACTAGAAAGTGCTGGCCAAGCTGGGTCAGGGAATATTCCGCAGTAGTTGAGGTTGGCGGTTGTCCTTCTCTCTGGCACAGGGTGGCCTCTGATTCGTCGCTTTGATCTATAAACATACTGTACCTCCATTCATTGTGTCAGATGATCTGTGGAGGGCAGAATGCTTTCCCCTTCGTTCGACCTCCCTGGAATTCACACCCGCCATGTCAGGAGGCTCTAGAGAATGTCTTGCCGCCCCCCCCCCTGTGCTGGCCAAAGCTACCTTCACACACGGTCACAAGAGACAGAAGAAACCAGATCCCTGGTGGGGGGTGTAATGTGCCCCCTTCACACAGCATGAAGGACACAAGGACACTTATCTGTATCAGTACTGTATACAGGTAATACACTTATCTGGGACCACTTCATTTAAAGGGTAACTCCAGTTTCATTGAACAAAATATAGCAAATAAAAAAATAAATAATCTAGCATATAACATTGCTACACAAGTCATATTGTAATTTAATGTTATTAACCACTTCAATACCGGGCACTTTCACCCCCTTCCTGCCCAGGCCATTTTTCAGCGCTGTCACACTTGGAATGACAATTGCGCGGTCATGCTACACTGTACCCAAATAAAATTTTTATCATTTTTTCCTCACAAACAGAGCTTTCTTTTGCTGGTATTTGATCACCTCTGCCGTTTTTATTTTTTGCGCTATAAACAAAAGAAGAGGGACCAGTTTGAAAAAAAAAAACACAATATTTTTTACTTTTTGCTATAAGAAATATCCATTTTTTTTTTTTAAAACACATTTTTTCCTCAGTTTAGGCCGATATGTATTCTTCTACATATTTAAAAAAAAAAAAAATAAAAAAAAAAAAAATCGCAATAAGCGTATATTGATTGGTTTGCACAAAAGTTATAGCAGCTACAAAATAGGGGATAGATTGATAGCATTTTTATTTATTTTTTTACTAGTAATGGCGGCGATCAGCGATTTTTATCGTGACTGCGATATTGCAGCGGACACATCGGACACTTTTGACACATTTTTGAGACCATTCACATTTATACAGCGATCGCTGCTATAAAAATACATTGATTGCTGTATAAATATGACTGGCAGGGAAGGGGTTAACACTAGGGGGCGATCAAGGGGTTAAATGTGTTCCCTAGGGAGTCATTCTTACTGTGGGGGGAGGTGACTGATGGTTGTCCCTATGTACAAGGGACACACCATCGGTCTCCTCTCCCTGACAGGACGTGGATCTCTGTGTTTACACACAGAGATCCACGGTCCTGCTCAGTTACTGGGCAATCGCGGGTGCCCGCGGACCATCGGGTCCCCAGTGTTGCGGCGCGAGCGCACCCCCTAGTGGCTTGGGAAGGCGTGACATCATATGACGTCCGCCCAGAACAAGAGAGTCTGCTTCCCGCCGTCATATGACGCCGGGCGGTGGACAAGTAATTAAAAATCTTTCCAATCTGCAGCTGCTCTCATTTTCTGTAAAATGAAATGCAATATGGCTACCTGGAGGTGTTCTGTACATCATTGGTGTACAAGACACCCCCCCCCCCCACAAATTAAATTTCCTGCTTGTGTGATTGGCTCACTGATTTTACCAGCAGTCTGCACTAAGATACATTCACATTCTAGGCATCCTCTGTTAAAAGAAGTGTCAGTTTTGGTGAGATACTCCTCAAGGTTTAAATGCTGCAGCTTTCCTCATCAGAGGAAGTGCACCAGGTGGTTATAATGAACCAGACCCTCCCATTCAGAATCAGTCTGCACAGGACAGGATGAAACAAACAGCTACTTCCTCAGAGCAACATAAGGCAGGAATCTGCTACAAAGATAAAATTCCTACAATGTACATAGATCACCCACAGGGGAATGTTTTTTTTTTCTCAACTAAAGTAGAGTTACTCTTTAAAGCGGAGTTCCACCCATTTCTGTTTATTAACCACTTAAGCCCCGGACCAATATGCAGCATAAGGACCAGGCCCCTTTTTGCGATTCGGCACTGCGTCGCTTTAACTGACAATTGCGCGGTCGTGCGACGTGGCTCCCAAACAAAATTGGTGTCCTTTTTTTCCCACAAATAGAGCTTTCTTTTGGTGGTATTTGATCACCTCTGCGGTTTTTATTTTTTGCGCTGTAAACAAAAATAGAGCGACAATTTTTTTAAAAATGACATTTTTTACTTT
This sequence comes from Rana muscosa, assembly GCA_029206835.1. Classification (NCBI taxonomy): domain Eukaryota; kingdom Metazoa; phylum Chordata; class Amphibia; order Anura; family Ranidae; genus Rana; species Rana muscosa. The sequence continues at coordinate 278,023,030 of CM055128.1, forward strand.
TCACTATAATATATATCCCCCAAAAATATATAAAAAAAATGTTTTCCTCAGTTTAGGCCGATACGTATTCTTCTACATATTTTTGGTTAAAAAAAACGCAATCAGCGTTTATTGATTGGTTTGCGCAAAAGTTATAGCGTTTACAAAATAGGGGGTCGTTTTATGGCATTTTTATAAAAAATTTTTTTACTAGTAATGGCGGTGATCGGTGATTTTTTTCGTGACTGCGACATTATGGCGGACACATCGGACACTTTTGACACATTTTTGGGACCATTGTCATTTTCACAGCGATCGGTGCTATAAAAATGCACTGATTACTGTGAAAATGACACTGGCAGTGAAGGGGTTAACCACTAGTTAGCGCTGTAGGGGTTAAGTGTACCCTAAGAAGTGATTCTTACTGTAGGGGGGCGTGGCTACACGTCACTGATCGTCTGTTTCGATGACAGGGAACAGACGATCACTGACATGCCACGGAGAAGAACGGGGAAAGGTTTGTTTACACTCACCTCTCCCCGTTCTTCAGCTCTGTGACCCGATCGCGGGACACCGGCGGCGATCGGGTCCCGCGGGCGTGGTCACGGAGCTCAGGACCGGGTCGCGCGCACGGCTAACATAGCATTGGGCTAACATAGATGCACCATGCCTACCCATATGATATACACGCTTCTTTCATTCAGCCCACCTTTCAGCATCCCGCCTTTCCAGAGCTCTGGTGATTATTTATATGCTTTTATTATGCCATTCAAATATGTCATGTGATTGTTTTTACTTTTTATGTATCATAGTCCTCAAAATGTCAATGTCATGTTTTATTACTTATGTACTGTATCTGTTTTACCAGGGTATGTCATTTAGGGCTTGTTCACACTTGACTAAATTACTGACGCTCAAAAAACGCTCCTATAGCGTTTGTATGGCATTAGTATGGGTGTCAGACAGGCGTCAATGAGCTTTAGAATGGGGCATTTTACAAGCGTTAAACGCTCCCTAAACGCCCTATGCGTGGTTTCGTAGCGTTTGCTTACAGTCCTGTTTACACCTTGCTTTTGCTTGGTGCTTTGATGGGGCTTTGGTGAGGCTTCGGTGGGGCTTGGATGAGGCTTCGGTGGGGCTTCAAGCGAGCTTTGCCATTGACTTCTATGGAGGCTTTGAAGACGCTTTGAAGCACCACTAAAGCACCACTAAAGCTACTTTTTGAAGCAAAGCCAAAGCAAAGCAAAAGCAAGGTGTAAACAGGACTGTAAGCTAACCATTTAATTTAGTGATAGGAGCTTTGACTGCCGTTTAGAGAGCTTTAACAAAGCCTGTCTGAAGCCTTTGTTTTGAAGCAGGTGTTAACTAGCCGTTAATGTGTGTTGAAGCCGAAGCAAGTGTGAATGAGCCCTTAGGGTTATCATCCATCTCCACTCCATCCAAAACAAACAAAAGAAACAGTTTTGCCTTTAGTTATATTTTACTTCTATTCCTATAACTGGAGGGGTGTCCTTTGTGATAACACGTGTCCCTCTTTAACATCTCAGGAAGTATGGCTCTGCTTAGGTCTCCCCTCCCCCACTAAGCATGTAGCCAGTGAATATGATGCACATGGTAGTTCCAGGTGTGCAAGCAGAAAAGCAAGGATAAAAGATGACAGTCCTGCAGTCTGCACCTTCACATACAACCCAGCAATGTCATCCTCTGTATGTGTCTAATGACAGGTCCCCTTTACCTTCATTCTCATGACCTGCAGTACTCCATCACACCGTGCAATATCCCCGGCGCTCAGCAGGTAGCGCCCTGCCTCGCTCAGCTCTCTTTATGGCCTGTCTATCCCGGCTTCCGCCTCTTCTATCGCACTGCTCAGGGAAAGATGGCGGAGCCGGAGGAGAAGAAGTCGGTTTGCAGTTTTACGTTTAAGAAAAGCAACCGGAAATTCGCCGGCCGGAAACGGAGAGAGGAGGACCGGGGTGAGCGGGGGCTGCCGGGCCGTGCGAGGCATTGTGGGAACTTAAAGGGGAGCGCCATTTAAAGGGACATGGTGGGAAGATGTTGTCACACTGTGTGTTGGGGGATAGCTAATTATCCACAGGCGTGAGGCTAATGATGTATGTGTGGCTTCACCAGGAGGGTATGGTTACACTGCCCTGGATTCGCCCGCGGCGGGCTCCTGTGACTGCGCCGGGGGGTCGCCCGTAGCGGGCTCCTGTGACTGCGCCGGGGGGGTCGCCCGTAGCGGGCTCCTGTGACTGCGCCGGGGGGGTTGCCCGTAGCGGGGTCCTGTGACTGCGCCGGGGGGGTTGCCCGTAGCGGGGTCCTGTGACTGCGCCGGGGGGGTCGCCCGTAGCGGGGTCCTGTGACTGCGCCGGGGGGGTCGCCCGTAGCGGGGTCCTGTGACTGCGCCGCCCGTAGCGGGGTCCTGTGACTGCGCCGGGGGGGGTCGCCCGTAGCGGGGTCCTGTGACTGCCCCGGGTTCACCCGTAGCGGGGTCCTGTGACTGCCCCGGGTTCACCAGTAGCGGGGTCCTGTGACTGCCCTGGGTTCACCCGCAGCGGGGTCCTGTGACTGCCCTGGGTTCACCAGCATTGGGGTCCTATGCGCCGGCGTCGCCCGCAGCGGGGTCCTGTGACTGTCGCGGGTTCACCCGCAGTGGGGTCCTGCGCCGGGGTCGCCCGCAGTGGGGTCCTGTGACTGCCCCGGGTTCACCCGCAGTGGGGTCCTGTGACTGTCGCGGGTTCACCCGCAGTGGGGTCCTGTGACTGCCCAGGGTTCACCCGCAGCGGGGTCCTGTGACTGCCCCGGGTTCACCAGCATTGGGGTCCTATGCGCCAGGGTCGCCCGCAGTGGGGTCCTGTGACTGCCCCGGGTTCACCCGCAGCGGGGTCCTGTGACTGCCCCGGGTTCACCCGCAGCGGGGTCCTGTGACTGCCCCGGGTTCACCCGCAGCGGGGTCCTGTGACTGCCCCGGGTTCACCCGCAGCGGGGTCCTGTGCGCCGGGGTCGCCCGCAGCGGGGTCCTGTGACTGCCCCGGGGTCGCCCGCAGCGGGGTCCTGTGACTGTCATGCTCATTGATTTTTGTACCAGGAACATAACAGGAAGTCCCCATCCTGACACTAGAACACGACACATTTGTGATTTTGAAGGAACACAAAACCTGCAATTAATCTTTAAACCTTTATCCTAACACATTAAGCACAATAAAATAAACATTCCCAGTAATCAACTTTCCATGCTGCTGGCTCCTTCTCTCTGTGCTGCTTCCCTGAACTTGTGGTCTTCACAGGAAAGATTTAACAGTGGACAGTGCAGTCTGCAGTCAGTGTGGTAGAGGAGGGAGGGGTGGTGGAGCTCCTTTTCATCCTATGTTATGGGCCTGTGTGTTTCTATTGATACAGTGTGGGGGGGACATAACTCTAGTCCCTGCATACAAGGGGACTCCATAGAATGCTGCAAGAGAAATGAGCCACCCTGAAAACCCAGGGCAGTCATTGTAGCTCACTGGAACAAGAATTAAAAGATAAAGAAGCCGTATACTCAGTGATTGAGGAAGAAGACATTTTTAATAAAGCTGACTCTTGTTTTTTGTCACACTACTTTTTTTGGGTGATACTCATTCACATGGGGAATCTTTCAGATTTTGATAAGCCCCCTGTCCGCAGAGCAACCCCCCCCCTTTCCTGGGCTACTTGCTTGGATAAGGGTCTTATATGGATTTTGGTGTGATGTTTCCCCTCCAAATCCTTTGGTTTGGTGGGGGGGGGGAACCCAACGCTGTGTTTGTTTTTTTATTATTTTTATATATTTTTACATTCAGCTGTCAGTGGGGAACCTCACTGACAGCTAAAGACTCATCGGTTTTTAAGGACGCGGCGGCCGGCTTCCAGGCCTACTCCTTAGCAACCAGCTATATAAAGTGAATGGATTGCAAAAAAAAAAAACACAGATCGTGGTAAAAAAAAAAACCCACAGAAAGCACAGCAGAAATGCTCAAAAGCAACATGCATAGATGGAGCTTAAATCAGCTTCTGACATTACAAACTGAACTGAGGGTTTAATATGACTTCTTTTCCTTGGCGGAATCCAGAGGCCTCCATTGCTGATCTGTGGAAATGCTGTTGGCCGGCCCTCTGCCTTCCATCCCTCCACACTCCCTGATCTGGAAGAAGTACAGAGATCTAGGAAAGCTGAAGTAATGTCTGAGGTCCTCATCTGCATCGTTGTTCTTGGTTAGGGAGCATGGCAGCCAGGCAGATAGCATTTTCAGAATGAGTTGGCAGGAAATGTTTCTTATCTCTTATATGTGATGAAGTGTCAGAGGATCAGTGTGGGCTGGGCTCAGTCCCTGATAAGTTATACCAGTGTTTCTCAACTCCAGTCCTCAAGGCGCACCAATAGGTCATGTTTTCAGATTTTCCTTCAGATGAAACGGCTGTGGTAATTACTAAGGGTCCTTTCACACGGGGCGGATCCGTGCAGATCCGCCCCGTGAAGCTCCGCTTGCTCAGCGGGGATCGCTCCGTTGATCCCCGCTGAGCCGACGGATGACTGGGCGGTCCCCGCACACTGTGCAGGGATCGCCCTGTCAGAGCGCCGCTCTCCCCTATGGGGAATCGGATGACGACGGACCGTAGAGTCCGTTGTCATCCGATCCGCTCCGCCGACAAAAGGAAAAATAGGGTTTTCCTCCGTCACACTTTGGCGGAGCGGATGTCAGCGGACATGTCTCCGCTGACATCCGTGCTTCCATAGGGCTACATGGAGGATCCGTTTCAGGTCCGCCTAAAAAACTGACAGGCGGACCTGAACGGACCTCCGTGTCAAAGAGCCCTAAGGCAGTGAAACTAATTAAATCACCTGTGCAAAATAGTGGAGAGCCAGAAAACATGACCTGTTGGGGCGCCTTGAGGACTGGAGTTGAGAAACACTGATTAATACTGACATGTTGTTGTCTCCGCAGAGAGCAGTGAAGATGACGAGGGCGCTTCTGTAGTCAGGAGGAAGAAGAGAGACATTGTCAACCCCATGGTGCAGAGGGTAAGTGTTCAGAGGTTGGTCATATGACTGATACATGAGAGCCTTTTGAGTAGCTCCTCCCACTTCTTAGAGGAAATGCTGCTACATTCATCTTTAAATGCAGTCTCCTCCCCACAGATCCTCAGATTTTAGTGCTTTTTTCCCGACATGAAAGGAACTGGAGGGAGGATATGCTGTTATCTGAGAAAGTGGCCCCCAAACCTTTTTTTACTTATATGGCTTTGTTAGTACTGGCTCCGCTTTGTGCATGGTTGTGTGGGTGCACATGGGACCCCTAAGCATCCCCTCTTTATGGGCAGGGGTGACTCCAGATTTTCTTCCTTCTATTCCGTGCTCGAGGAGAGTCACGACGGCGTGTTTTTTTTTTTCCCGTGGCACTCGCCACCCCTCCTCTGTTTGCCATACCTGGGAGGGGAGGCAGAGCCATTGCATGCTGCAGAAGGGCATGCCTGTATAATATGTTGGCACAGTGGCTTGTAGTAATCGGGGTGGGAGAGTGTGTGAAAGGGGGACAAGGCTGGAAGACATTTTAGAGATGGGGGGGACAAAGCTTTGTCTTAACAGGAGCCTAAACAAGGACCTTCATGGCAGGGTCAGCAGGTATTCAGTGAATAATTCGCAGATTTTAAAATCTTTAAAATTACTTTTGGAATTACACTAATGTGTCAGAGTTTATAAGAATTTAGTGGTTGGGTTTACGTCTACTATTAGACCAGTTTGCATTTTCCAAAGGAGATGAACGTAGCATAGAGGCGTTTCTTATAGGAACCTATAAGATATTTATCTTGCGAATAGTAGATGGGTTTAGTTGCTTTGGACAACAGAACAGAAAATTGTATCAAATGCTTACCGTAATTTTACGTTTTCCTGGCGCCAATCCATGACAGGGTACATGTATGCTGCCATGTTGGCACCAGGAAAACAAAAAATTGGATCATACTTAACATAATTTTCCTTTCCTGGCACCAATCGATGGCAGCATACGCGGTATTATGCTGCCATGTTGGCACCAGGAAAACCGAGAATTCTATCAAATACTTACTGTAATTTTCCTTTACTGGTGCCAATCCATAGCAGCACACGTGGCAGTATGCTGCCATGTTGGCACCAGGAAAACTGAAAACTATATCAAATACTTACCATCATTTTCCTACTACTACATGTATGTTGCCATGTTGGCGCCAGGAAATGGTGTTTTTCCTAAAAGATTCTCCATAATGGTAATATAAGGGACAATTGTCAGGACTGTGTCTATGTGATGTTGTATTGTTTTCTGAAACTTGTGTGATCTCTTTCAGACAAAGCAAAGCACCAAGGAGGAAGCTGACCACAAAGCGAGCAGCAGTGAGGAAGAAGAGAAGGTCTCCACCAAGTCCATAACCGTGTCCTATAAATCTACAAGATCAGCGGTGAGTCTTTTGTCACTTTGATATCCTCACCCCACTTTATATCAAGTACACATTCTGTGTTAAAAGAGGAAGTAAACCCTCTCTAAAAAAAAAAAAAAAAAAAAAACGCCCTGCAGGACAAAGGCATAATGAGCTAGTTTGCATAGCATACTAGCTCATTATGAATTACTTACCTGAGATCGAAGCCCCCGCAGCGACCCTCGTTCACCTCCTCCGTCGCCGCCGTCTCTCCCGGAGTGACTTCTGGGTATCGTTGCTCCGGCGCTGTGACTGGCCGGAGCAGCGATGTCGTCACTCCCGCGAATGCATTCGCGGGAGCCGGCAGTGACGGCATGATCGCCGTCACTAACAGCACGCTCAGTGCGCCTTCGCCGTTGTCTACGGCGCGCATGCGCCGTAGACATCGGTGCCCATTTTTGGGAAAATATCTCCTTAACCGTGTAGGATGAGGAGATATTTATTGCACCTACAGGTAAGCCTTAATCTAGGCTTACCTGTAGGTTAAAGTGGTCTGTAAGGGTTTACAACCACTTTAATATACTCTGTCTGAAAGTAATTCTTGATGTGACATATTTTCATTTGTGCTGTTTTTTATGCCAGTGTTTAATTTCCCAGGGGGGTTCCCTATGGTTCTATTCCTTCTGTGGTAGTTGGAGAGTTGGGGCTTCTAAAATAATTCATAATTGCTTTCTTTCTATTATTTACCTAGCTACAGGTCTGTGATCTCTGACACACACCTGTAAGGCCGGCCATAGACGTTCCAATCTCATTAAATTCAGCAGGAACCGGCCGAGATTTGAACTATCTATGGGCAGGCTGAATTACCAAGTTAAACGATCGATCAGTTTGGGTACAACCAGCCTGCTGGATTTCACATGCAGTTATCGCTAGCGGCTGGTATAATTGCTGTCTTTTTCCAGCTGGGACGCTTCCCCCGCCGGGAAAATACAATGGCTTGGTGGGGGGGAATCGACTGCCAACACTCACTGTGGTTGCAGAAAGAAATTTGCTCAGTGAATGGGCATCTTAACCACTTAACAACCACCTGCCGACAAATAACGGCGGCAGGGTGGTTGCTTAACTCTGGGAGGACGTTATATAACGTCCTCCCAGAATCGCGCTCCCGCGCGCCCCCTGGGGCGCGCACACGGGAAACTCCGTGACCGCCGAGTCCAGAGGACCCGGCGGATCACGAATCGCGGTAAATCGCCGCTGATAGCGGCCGTTTACCACGTGATCGCTCCGTCAAATGACGGAGCAATCACTTGTAAACAGACCGGCGTCATTTGATGTACCGATCGGTACAGTGTGAGAGGGGAGGGGGAGGGAGCGGATGGCAGCAGCAGCACTGTGGGCTGGATCTGTGACAATTGCAGTCACAGATCCATCCATCCATCCATCCCTGCTCAGCCATCCCTGTGCTATACCCTGCCAATACTCTGCAAAATACCCTGGTGCAATACTCTGCAAAATACCCTGGTGCAATACTCTGCAATACCCTGGTGCAATACTCTGCAATACCCTGGTGCAATACTCTGCAATACCCTGGTGCAATACTCTGCGATACCCTGCGAAATACTCTGCGATACCCTGGTGCAATACTCTGCGATACCCTGGTGCAATACTCTGCGATACCCTGGTGCAATACTCTGCGATACCCTGGTGCAATACTCTGCGATACCCTGGTGCAATACTCTGCGATACCCTGGTGCAATACTCTGCGATACCCTGGTGCAATACTCTGCGATACCCTGGTGCAATACTCTGCAATACCCTACAAAATACTCTGCAATACCCTGCGCAATACCCTGCACAATACTCTGCAATACCCTGCACAATACTCTGCAATACCCTGCACAATACTCTGCAATACCCTGCACAATACTCTGCAATACCCTGCACAATACTCTGCAATACCCTGCACAATACTCTGCAATACCCTGCACAATACTCTGCAATACCCTGCACAATACCCTGTGCAATACCCTCCACAATACCCTGTGCAATACCCTCCACAATACCCTGTGCAATACCCTCCACAATACCCTGTGCAATACCCTCCACAATACCCTGTGCAATACCCTCCACAATACCCTGCCATACACCGCAATACTCCGCAATGCCCTGCAATACTCCGCAATGCCCTGCAATACTCCGCAATGCCCTGCAATACTCCGCAATGCCCTGCAATACTCCGCAATGCCCTGCAATACTCCGCAATGCCCTGCAATACTCTGCAATAACCACTTCCCGCCCTCCGGCCGTCATATGACGTCCTTGACTTTGTGCGGGCATATCTGAATGATGCCTGCAGCTACAGGCATCATTCAGATATCGGCTTTTTCAGCCGGCGATTCCCTACACCATAAGAACAATCATAGCGGCTGTTCCGCCGCTTGATCATTCTTACGGGAGGCGAGAGGGGATGTCCCCCCCCCCCCCGCCGCCCTCCGGTGCTTCTACCGACTCACCGCTACGATCAAAGCCAGGATTGTTGTTTTTTTTTTTTGTATTTTTTTCAGGCTTCCCAGCCTAGAGGTGAGATGTGGGGTCTTATTGACACCCCCCCCCCCCCCATATCTCACTGTAAAGAGGACCTGTCATGCCATATTCCTATTACAAGGGATGTTTACGTTCCTTGTAATAGGTATAAAAGTGATCAAAAAAATGTTTAGGGCGGAAAAACATGTCAAACTAAAATAAATAAAGTAAAATGAAGAATAAATATTTTTTTTTTTTTTTAAAGCGCCCCTGTCCCCGTGAGCTCGCATACAGAAGCGAACGCATACGTAAGTCCCGCCCACATGTGAAAACGGTTTTCAAACCACACATGTGAGGTATCTCTGCGAACGTTAGAGCGAGAGCAATCATTTTGGCCCTAGACCTCCTCTGTAACTCAAAACATGTAACCAGTAAAAATATTTAAAGCGTCGCCTATGGGGATTTTTTAAGTAGCGAAGTTTGGCGCCATTCCACGAGTGTGTGCAATTTTTAAGGGCGACATGTTAGGTATCTATTTACTCGGCGTAACTTCATCTTTCACATTATGCAAAAACATTGGGCTAACTTTACTGTTTTTTTTTTTTTTTTTAAGCACAAAACATTTTTTTTCCGTAAAAAACGCGTTAAAAAAATTGCTGCGCAAATATCGTGCGAGATAAAAAGTTGCAACAACCACCATTATATTCTCTAAGGTCTTTGCTAAAAAAACATAATGTTTTGGGGTTCTATGTAATTTTCTAGCAAATAAATGATGATTTTTACATGTAGGAGAGAAATGTCAGAATTGGCCTTGGTGCTCCAGAACGCCTGAAGGTGCTCCCTGCATGTTGGGCCTCTGTATGTGGCCACGCTGTGTAAAAGTCTCACACATGTGGTATCGCCATACTCGGGAGTAATAGCAGAATGTGTTTTGGGGTGTAATTTGTGGAATGCATATGCTGTGTGTGAGAAATAACCTGCTAATATGACAATTTTGTGAAAAAAAAAAAAGAGAAAAAAAAAATCTTGATTTTGCAAAGAATTGTGGGAAAAAATGACAACTTCAAAAAACTCACAATGCCTCTTTCTGAATACCTTGGAATGTCTTCTTTCCAAAAAGGGGTCATTTGGGGGGTATTTGTACTTTTCTGGCATGTTAGGGTCTCAAGAATTGAGATAGGCCGTCAGTACTTCAGGTGTGATCAATTTTCAGGTATTGGCACCATAGCTTGTGGACTCTATAACTTTCACAAAGACCAAAAAATATGCACCAATTTGTACTTATTTTTACCAAAGATATGTAGCAGTATAAATTTTGGCCAAAATTTATGAAGAAAAAAATAGTAATTTGCAAAATTTTATAACAAACGAAAAAAAAAACATTTTTTTACAAAATTTTCAGTCTTTTTTCTCTTATAGCGCAAAAAATAAAAAACCCAACAGTGATTAAATACCACCAAAAGAAAGCTCTATTTGTGTGAAAAAAAGGACAAAAATTTCATATGGGTACAGTGTTGTAATTGTCATTCAAAATGTGAGAGCACCGAAAGCTGAAAATTGGTCTGGTTATTAAGGGGGTTTAAGTGCCCAGTGGTCAAGTGGTTAAAGTGGTTCTAAAGGCAAAAGGTTTTCCTTTATCCTAATCCATTCTATGCATTAAGATAAATGCATTAAAATAAAAAACCTTGTGCAGCAGCCCCCTCTAATACTTAACCGAGTCCCCATCTCGATCCAGCGATGTTGCATGAGAGACACGGCTGTCCATGACTCTCCCTCCTGATTGGCTGAGACACACAGCAGGCACCATTAGCTCCCGCTGCTGTCAATCAAAGTCAATGAGGAGAGCGAGAATGGGCGGGCCAAGCCATGGCTCTGTGTCTGAATGGACACGCAGAGCAGCGGATTTGCTTGGGTGCCCCCAGAGCATGTTGCTTGCTGTGGGGGCACTCGGAAAGAGGGAGGGGCCAGGAGCGCCGACGAGGGACCCCAGAAGAGAAGAAAAAACACTGCACAGAGCAGGTATGACATGTTTTGTTATTTTTAAAGAAAAAAAAAAACAAGACTTTAAAGCGGAGCTCCACCCTAAAGTGGAACTTCTGCTCATCGGAACCCCCCTCCTGTGTCACGTTTGGCACCTTTCAGGGGGAGGGGGGTGCAGATACCTGTCTAAGACAGGTATTTGCACCCACTTCCGGGAGTCCTCTCTGCGGGTATTCTGCAGGTAGTGCGTCACTTCCCGCAGAACGCCCATTGTGTTCTGGGAAACACTCAGCTCCCAGAACACAACGGTGACCAGTGAGGACGGCGCTGCGCGACTCGCTCATGCGCCGTTTGGAACCGGGCAGTGAAGCCGGAAACTCTTCACTTCCTGATTCCCTCACCGAGGATGGTGGTGGGGGCAGCAGAGTGACGAGCGATTGCTCATCTTCTGCCGCAGACGTCGCTGGGCTCCAGGACAGGTAAGTGTCCTAATATTAAAAGTCAGCAGCTGCAGTATGTGTAGCTGCTGGCTTTTAATATTTTTTTAACGGCGGAGCTCCGCTTTAACCACTTAAGCCCCGGACCATTTCGCTGGTCAAAGACCAGGCCACTTTTTGCAATTCTGCATTGCGTCGCTTTAACTGACAATTGCGCGGTCGTGCGACTTGGCTCCCAAACAAAATTGACATCCTTTTTTCCCCACAAATAGAGCTTTCGTTTGGTGGTATTTGATCACCTCTGCGGGTTTCTATTTTTTGTGCTGTAAACAAAAATAGAGCGACAATTGTGAAAAAAAAATGCAATATTTTTTACTTTTTGCTATAATAAATATCCCCAAAAAAGGTATTAAAAAACGTTTTTTTTCCTCAGTTTAGGCCAATACGTATTCTTCTACATATTTTTGGTAAAAAAAATTGCAATAAGCGTTTATTGATTGGTTTGTGCAAAAGCGTCTACAAAATAGGGGATAGTTTTATGGCATTTTTATTAATAACTTTTTTTTTGCTAGTAATGGTGGCGGCGATCAGTGATTTTAATCGTGACTGCGACATTATGGCGGACACATCGGACACTTTTGACACCATTTTGGGACCATTGTAATTTTTACAGCGATCGGTGCTATAAAAATGCACTTTTTACTGTAAAAATTACACTAGCAGTGAAGGTGTTAACCTGTAGGTGGCGCTGAAGGGGTTAAGTCTGACCTAGGGAGTGCTTGTAACTGTTAGGGGGCGTGGCTTGGCGTGACACGTCACTTATCGCTGTTCCCGATGACAGGGAACAGACGATCACTGACAGTGTCACTGTGAAGAACGGGGAGATGTTTGTTTACACTTACCTCTCCCCGATCTTCAGCTCTGTGACCCGATCGCGGGACACCGGCGGCGATCGGGTCCCGCGGGCGCGGTCACGGAGCTCCGGGTCGCGGGCGCGCATCTTAAAAATTACGTACCTGTACGCCCTTATGCCCAGCCGTGCCATTCTGTCGACGTATATCGTCGTGCGGCGGTCCTTAAATGGTTAATGTCACTTCAAGGCTCACCATACATATGACAATCTGACTGTACAATCATCCTTCTACTAAAACCATGTAGTATGAGGACCTACATAAACTATCCAATCATATCTATTTTGATGGATCTAAAGGAGTTTGTACAATCCGATTGCAATGTGTGTGGTGAGCTTAATAATTTAGTGGAACATGATTTTTTGCGACTTAAGAACCTATGATTTTAATGGGAGCGAGATTGATGAGGTTTTTGAGGCTGTTTATAAGGATAACAAATGAGTCGCTAGTTTATAAAACATTTTTTCTCTTGTTATTCACCAATTTAAAAACATATACTTAGTTTCATAATTTGGGATTTGTGTTGAACTCTCCTGTGACATGCAGGGGGTCTAATATTTGTATGTGATGTGTATTGCTTTCTCAGAAACCTGTGGGGCCTGATGATATGGGGGCCACAGCCACATACGAGCTGGATACAGAGAAGGAAAAAGACGCCCAGGCAATATTTGAGAGGAGCCAGAAAGTACAAGAGGTGGGAGAGAATGTTTCAGAATGACTTTGATGTCTAGTTTGTATTAGAGCTGCACGATTCTGGATAAAATGGGAATCGCGATTCTCTCGTGATTCTGAAGAACTTTTTTATTTTAAAGGTTTACAACCCCTGAACATTAGGATAGCAAACAAGATGGCAATAAAATAAGACATAATACTCTGCTTCAATCAAATTTAAAGAAATGTAATGAAAAATAATGTAATGTGTAAATTAAAAAATGAATACATTTTAAGTTATATTAGGATTTTTTTTTCTAGTACTCGTTGATACCATTTACCGATACCTACTGCAACTTCAGCTGTCAGCAATGGTACAAAGCCATTGAAAAGTTATTTTAGAAAATAAATACATGTGGGAAACGTGTAATTTATATGTTAAAGGTGTAAAAAATATTGATGAACAAAGCAAGCAAAAAAAAATATGTTTTTATTTTATTTATTAATGGTTAATAAAATAGAAGTAATATAAAAAAAAAAAACAGCAGGAAAATAATATTTAAATGGAGAATAAGGCTGATTAGTGTAATGTAAGGGTTAAAAGGGGTTAAACAGAGGAACAATTTAATGAAAACAATATATTTATTTATTTTTACTCGACCAGGTTGCTTCAAACTGACTTCATTTGCAGACCGAAGTTCATCCCTTTGATCTGTAAATGAATAAATAGAAGGACAGATAAGAAGATACCGTGGGGGAGATTTACTAAAACTGGTGCACTCAAAATCTGGTGCAACTGTGCATGGTAGCCAATCAACTTCTAACTTCAGCTTATTCAATTAAGCTTTGACAATAAAACCTGGAAGCTGATTGGTATCTTTGCAGAGCTGCACCAGTTTTTGCACCATTCCGTTTTAGTAAATAACCCCAAATGTTTCTTTTTATCCTGTCTCTTAAGCTCTGAGCAATATTGTTGATAAACATTGCGGGCTGCTTTTTGACAGCTGTGAGCCAGGGAACTGCTCTGCACTGAATCTTGAAAATGCTGTATTAGGAGTGTGTGTGTGTGTGTGTGTGTGTGTGTGGTGTGTGTGTGTGTGTGTGTGTGTGTGTGTGTGTGTGGTCGAATCAAAATCACAATCTTTTAACGATTAATCGTGCAGCTCTAGTTTGTATTCTTATTTTAAAAAGTAGTTAACATACATAGACAATGTAGATCATTCTTTTCTCCAAGTTGATTCCAGCATAGTGTCCTTGCCATCACCATACTGGCCTACATATGAGAAGGTCTGTTTGGGGGAAACTAGTTTATCTGTCTACTCATTTTGGACTGTGAAAGGAAACCATTGTGCTTGTATTGGGGGTCCTTGCTGATCCCCTTTTCTTAATTCAAGCCCACTAGGATCTGTCTTAATTGAAAGCTACAGATCTGTGTCTGTCATGAATTGACTTGGCTCCTGTTAGCCGGATGCCATGTGATCACCCTAGTCATTGGGTCACACGATGCTGCTCAGAAATTGAAAGCAAGATTACATTTTATTATTTTTAAATTGGAAAAAAAAATGTAATTTTGTAATGCTGACACAAACACTATTGACTTATGTGATTTGTGAATTTCTCTTACCCCGATGTCAGGAACTAAAAGGAAAAGAAGACGACAAGCTCTATCGTGGAATACACAATTATCAGAAGTTTGTAAAGCCTAAAGACACGTCAATGGGAAATGCTTCCTCTGGTATGGTGAGGTATGCCGGCCAGTCACTGATCACATGCTGATTGTCCCTGTAACATTTGCTTAACCATTTCAGCTCCAGAAGGTTTACCCTCTTTTTGACCAGGCCATTTTTTTTTGCGATACAGCACTGCCTGATTTTAACTGACAATTGTGCGGTCGTGCGACATAGTACCCAAATAAATTTTTTGTCCTCTCCCCCACAAATAGAGCTTTCTTTTGGTGGTATTTGATCACCTCTGCAGTGTTAAATTTTTTGTGCAATGTTGAACAATAAAAATATATATTTTACTTTCTGCTATAAAACATACCCAATATAAAAAATCTAATTTCTTCACCAGTTTAGGCCAATATGTACTCTGCTACATATTTTTGGTAAAAAAAAATCCCAATAAGCGTATATTGATTTGCGCAAAAGTTATAGCGTTTACAGACTATGGGATATTTTTTTTAATTTATTTTATATTTTCACTAGTAATAGTTGGTGATCAGCGACTTTTATAGCTGGACTGCGATATTGCGGCGGACAAATCGGACACCTAACTGACACTTTTTGGGGACCAGTGACACTAATATAGTGATCAGTGCTAAAAAAAAAAATATGCTCTGTCGCTGAACTAATGAGTAAAAATGATCCGCAACTCTATACATGCTCTTTAATCTTTTCAAATTTAATAATAATCCACAAAAAGAGGTAGGTACAGCAGATGTTAACGCGTTTCAGCCATAGCGGCCCTGTTCACAAAAATTAAAGAACATGTATGGAATTGCGGATCATCTTTTTTTGCTTTTCCTGTACCTGACGGCTCAGGAGAACATTCACTTGATTTGGGGTAGTAGCACCTTTTTCTTACTTTTTACTGTACTAATGACACTGGCAGGGAGGTTAACATCGGGGCGATCAAAGGGTTAAATGTATGCATAAGTTGTGCTTACTAACTGTGGGGGGTGTTTTGGCTAGGGGAAGTCGGAGATCTGTGTTCCTGCTTTGCAGAAACACAGGATCACTACCTTCCCCTCTGACAGAACGACAATCTGCCTTGTTTATATAGGTAGATTGTCGTTCTGCCTCTGTACTGTTTAATTGGCGGACATTGAGCCTGTGGTACCCATCGATGGGCTTCCGCTGTGTATAATCACAACGGGAGCAGGTCGCTGGCACGTGCCCTAGATCCGGAAGTATCAGATCACGTACTACCGTATTTTTCGCTCCATAAGACGCACCCCCCCCCCCCCCCCCCAAAAAAAAATGGGGGGAAATGTCTGTGCGTCTTATGGAGCGAATATTGACCAGACCCGACCCAGATACAAGCTATCTTCCTGGCTCTGTCCCTCCGTCTGTGACTGCACAGCTCTGTCTTTCCTCTCCTCTCTGACCACCAGGAACGGAGTGTGTTAAGCCTGCCTGTGATTGCCGCTGGACAGCTGCTTGTATAGACCCGGACATCAGCCACCTGTCTGGCTCTGTTCCTCCACTCCGGACTGCATAGCACTGTCCCTCCTCCCCCCTCTCCTCCCTGACCATCGGGAAAGAAATGTGGCTTTCCTAGGCTGACCCTGGAGTATCTAGATCCTCCAAAACCCTCCCCCCACCTTATTTGACATCTGACAGTTTGAGAGTGGGAACCTCCTCCACACCTTCCGCGAATATCTCACTGTCTCTACACAGGATCAGGGTCGGTGACAGTCAGCCATCCATCCCCCCGGGACTGCAGAGGCTGATAAGCTAGTCCTGAGTTACTGGGATTTCCAGGCTTCTCTCCATTTGATCATCTGCATAATGTTTAGGAAAGGATACATTTGTCATTAAAGCTTGTTACTTTTTACTAGGAATTTTCTGGTTTAT